>OZ034979.1:17230975-17830975 GCA_964030785.1 Siderastrea siderea | reverse complement strand
AATTCACACTAGTGCTTTCGGATCGCTAATGGCAGCGATGGAAGAAGATACAAATCAGACTTCACGACAATCAAGAAAATGGCGTATTTTTCATATATGAAAAATGTACCTCGGCGCGTAAAGCACTTTGGGTGACACTGGTTCTTTAAATGTAAATATTTCTCGCAATATTGCACAATATTAGAAACCTTTCGGTTTTCTGGTAACGTATGTGGCATAAGCTTGAAAACTATAATTAATTATTACTCGGTTAAGTCACTCAGTGGGCCAATAAGTAAAATTAACCAATGAGATTGCTCTTGTGCCAGTCTAATGTTTTTTAAGTGTCGGAGCGGGTGTTGTCCTAAATGACCCACACCTTGTCGCGCAATTTTTTAATCCTGAGCAGTTCAGACGGCCGTTGTCTTCCTAATCTGCTCATGAAGTTATCTGTCTTAAATGAGCCTCCAGAATTTAAAGGAAAGTTAAGCTTTCATTAAGAGACACTAAATTGTAGTAGAAAACGAACGACAATATCTTCAAAAGACCAAAACAACAACTAACTTGAAGGAGGAGATGTCCAGAGTTCGGAAAATAACCAGTTCCCTACGAGTACCTGAAAAGACTACGTTGTTGTACAGTTTCAAAATTATTC
The DNA here is from genome assembly GCA_964030785.1 of Siderastrea siderea. Taxonomy (NCBI): domain Eukaryota; kingdom Metazoa; phylum Cnidaria; class Anthozoa; order Scleractinia; family Rhizangiidae; genus Siderastrea; species Siderastrea siderea. The sequence goes on along the minus strand of OZ034979.1, from coordinate 17,830,341 downwards.
ACGAGAACTACATATTGATAATTCGCCGGTTAAAGGATTGCAAACTCAATTCGAAATAAAATATGAAACACTCAAAAAGGGTATTCACTTCAGTTAACCATATTCAACTGTAATGGAAAGAACATTTAGCTTAAGCTTGGTTTCAATCTCCGGTTTAGCAGCGCTGCCCTACTTCTGCGAAGCTGCGACGGATCAGTCGGCGTATTTGACACCAGGAACTGAGGATACTTGAGAAATAAGGAAAAAATTAACCTTTAATCCAGACAGGTCTACTTTCAAGTAGTTTTTCCCCTGCTTTGTTTGATCGTTTGAGGTTTAGCCAGATTGTTGCTTTTTCGAGTTACGATTTGGCCTTGAAAAATTTCCCTAATGGCTATAGCCCATGCCTCACGATGCTTGAAAGATTTTGAACTGGTGGTCGTTTAAACTACCATTTCAGAAACAGAGATAATTAAAGGAAGGTACCGACGACCTCTGGCTGCATGATTGCGCCCAGCAATATTTTCGAGGTCTTAAAATCTTGCCTCGACCACCAATATCTCATTTCAAGTTTCTAAAATATAAGTTAGTGAAAGTCGTACAGTTTTTTTAGGAAACTAAGCTGGAAGCTGTAATCCTACGCTCCGTTCGTGCTATGAAGACCTGGAGCCGATAGTCTTCCACTACCGCCCTCACACTTGGCTGATAAGATGCATGTAGTTCCCAGCTTGAGTACATTACAATTCAACAATTCAAAAGTGACCCGTTCGTCCAGAAAATCCAATACCAGCACAATCACAGTAGCTATACATTTCAAACATGTTATGGTCTATTTGATTTCTAGTAAACGAAGAACAGGCACTTGCTCTCCCTGACTTGGTAGTAGAGTCCCTCAAGTCCCAATCACTGGAACAGATAGTAAGTCAACTGAAAGAGAGTCTTCAGTTGGATCAAGCTTCTCTGGAACATCCAGATCCTAACACCAAGAAATTGATCCGCTGCTTGGCAAGGACAGCTAAATGTTCAAACCGGCTTGATGTGGTCGAATACATGAGAGAAATTGCACCAGCTGGGACTACTGGTGAGTGTGTAATAAACTAAGCATTAGAAGACACATTGATCATCGAAAAAGCGAGGTACCCAAACAGTGAATCTATTATTTTTGTTCATAAAAGCCAAAAAAGCATTTAACACAAAATTTTAATTTTTCCATGAACTGCATTGAGCATCCTTCCTGTGCCTTTTTGTTTTGTATCGTTAGTGCGCCCATGAGCGCCTGCACATTCATAACTTGGCAGCTTCTTTGAGGCTGAGCTCTTCTCCAGAGAATTAACTGTAGTTTGTCTTAAACGGGCATGGTGACTTATCTTTTTGTTGAAAGGCTTAGAACGTTTTGATCAACTAACTGATATCTGGAAATGCGAATTTTTCCATTACAAGAGGAGTTAATAAATCTTGCACTCCGTAATATAAATGCGAGAAACGTCTACAGTTAATATCGTTGATTGTTGTGTGTCTGTGTCATGAAACGTACACCATTCATTGTTTCGCGTGCACAATACACAAAATCAAGTTTGCCCTTTCTCTGTCCTTCCGCTCCGGCCCCAACCAAACGTAACTGACCAGTTGACAGGTAATGTACTTTCCTCATCCATAATTTGTGGTGTTAAGTACACAAAAGATCAAATATATCAAGAGTTATATACAAAATTTGCAAAATTTACATTCTATTTGTATAATATATATTGAGGCCTTCATGTCAAGGTTCACTAAGATTCTCTTAAAGTCAGCGAAATTGATAGTCCTTACAGAGTCTGGCAGTACGTTCCATTGTTTAGCAGCATGGTAAGAAAAAGGATGAAGGTCGTAAGTAGTAGTTCTAGGTACAGGGAGTCTCATAATATAGTTACCGCGCAAATTATAGGACGTATCACGGAGAGTAGTATAAACATATTGTGTATACGTCTGTTATATAGAGAAGCACAGATGACTTTGTTCAATAAATTGTTATATGTAGATTCGAAATCATTTAATACAAATCTAAGAATCCTCTTACTAAGGTGTTTCGATACAGATTTTTTGGGACCATACCTCACTGTTGAAATCAGCTCTTGGACAGTCTTTATCTTGTCGGATCAACGTGAAATTTGCAATACTTGTTGGCTTTGGATTGAACTTAAGCGTGGCATGGTTTACATTTTGCAAAAATCGATATTTCCATGACAACGATAAACAAAAATCCTCGAAAACAGTAAAATTGAAATTTCGCGCGATCCAGAGTTCACTTTGAAAAGTAAACACCAACATCTTAAACTGTGGTGTATGGCGAACAAAATATACAAAAACAAAAAAATTCTGTAAGTTTGTTTTGAAATAAAACTCAGAAACATTTCCAACCTTACTTTTCATAGTCATAGTAAATGCACCGAAAAATAATCAATGCTTTGATGAAATGGCTAGAAAATACTGTTAAAATTTGTCTTTTACTTACTATTTTACGCCTAGAAAGTTCTGTTGAAACTGGTGTTCGCGATCTCGAGAACGAATTGTTTTTCTAAGATCATTGGCGTAATCATTTTGTGGTAATTTTTGAATTTGAGCGCTTTTGCGAAAATCTTAACAACGGCTAGATAGATTTTTTTAAAACATTAAACACGCGTGTTTGATGATGTGACCAATTTTAGTGTTGAGTCTTATTAACATTGATTCACTGGAACACACTTAAATATAACGTTAAAGAGGACGTATGAACCGACGGAAAAGCTTGCGTTACAAATTCTCAGTTGGCATGTAAATGCTAATATATTCAAAGTAATGCGTCATTCATTGCTTAAACACCTTAAGAGCTTCTATTTTATCGGCATTTTGCGCGCCACAGAAATGCCACACTGGGAATTACGGTATATAAAGAAGTAATGTCCATAGTAAAAATAAGTTTGTTTTCGCTGGAAAAATTGAAATCGCGAAAAATTTCCAATGCATGGTTAATATCTTTGATGTACGATGGTAAAGATTTATCGATAGGCACCATGATCCTGTCTAAGTAGCCAGAGATGAGTTCAGTAGGGCAACTACAAGCAGAAACAATTGGTCGGCCAGGATTGTTTGGTTTGTGAATTTTAGGTTTAAAGTAAATGCGTGAAGTCCTAGGAGTAGTAACAATAAGATTTTTAGCGGTCACTGGTAATTCTTGTTTGTCAATGAGATCCTGAATAGTTTTTTTGACAGCTTTTTGGTTGGCTGTAGTGAGATCTTTGTCAACTTTGGCATAAAAAGAGGTGTCGGCAAGTTGCCGAAAAGCTTCTTGTCGGTAAAGGTCAAACAACTACCTTTCCCTACACCAGGGTAACACGGAAAGCCGTAAAAATCTAGAACAAAAATTCATTTTTCAAATCGGCACACTTAATCCCCATGGTATCAACGAACGCTTTTCATTCAATTAATTTATTCTTGTTTTCCGCGTTGCCATGTTCCCACCAATAGCGTAGCTCCACCACTCTCCATATAAACGAAGTGCAACCCACAATTCCTTGATTCGCTCTGACGAAGGGCTAACTCTCGAAACGTCAGCTTTCAATCTCTTTACAGTGGCCAATTTACCTTATCAACTCAGTTGATAAATCCAAAATTTTGTGTTCCCCTATAACTGTTTGCAACATCGCGTATAACACAGTCGTTTATTTGAACCATTATTGTCTCCTATGAACGGCACTTTGACTTAATTTTAGCAATTCTTTGTTTTAGCCAATGATGTTCAGAATTTTCCGCTAAAAAACATGGACTTATCTTGCCTTCAGGTCCCTTGCTACCAGAAGACCTCCATGTTCGAGAAATTCTTTTCATTCCTGAGGGAAGAGATCTTACCATCGCTATGAGTGGTAAGAAATTAAGAATGTCAATAGTGTACGCTTTTGGGTGGAAACCTTTTTACGTACTCGCTACAGGGCGAGATGCAGTCTGAGTATACAGTAAGAAACCAGGTAACCTCTCCACCTGGCTAGCTCAGTTTTGTTGTGGTCATGCTTGGGCAAAACTCATGTTACTATCGTTACGTAAGGGCTACTGGGACGAAACCAAAGAAACACGATATTTCAATGCGTACGTCTTTTTCAACATTTTACTTTTAGTGTTTCTTTAAAGTTGCTCCGATGATGAGTTTAGCCTGGTTTATCGGTGTGTGGGGCTGCGATCGTATCTGAGCAAAACTGAGTGTTCCTTTGTATGAAAATAAGTTTGTGTTTGCTCCAGTGTTTCACAGATCAACGCATGCTATCGTGTTTGACTTATGCTGTGGATAAATCTGTTTGAATTTGCTACGTCACCCGAGCAACAAAGAAAATATGTAGTCCCATACCAGAGGGATTAAATTAACAATTCAATTTATAGTAATATTGAACAAATACTCATTTTGCTCAAGGGCGACCACAGCCTTTGTAGGGGACCAGACTGCAAAGGGTTTGAATGCCACCTGCGCCACTTACCAGGGTCTTAAAATAAATGATGACATACTAGCTGTGCTCCGACACCTCGTCTCAGTTCAGACGATCACGTCACTGGGCACTGTTCTCATGTCGTAGGGTTTGTCTTCTGCATCTTTCCACAGTAAAGTAGTAAGGGATGTCGAAGAACCTACATCTCTATTTAAATTAAACAGATGTCCTTGGACTGATTCATAAATGTACTGGAAAGGACGAATCTTGTTTGTTGGCTGTGTTTGTGGTCTAAGTCCTCGAAGTGGTGTGTTAACAGATTCAGGTTACGATGGTCAGGCCCTTCTATTCTGCAAGTTCAAGTTGTTTTAGTGGACATCCACTTGTAGCAATCTGACCCTTAGCAAGTGATATTTGAAATTAAAATTACTTGTGAAGTGCATAGCAATCCCCTCAAAGTACTCCTGAGTACTCAAACGGCACTGATGCATTTTTTTTTGTTGTTATAGGCGGCGATGAGTGGAAAGTAGTCGCTGATTTACTGGGTTTCAATGTGGACAAGATCCGCTTCCTTGACAAGCGCACTTGCAACCCAGCTGAAGCTTTATTGGGGTATATTACACACGAACGTTTTACTGTAGGAGTTCTTTATGATTTGCTAAACGACTGTGGGCTACCTGTTTTAGCTGATAAACTGTGAAAAGGAAACCATGAAATTCTGTTATCAGCAGTATTTGGCAAAGAACTTCACTTTTCTCGACGATTACAGCAACGGAAAAGACGTAAGATTGGTCCGTTTGAAGTATAGGAGAGTATGTTTATCAGCTGGGTAATGTCACTGTTCCGCATATTAATCTACTGGGGTCACCCCTTGTGGTTCGGCTAGGTCTGCGTAGCGACTTCCCCCTAGCTCGTGGCATTCCTTGTGTTGCCTTTGTTTTACCTTTGCCTTCCTCTTGTTCGCGATCCAGTCGGGTGGTGCTGGGGAGATAAGGAAGGCTCAGCAAATACTCTTGTCCTATCCCATGTTTGGGGAGATCAGTGAGGCTAACTTGTGTGCGAAGCAGCGATTTACCTGCGACAGGTTTGTGTCCCCCCTATCACGCCACAATGTTGTTGCTTACTTGCGTCCTTATATATTCGGGTTGAATGGTATAAATACTTTTAATAAAGGCAAACAAAGTAACCCATCTTCAAAGAGAGAGAGGACTGTTGATCTTTATTCTTAGCTCCGGCACGTCATTTTGACATCAAAAGTAACAATCATGATTTTGTCCCTGTAGTTTGGGACATCAGGCCTTAGAATTTTGTAGTTAAATTTCCAGATAAGTAAGACTTACTCATATGAAGAAGTAGCAGGTTTCAAAGGCGTTCGGTGGACAAATTACAAAACACCTGTTATCAGGTCTCTCGCAAGAGACATTAGAACTAAAATTTCGGCGAAATACATTGTTATTCCGATAAAATACCTCTCAGGAAGAGAAGCAAATTTAGTTTCGAATTACTGAAGTATTTAGCGTTGAGATTTACCCACTTTTGTTGGTGTTAGTTCAAATTTTAACTTTTCCAAGAAACAAAATGTCCGGCGTAGCCGAGTGATCACTTCCTGAATTGTTTACAAGGGGAAAAGTTGTGCCGCCTGCTAGGGTAGCCCTAGCTGCCTTGTGAGTACGACAACGAAAATCACCTCTTTCTGAACAAGCCGTTAATGATTAGATCGATCACAGATACGATATCAATGTTTAGACTACATGGAGTGTTGGTGATTGAGATGTGAAGCTCTCAATGAGTTATACATGGCATATTCAATTGCGGAAAAGAAAATTTTAAAAGGACATAAAAATTAAAAAATTAATTAATACAAACGTTTCATGCGTCTGTCCATCTTCGATAAGTGGATTCTATACCTGTGCCTAGCCTAGAAATTACTGAGATAGGGCAGAGGCCGTTTGAATGATTTTTATAATTGTTTGGTATTTCCTGGCACTTCTTAACTTTCCTTTTCCACGTATTTCTAACTGTCAAAGTCCTACATGGTTTTTTAATTTTTTTCTTGTTATCTATATTCAATCGCGTTTGCATCGAGTTTATCATACCCACCATCTTGTTGTGGATGCACAACCGGGTCGTTTGAATTCGCCAAGAAAATAAGTTATGAGGCACGCTAAGTTATTTTAAAGCCTCTAAATTTGTAATATTTTAGTATTTAATGTATTGATGTTTAGGTATTAATTATTATTATATTAGCATTACATAGCTGTTACTATAGGTTTTATTTTTGTATTAAACTTGAACGCATACAGTTTCAAGGAAAAGCATTCAAATTTGTGAATTAATACCGTGAATAAATATAGCTTATGTATGTACGTACGTACACTATACCTGGAATTCGATGGGATCATTTCCAGCCGGCTGAACTGATGCGCGTACACTATACTTGGAATTATTTTTAGCAATGAACTGATGCAGGTTACAAAAGCATTTAAAGAAATCCGGATTTCAGTAGCTTTGAATGGTTGATAAATATTCGCTAGGTTGAGAGTATGTAGAGAGTAAATAGCAAATACTTAGCAGCAGCTCTAGTTAAAAGGTAAATTTATTTTCTCGAAACATAAGTATATTCTGTATTAGAATGGAGTTAGCATGATGAAGTAAAATTATTGTGAAAATATTAATTATTTTACCGATTGCTTGGAATAGTGAAGTAATATTTCAAATTTTCTTGGAATTACATTGTTTTGTTTAATGAAATAAAACTAATTGTAGATGTCAGGTTCCGCAGTTGGATATTATCATCGGATGCCCTTTCTTCTAAACTTTTCGAACCAGATATTCCCTATGGCGACAATTCTCAAATAGCTCATCTGTCAGACTTGCCCACGAGTCGAGCTAAGACATTTTCTCTCGGGGAGCGAAAAAACCTGTCGATCAGCAAAGAGAAAACTACTCAAATGCACGCATCCAGCCATAAGTGAAGAAAGAAAGGAAAACGCAAAACTCTCCTCACATCTCAACAAGAGCTGAAATATCATGAAAATCAAAGTAAGCGGGGAGCAGGGATGGCGCAGTGGTGAGAGCGCTCGCCTCCCACCAATGTGACCCGGGTTCGATTCCCGATCCCGGTGTCATATGTGGGCTGAGTTTGTTTTTGGTTCTCGTCCTTGCTCCGAGGGTTTTTCTCCGGGTACTCCGATCTTCCTCCCTCCATAAAAACCAACATTTCCAGATTCCAATTCGACCTGGACGTCTGTGTACACACGAGCCCCTGGCTCGGGAGATTAGGCGACTACTCCCTACACTATAACGTTAAATTTGATTTACCATGTAGCCAGCAATAAAGGGCTTTTCTTCTATCCAACCACACTAGTAAATGTTTTGCCAGACATATTTTCAGCATTCGAAGTTTCATGTTTTTTAACGTCGTCAGGTCAAACCACGGACACCAAAACGTTTGTTTGCCCTTTCATGGAGAACAGCAAAATTGCGCCCTAAAGGTGGCTCATCTGGATTTTTCCGAGGCACACCATCCTAACTTTGAACGGCTAATTCTTTACTGTCTGAGCTCGGTGGGGCAAGCTGCCTCACACATTTACTAGAGACTGAATGAACTTGTCAAAAGAGACAGGCCTGATTGACATTGGTGTTACCATAGCAACGAAACGATGACGTCATGATTTTTTTATATCAGCAATTTTCTAGACCTAAAGTTCTAAAACGACCTATTGTCTCTTATAGTGTAGATGTAGATCTTCAAGACTGCAAAGTTTGAAAAAATTCTATACGAGCGTTTTCCAAAAAAATCGGGTTGATTTTTTCCAGTAGAAAATTACAGATTTAAGCTGTTTTCTATTTTTTCATCGGTACCAGTGTTATCCTGACAGACTAAAACAATGTTTTCACCATATGTCATAGCTGTAGCATACAGCTACTTTTCCTGAAAGTTTTATCCGGTTTGCTTCCCTAGATTTCAAATGATGTAATCAGAAGTAATGTCTCAAATATGCTCATTTTACACAGAGAAGCAACGTCTTTGTTACTGAAGCTTTTATTCAAAAACTAGTGGATGAATTTTCTTTTAAATCTTGTGATCTCAAGTCTAACATGGATTGAGCTGTCTCTGTAAATGTCACGCGCATTGAATCATTTTAAGCGCGCGAAAAACAAATAAAAGCATAGGAGACTTTTGCACTCGTCGCCAAAATTTTCATTGCCGCATCATTTGTTGACAGTCGGTTTATTTCAGGAGTTTCTCTTTTGCCTGTATTGTACATATTTGTGTGCTTTGGAATGAACAAGTTTGCCATCCCTGCTTGCTATGCTGTGCTGGCGCTGGAGGGATCGTGAAAATTCTGTTTTTATACAATGACAACGAAAGCCTTGTGTTAATTTGTTCTGTCTAGTTGTTTGTGTACATAACAGATAGTGTGAAAAGGTTAAATGATAATTAAGTATGCAGCTTTTCGGAAAAGGAATTTGGTAGAATGATGTCCAAAAGAATGAAGTCGGCCAAAAGACAACGAGGAGGTGCGGAGGATTGTGGGGGGGGGGGGGGGGGCAGTTAGATGTCTTCTTTTGTTAGTGGGATTCTTACAATGGTGTTTATTTAGAGTTGAAGGTCAAAATTAATACACCACCATTTTTTATGGCAACTACGAGTCATGGTGGGTAAGTTGAGCACATTTCACGCACAATTTTCTCCATTTGCTGAAAGGTCCACAGTGGTTGTTTGGTTCCTTTCGATTTGATAATAGCGGAGCCTGCGGGCAAAGCCCGCCAGCGGAGCTCCATTGCTAAGGAAATTTGGTAATCTATCAGGAGGGAGTGATGAACTTAGGCCTGGGCACTAGTGCCGGTATTGGCGAACGAAAATCCGAGGTGTCGGGCCATCGTGACGTCACAAATAAGTCAGTCCGGGAAATTCAAAGGAAAGTTAACAAATGGCTTCCTCGCAAGTGTTTACAGTCCAGTTTCTCAAAAAGAACAGATCAAAACAATGAAAGAACGAAAGGTATGCTGCATGCTATAACATAAAAAGTATTCTTAATGCAAATTGGTCCTCAAAACAAAATAGCAAATTGGTGATAAGACTCAAAAGATTTCACGGACGCTTTGGCCGATCGATTGAAATCGTGATCAAGATCACCTTTCAGAAGCTGTATCTCACAAACCCTAAGATGTGTCGCTTGGAGACAAAAACATAACTTTTATATGTATAAACTCTTTCCAATTTTAGAAAAATAAAATTGTGTAACGTTTTCATTAAAATGATCAGTGGCTTTAAACATTTTTAAAATGTGGAGAAGAATACTCCAATGCAAAGCAACGTTTACTGTGAAGTCATGTGCTTGGTTCGAAGTTAACAATGAGCCATAGTAATTCCTTACTTTGCTAAACTGCCTAATAAAAAACGACAAAGAGGACAACATTTGCTTGCGGCGAAGCAAAACAGCTGACGCGCCGGCTTTCCGGCCAAATTTGTGCTGATGACTGATTGTACGCTTATTGAATAATTATAAAAAACCACAGTCTATCAAAAATGCCAACTTTCTCGGGTTACTGATGTTAAGGGTCAACAAGACTCTCTCTTCACTAGAATGGTCTTCAGTTTGACTGGTTTAAAATTAATTAATCTTTGAAAATCAAATGACAGGACCAATTCAATTTATTTGCAAAACGGTCATCTTGATCGTCAGTTGTGGATCAAATAGATGGTCAAACTCTTTCTAAAACATTCAGCAACCTGGACAGGAAATCTAGAGGGAACTGGAGGTATTGAGAATAAATCACTGAATCACTGGTCCAGATGGTACTCAAATATGTCTAATAGTTTTCATAAAAAAGGACAGAACCAGACCAGCGAAAACTTGTTTCCTCGGCCGTCCGCATAATTTGTGAGCTGATTCAGATTTTTATGTTGTTCTGCGAAAGTGTAGTTTACACGGGTCAAATGAGGTGGCAAAAATTTACCAAGTTCGATTACTCTTTCCCTAGCAATCAAATATCACTATTCTTTCCTTATACAGAAGATGGAAGCAAATACTGTAAGAAAAGTTTACGTTTAAGTGCTAAACATACCCTTCTAGGTTCGCCTTCTATTATACTCAGCTAAACAAACAGACTGATCATTTTTTAGGCAAATACTATACCAACTGTTTCAACTTGGGTACTTTTGTTAAACTATAGGCTAGTCCGTAGCCAAGTTTCAAGTTTCCCTGTGGTATATAACTGAAATAAACACACTTTTTCGGACGCGGACAATAACAATTTTCTCGCATAATTCTTCGATCGCGAAGAGTAAACATGACTCTTAAATCATTTATTTAAGTGTGATTTTAACGGTAAGACAAAGAGCCACTTACCTATATCGAAAAAAGGGATGACTAAATTTCCACTACCCAAGAAAACAAGGTTAGCTGAAAGCTTAATAGCACAAAAAATACGTTTGTAGCCTGAACTCTAACATCAGTTTGCCAGCGCCATTTTTGAAGACTCGGCAAACTCGCGCGCTTTTCACGTTGTGACGTCACGGTGGCCAGACAGCTCGAACCAGCCGAGCTGGCGAGTTCATCACTCCCTCCTGGTAATCTATCGATCCGAAAAATTTTGGTTGTGACGTCAGCGTACGTCCGTCCATCCGTCCGTCCGTCCGTCCGTACAGACTCTGGGGGAGGGGGAGGGAAGTCCCAAGGCAACCCGACCGGGAGTGGAGAATGCCATCTTTTCTTGGCGGGAAATCGCGCGGTGCTTTTGGGCAACCGGCGTTTTTCTTGGCGGGAAATCGCATGACCATCGTCGCTTTTGAAAAAGAGGTTTCTTTTTAAAAAGCTTAAGCTTAAGTTTATTTAGCAAAACGATTGTTCGACGTACTGTAGTTTTAAACTTGAGAAAAAAACATTTAATACCTATAAATGGAAAGAAAAAGTTCAAAAGAATACTGGTAGTAGGCGAAAACTTCAAGTTACGAAAGCTGCCTTCAAAGGACCTCATCACTTTGTTTTCTTCACGGCGGAGAGCTTGCCTTGTTCTGAAACACAACCGAGTAAGTGAAGTTTTTAAAGGGTTTAAGGTGCGTGATTTTGGGTATTTATTACGGTCAAAGAAATTACATTTTGAAATTGAATTTATGTCATTAGAAATGTGTCATTTACTTTTGACTTCAAAAAATTATTAGAAAACGAGCTCAGATTTGTGACAGATGTAGTCTTAGAATATTTTGCCATGCTGGAAGTGTAATGCGAATTGCATTTAAGTATAAACTTACGGGTTTTCGAATAAACTTTTTCAAAAATGATTTCTCTGTTTATTATTTTGTGTTTGTTTATTCATAACAGTAGGTCAAAGCACAGTCGCAAGGCAACTGCACAAGCATCACTTACGGCGAATAATTGCTTTCAATTTTAACTGTCGAATCGGTTTGTGCAATTGTCGATTTTCTTGTCCTAGAACTTTTCAATAGTAAGCGAAGCAGTTGTCGGTTTAAGACTATTTTATCCGAAAAGCTTCCGAAAAACAAGTTTTTTTGCGTTCCTCAAAGCGCCTAACTTTAAATGGGCTTACTTCGCATCCGCAAAACTTATGCCATAATTTCAAGCGTGCTTGGTGTTTGCTCGTTTTCAATCTTGATGGTATAAATTTTGACCAGACTAATAGGGGCAGTTCATGTTATTTAACTGAACATCCGAACGCGATGAAGATAACCCATTTACTTCAGAATAAGTTTTATTTTGTTGTTGTACATGAGCGCCGTTTCAAGTTCATTCAAGCCAACAGCCAATAATCCAAGGAGATTTGACAAGCCTTGACAATTAATGACAGGATATGGAAACATTTAATAAACCAAGCAAGACTGCTCCTGAGTAAAATATGTGTTCAGTTTGATGCCCGAAAAAAAGAATTAAGCTGTGCTCAGCCTCTAGAATGACCTTTCGAGCTTGATTTTACAGAACAGATCCTCAAAATCTTGGAGGACAATTCGGAACACTTTCGGGCTTTTTGAGAAACACTTTTCGAAAGGGAACGAGCCAAAGAAAGCCCCGAAATATATTTCAGAGCGAAAAGTTTCAGGACTATTTTTGAGAAACGAACACCAGTTTATTCCTTGGAGGCTCCGCTTTTAGGCATGGCTAAATCTATATACTATCTGCGGTTCGACTTTTATGCCCGGGATGTCAAAAAAATAAACCAAAGCGAAATTTCCCGTCTTGAATATTAAGTCTACTATATACTCGCAAATAGGCGGTTTCCTTGTGGAACCTAATCTGTTTGGGAATGAAGAAAAAGGTATTCAGTACATATACCTTCTTCCCAAACAACAGAATGAAAGTTAACGGGATACCAGTTTATACAAAATAGGCAGAACTGCGTTCTTTTGGAAAAGTTTTAGGTTTACTCGGAATTGAGGATCTGCCAGGGAGTGCCGATTCTCAGCTATCAGTTAATTAACTTTCACTTCTCACGTGTTTCTTTTTTTTTCGGTTTTGTATCGTATCAACTGTGTTCCTCTCATTAGCTGAACAGTGTCAAGTATTATCCGAAGATTTCCCAAAAACTTTTGAGCGACTGCAATCTCTTTCGAGATCGGTCGGGAGGAAAGTCTAGATGGTCACACAACTTAAGTAACGCTTGCTAAGTAAGGGATAGTCATGGGGTCCTGAGGTCTCCCTCCCCCTATCAGCCCCCCAAAAGGTAAAATTTACACTATACTCAGGAAAAGTTTAGAAATCTCAGCTAACAGTTTTCGAAACGTTTCTCAGCTATCAGTAAAACAAAAACTGTCATTTGCCATTCGAATACCAAGGTGCAATTTTATAGATTTCATCATATTTTTTTGGAGGGAAATTGCCTGAAGGTCCTCTTTCCACAGTGGTGGAAATTGGTATGACAAAACGTAACGTATAAAGATAATCAACACTTGTGAAAATTTATTTTTCTCTTCACTTTCTTTTATACACAGTTACATGGTTATCGGTTATGTCAATTTATGTACCGGTATGTCGGTTATGTAATTCGAGAAGAAATAAGGTGCCGAGCAGTAAAGTCTTGCGGGTCAACCCTGCTTTCTTTTGAAATAGAGAAACAGCTTAGCATTGCTTTATTAAGTCAACAAGATGTCACACTTCTCTAGTGTAGGAATCACTTCGGCTGTTTGGACTACATTTTAGTCAGAAATTTATGAAGTCAAGACAAAGAAAATGATGTGCTATGATGGAATTTGTATTAGAACACCTTCGGGTTTTTAACCCATCATGCCCTTCACTACCAACGTTCTCTCAAATGTGAATTGAAATGAAAGTTTATGCAAAGTTGATATCAAACGCTAAAATTGTGGATTTTTTCCTAGCTCAAGGTTGTGCATTCTAGTAAGTTGGAGGGATAAATTAAGTGACTTAAAAATGTTCTTACTTTGCTGTTATTGAAACAAGCTTTTGAAAAAATCTGCCGCTGAACTAGACACTGAACCTTCACTAATTTTTTTCTGGACACATAGTTGTTTTTCGCTCGAGTCCGGCCTCAACAAGACTTATTTATTTATTTATTTATTTATTGAGCTCAGTTGTTATTCTTTGGCATACTACATTATCCCTTTCAATTAAAACTTCAACAAAATAGCAGAAACTGCAACTGTTTAAAATAATTTCATGGTTCTAAATAAATTATCTCTTTCAGGTAACTCACTCCATGTACAAGGATAAATTAATATACTGCCTTTCAAATAAAATTCTTCTTTAGATAAAACAACTCTATTTCTAATACGGTCACTTCTCTATAACGAACAGTTGACTTGGTCCGAAAAAGAACAAAATTGATACAAACTCTACCTCTAATTATTTCTGTCTCTTTGGTGTTCGACTTGCTATATTATCCCTTTCAATTAAAACTGTTCCACAAAGGAGCAGAGATCTGTAAATGTTAAAAATATTTTCACGAGTCGAAATAAATTCACATTCATTTCACAAATAAAGATAAATTAATGTACTGCCCTTCCAATAAAATTCTTCTCTAGGTAAACTAGTTGAGCCTTTACTTACGAACGACACTGTTAATAATAACACGGACATTTCTCTATTACAGGCAGTTCACTTGGCCGAAAAGTACAAAACTGATACAAACTCTACCTCTGTAACTATTCCTGTCCCTTTGATGTTCGCGTGAGAGGCTCGACTATTTTCAAATATTACTAAAAGATTACAATAAATTTCTATTTCCATTTTCTACAATCATATACTGTACAATTTTCTTTCTTGCAATACGATACGCCTAACTGCGTTGTACTTTTTATTACATTGATTATTTGACTTCTTTTAACATCTTTTTAGCTGGTTATCCACATGCTTACGCCCTCAACACGCTTGGAAAGCAAAGTTCCTGCACGAATAGTGGATAAGAGCCAATAAATTGCACGTGTATGCAGCCGATGAATTATTTGCTTTCTGACTGGCTAGGAAGAAAACCAACAAACTGATTTCAAAAGAACAGAAAAGAAGGCGGGGGGGAGGGCAGATATTTGTGGGGAGTAATAGTGGGCGGGGCGAGGCATGTATCTCTAAAAACAATTCAACACAAGAAAAACTTCCAAATAATATGAAAGAAAACAAAATTCGTCCTAAAAAATGAAAATTTAACACAAAAGTATTACTACCGCTTAACTTAAGCGAGAAAGTTTCCACCAAGAATTTCACCGTACCAGAAACGTTTTTGTTTTTATATCGGAAGTGAATTTCTATTTTACTGTACTTGCCTTTTACACAGGCAATGCCTAAAACATATCCATTGCATTGTACAAAACCTCTCATAACCTTCTCACCCAGAGGAGTTTCCCATTCTATTGTAGCAGAACAGTAACGCGATTATCGTTTTCAATTAAATAAGCTATGATTGATAAAATAACAAACTCAAAAGAAATAATTATATAGCATAATATCTGACTAAACTGTGGAGTTCAAAAACTGCGCAGCCCACTCGATCGCCACAATGGTGTTTGACAACTCTTCCTTCACTAGGGTCCAGGTCCCATTACTGACTGCATCCACTAAAGCATCATGAAGGCCTGGAAACGTGGCACTCGCGTAGGAGTTATGAAGGCTAGGGGCGAAAATTGAATGCCTGCAAATAAAAGAGACACAACTGAGTGGATTTAGAGGAAGTAAAGCTTATTGTAAACTGGCTTCTGATTCGTTAACATGTTCATCTACCACCTACTCTAAAAGTCCTGTTTTACCAAAACTTTGAACTTGCAGCCAAACAACAAGATGGATGGCACCTGTTGACAGATGCACTGACATGTGTTCAACGAATCTGATATACGATCTATGTATACGTTTGTAAAGGGCGTAAAAAAAAGTACTGATAGCCAATAATAATAATACAACACCTGGCATACAACTATAGTAATGGCTTATCTCATCTCTAAGACAAGAAAAATAGCCACAGAGAAAATGTAAGAATAAGGATAAGAAAGAATATCTTGCACCCTGAGACCTGCTCCAGTTGTTCTAGCATCTTCGTGTATTTAGCCCGAGAAGCATGAATTCGATGTGCCAGTTTTAGAACATCAAATTACCAAGTCTAAAAGAGTAAGAAGCGTTACAGGTTTGCATGTCTTAAACTTACATAAGAACAAAATAACTGTCAGTAAAAAAAAAAACAAACAAGAAATGTCCAGGCTTAGGACAGAGGCCTTATTAAAACCGTGCGTCCCTTTTCTTTATAATACTTCAGGTAATAAGAATCAATTAGATCGATGTTCCTGAGACAGAAGCACTCTCTTGTTTTATATTGGTTACCACTACACTTCCTTCCAAAGTAAATGAAACTGGCTTTCGAATGTACAGCTCATCAATTTGACCTTTTAGGTGCAAGGTTCAAATAAAGATAGACGAGTAAACATACACGATATAAAAAAGTAACATGCTAGTAATGACTACTTACCAGTAGAGAGGTCTTCCCGGCAGGCCTTCGGGGTTTAAAAAGTTCTTTTCCAGTCCTGTCAAACGGTCATTTATGAACGCGAGGGACCAGGGGCTGATGAAAAGACGAATAGCAAAGAAAGGTACTGAATTAGTCCAAGAAGAGCAGAGTATACTAGTGCTCACAGGGCTGTGAGGACATTTTCTTTCAACCAATCAGAAGCACTACCAAGATCTGGGAAGTGCACGTCATCAGTATGGAATTTCTGCGCTCAGACGTCGTTTTGCGAGGGCTCAAGTGGCGACCTCGGAAAACGTCGGCTGTTTTCTCAGGCTAGTGTACAGTGAACCAATCAAAAAGATAGAAATTCAATAACCGAGATTCAAAATTTGTTAGAAATAACAGCGTGAAGATTGCCTTCTTGGGGAAATCATCACAGAAAATTAGTCTTGAAACACCAACAATACAAGGGAAAGTTTGTCAGAGCTTTCGGAACTCATTCAAGTCCCTTTGTCAATGATTATTGATGTGCAGCCTCGTTTTGGTGACAAGGCCGCAGGATCGCTCCATAGATCATGGAAAGCGATCCCTAGATCTACAGGGCAATTGCAGTCTCGTCGCTAAAACGAGGCTGCACCCCAGTAATTACATCATTGACAAAGGGACACGCATGATAACCCAAAGGTCGGACAAACTTTTCCTTTAATTGTTGGTGTTTCAAGAATAATTTCTTCTATTACTGGAAAAAGGTTTCCCCGATCCGCCGTGTTTACATTCAGAAGGAACACTGCTTTATTTGATGACATTTACTATTGCCAAGTCTGATAAAATAAATAAATAAATAAATAAATAAAAACACTTGTTCGCAATGCCCGATCAAAGTCCACGAAAAAGAAAAAAATGTAAAGACATATCTGCCGTTGGTTTTACACATCTTAATGAACCAGACAACCTAGGCCTTCCGGAGAGGTCCCGAAGGTAACTGGTCTATAGAAGTTATCGTCTCCAGTACTTACTCTGTAACGTCGACTTTCTTAATAAGTGACTGTATGGTTTTAGCTCCTTCTTTAAACTTGCTTACAGCCTTATCCAAGTATTCTGAAATCAAATTCAGAGATAAGTTGTCAGCACACACACTCATGTTAAACAAACACTTAAACTCTAGCGTGGCCAAATATGAAATCCTGGTAAAGTCGCCCACGAGCGAAGGAGGCCCACACGGCCGGAACTTAACTGGGAGTATCTCCTCTGGATGTGATGCTAGTCCATCGCAGGGTTACCCCTAGCAGTATGTCACCGGTACCAGTTTTATACATCTGGAGTGGGTGGAGTGAGGCAATGCGGGTAAAGTTTCTTGTCTAAGGAAACAACACGATGGCATGGACTTGGCCTCGAATCACCGACCTTCAGATCTGAAGTCCAACGCGCTAACCACTACACCACCCAACACGAAATCCTAGATCAGCATTTATTATCTACTCCTCCTGGTACTGTATCATCAACGCACAAAAAAGTATAAACAAGCCACGATAATCGTATATTTGTACGGGAGAGCCCGTTAGTTCGGCCATCAAAAGACCACCAACATATAAAATATATGCCGTATTAACAAGCTCACTGGTCATATTAATGAAGTTGCCCTAACTTATCCGGTAGAAACGTTTAAAAATATAAGGACAGACGAGAAATTGAATACGACACAAAGGAGAAGGAGAACTGCAAATGATGATAAACCGAACCACAAGAGACCTTAAATGTGTACGTTTTATACTTAACCTTACCCTATATGGAAATGTGCCAATTAGAAGCTGTCTACTGTCCTGATATCCAACAAGGATTACAGCGAAACGTAAAACTAGCAAATTCGTTAAATAGGAAAACATAACAATTTTTTATAACGCTTACAGGGAAAAGGACATCACAATTTCGCAGCTGCCGATGACGGCCATTTTGCTCACAAATGTTTGTATTCACTTTCGCAACGGAACAGTTCAAAACAATCAGAAACCAGTCAATTTGATGGTAATTCACACTAACGCACTCTGGAGGGAACGAAAGAAAACACTTTTATTGGCAAGTTGATAGACTCTCTAAGCAAAAAGGTTTCCTTGGAAAACACAGACAATCACAAAATTTACGTAGAATAAAAGAAACGTAACAATCGCGATAAGAAATGAATTGCTTACTTTGACTCGAGCAAACTGATTAAAATCTTGCTCGGGTGGAGAAATTCAATGAAATTTGGGTTGGCTATTTTATCTCTACTACGTCTCGCCAAAATTCAAACCCTGGCACGACCTAACTCACACGAATATCCGCCAAGTGTCATGGTAACGTAATGTATTCATTGGCCGCATTACTTGGAAGGCTGGATTGAACGGGTTTTTTAACTGACAAAATAACTGATGAGTTGCTACGGCCAGAGTAGAGTGGCCGTAATACCCACTCCCCTCCCGGGAAGGATCCCATATAAAAATGACGTAACTACAGTATCGGAAATTGACACCTCCTATGGCTTTAGAGAATCAAAACTGATTTAAGCCACGTCCACAAAACGATATTTTGGGACCTCTTACATGTACGTGTTCATGTCAAACTTCACGACAAGCAACCCCGTCACGGAAGTCCCTATGGGATGTAATACCACATACCCTACCATCAGACGCATGTACCTACCAAGAGAAATGCCTTTTTGAGCCAAAGCACTTCCATACTTCTTGTGTATGTCGAGTACACCTTTATTGAGCGCAACAGCATAATCTGAGCAGTTGATTGGCAGGACAGGTGTCTCAGCTAACAGGAATGCCGTACTGCCCCAGACTTGCGCAATAGCCAGATGGGTGGTGAATTCAGGGTCCACAAACTTCTTAACGTAAGCGAAAGTATCATGGATGCTGTGATATGTCGGATAGGATGTGATGTTATGAAACTGCAGCTAGAAATAAATGGAGGAACAAAATTTAAATAAATGCAGTTAAAGCAAGCCCACCCCCCCCCCCCCCTTTCCCTAAGTGATCACTTCAAAATCGATTGGGAATCTCGGACAGGATCGGAAATAACGCGGAAATCAATTAATAGGCCATTTGCCCGATGACGTCATTTTACTACTACTACCAGAATCCTTCAGGATTTTGCTTTCTTGTGCAAATTAGGGCTTTTGTTATTTAAACCTCGCTGGGACTACCAGAAAAACGTAATGGATTTTGGTAGTAGTAGCAAAATGACACCATCGTGCAAATGGCCTATTAGAAACAAAAGGTCCGTCCGGAGAAAGAGCACGTCAGAATTAGCAGTCTAGACAAGTTTGATGAGAAAGTTTCAATACAAGAACACTAAACCTTAACAAACTCGAAAGCAAGTTTCTATAAAACCAGTTTTCACTCCATTGGAAAATGTGCTCAATACCACTGAGTCACCTCAGTGAGTTCGTGCAAAATCACTTCCATTTCGTTTTTAACTTGGTAACGGGTCGGCTACTGATTTCCACCATTCAAAATCAAAAATTTTAAACTGCTTTTAAACCTGCTATAAAAATTTGCTCCTGCCTCGCATTTTATATCAGACAGTTTCGGTCTGGCATTATTGGGCATTATCTGGCATTTTCGGTCAAAAATTAAATTTCAGCGAATGACCATTGTGACCTCACTCAAGATTACCAAATTTATATATTTCTGGGTCACTCAAATTCGAAGTAACGACGATGCAAACCACGTCTGGCACAACGGGCTTGCGTTGCAATTTACGTTAATTTCATGGTCTAAACTCTCACTAACAAAACAGCATGCGCGAATTCACTCAGTTGTTGTAACATATATTGATTTTCATTTTTGAAGTGATGTTACCTTGATGGGCTTACAACATACCATGTCAAACACATATCTAATGTCCGCTGATGGCACACCAGCCCTCTGACAAAATGGAGAATAGTCACTTCCTGATCCAAGAGGAGGAATCCTGCAAACGTAGCCAAGAAAAAAAGTGGTCACTTATCAAATAAGTATGTATGGCAAGCAAGGGTTAAGTGTCAAAACGTTCTAGCGTGCAAAACACTAATCGGCTCTAAGCCATTTAGCGTCTTGCACGCCAGAAGCCCGAAGCCCGCTAAGGTGAAGTTGCGTCTTAAGGTAAACAAGCACAACATCAAATTATATATGCTCACAACATTTCTCGCATATAAAACCACTAAAGCTTTTGTGATCAAGAAATGGACTCATGAATTCCGCCAAGGTAGGCTGACACCGATAAACAACATCAAATGGTAAAAAAGTTGATGACTTGTATTGTAACATAACGAGATGAAGAGATAGCTGATCATGGTCATTGGACACTGGACAGCTCAGTCTCAGAGAAAAACTTACAAGTTCTGATGTAAGAATGTATGTGCAGTAAGTATACACAATTCAATTCGAGGGATTCA
Organism: Siderastrea siderea; assembly: GCA_964030785.1. Taxonomy (NCBI): domain Eukaryota; kingdom Metazoa; phylum Cnidaria; class Anthozoa; order Scleractinia; family Rhizangiidae; genus Siderastrea; species Siderastrea siderea. Next base: position 17,809,608 of record OZ034979.1, on the reverse strand, counting down.
CCTTACGTAATGATGGAATATAAACATCTGTTGTTGGGACGAATACTTGGGATTTATCTTATTTCATGAGTTGATAACCTCTTAGCAGAACTCCATGAATCTAACACCTGCATGATCATTTGTTCCCTCCAAGAGTAAAACCTGGAATCATGTATTTCTTCGATCTTTTAGCTCAATAAGAAAGATTTTTATTAGACAGCATCCATTGTCGTTAACATTGGTAAAGCAGTAAAATGTACTTTCCTCTGACGCATTTCTTCGCATTTCAATATACACCCAACATATTTTTTCTACTGGAATTTCTCTCCTTTTACGTAAGTAAATATTTGGCTACCTGCATCTACGTCAGATCCAATGCAAGCACGTGGTAAAACCTCACCCCATTATACCCCAACTAAATAAAAACCCTTACTTTACACATCAGGAGGGAATGACTGAAACTCCTTTTCAACTGGAAAAAAAAATGGTACACTCACTTAGGATTTTTGCCATCTGCAGCCGGAAATTTATCCAGCCAGTTTTCGTAAACTGATTGACTACTGTCAACGGGATTTTTCACCTGGAAGAGATGAGATTTAGTATCAGTGGTGTCTTTTAGCTTTTGAAACTAAAACCAAAAATATGTGACAAATTCCCTTCATGGAAAGTGACGGTGATGAGGGAGTCCACAACCATCGTGGCGGTAACGATGGAGACGACGGTGGTGGTGGTGATGACGACTACGATGGCGACGATGATGTCGATGCTGACGATGATGACAATGATGGTTTCTTTTTTTTTTTTTGGCTGGAATTCTGCAGTGTTAGAGACGTAACCTATGAACAATTCAAGCCAGTTCTTTGAGATTCAAATGACGTTAGCGTGCCAGCCATGTTAAAGTACCATTTAAAACGACGAGCTAATGAGAAAGTGAAAACGGTACATCCAAATGGCGGAAATGACATCACATGCATAATGTCTTATAACAGAATGAGTGACTGATCTTTTCAATTTACAAATTCTAGCCGAATACTTATGATGCATCTCTATGTACGGAAACGTATTTACAAATGGGATGATGTCTATCCGATTTACAGAAATAATAAACACTGATTGGTTTCGTATTTTCGTTATGACTTACTGATAGGTTTTAAGAGTGCCTTACCTGTTTGGAAGCATTAAATAACACATGATGAAGAAGAGGACTTGCACGAACATAAAGACTGTAGTTCCCTATACAAACAAAAACACGGATGATAAAGAAATAATAATAATAATAATAATAATAATAATAATAATAATAATAATAATAATAATAATAATTAATCTTTAAAGAGGATACTCCCATCACGTTGAGTGGTTTTCAGGGAGGTCCTCTATAACAAAAGAATAAAATAAAACTAGACATTGTAATAGATGCAAGCTAAAACTAAAAATATAAAAAGTACAAATATGGTAAAAATAGATCAAAGGTCCTTAAAATATAAATACATATTTTGCTAAAACTGTTCATTATGCATAGCATACTCATAAATGAAAACTGTTATACAAGAAAACAAGCTCAGCAAACAGTGGTAAGGGCATTTGCTCTCGAGTGTTAAATTGAGGTGGCGTAACATGGTGGGGGGGGGGGGGGCAGGGGTATCTTTTACATGTAGGGCCACTGTTTTTCGCTCGGGATGTTATATGTTCCTCGCAGTTTTTTAAAGTAAGGATTGGTAAACGTTTTCCCACCCCTCCCCCCCTTTTTTTTACCGAGATCGTGTCACTAACTTGTGTCAAAAGAGAGGAAATCGCTAAAATGAGCTCTCGATAAATCTGCAGTAGACAAAATCGCTAAATTAAGCCGTTGCTAACGACGGTAATCTTTCGGTAATTTTTCCATTTGAACTTCCTCTCCTCAACTTGTATTAGATTAACGGTTAAGTTCACGTGTGGTGGTGTCAAATTAATATAATTTTTGAGATACTGAACTTCTTAGTAGTTGCTCTGCGCAAATCAGGAATTGTCAGGGTAATCACTTCAGGTACGTAGTGAAATACATGTAAATGAAATGCGATGTCACCGTCAGCCCACTTTGTAATGTGACTAATATATTAGGTTTCCTACACTGGAAATTTACCTGTTAATACATTTTTAACCTTACATTGCAACATGCTAGGATAAACCTTGATTCCACCGTCCTACAACTGAATTGTACAGTGTTGTACAGTCATGTGATCATACCTCTGATAGGGGAATCAACATTCAGATACGCCACAGCTCGCTGGTACAGCAAATGAACATTGTCCTACAGAAAACGAAAACAACATTATCATTTTGAATGCAACTGCAAAACACCATTGAGTCATCATACTAGCTGAAAAAGGCCAAATCAAGGCTGTGCATGTTCTTAGGTGAATCACAGGAAGCTCATGAAAACTGGAGTTCCCAGCCCTTCAGCTTCATGCAAAAAATAACTTTTTTAGTTGCCCAAAGAAAACAGTTAGTAGCCTGAGGACTCCAGGTACTGCTAGAGCATGTGCAGCCTTCCAAATAAAATTCCCATTAGGCTAAAACTAGTCCTGAAAACAGTCCCTGGTTTCTCTGCATAAAAGAGAAGGGGAGTACAGGAGAGTGTAAGTGATCACCTTTATTGACTCAAAATGACATTGATGTCATAAATTGTTTGATGTAAAATCAAGAATGCTGTGATTCACTTTACAACTCTTGTTTGTCAGAACGTCTGGTGCTTAATAAAAAGGTGAATTGTGAAATTAATTGAAAGTGGCGAAAATGTCCCCTGGGGCAGTGTCGTTTGCACTAATTAAAAATGTTGTGGTTTAAACCGTAGCAACTAGGATTACAACTGGTTGTAGTTTAAGTTCCTTAAATTGTAGCATACCCCCATGCCCTTTCTCAATAAGTTGATACCCCGGGGGTATCTTGGTGTGCCGCCCCAAGGGTAGCATGGTGTGATAGCCTAGAAATGACATGGCATCTTACTTCAGGAATAACACAGTGTGTTACCCTAGGGGTAACAAGATGCACATGATACCCCAGGGGGGACTTGGAGTGAAACCCTAGGAGTAACATGGTGTCACACAAAGTACCACAAGAACCAAATTATCAGCATTACAAACCTCAACCCACTCTGTTGAACCTAGAAGACCATACTCTTCTCCTCCCCAGCTACAGAGAACAATAGACCGACGGGGTCTCCACCCTAAAAAAAAGGGTTTGGTTAGCTGCTTCTGTTCATTAAGGCAATAAGTATCAAGGCACAAAATTATGACACAAAAATGGAAGTAGAGTTTCCAAAACAGCACATTCGTTTGTTGCTATTACCTTGTTTGTATTTCTTGCCAAGAGCCTTAGCAATTTCCATCATACAAGCTGTTCCACTTGATGGATCAATGCCACCAAACACCCAAGCATCCCTGTGATTACCCAGCAAAACTAACCTGTCTGAGAAACAACAGTATAAATTTTTTAACAGGTGTCTATGCTAAGGTGTATGATGAGGTCAAACTGAACCTGATCTGGGTGTTGGACTAAACAAGCCAAGACCAGTAGGGAGGTCTACTACTTGGAGGGCCAAGAATTGGGACCAGACTCATTTTAGGTCTCAAAATGAGGACTGGACTGAGATCTAGACTTGAGGACTATATTATAAACTGGACTCTAGACTTAAAGACTGGCCTAACATTTAGACTAGGGAACTAGAAAAGGGAATACATGGGTGTACACGTAGACTTGAAAACTAGTCTAGGATATTGATGTAGACTACATTATATTAACTATCGACTGCTGATTTTAACTTACAGCTCCTCAGTTACAGTTAAAGTTCTAGTTTAATTTTATTTACCTACCACAAATAAAACAAAAATACAACAGAAAACGAAGTAACTGTTGTTTCGCCGGCATTAACCAAAAAATCCTTACTGAAGGAGAAAGAACATTTTATTAGTCATGGCTTACAAAACTGTAATCCAATGACCCAGCTAATCTTGATATTATAGCTTTTAGTGTGGATGAAAGTAGAAGAAAGTGACACTGATAAATGATTTAAGTCTCACCTGGTTCAACAGATCCTCTCAACACAGCAATGACATTGTAAATATCTCTTCTTGTATGATTGTTGTTTGTCTCCACTTCAACTTTCCTGAGTGACAACATTTTTTATTACTTTGTCGATCAAAAAAGCCTGAACACATAAAATGATTTGACCTTGGCAGGTTAACTGTGTTGCAATTAATCAACAGGCTTTAGCATATCTACCACTTCGATTAACTTCCTGTGTATTCATCTGGCATTGTTTTCCATTTCAACACAATAACGTCACTGACCAATGCCAACATTAACATGTATCCAATACCACAGCCCCTTCCTTCAATAATTATACATGTACATGTAATTTGCTCTGACAAGGAGCTTTACGTCGGAAATGCTACCTCTTGAATCTCTTCACATTAGAAAATTTTCCTTGTGTCAACCCAGTTGCAGCCCGGGGCAACATACAGGTACAGTGTAAGAGTGCAACCCCCACTCGGTGACACTGAACAAATCTCTTACATTTTTGACAAACTGGAACCTACTTAGGAGCCTCATGTACTAATACAAAAAGACAAAAAAAAAAGTAGTGGAAGTAATATATTAAATACGAAAGTGTTTCATCAGGATATCCAACCAACGAGAAGTGGGTTGAAAAAACAAGGTGCAGCCGAGTGTTTTTTAACTGACTTTGAGGTGTAATTGGACAGCTGATGAAACACTCTTTCGAGTTTTTGACATGGCTTCATAATTCGTGGAGAAATTCAAACCAAAAGTTTACCAAATTTTACGCTAATCAAGATCCAGTATCCACACCACTGTCACAGTTGCGATTTCCTTTTTTTTTTCTCTTAATGAATTTTTAACAAGTTTGAGAATAACAATTAATAGATCTTACCAGTCTTTGTATTCATTAGTGAATCCTGGACCAAGTCTATAAGTGATATTCAGCCCGCCCTGCCAGTTGCCTGGAGCTTTATCACCACCCAGTCGGCTGTAAAGCAATCGGTAATGTTGAAATGAGAAATTCTCCTTTGATGGAGGATGGTAGTCATGGTGATGGGTACATCAATGTACGAGGACAGATCAGCAGTTACAGTGGCATTCAGGAGTTTAAAACTTTGTCAAGATGACAACAGAAACTCTTCACTTTACTTCTTTCTCAAATCTACAGCCAAGACTCAAAATGCCACAATTGTCTAATGATTCACTAACAAAATCTTTTTCATTTCAAAGCTTTCAGTCCTTGTCATTTGTAGAAATAAATGCTTTCTCTTGAGTTCAGCTTGGTTTGAAACAAACTAAACGTATGTCGCAGATGGTCTGCAATTGATCCAAACAGCCCAAAATTGTCACATCACTACTGTTTACTATATTTATAATTTGATATCCATGTACGTATTCCTCCCCACCTGAATAGCATGCAAGTCCACGGCTGTCATTGAGCGAAGGGGGTGGGGGGGCAATTATTTTCCCAGCTGTTACAATTTTGAGTCCCTATAAGCTACTTAGATAGACAATCAAGGTACTGTACAGTGCATTGCTACATTGCTACTTTAATACTCTCTTATTCCCTGGCTACTTGCTACACTTCCCCTGCTACATACTGTACTTCACAAAAGTGTGATAACCCTGCTATTCCAATGCAGGGTTATATACCTCCAGTATTATTTGCATGCAGGAACCTATTTACAACGTACATATACATTATATTACATTTTATAGTATACACCTGGTTCAAAAGAGATAGATTGAAATTGCGATGTGCCTAATCTGACACCACCGCATCTCCAGATCACTCAGATCAGAAGAGCTACAAGGTTACTGAATGAGACAATATTTGAATTGACCTCACTGCTGGGTGCAGACCAACCAGGTACAGAGTTCAGCTATCATGATATTCCCCATAATCACAAAAAGGTGAAGGAAATTTGCAGAATTGTAGCCGGAGCTTCAAATTTACCAAATAAGCGAAATAAGTTGACCATAGCTCTAAATAGACTTTAAGACTCTATTTCCCCAACTGCCACTGATATATTAAGTCACACCTAAGAAATTGTTCTGCATCTTGTGCTGAGATTGGATGAGCAGGAATGTATGGCATCTTGATTTCAGCTGAGCTTTTTCTCAGTACTCCATCTACAAGGAGAAATTAAAAAACAGTCAAAAACCAAGGTGAGCATCAAAAAGTCCAAAGTGTAATTCCACGGTATTCCAATGTTAAAGTTGATTTCCAGTCTGTACTGCGCAGGCTCAGCCCCAAATTGTTTGTGAGCCTCACATGATGGAATGTATAAGGAAAAAACAGAGATAATTTATAAAATAAAGTGTGTGTTTTGAGCTGTACGAAAATTTTTCCACATGGGAAAAATAAAGTTGACTTAAATACCTCGTCATTTTTGGAAGAATCTTCCTGCAACACACACCGTGTGTTCATGCACAAGCTTGTGGTTCCTCGTGCTCGATGGCAACTGCTGGGCACCACAACAAGGGCAAGCAGTTCTTCCTGTTTCTCATAAACAAAACCTAGTACATGTACACACTGTGATGTTATCTTGTCCTGGCCGTGCGGCTACCTCAATGTTTCTTTCTTCAGTTACAATTTCATCGAGAGTAAAGCTCACATCCATGATGGTGGGAGACAAAAATTGTAATTTCACTTTATGTAAGACATCACGAATTCGTACATTTCATAGAGTCGTACATGACGTAAGTAGTTTTTCAAAACAAAAAACCAAAACAAACTGTTGAGCCTGCGCAGTATGGACTGGATATCAACTTTAACTGATTACAAAATCCTAAGACTGGATTTGAAAAGGTTTCTGCATGGATTATAATTTTGACCAATTGTAAAATGAAGAACATAATTAAAACAATTTAAAGGAATAATGATTGTCAAGCCACTAACTCTGACAACCTGATAAATGGCCTGCTAATCAGTGATTTGAAGTAGTAAGCACATTAATGTAATAAGACAAAAAGGCCAGTCATGTGGTGCAACACTGTATGCAATTTCTATGACGTACCGTGCATCTGCACACCACTTATTTTGATGAGTATTTTAACAATGTAATTGGTTTGAATGTCAACCGAGGAGTCATTTCTTCATACGTCAGTGAAGTATGATCAACTAGGTGAGTGTAGTCCTGATCACGAGAACGACTGTTTGTGGTGACGTGGACTGTCGTTCGGAAAACCTGAGCATAAGTCTGATGATGACTTCTGCTCAGGTTGACAAAACGTTAGACAGTGTCACTACAAACAGTCCTTCTCAGGACTATGCTCACCTGGCCAGACAACCACATATTACCGACTTATATAATTATGGCATTTTAACACTGCACAATATTGGGCAGAATGTTGCCCCCTGACCAAGAACCTTATGGAGATGGGGTCAAACTGTGTGTCCTATCAGAGTTTTGGGGCTGAGGGGAATTAGTATCCACAAAGCTGGAAAGGAAAGAATGGGGGGAGATAAATTGGAAGACTCGCTCAGATAACTTGATATGAAGTTTCTTTGAGAGTTTTGCCAGACTCTCCAGTCTCTCTCTAAATGTGAGTTTTGCCAGACTCTCCAGTCTCTGTTGCTGCCACCTGCCAGCAGATTTTAAGAAAGCTGACAACTAGCTGAATGTACAAAGCACTGTACATGTACCTTTAGAGGGGTATCTTGGTGTCAAGGGGTCACCTGTACCAATCAGAATTGAACCACGCTGTACTCCTGACCGAGGTAGCCACCAGCCATGGGGATAGAGATCTTCATCTGGGACGGGTGCATAATCTTGAGGGTCATTGTATATCAGTATCGCTCTTGCACCATATTTCTGTGCATTAGTCACCTAAAGGGAAGATAGAAAGGTGCACTCTAAAATGAGCTCTTAGTTGATACCATCATGAGCAATATAAAACAAAAAAATAAAAAGTATGCACCAGGTCACAATAGGGAGCTTAAGCAAACAAGATGGCAATTAATGGCTAATGAGAACATCACAAAACAAAAGCTCTGATTAGCAAAACAATGACTCTGCACGTGCATTATACTATTTGGTACATTTCTTTGGCATTCTGTGCACAACTACAACGTGAAAAGACCAAATTCAAAGATTAAATAGAACATGAACACGATGTTGAATTTTCGTTTTTCTCCCTGAACTGTAATGCCATCTTTAAAAATTCAGCTCCCGGATAGTTCGGCTACATTAGACAGATAAAATGAGTCGGAATAATCGTGAAGACGTTTAAAAGATTGTGAAGTCATTTTTAAACAGACGTTTTCCTTCCTGTCGCCATAGTGGTTGCTTAAGCTCCCTGATAACTACCCAACAGTGTGTTCGCAATACAAAGAAGCAGTGCCTTGAAAATTATCTAATGACAACCATGCATCCTGCAGGATCTCACATCATCCTAGAAAATCCTGTAGGATCCTGTATAGCATTTCTGCCAAGGAAAAGACACGTACTAAGTGATGGATTTATCATTAATTACAATAGTATAGTCGCCTGTCTACAGACGTTCTATTCTGTCACAAAATCATCAACCAAGCAAAATAAACACCACCAAATGCACTCTGCACTTAGCATTGACCTTAAGTTAGTTTAATTTGCCAAACAAATAAAGATGACTGTTTCAGGGGTGGATCCAAGCAGGGGGGTGGATTGGGTGGCTAGCCACCCCCCTCTTTGGGTTCATTTGCATGTAAGCTTGAAATTGTGAAAGGGAACAAAACTATTACTGGGGCAATTTTGTCTTCGATTGTTCTGATATCGTTCTGAAAGGTCAGCCACCCCCCTTCAAAAATCCTGAATCCACCACTGTATTTCTACCTTGTCTCCTCTGAAGACATGCCCATATCTTGCAATAACAATCTTTCCTGAGCAGTTGACTCCTTTATCAAGCAACACCTTAAAATCTTCAGGTCTACCATAATTTACATAAGCCAGGTCACCCTGGAAAACGGAACAAATAATTAAATCATGAAAGGTAACAACTACAGTGACTGTAATTAAATTAATGTATGATTTCTTGACAAGTATGACACCACGGGTACACCTGGCCTCGAGATTAAAATACCAGCTCCTGAGAAACTGAGACATTTTATTTAATTTTTAATCAAAGTGAGCATGACGAGTCAAATTCAAGTGATCCTTTGCTACTACTGTAAGAGCACAAGTAAATCGAAACAACTGCACGCCTGAACCGAGCTGACATGCCACCACAATGATAAATGTCAAGAATGCCGTGTCGTCATTACATACCCTGCTAAAAAAAAATATGCAAAAAACACATCATACATGGACTGATGAATCACTGGTCACCTCCATACAAAGATAGGAGAATCTTAATTTTGGAGTTAATTCTATCTCAAACTGGGGCTAATGGCGCTTTAATTCTCCAAAACCAGTGTGCAGGGCACATTAAGTTACTGAAACTGTCATAAGGCATTGAGAACATAGAGATTTCACGGCACGCTTAAGCTTAGAAAATGTGTATACTTTTTTGCAGTACAAAGCCACAACAATTTTTTGAATTGCTTGGTGATTTAAAAAATAAATCATTATCAAATAAATAAATAATTAAATAAATAAATAAATAAAGAAATAAATATTATTTTATTTATTTAAATAAATAAATAAATAAATATTCATTCATTCATATTTAAATGAATGACTGAATGAATGAATGAATGAATGAATGCATGCCTGAATGTATGAATGAATAAATGAATGAGTGAGTGAGAAGTACGTTAAGAAGCTCTTTCCTTTTTTAAACATTAACTGTATATATTTACCTACTATTTTTGATGTATTTTTATTGTCAGCTCTAAGTAAGTACTTAGTCCTCTCGTTCTCACTTAAATGTATGTAACTTACATCATTCAATCTTTGATGTACATGTATGATGTATGTGATTTTTTGATTGTGAGTGACTGAATGAATGAATGAATGAATGAATGAATGAATGAATGAACGAACGAACGAATGAATGAATGAATGAATGAATGAATGAATAAATAAACAAAATAATGGGGATTTGAATGGGACTGCGATAAAAAAATCTGATGTGTTAACCACTAAACCACCATGCCTCCAGCATAAAATAATTAAATAAGGAGAATAAAAGTGTCAAACAGTTACCTTTGCTTTCCCAGTAGGAGAGAATGCACTGAATGGAGGCAGAGCATCTGGTGAATCTTCAGATGGTTCTAAAACCTTTTCTTCTTTTGCTGTTAAAAACTTAATGGTTCCATTTGCATCTTGAAGGGATGCTCCATTGATTTTTCCTTTCTCCGGAAAAGAAAGTAGAACATTATACCGCACTAATTTGACCTCAAATCCAAAGTGGGTCCATTGATCTTTAATTAACTGAGCTAATTCTTTATTTCTACTGGAACTTGCAGGATGAGGTTTTAAGGTAAGATTCCTGAAAAAAAGGAAAAAAGAAAAATGTGGGTAAAAATCATTAAAATTGATTTGTCTTTTTATGATTAATATCGATTGTATCAATCAATCAGTAAAAATTAATGACACACTGAAAAGAAATTAGTAATCGCTTTCCATTTTTATCTATTTCTAATGAGCAAAAGTTTTCCCTTTGAGTTTGATTAAACAAACATTTACAAGAATGTAAAATATAGCTAATAATGTTAACATGATTGAGAAAAGACACCTGCTAGTTAGTGGTAAAATTGCTTTTGCTTCTCTTGTGAAAATGGGAATTCGCTTGCACTTTTCAAAATACTCTTAGGGTTGTTCCGTTTGGTTTTTATGTACTAGCAGGCTTTAAACATGGAACAAGTCTATATGACTGAGGCTGAGGTGTTCAGCCTGTCCATCACAAATCTCAAAGGGAGCCATTTAATTGGCTCACCGACCAGATGGAAAGCCATCAAGGTGGCTTCAAATTTGCTTTGAACATTCTCGCAAATCTCTGCTCTATAAACTCTATAATAAATTTGTTTTAAGCTCCGCGAAAGAGATAGTGAATACGTAAATAGCAAATTTCAGATCATCTCATGAACTGGAAACGTGCAATGATTTTAGTCTCCTTACATCCTGCGGATTTAAATTCTTCAAGAACTGCGCACTGGCACATTATTAGTCAGGCCCGGCCAGGGGTTTTGGGTATACGGTATCTTGGGTGTTTTTAACCAAGGTATTCGGTATTTTTTTGCCGAAATACGGGTATAAAGTATTTTGTTTTCCTGAATTTTTGGTATTCTGTATATAAGCGTAATGTTGGTTTTTTTTTCTTTTTTAAAGTGTCTTGTGTGGCTTTTAAAAAAATCATGAAAGATCTGCAGTTCTTGCGTGACTTAATCCGCATGCGAGCGCATGCTGCGAGTGGTCATGAGAGGTGGTTTGTCAAAGCTGTTAACAAGGGACGGACCATTATTTTTTGGAAGGGGGGGGATCAAAAATCCTGAAAAAAGTTGTTTGCAGAAGCAAATCAAAAAGGCTCAAATAAATTGTTTGCAGACATGAGAAGGAGAAAATAAATAGTTTGACGACAATAGATAGTCAGCTATTTATACATCATGATACATTATCAACAGCACTCTTTTTGATGCCCAGAATGCTGGAAATCGCATTTCCGATCTTCTAGATTTCAAAATTCTCTGGGGGAGAATGCCCCCAGACCCCCCTAGGAAAAGGGGCCTCACGGCCCCTTCTGTGGCACATCCACCTATTCCCAATCAGAAGCTGCTTATAACAAATGTCATTGAAAACCTGAATTACTTGTTTGTATAACTGTAAAACTCTCTGACTGATCAAATGAGGTGTGCGCTGGTCACACGAAACACATAGGAGAAAAAAAAAGTTCAACTAAAGTAGTTCACGCAAGTGCTGCTCACTTCAAAAATTTAAAAAATCGTCCTCTTCAAACATTCAATTAGCATAATTGTATGATGGTTTATGTGAACATCGCCAAAGAGGAAAAGGACATGTTTTGTTTTAAGTTCTATACATAAATAACCAACCAAGGCCACTGTCTGGACACCAAAAAAAAACTGTCTGCAGGAAGTCACAGCCCGAAAAAAATTGTTTACACAGACAACGACACATAAAAAATTGTTTGTCTTGAAGAAAATTGGATCCCTCCCCTCCAAACAAATAATGGTCCGTCCCTTAGTTACCAGTCCGGGATCGTTATCAATTTCGATAACCATGTTACGTCACAACATGGCGGCCATTTCAAAAATCGGGGATTTTCGTACTCGGTCAGCTTTATTCGTTATTTGGTCGGTAATACTCGGGTTATCTACCCATAGTTCTATTCGAGAAAGCCAGGGAAGGAATGAACTCCACGTGTGTCAAAGATGGCGGATAAAGGCAAACGATGAAGAAGCGAATTTTACTCGCAAAGAGAAAGAACACTACAGATTCTGCGTCCAAATCAGGTCTGTTTTTCCACTTAAATTTTCCGTTAAATTTGAGTTGTTTAAAGATTTTTGTGGCATCCACAAAAATTATGTCGTAATCTTTAACCTTATTCCTTTCGATTTATCGTTTGTTTATCGTTGTGCACGATTTATTAAAAAAGTGCACTGGGGTATTTTGATTTGCAGTCTGATTGCATCACTAACCGCCATTTTGAGATCCTATTGACTGCGTCGCTTGATCCTTCATGTCTAAGATGCTTCGTTAAATAGATTTTTGTGGTAATCCCCAGACAATGTTACGCAGATGCGTTTGAATTTCTGTGACGAATTTAAGCTTTACTTTTTTTAAATGGTATTAGAGGACCTGCACGACTCCTACTTCACGTCTTTGTAAGCTGCGTCTGATATATCTCGATCTTTCGACCAAGTTTGCTTCTTGTATTTTTGTAGTGGGTTTAGTTTGGAGGATGTTTAAAGGATGACTGAATTGAGCAGTTTATAAGGTTAGGCGTCGCATCTTTAAGACTTTGATCTCGAGTTCATATCTGTTCTTTTTCTGATATCTTGTGGCTTAGCGCCTGTGTGTTATTCTTAGTTAAATTTGACCAAATCCGATCGTCTGTTAAGCGACTAAATGTAGTATTAATAAGCTGCTCTTGGAGCGACTTTAGAATACCTGGCCACTTATCTACATATCTTTCAATGCTTTGAAGAACGAGCCATGTGAATACAAAAGAAACAATTGTTATCCAGTGACATGCAAATATGTGTCCGGGTATTCTAAAGTTTAGCCGGCCCGGCTTATTGTGCTTAATTCTGTTGCAGGATGTTGTGTTGCGCATCACGGAGTGTGATCTATAGACCTTTTTCGTCAAGAAATTGAAAGTTGTAGCTTCTTCAGAGCTAAGCTTTAATATATCTTTCGTTCTAAACAAACTTCTGCACATCCAAATTAAGTCTTAAATACATGAACAATTGCAGCCTCAATCGCCTCCCGTGCAATAGAATACTTCAATATATAAGCACAAGTATAAGCTGTATCGTCGTTTGTGAAAGCAATATTTATTCATGGTGATTATTTCGTTTTTACTACAGATTGATGAATGTTCACCTTCCCTGCCATGAACATGGCAAAGAAAAAGAAGCAAGAACAGAGCGAACACTGTGAAAATAAAATGTAATCAAATGAATGAATAAACGCTTTGTAATAGAATAATCGTTGTCTACCTTCACTTGTCATTTCACTCAGAACAATCGTTACTTGAGAAAATTTGACGTCGTATCCTGCGAGCAAAGTCTCCTTCAATCTTCCTCCGATTTTTCTAGATCGAAGGAGACTCTACTAGCAGGGTCAATGAACTGGGTCAATGAAGTATTCGAAATTCATGTCACAGCTTTTGGAAATAATTTCTTAGCCTGCGAATACAGCTGCGTCTCCGCGCTCCGGCAGCTTGGCGTGTTCGGAGGGGAGAGACGTCTAATACGTAATACCATTCTCAAATAATGTTCTTTTCATATTCCTGTGATACAAGCATGAAATTCACTCGAAGAAAGTACAATGTAAGTACTTCTCAGCCTTTGCGAAATCGTCTCGCGTTCATCCGCCATATTGAATGTATGGCCGATGCCTCGCAAATACCGTCATGTGCACAAAAATTTGAGCGGTGATTGGCTAATGGTTTGTTTTGCTCTGAGTTATCAAAATTGATAACGATCCCGGACTGGTTACACCAGCCTTTGTTATCGGACACGGCTTTTAGGTAATAATTCTAGGTATTTGGTATCAACCTTTTTGGTAGTTTTCAGGTATATTGGTATCCCAGGGGAAAAAAATGGGGTATACTGGTATCCCACTAACCCCCCTGGCTGGGCCTGATTAGTATAGTATAGTAGTATTATTCAGTTAGATAATAATTTTATACTTTTTAGTCCTAAGTTACGATATTTATTTGTTTCTTTTTTTAATTAATTTTGTATTTTATATTTTAAAAGTAAATATTCTATTAGTAACAATACTTTTAGCTAGTAACAGGTGAAGAGCCACCATGTGGATACCCTGTTATTAAACCATTTACTTTCTTACTTACTTACTAACTGAATATTAAGACTTTGTTTTTATGCTTGCATTTTTGCATTGTGAAGTTTTAAAGATTAAAATAAGCGAGAGGCAAATTACCACTGCTAATGTGAGAAAATTTGAAGCTGCTGTGGAAAAATAATTTTTATCTTATTTTAGTCGCGATGTTTCAGAGGAAACAATTGTTTGTAACGCTGTGGTAATGAGAGCAAGGGCTTTAAAAGAACATATCACATATATACAAAACAGTCACAATAAATTTGGAAACTTGTAGCAAATTCAACGAAACTGTTTTTAGTTAATCCCATGAACTGACCAAAAATTAAAAGGTAATGAATAAATTTTTGGCCTTTATCCATGTTGAAACAACCATGAACATTTTAACTGTAGACACAATTTTTTGGGTTATTCCACAAAATAATTTTGGGCTCACAAAAAGGCAATTGTAGTTACTGAACACCAGTTGACATTCAGTGTACAGTGTAAATCACATCAGGGCAACTTTTTAGTTGTAGTTCAAGTTTTTTATAGTTTTATTTTTCACTAAAGAGACATTTAGTCAAAGGAAAGGTTAATTTATGTTCAAACATTTCATGACCATTGTTTCCTCTACATTTGAATTTGTCAAATGAAACCAACAAAATGCTTCCCATGATCCTTTTATAGGCTCGCTCCTTGTTTAAACACCAGACAGGTCATCCGAAAACAATACAATCTTGAGAAATCGATAATAATGCTTTGGCACACCAGAAAGATTTATTGATTTTCACCCATTTCTGCCATCTATTTCCATTCTGAGCACCCATTTTTATCAATTGACTATGTTGGGAAGTGGGGGTATTTTAGACAGTTCTTTGCCCTTACCCAGGGGGTGTAATGTGTCTTTGTCAAGATTACCCTGGCAAACACCCCTGGGACCCCATAGACATTTTGAGGGACATTTAAGGGGTAGAACCCCTTAGAATGGCTGCCTGGCTCTATTTCCTACGACGACTCGGATACGATGCAACTGCTAACCAAGGCTTTAGTAACCTCTAATGACAGTGTTAAAATTAAAGACATTGGAAACCTAGCTGAAAAGTACAATTATTTTTGGTTCTTTCTATATATGTTGTATTGATAAACAATAATTTCCGAAGGTGCTAAGAAAACTTATAAGAGATTGATAACTGATAACTTTGTACATGTTTTGTGCGACGGAAGGATTTTGGGCAGATTTTATGGCACGCTTCAATACCTCCTGATAAAACTGTGTGAAAGCGCTTGGAGGGGAATTTTCTATCAGAAAGGCTACAACTCCGCCTCCCAATGATACCGTGACGATCAGCTGATCGAGCAAGCAAAAATAAAAATCAAGAAGAAAAAACAACAGCTCGAAGGATTCTCCCAACTGATTGGCAACAACGTATTATTTTAATATCGGTTCGTGGCAAACATCGATACATAATCTAACATAAAAACTCAACTAAACGTAATTAATTGATAGTCAAACAAACCTTAAATTCCGTTCAATGTTCTCCGCGGACATTTCTGCCAAAATGTCCCGAAGCTGGATTTGCGGCGAGGAAGTCGGTGAAACCTCGCCATTTTTTTCACACTTGGATGATTTCGATACAGCTCTTCGCACCATGTAACCAGCGACAAATGCACCAGCTATAAGAGCGACCACTACCACGATGCCTGCAACACGAACAACATTGCATCGATTCGAGGTCTTGCTGTTCAGAACGATGGTCGGCTGGGCGAAGCTTTCCTCTTCGGGATGCAACTCCATCTTGGCGTCAAACAAGTACGATGTGTCCGGTTTATCCATTGGGATCAAGCTTTAAGAGCCAAATTCAAAGAAACTTGAATTAATCCTGGGAATTTTCAGCAAGCGTTCGATCTGCATGACTCCAAAAGGCCAATGTGTGATGGAAATGAGTGACCACGCCTTCTGACAGATGTCCCTGTTCTCGCGGTGAAAAAGTCACATAATCCTCGAAATCAATGTTTGACTTGCTCGGAATCAAAAAGTACACGTAAGTTGAAGAAATTACAAAAAGAATATTGGTTATTCCACTTTATATTGAGTGAAATTTTGCGGGACGCCCACGATTTGCCGGGTAAAGAGCATTTTGGAACTAATATAAGCTTAATTGCCATCTCCCGAGTATGCACCATTCATATGTTTTTCAATAAATTGGTAATAATACGTGAACGAAGTACTGAAAAGATTCATTGTATCTCGAATTTGAAAGTAATTAATTCCGTAAATAAAAAATGAAGCAAGTAAGCCACTGAAAACTGTTTCCCCTTGTTGAGGGAAAAGTGGGAGTACGATTGCCCCTAAACATGCAGTTTTCGAATTTTCTCTTATCATGAAATGTTTTTCATTCACTTTTTCTCTTTTTTCAATTATTTCCCTTCTTGGCGGCTTGCCGTTTCATAAAATCCCATAGGAAAGATTAACAAAACACAGTTGGCTTGTTCGTAATATCACGTTTACAATGCTTTTATTGTTTTACAGTTTATCAATTATTATTTTAATTTTGTCCAATTACTTTTAAACTGCAACTGGTTTATGCTACTTCTCCATGTACAAATAGCAGTTTTCGAGAGAACGCCAATCGCGATTCCTGTTAATGTATTGCCTAATTTTTTTTTTGATAGTTACAAAAAACAGCGAAGTTTTTTTTAAAATTTCTTTGTAAGAAAATATGAATTCATCTACGATACGGCTGTATATTTGTATTTGATCCCGGAAATTCACATGTATTTTGTGCTGTCCGTTCTATCGATTACAATAAATAAAACCCAAAGGGTAGACTGCTTTTAGTAATTCCTTGATAGCCATATGTCATCCTCGACTGCCAGGATAAAACGGAAAAAAAGCTAATCGACAAAAAAATAAGCGTTTAAAAAAGCTTTCAAAAGGTTTGATAAACTGAGTCGATGACTGAAAGAGATACTGTCGCAAAACATCTTTGCATCCACATACCAGTAACTTTCTTTTTCTTGGTCTTGTCAAGGGGCACGGATCTACGTTTTCTAAGACAGAGAACATCGTTTTCTTAGATGTTCAAAATAATTATGTCCTGGGAAAATAATGTACATGTTATTGTAAGAGCAAAAAAGCGATATCCAAAAGGGCTTCCAAAATTCTTCAAGGCGTTTCAAAGTCGTTTCGGTGGAAGCTGGAAACTAGTGATTGCGCGCGACTTTTGATCTGATGATACGCAAACGAGAATTTCTTGAATTGTCGAAGGTAAGGTGTACTTCATGTTGGTGCTTTTCTTGGACTTTTAGTCCTGTTTCACATGATATGCCAATCTTCAATCGGTTCCTTTTCTCTCATTAACAACTGTAGATGTAATTCTCCCATAATGGGAGTGTGATATTGTAAATTTTTTGCCAAATTCAACTTGAAAAGTTTATACTTGATCGGTAGTTGGCATCCGCCATTTTGATTTTCAACTCAACTATATAAGCTTAAAAGCCTTGCTAGTTCTTCTACTCAATTGTTTTGATGGGAAGGATATAAATTGTTACAGTTTTTTAGCTAAAAGGGACGTTTCTACATAGAGAGGGGCTCTTTAAATACCCTGAGTGAGGTGATAGCTTTTAAACATGTACAGATCAAAATTCGATTAGCTACTGCAGTTGGCAGTGGGCTGTTTGAATATTTCTCGATTTCAAATACACTTTTGTAAGCGAGGTCGGATGAGAATGCTGATTTTTCAAAGAGTGTGCAATGTATTTTCTTTCTGGCTCATATCAACTCATTGGTATAAAAATCAGTTTTAACTGATTATTTATTAGAGTGATCACCTGCACAATTTATCTTTTCCTGAAACAGGTGTGAAACTGGAAGTAAATGGGATGCACGATGTCCAAAAAGACAGGCAGAAAAGGGAAAACTTCTAACAATGAAAATAACCATGTAAAGCAGACTGTCACATCTGCTGATGAAGAAGGAAACATGTTTCAAAACATGAAGCGTGCACAGCTTCAAAAGTTGTGCAAACAGTTTGGTCTAAAAGCTTCAGGAAAGGTTAGTTTTTAACAACTTGTTAGGGCCAATTTAGATGGTGTGACTGTTGTGTGCGACTTTTGAAGTATGCACTGCTTGTGTCAGGCACAGGTCACAAACAACTCATCATTCTAGCATTTTGACTGGCTTAACAACTGTTGTAGAGTTTTAAAGGTACTGTAGGTTTGGTAAAGTCGCACACAGGTCAAGGAGCATGCCGCCGGTGCCCACTGATACACCTGGGTGGAGAGGGACAGTGTGTGGTTAAGTTTCCTGTGTATTAGGAAACAACATGATGGCAGGGACTCGGCGTCAAATCACCGACCTTCAGATTATAAGTCCAATGCGCTAACCTCTACACCACTGCATTCCCACAACAGTTTTAAAGAATGTTTCACAATCCTACAATATTTTTCGTGTTTTGTGAAACTGTTGTGAAGATGTTGAACAAGTCATCTGATTTAGACTACAGGATTCATGTTGCAGACATGACATGAGGAAGTCGCATACAACCGTTGTAAGCAAAAATGGTACCATCTGAATCAGCCCTCTCAAATCCAGGAATTGTCACCTAAAGGATCACTGTAAAAGTTCATCCGAGATCTGCGGCATGTCAAAGTCCAGATTGCAAATTTGGAATCTGATCAGGTCATCATGGGCAATGTTTCTTACATTAATTGCAGGCCACCTGAAAAAAATGAGACACATCTTCAAGCAAACAGGAAAAAAGCCAAAATCATTCCCTTGCTCTTCAATAAATCTAGATTTGGTGTACAATGTATTTACATATTTCTAGCAGTACCTGTACAGTACAAGACAAATGGTTTCACTCCTTTCACCAATCTTGATTTTGCTTAATCTTAGCTTTGGCTTCATTTATCTTCTGTTTAACAGAATACTGAGCTCATTTCAAGGCTCCAAGAGCACCAGAAAAATGCCATTACTTCAAACAACAACAACACCAATGTGGAGGAGCAACCTTTATCACCAAAGTCATCTACAGCAGGAGAGGAACATGAAAAACAATACCTGGACAATGTTACTTTTGAAATTATTGATAGTCAAATACCTGCCGATGAACATGTTCACGTGAGAGGAGAGGATAAATTTCTTACTAGAATTAACAATGACATTGAAAAGCTATCAAAGCAAACTAGAGCTTGTGACATTCCAGACAGCACATCAGAAACAAATGTTCAAGAGACAGCAGACTCTAAAATTGAGCCAGCTTCACGGGGAGTCCTCAGAGAATTAAATAATGATGATGCAAGAGGTACGGAAAATTACAAAGAAACTAATGTACCAGGGGGTTACGCACATGCAATGATATCAGTCAGCTTCAGCCATTCAGGCACACGTAGTGGGTAGTGGTGGAGGGAGGAGGGGGTTAATCCTTTTAGCCCCAGTGTCAACATGCATATCCTCCTCACTATTCACCTTATATTTCTTATCTAACTAGTTGGGAGAATTGATAAAAAATCAAGACATTTCATCTTTGGTGCTCATTTCCTTTATTCTTATAACCTGTTTGTTTGATAAAGTAGTTAATACTGTAAGGAGAAATTAGATGCTTGTCACTCTTGGGGCTTAAAGGGTTAAGCCAAGGAGATGAGAAAGTGGGTTTCCCCCATTTTTTTCTTCGCATTTTCTAGGCACCACTCCCAGCTATCTGAACGTCTGGAAAAAGCATCATCATCATCATCATCAACTTTATTTAAGTGTCAAAACTTCAAGCAAATCACTATGCGGTGAAGCCAGATAAATTATTTTGCTTGGAAAACTGAATTTTGGCAAAAAATAAACTACAAATTATAAGTTTGCATGCTTTCCTTGAGCAAATGCCCCCCCTCTAAGGAGTATCGACATACATGTATACAGCTGTGTGTGAGTATGTTATTATAATAATAATACTTCGGAATCAAAAGCTTGCTGTTGCTTTTTTAGAAGCCGAAGCTCAGCCAAATAAAGCTAAAATCAATGCTTGCACCAAATGGTGTGTTGTGGAGGGACTGTTCAAACAAGAAAACAAGGCACTTTGGAGACGGATCCATCTATTGGGAGGAAAGCCTATGATTTCCAACAGTTTTGGCAAAAGAGTACCCTTTGTATTGGAGCCCTGTGGCCTGACTACACCAGATAACTGTGATGATAATTACATATGTGGCACTTGTGTCAGGGATAATGAAACATCTTTGAGGTGGCAAGGTAGTTCACGGGTCGTGCATTCTTCAGTTACACCTCAGGATGGTGTGAATCTTGGTAAGATGTCGATGTGCATGTTCACAGTAGTGTTCTCTGTATACATGTACTTCTTATGGTACCTAAGTTGGATCCAATTTGATCAAACGTGGAGCAATTTTATCTTTGGGGATCATTTCTTTCATTCTCATTACCTGCATGTATGTTTGGTCAAGCAGTGATATTGTGAGGAGAATTATTAGAGGTTTGTCTCTGTCGGAACTTACAAGGATAGTAATACAGTTGAGCCCAGTGAAAGAAATCTTGAATCCCTGCTACATGTATGTCAAACTGAAACATGTTTTCCTTGGTTGGATTTGTTCAATTATTAATTTACTGTTGGCAATCTGAAATTCCCATTAGCCTTTACAATTTATTATTTTTGGATTTCCTTGCATGCTTGAGATGGCAACTGTCCACTGCTGTATTGTTCTCACAAGATGCTGTTCCTTCAGAGGTGAACTGTACAAGCCTGCAAATAACAGCTTGTCATCTGACATTTAAATCTCCAGTAAATTTTGGATTTTGACTGGTGAAAGCTCAGATTGGCCTGATAAAATGACCTGGGGAATATGCTAGTTAATGGCAATTAATTTGAAACAGAAAATCATAAATTTTGCTGATGGCCTATCAAAAAAGTATCTTGCCAAAAAAATGTGTCCGACCAGACCAGCCTATTATCCCGTGAACATTAAACCTGGACTGTCAAATGCCCTGATCTGGGAAAAAATTATTTGCAGGCTTGGCTGCAGTAACCTGGCAGCATAATAGTGAAAACAATTTATATATAGTAGACTCCTGCTACAATGTACCTCAAACTAACTTTCACAGTCAACAACCTCATGCAGTGAGGATCAAAATGTCCCATCACAAACAGCCAAGGTGAAATACTGTAGTTGACAATGAGTCAACACCACCGCCTGATGAAAACCAGCAGCTAACAGTCAAAACTTTGCTGTCCACATCAAAGTCACTATAATATAATATTGTGTGGTAAACAATTTACTGTCAGTAGTAAAACTGACATTTCAAACTACAATGAACAACTACACCTTTTACAGCATTTTGATTTGTTGTCTTCAATTCTCAGAATCTGAGGTGGGTGTCACTTGCAGCACACCAACTTCATCTAACCACAGCCTGCTCACAAGCTTTTCAAGAGTGGGATCAGTGAAGCGCAAGAGAAGTGATGACAAAAACAGCTCCTTAGCCAACTCATCAACAGATTCTGATCAGATGGAGAAGAAGAGGAGGACAGAAAATGTTGTCAGATCTGCTGGCAATACACCAGCCAGCCCTCAAGTTCGTAAAGCAAGAGGTGAACAACTGGTCTTACCAAGGTACTGTACACAAGGGCTGCTCTAAATCAAACCCAAAATTCTGGGAATTTCAAAAAGTCAAAAATTGAAGGGATCACTGAGGACCCTAGAAAAACTTTTGAACTTACTTATAGTTAGCTTACCTGTGGCTGGTGATGACTGATTTAACCAGAAAATTAAGTTCTCCCTACATGTACATGTACCGGTAGTTATTTTTATCATTGATGAAAATAAAATGCTAGTCAAAACAGAACCCTTTTCATGCTGGAGGTATATACCTCATACTTTAAAAATCTAATGCAGGGAAAGGATTATAAAATCATAGAAGTCATAATTCTATTTGCTTAAGGCACAGCACAATGAATATATTCTTTTTGTCTTACAGTTAAAGGATTGGGTTACTTTCAAAATGTATAAGTGAAACTATGAAAAAATGTACATTGCAAAATTAGTGATATAATAATTATAATTATAATTCATAATGCATATTAATTATTATTATTAATAATAACTTATAATGAATAATTAATAATTATAATGTATGTGAATTGTAGAAAGTGAATGTCAAGAGGTAAACAGATTTCCTGTCTCCTTTCAGAAACCTTCAAAAACCCTGGCGTCCCAAGAAGACGACAAACACGGCACAGGCATCCACAAAAGAGGACACCGACTTTGCCAAGAGGGTCGAGGAAATCATTAAAAACACTCAGCCAGGCTCAGAGGAAGAAATGCTTATGATAATGAAGTCTACCTCCAGCAAAATTCAGCGTTCACCTACAAAACGTTCATGACAGAAGAAGTTGGAGCTTGCGGTGGTTTAGTTTTTGATTTGTTTACATTAATTTTTAATTATTTTGTTGTAAGCCAATGGGTTCCTCGTCTAAGACTTTTATGCCACACTTTGGAAGGCCATATCATGCTTTTGTCTGCCATTTTGTAGAGAACTTTAGGCCAGGAAACTGAGGATGTAATATGGCACAATTCATGGTTAGTGCGACATTTAAGCAATTAGTATAGGTAATCATACGGTTTCGAGTTCAATTTGGAATTAATTTGCACGAGTGAGTTTTTCAAAAAGCTGAAATTGCACGAGCCGCTTCGGCGAGTGCAATTTCAGCTTTTTGAAAAACTCACAAGTGCAAATTAATTCCAAATTGAACGAGAAAAACCGTATGATTACTTATTAATAATATAAACATGAAAAAATTCGCGTGGAGGAAGTGCCGGAAGATCTTACTGCAGACAGGAAGTGAGCATTTGACGCGGATTTGACACTTTATTTACTGATTGGCTGATGAAGATCAGCTGATAATGCTACGAACTCAAAGCGGTTCGTTTAATAATCATAATCCAGAATATCGATGTGTAATTTGCACTGGTGTTACACTTTTTGTACTGGTGTTACACTTTTTGCACTGGTGTTACAACTGAACTGCACTGCTCTCAGCCAATCAGAATCGAGTAATTTTTTCATGTATATTATTATGGAGTGAAACACAAAACCGGGTTCATCTGCCACTGGAGCAACTTAGCAAAAGCTCAATAATTATGTCAAAATATTTCTTTCAGTTGAGTTGTGTATGAAGTACATGTATTCAAACATCTTGGGCCCCATTTCATGAACAGTTCCTATAAAATTTCCAAAGGGAGGTCCACTTTACCTGATATCTGGGGAAAAAAACCCTGATGTATATGCCCCAAGTACTTTTTGTAAACTTTGCTCTGAGAACGTCCAGTTGCGGACTGTGCTATTCATAATACAGTGAACAGTATTTCCTGGTGAATTGTTTCTTTCCAACTTTACAATGTATGTGGCATTGACGACCCCTTTTACTCTTGGACATACATGTACAGAATGTGTAGGAAATGGATTGAACCCAGGAATCAATTTATAAGTACTGTAGGTTGAATATGGTTCTGACGACGACTGTTGTTGACTGACAGCGACTGACATGGTCAAAGTGATGATGACTTCAGCACAAGTTGTAGAAATGTCATTCTCAAGCGCATTAATAATTCATAAAGAGAGAAGAAAGGAAATCACTATCGTGACCGTGGTTTGGGTACCAGATCTTAGTTACCATAAAATTTACGAACTTTTGCTTTGAATTTCTCCAAGAATTGTAAATGGTTTGAGAAGTCGTAAAGATGAAGTCTGAAGTACATGTATATATCAAACATGAGAAAGAGTGTTTCATCACAAATCCAAACACCTCGAAGTTGGTTAAAAAAACTTGGCTGTTTCATTTTTTCAACCCACTTCTCGGTGTTTGGATAAACTGATGAAACACTCTCATGTTTGATATACTTCACACTTTATCTTCACGACTTCTCTCACCTGGATGATCATAACTCAACCTATACTAAGCTGTACTTAAAATTATATAGTTTGTAATATAGAAGTGTTGTCATCTGTAAGGATTGAACATTAATTTATTGATTGGGAAAGTGCTTGCAAGCTTATAAACAATTCCATAGAAATGCAAATTTAAATAAGATGCTGTCCATTACAAGACCAACTTTCAATGGCTGGATTTCAATCAATTAGCCTTGAAAGACAACCTAAATAATTTTCTGGAAACCATTTTCCACATAAATAATTTATCATTTTTTCGGTTTAATTTTGGGATTGAATTCATGATGAGTTTACGATGGATCTTTATGAATTGGGACTTATTTCAGTGTAATAATGTACTTTGTTCCAAACCGAAAAAGGAAGGACAGAATTTAATCATTTTTTTTAACATTGTACAGAATAATATCATCATGTACTAACTTACACTGTACATGTAATTGTTGCTTATTTGCATGATCTTGATTCTTTTGTATTTTTCACCATGATAATAGCAGAAAGAAATGCAAAAGTTACGAGGTCTACTTTTTTGCAAAAACAGTGACACATTCGACCCCTTATTTTCCCCGAGCATATGCAGGTGCGTGAAGTTTGCAAAATTAAGTTTGGATCAAATTAGTTTAAGAATGAGGTAATTAAGAACCTCCTTAAGATACAGAATTTGTAATGCTTGTTTGGGCAGTAATGGAAACAAAGTGAGGAAATTATATGAATTAAGTTGCAATGTTATGGCTCGTGAATGTGTTATCCTGTAATTGTTATTATTATTATTATTATTATTATTATTGTATCCTAAATATATTAATAGACAGGCTTTTTTTTAGTCTTCTTTGTCTGGGATTCCCCCCCTGCTGAAACACTAGGAATACTGAAGCTATGAAATTAATGGAAGTTAGAGAGTTTAGTAATAGTCCTTTAAATATGTTTCCTTTGAAGTCCAACATGTCAATCAATTACATCACATGTCATGTGAATTACATTGTGATTTCCAAATGGCATCATGAAGGTCTTTATAATTTTTTTTTCAACACTTCAGGAGAACCCCAAATTTGCCCCACAGAGTAATCAAAACCATTAAAAAGAACACAAAAGTAATCTAAATGCCAGGGTACCATCATTCACATTCCACTTTGATTCCCCCGCCCCCCTTCTGTTTGAATACTGATCATGGACTAGGTTAGGCCTGATCTAGTACCTAGTGTTAGACCGCTCAGCTTTCCCTGAATGACATTCCTTGGACCTGGGTAAAAACTGGCGGACTTGGGACACCCAGCTGTTCACTTTATATTGAGAAATGCATTAGACGTGAGAGACAAGACAAATTTATTTCACCTCTCATATAAATTTTAATCCCTTGTGTGATATTGAACTACTGTATTTTAATTTTATTTTTATTGATGCTAAGTTATCTAAGACAACCATGTAACTTTTACTAGTTCAACAGTAATTTAATCTCTCAAGTAACAGCTTTCTAGAAAATGTTCCGAGTTCTTTCATTACACATTTTCATTGTTCATTGCAAAATCAATGTTGACCTAAAAATGACAGTTTTTGGAAAAATTATGACCAATTTTTATTCCATTACCTGCGATAACAAAAATGAATCAAGTGAATAACAAACATTCAAAAATAAAAATAAGTTTCTGTGCTTCTGCAAGACAAGAAATATTTATTATTAATACTACCAAAAATTTATATGGATGGTTGAAAGAACAAGAAAAGCTGTGGAATTGATAAGGCAAACGTGAGTGTTTCTGTGGTTGTTTTAAGCTCCCTCCAACTAACAATAGTATAATTTTAGCAAACTAGCTAAAGAGCTAGGGAAAAAGTAGAAAAAAAGTTGGGAAAATAAAAGTCCAGGAAAAAAATAGAAAAAAATGCCAGTTTCCACAGAGTTAATTATAAAAATAATGTTATTTCAACTTCGTAACATTTCTCTACAGGTACTGTAAATAAAAAGTTCACTATATAATAGCCTATAGTTTTTATCAAAATAATGATCCACATACTCTTTGAATATTACTACAACATAAAAAAGCAAAAAACTCTCTCTTGTTGACACTCCCCAGTAGGAATCTTATTGAACAATATTTTAAAAATATTTCTTTCATCAAAATTAATATAATTATGTATTTCTACGTGTATCTCTGTGCTGTTATTTAAAGTCACTACATAGATTTGAGAGCTCCCTTACTAATAACATTTGCTTTTCCCAGATGCAAACTTGAAACATACTGTAATGTAAAATTTTCACTTCTGTGGCAAGGAGTGACAGATTGTTACAGCTTACATGTGCTTTCACAAATAATCAGGCAGAAGCATAAAAATGTTCTAACCTTAACCCCACCTCTAAACACCATTAGCACATAATTAAAAATAAATGTGATTTATATTAAGTTTTGTAACTTTATTATGAAAAGTAACATAAAACTGCCCCTTATGTCACTGTCAAACCTATCAAGTGAAAACAATTGCCAGAAACACAAGTGTCCTCACAGACTTGTTATGCCTGTGTCTACACTGATATATTTTTAATGGCTACCTGATTACTGGCAAGAACGTCATGCTAGCCCACATATAAGGCACTAATAACATTACAATCCTATATGAATATATACACCAACTGATTAATGCACCTACCTCCACTAACACACACTTTCCTTCACTTGTACTCACTTTCCTTCATTTGTACTCACTTTCCTTCACTTGTACTCACTTACCTTCACATTAGTGCCTTATATGTGGGCTAGCATGACATTCTTGCCCTATATGTGGGCTACCATGACGTTCTGGCCTGATTACTGTTGTGACATGAAATGTTAACATCAATTGTTTTCTGATAATTTTCCATTCTGAAAACTTGTTGTAAAAACAGAAAGTTATTACATAAGTTGTTGCAGTACTTTATTCTAATATTAAAGGTGTTCTGTTTGAACTCAAAGTTAAAGACCCTTACGCCATGTATGCTACATGTAAGAACGCATTGTTAAACATTTCTATTTGCTGATTTGTGAAAACTTAAACTAGAAGTTCTGGTATAAAAGGGGGGCTGACTTGGCAATCCTCACCTTAAGTTGAAAATCAACCATTAAAGTGCAAACAAGGTACAAATAATAAAAAACGAAGTATTTCCCAGCATTACTGGGGAAATCTGTTTCATTTTTGAAAGAAAGCTATAGTTAAAAAGCTCTTAAAATCTTTAATGATTTAACACTGTTTTACTGAGATGAAAATAATGTTTGTCAGGTTTTGACTATATTTGCATACAGCATAATGGAGTTGACAATGTGTCATTAGAAGCTTTAACCATGTGAAATAAAGTGGGCAGTATGACATCCCTTCTATAACAGAACTTCTTTTATTTAACCCTTGATAATATTGCACAGTTATACCATGCTAAACAGTTAAACTGTCATACCACAGTTATACCAAAGCTGTTAAACTATTGTACCACAGTTATACCAACTGTTAACTGCTAAACTGTTACACCACAGTTATACCATGCTAAACAGACACTCCTCCTGATGAGGAGAAACTTGAGTGGGGTCCAGTGCATTACCATATTGATCAAATCCCAAGATCCTTTGCCTGTCCCTCAGATATGACTTGAAATAGAACCACTCACTCCCAGGCTCTCTCGGAGTCTTGTAGAACAACACCTCAGGATGGTCTGTTTTGACTTGCTCCAGAGTTCTGTATTCGCTTGGTGGCTTTGAAATTTCCTGTTGCACAATTTAACATTAAAAGCATCAGATTATGGGACATTTTCAGTAAGCAAATCTTGAAACATCAGCAACTAACAAGAATTATGTTTATAACACAACTGTGTACACATCAAACTGATAACAATAAATGAGACAAACTGATGAACTGAACTAAATAGAAAATATCCATACCTCCTCCCTACCCCTCCCCCCCCCCCTTCCCGATGGAAGTGGGGGAGTATCCCACTCCCGCCCCTTGGGAAAAATTAATTTAGCTTTATACTTTCCTCTGAAAAGTTGGCTTTTAAGACCCTCACCCCCCTTGGAGTCTCCAATGACCTCCCATGGGGTGTGTATAGATATTTTCTGGAACTGCACAATGTGTTTTGGTCTGAGCACAAATCACCATTTTATCACTGGGATCACAATGCCCAGGTAACCTACCAACAATATCAACCCTTTCACTCCCAAAAGTGCCTAAAATCAAAATTTGAGACAAATCCCAAATTTCATTTTGTAAAAAACTAAAATATAAATAGTACCATGTGAATGTACTGCTGACAAGGTTTCATTTGAATGGTCACACCATAGGATTTCATCCACAGACTCAGAAGTTAAAATCACCTAAATGTCTCCATAACTGACACTGGGAGTGAAAGGGTTAAAACAATGGCCCACAAGCATAACAAAAATTCCCATAACTGCATAGTGAAACCTAGTGCCCCAGTTTGACAGGGGCCTAGTCCCTAATTTTACTGTGGAATGAACTGGACCTTTGTCCATTTAATAGCGTATCCTGAATCTCTGTAATGCTGCAATCATTCCCTAAAAAGCCCTTCAAACAGCTAATAACCATTAAAACACTATAAAACATCATTTACAGATATATAATTTGTTATGCAATAATTTTTGAGTGTGTCAATAATATCTGACTAATAGAATTATTCTATTAGTTTAGTTTCCTGACAAAACAGTTGTCCGACTGTTTTGGCCAAAAGCTGGTCTCACCTTTGCTATGACAGAATTCTTTTGCTGGTCTATGGCCACAATACGTCCAAATTTGTTCTCCAAGATGACTACTTGATGAACGCCTTCTGCATTAACTTCTAAGACAGAGTGAGTCTTGAACAAAGCTGTATACCATAACAGGAAAGGACTTCTTAGAACTTGTTTAATTGAATACTAACTACTAGCAGGGTTCGTACGGTTCCTGGAAATCCTGGAAAGTGCTGGAATTTTATTCTGGCATTTTCCAGGACATGGAAAGTCCTGGAAAATTAATGCAGGTCCTGGAAAGTCCTGGAAATCTATAAACTCTTGTAATAAAGTTTTCTTTAAAAACAATTTTCTGCAGTATTATTTTTAGATTTCTATTTGTAAGGGTTTATTGCTGCAATTATTGTGCCTTTGGGAGCCCTGGAAAAGTCCTGAAAAATTGTTTCTGAAAAAGGGTACAAACCATGTACACGTACTAGATTACCCTACCTCACGTACACAAGGTAACAGGGTGTGCACGAGTAAATTTTACGGTGCCCAAGATGTAAAAACAAAGTCAAAGCCCAATTTAATTAATTTGATTAATTATTATTAATGGGGTTAGTTTCTAAAGACACTGTGGTGCTGTGTGTGTGCAGAAGTGCAACACAGGAATTTGGATTCAACTGAGGTGATAAGGTAAATTGGCCACCATAGAGAGATTGAAAGCTGACGTTTCGAGTGGGGCTAATGCTTGAAATGTAAGCTTTCAATCTCTCTACGGTGGCTAATTTACATTACTCAGTTGACAAATCCAAACTTCTGCCCAATTTAGGATGCTTGCTTAATGTGGACACTTTTATTATGGACAGTTTTCTTTGTCCTGACTCAAATTTTTCTTTAATAAAAATTACTCGGTAACCCACTGCTTAGAAGTTACGAGGGCACCCTTTTAATAAAAAACACATACTTTCTGAGTTGCAACAACATTGATAATAATGTGGGTAAACTGTTATGCAGTGCCTAAAATTATGTGTGGTGTACATGTCCATTATAGTGGATTGGCTGCTCCCTCGTAAAGGGATGAAGTTGATCACCATATATCAGTTTAGGATCACCTTAAACACTGAACAGTCCTATATCGGGAGGCCAAAACGTTCAGCCTGTTAATCACAAATCCCAGCAAATGCCAATGGCCACATTTGATTGGCCAAGAACAAGCATAAACAAACCTGTGATCATGTAATCAGTTCTTTCAAACTGCACGGTGAAATCAACAGTCCCTGAAACAGGCTGAAAAAAAGCCCTTGTCTACGGACATCTGAGATTGACAGCAGGGTAATCTCTGAAATTACTTACTTCTCTGGTTGGTACTCATTGCATTTGTGAGAACAGCTTTGCCGTCGACCTGCATGTAGTGTCCTGGTATGGGACCTTCCTGATTTTGGGACACCAGTTGTTGGTGATCTCTGGTGTACCACTCCCTGTCACTGTCGTCAATAATTCTTCCAGCACCCTGCAAATAGTCCATACTTAACTATCAGTCGCTGCTGGCCACAGGATTATTCCCAAAACACAGTTAACCTTTAAGTCCCAAGAGTGACCAACATCAAATTTCTCCTCACAATATCAATACAAAATCAAAAGAACAGGTTATGGGAATGAGAATGAATAAAATGATCACCAAAGGGAAATTGGTTTGATCTTTTAACAAATTCTCCTAAATAGTAGTACAAAAATGTATGGGGATCAGTAAGGAGAATTTGTCTATTAATACTGGGACCTAAAGGGTTAACTAGCTCATCACTGATACCCAGAAATACTGTACCCAGAAATACCCATACCTCAAGAGAACATTCCCTAGTGCAGGGGACTAATCAGGTACATTAAGACGGGGAGATGAGAAGGCCTTTATGGGTTTGTAATCACCAATTTGGGCCTTTTGGGCCTAGAAATTTTCTGGTAGACAATTTTATGTCATCAGTTTCATTTACAAACTTAGCCTATTTTCTCAATTAAATACTTGGGGGGTTTATTTGAACAACATTTTTTCGGGGTCTGGCATTTATAAAAAAAGTGGTATTTTTCATCATTTTTGATAGGCTTACTGTTTTCTGGTCTTTAATACTTTAGGTTCAGTAATATTACTGCAAAATATAGCATAACGTAAGTAAAACAGGAATAAAATATTCCCAATTTCAGCCTGACTAGTCCATAAAATTCAAAACAAGGCAGCAAAATTGGATGCTCTGTAGATTGTAGAGTACAATCTACAGAAGTATGTTCTTCAGCTCAATTTATAGCAACATAAACCCTTTTTTAAATTGCTACTACAACTAATTAACGAAGAGAATCCATAACATAAACGATCAGTTTCAAACAAACACCGGTACCTCGAACTAACGCTGGAGGTGTGTATTTAAAATGTCACCATGTTGACCCAGCATTTATTCGAGGCCCAGTGTTTAATCGAGAAAATATGGTAAATTTAACTACATGATACAGGATGAATAAACAAAAGTGGAAGCATGAACTGCCTACCTGGACTCTTACTCTCATCATCATCATCATCATCATTATTATTATTATTATTATTATTATTATTATTATTGTTAACTGGGCCTAAAACTGAAAGGGTTACTTGCATTCACCAATTCATGCTACACACCTACTATTCAATTACTAAACAGTGGTTCTCAACATTAATCGCATCTCCCAACCTGCATCTCCACCTGCACTTCCTAACCATTGGTTACTGCTAGTTATTATTATTATTATTTTGGTTATTATTATTTTTTATGTGGACATTGTTTTTTTGGGGGGGGGGGGGGCAGTTTTAGCTTAATTGGACTTCTTTGGGTATAAAAGTCTGACCTCATTTGCACCTCCCCGCCACAGATGTAGCTGCCGAGTACCCCTCCCCCCAGCCCTGCCCAAAGAAAACAGAGTCACTCCGAACGAAGCCACGCGTGGCTAATTCCAAGCTCGTTGCGAGGATTTTCGACAAGTTGCAGATGATTTCGTTGAGATTTTTACACACTCATGACAACTTTGTCTATCTTCTGACACCAAACAAAGCTGTCGGCCTGCATGTAGTGGAACCTAGCTAGTATTATATTGACAGTTGTGGACCGTCGCGTGTTTCGCTCCATTTGATGTCATAAATGTAAGTCTTTCGATTTCGAACCTAGCGCTTCCTTAATTTTGAGAAGCACGATGTCTCACAAATCAAATGTAATTTTGGATGAAAAGCAACTACCAATATCAAAGTGGCGATTTCATCTTCAGGCGAAGCACGCAAAGAAACTCTTGAGATTTGGATATCAAGTTATTAAATACTCGCACGTCACAATTCAGTTGCACAATTTGAAGCAAATTTATCAATTGAAGTTAAAAGGATATGTTCCGCTACTAAAAAAGTAGACTACAAACGAGCATACACAGATTCTCCGTACCTCCATTTCTTTGGCCTCCATGTTCCTTGTGTTCCGTTAGCGAGCAATCGCACTTGAGCTGTAGCGACTGGCGATGTCTGGAAATCCGTAACCTGCGGGGCTTTTATGTGTTCACAAATAACCGCGACATTGCGTCATATGATTGGCAGTCACCCTTTCGCTTCACGATTTTCCGAATTCGTGTTTCGAAAGGAAACGAAAATATTGAATGATCGTTTTAATGAAAAACATAGACAATATAAAGTTGGCACACTGCCACAGCTTCAACTGTTTGATATGCAAGTCTACCTGTTTGGGTAAAATGATTTTAGCTTCCATTGAATTTAGTGGGTGGCGTGATATAATAGCCCGGTTTTGCGTGAGTCGATGTTTCGGGTGTTAAACTGCTAATTTTGGCACTGATTTTATTTTCATTTACTTTTCGATCCTTCTTGCGATTTCCGAGCGCAATCTAAAAATTTAAAAGCACCAAAAATATATATCTAAAATCTGAATCTTTTTCAACGTCAACATGTTTCCCAACATTAAAGAACTGGTTTTCTTTTAAACTAGTGAACGCGCGATGGGTTTGACATCCGCATCGGAACCATTGTCACAAAACATTCCTGTTTTATGTATCGGGTGTTTTCTTTCAGGAAGGGTTTCCTGTACAAAACCGGAACACAAAACAGACGGCGTCCGAGCACGTTTCATAAGGAAGCTATTAGCATTTTATTTCTTTTTCATTTGTTGGCTACTAGACACTAGACAATTTTAGGGTGTGAATTTCGTTGGGTTCACTGGGTTACTTCCCCCTACGTAAACGTACGCTACGGCAAACAGCTGCTTTTACGCTTTTAAGTGATCGGTGGAGCTTCCAGCAGCCTTCCACCTTTGTTTGAGTGGTTTGCACGGTTTCAAATTTTGTAGTCGGTCACACACTCACATCTTCGACTAACAATGAAAAGAGGGTGTAAATATCTCTTCCTGGTGTAGCAGTTTAAACGGGACTAATTAACTTTCGGTAAAGCTTAGATCAGAATACGGTTAGTTGGAGGTTGATCTCTACATCGGGTTGAGTACTTAAAGGAGAAACTGAACGATACATTGTCGCTCACCACTTAGGTGTATAAATGGCTGCGGACGAACCGTATATTAGGAAACCTGGCTAAACCAAAGTTTGTATGAGACAGGGCTGCGTGGAGGCGTAATTTTGCGGTGGTACTGGTATCCCATTGCTTTTACTTGTGATTTTCGATTTTAAATTCGAAAGTATAAAAAGTAAAGTTGTAGTAAAGTCTCTTCCGATCATTGCTTATAGTTAGTTATAGCGTCCGGTTCGGAAAAGAAAGCTAATATGCATGGGCATGACAAATTGAGGGCGTGATACACGTACACTGTCCAGCCGGACGTCTTCAGTTAAGTTTTCCTTCGTATTGTAGAAAGAAAATTCTTGGAACTGTAATGATGACGTCTAAAGTCGTCAAAAAAAGTTTATTAAAAAAAGGTTTTCAAACTCTACTTAAACTGTTGGTACGGTTGTGTGTTGTGTTCTGTTGGGAGAAGGGTTATAAACTTTTTTTTAAACAGTTTAAAACCAGGTTCAAATTTGATGCTGAAGTGGTTGAATTAGAAATGGCCTATCATTTCATAAGCGAAGGTCGTGTTAGCATAAAAAGTATATTTTACCGCAAAGTTATCGAACACCGCGGGAACTTTCAGATGCACTGAAAGAGTTGAGGAACACGCCCAGAAGAGCGTAACTTGAAATTTCCGTAACAATATAGGCTTGTTTCAAGTACCATTTCCTTTCAGTTCTCCCCATTCGTTTTAGCGAATCGTAAAAAAATCCGTCCTGTGTTGTAGGGACGTGAACGAGAGGCCATGAAAAAGCTGTTAGTTATACTTCAGTACTAAAGAATTTAAGCTGGAAGGGGATTCCAAGAGGGCACAAGGGGAACCCAAGATCTTGCATACGCGGCGGTGCAATGCTATTTCCAACTAAGCTATCAAGCCAACTAGCAGAGCTAGTAAGTTTTTGAGGGAGTTAGTTTCTAAAGAAACTGTGGTGCTGTGTCGGTGGGGAAGTGAAACAAAAAATTTGGATCGGCCACCGAAGAGAAATTGACAGCTCACGGTTCGAGCGTTAGTCCTTCGTCAAGAGAGAATCAAGGAGTTGTGGGTTGCGTTTGGTTCAAACTGAGTCCGCAGATGAAGAATTAACAAAAGAGAAAACATCCAAGTAATTGCGGATGAACGTTTTCGCGAACAAGTTGTTATTGATGCGTGGGTTGAATCTCGGTTGATACTTTAAATACAAGCTATTAATATCCGTTTGACACCACCGGCTAGCGACACAGATTAGTGAGCTCAGGCAGCTATATTTGAAAAGCTTATTTTGTACAGCCAACTAAAAACCGAAAATCCATGACATGAAACTGAAAATCTGAGTATTTTAATCGCACAGCCGGTTGAGAAAAAAAACCCGCAGATTCAGCAGTTCAGTTCAGTGGATTTATCAAAATTCTAACAAGACTCTTGAGGGACGATTAGTTCAGTATAGACCGGGGGTTATAAGATAGTCGTCGTCCAAGCAGCCAGAGGTTTAGCCTACGATTCCAATTATGTAAACGCCCTCAGTGTCTAGACCTCGTTAACGCTCTTTCGCTGTTTAGTTTCCCTAATTCTTTCTCATAGGACTTGTTTTGAACTAGCATGCGTTTTCTGCGTCTGGTGTTAAGTCAATATATTTCACACCATTTTCTATTTCCCGCATTATATCGAATAAACTTCAGCAAAAATATTTATGCACAGTTCTATATACTACATTATGAATGCAACACTCAGGCTATTTGTGGAAACAATAGTGAAAGGATGGTCTTGGCCTCAGTAGCACGTACGGATGATGATCCAAACAGTATCAACACGCGGTTCATCCGTGTTTCTCCTAGCAGTGTGTTTTGGAGTTCTCCTCTAAACCGCAATTTGGCTTTAAACTGAAACTATTACCGACCGATTGGTCAAACGAAATCTAGGTTAGTGCCAGATTAAGGCTAAATCTAGGTTAATACAAGGTCTCAAGCCGCGTCTTATATAATTAACGGATCAAAAATTGTATCTTGGACGATCCACGGACTACCACGGCCAAATCTATACGGATTCAAACAGATTGTGCTTATCGTTCTGACCTCGGTTTAGACCACGTTATTCTTAAATCCTGTCTTAACTTAGTTTATGCAAACGGCCCAACCTGTGTTTAGGCTCTATTTAGTCTCGCTCGGTCAAACATTCAGGTGGGAAGGGCGAACCCAAAAATAGCAGGCGACCCACGTAAGGGGCCGATTACATGGCGAATTTCAGCCCGGGTTGAAATTCGCCATGTAATCGGCCCCCTAAAAGAATATGGGAGCGATGCTAAAATTCGGTTTGCTAGCAGCTGGTTACAATCGACCCTACATCAGTGTTTTTAGCCTTGGTCAGAATGGTATTTAGCTACATTTATCGCAAAATGATTTGTCTCGTACCTGTTAGCAGAAGGATAAAAAACAGGCTTGCAGGTGTATAAACGTAAAGAAACCTTTAACAAAATCTCTGAAAAGATCGAGAACAATACGATTACTTTTGTTTATTTTGCGTTTTATCAATGATACTTCAAAATTGATTTCATTGTGCAATGTTAGTAATAACGCTAAAAATTTCACCAATCGGTTATTACCATTTGAGGTATAAGCTACTGAAGAACAGGCAAGAAAGATTAAATGCAGTAACAACTTGTTCTGTCCTAACTAGCTGTTTTAAATACTGAAAAGTTCTCTGTTTATAAATATGTCCAAATATTTGGCCAGAGTTGTTTTTTCTTTGGAAGACAAAAGGTCCCTTGTAATAGTTTTGTCGCAATTTTGTTCAAAACATTTTGTAAAACCATATTTAATGGTGCGAAAAAACGCCTCACTTTTTGACTGCGGCCAAAAATTTTCAAGCGTCTTCTGTACACCTGAATAAACGTGGTTGTTCTTTAAAAATTGGATTCCTAAACGTTGCAGGCTTTACTCCCTCACAGAGATAGCAACTGACAGAGATCGCCTTCAGGTACGATGTTTTTCCCACTTGTCATCACATATACCCTCATGCCATAAGCATACTTTTGTGGGGTATTACAGTTGGTGGTGCAAAATCGTGCAAAATTGGTCGTTTTTATTGTAGAAAGGTGGTGTAAGTGCAATAATCGATGAGAAACGTATCTACATAAAGAAAAAAATGAACAAAGTTTCCAGCTGTCTAAAAATAGTCAAGAGTGTTGTTGTGAATTTATAAGGATAAGGATATCTTAACGCCAAAATATCTCGGTGTCATGGCAAGAGGGTATAACATGAGCGTTTCATTCCTTTTCTCAGATTAAACTTTCCTAAATCAATTTTAATTTAAAGAAACCTTTACCAATTTTCAATGATCTCCTCTTAACTAGACTTGTTCCAGATCAAGAGTAGAACAACTTTGTTCGTTCTTGTTATAGGGAATTTACTGTACTTCTTTTCCAGAATGGGTAAAACAGTTTTTCTTTGCGTTGGTCTGTTTGCTGTATTATTTGCCAGTGGCAAGGGAATGAAGGGTGCGATGGAACAGATTCTGGAAGCCAATATGAATCCAGGTGGGTAGCACACTTCACAGTAGATGCTGCTATATATTACGTTTTATTACATCAGCAATATATTAAAGTACTCCTGAAAGGCTCTAATTTGAAAGCCGATTTTTGTACGTGCTATCAGTAGACGTTCTTCGTGGTGTATTTAGGCGAATCTGTGAATCTCACTGACTTCGGAGTCATAATTTATTTGCTGATAAACAACGATATATATCTTTGGTGGGCACTAATCCTGATGACTTTCTCCCTACCAAAGAATGTACTGTCTATGAGAAAATTCCTGCGACCAAATAAGCAAGAAAGGCCTTTATCAAACGTCAATCTTTATACCGATACCAATGCAAAAAACTATTACAGCTTTTGCTAATTTGCATTAAGCCCTGGCTAAACGGTCAAACATTTCCGTCCAACATCGCGTTGGAAGAACATGTTTTACTGTTTATCCGCCTCGCTCTCGCTCGACTTTGAATTTACATGGTTTTCCACGTTTAATCTAGATCAAACATTTTCACTCAACCTTTTGCCTTACGAACAAATGTTTGATCGTTTAGCCAAGTCAGCTCTCAGCTCTGCCAACAAGGCTTGCGCGAGCTTTGAAAAACCACCAATCGGAAACGGACTTTGGGTGACGTCGACGTATTTTTTTCAGCGGTAATGCGCAAAAAGCGTTATGTGGGCTTACTTTGTCCGATTTCAATGTTTTCCTGTTTAGCCACCGAAAGTTTTGTGTCACAAACAAGATGTTGGAGGAAAATGCTTGATTGTTTAGCCGGGGCTTTAGGTTCCGCACATGGGAAGTTCAACGTTTGACCTAGGCCTATCTGACTCATTCTCATGCAACCAAAGTCCCTTCGTGTATACGAATAAGGGAATTGTGACCAAGACACAGTCTTGCAACAACTGGCCTCCCTGTGACCAGTCTTCTCGTGTGAACGCGACAGGGGAAGTTAAGTGCAAGGTCCAATGAAATTAGAGGTTGTTAAGAGCTGCGTGGTATCTGACATAATCTTGCAGTAGCATTAATCGGCTATCAAGGCTAACAGACTGAATTTATTCATTTATGTCTGAGACTCGCACCATAGCTCTCCAGGGAAGCATTTGTCCTTCTACCAAGGAGACATCAAACTGACGAAGAACCAAGCTGAGAATCTCAAGAAATATGGGGACCCAACCAAGAACTCGGCCAACTCCCGTGCAGCCAGCAATGTGGATAGTGAGCGGTGGCCAAATGCTGTGATTCCTTACACCTTTGACTGTTCTATAGGTGAGTGATAGACATCTAGTTTCTTCTTGTGAAATCAATGCATTGTCAACAGAAAACAACGACAATAATAACTGTAGGATTCAGTTATAAATTAATCACCGTGCAGTTCAAACTCCTCTGTTTGTCATTAGCAGACATTCGCTAACTCTAATTCAAAACTGAAAGGCAAAAATGTTTTGGAAAAATCTCTATTGATTAGTTGTCAAACTGGACTCAATCAAAATTCATGCTAATCCCGGTATAGCTTAATCCTGCTTTGAACAACTGGGCCCTTGAGCTTACTTAATGCTTAATTCCAATTGCAGCAAACATGGAGAGCGCTGTTCGTTCAGTTCTGAATGCTATCAAACAATGGGAAAGTAAAACATGCTTGCGGTTTGTACCAAGGACCAATGAAAAAGCTTACCTGGAATTCTTCAAGGACCAGGGGTAAGAGTAATTCCTACCTCGAGCCTCGCGGGTTTTCTGAATCTCGTACCTTGAGTCCTCAGGCTTCTTGGTCAGCGGGTGGTCGCCGGAAGAGACTCTATGGTAATGCAAGGAATTAATATTATTCTTTATTGGCTGTTCACTGTAACAAAAAAAAGAACCGTTAACCGCAGTGTTCCTTTGGTAAAAATTCCATTATCCCAGAGACTCTCCCGGAGACCTCCTGCTGACCAAGAAAACTGGGGAATCTGGGTACGGCATTGGTAATTCCGGTTGGTCTAGCTTTGTCATATGGTATGCACGGGAACCAATAACATCACGCCTGACCAAGAAACACCCACTAATCGAGATCGAGCATATGATCCAACGAGCCTTAACCATTGAACCCTGAGGCTAACCGGTTTCCCTTGCATTCTTCACAGTTGTTGGGGTCATGTTGGACACCATGGCTACAAAACCCAGATCTCCATTGGCAGCGATTGTGATTTCACTCATGTGATGGTGCACGAGATTGGACATTCAGTTGGGTTCTGGCACGAGCAGAGTCGACCGGATCGTGACAACTATATCAGCGTTATTTGGGAGAATGTGCAATCTGGTAAGATTGCATGACATAGATCTTAACAAAATGTCTTATGAGACTAATATTGCGAGGTAGCAAAAGCTAGTTCATTTGTTGAACCCATAGAAATTCCTATTACAATAGGAAGCACTTTATGCATCAGTCGAGCAATTCAAAATGATTGCGAGTTCTCAATCTTTTAGGGGATTTTGTTTTTTACTTAGGCGAGGTTGCCTGTAAAATTGACATTTAAATGTAAAGAAGATCCTCGCAGTTATTAACGCAACTTGTGCAGTTGCGAAAAGAAAGCCTGAAAAAATCAGGCTTGCCGGGATTTCGAACCCTGACCTCTGCGATACCGGTGCAGCGCTCTAACCAATTGAGCTAACAAGCCAACTGGGAGCTGGGGCCCGTTTCTCGAAAGTCCCGGTAACTTTTCGGGCCCGAGCCTATATCAGTTTAAAATCAAAATCTAAAGAACGTTGGCGTAGTTTTTAGCCCACATATTAGCCTGACTTCTTTTATCAACTTATAATTTTATTGCTCAGCTTTCAAAACCAACAAAATTTGAGTCTTTAATGCAAACATCGCGCACATAAGATAGCTATCCGGGCCCGAAAAGTTATCGGGACTTTCGAGAAACGGGCCCCTGGTCATTAAATTGGTTCGTAATATACCCGGGAAAGATGAAGATGAAATTATGAATATATGAAATTCATATATTTGAACTGCGGAATGAAGAATTAAATG
Source organism: Siderastrea siderea (assembly GCA_964030785.1). NCBI lineage: Eukaryota > Metazoa > Cnidaria > Anthozoa > Scleractinia > Rhizangiidae > Siderastrea > Siderastrea siderea. The sequence continues at coordinate 17,769,458 of OZ034979.1, read as the reverse complement.
TAAAGGAGATCCTCGCAGTTATTAACGCAACTTGTGCAGTTGAGAATTATGAATATATGAATTTCATATATTCATAATTTCATCTTCATCTTTCCCGGGTATATTACGAACCAATTTAATGACCAGCTCCCAGTTGGCTTGTTAGCTCAATTGGTTAGGGCGCTGCAGTGTCGCAGAGGTCAGGGTTCGAATCCCGGCAAGCCTGATTTTTTCAGGCTTTCCTTTCGCAACTGCACAAGTTGCGTTAATAACTGCGAGGATCTTCTTTACATTTAATTCTTCATTCCGCAGTTCAAATATATGAATTTCATATATTCATAATTTCAAAATTGACATTGTTTAGCAAATTATACTGAGAGACTTTGCATGATCCGCATGGAACTGCTAGTTAGTGGAACAGATAATTGTATAGGTACAATACCGATTCAAACTTTTTTCATATGAATTCTTGCATCCAGGTCCGGAAGACGCCTTTGCGAAGAGAAAATGGGGAACCGAAGTTGTTGACTATAGTGTCCCTTACGACTTTGAGTCCATCATGCACTATCCATTCATAGCATTCTCCAAGAATGGAAAACCCACTATCCGTAACATCGTGCCCATGAATGGAAAAGTCCCGTATGTTGAGTTGAGTGACAGAGAGGCGCAACAGACAAATGCAATGTACAAGTGCGACGGTAAGGACACCCGGCGGACTGGCGAATGGAACATCAAACAACGCGCGATGTGCTCAGACTCGTACCCAGTCGCTTCTCTTGTCTGCGCTGTAGTTTATGGGTAGGATTTGATAAGATCGCGCTGCATCAAGGAAAGGACTTTTTCTCTCTCCTGCCCAAAAGGCTTTGTGCGCATTGATCGCCTTCCCATATTCCAAGGCGAAAAGGAATAAATGTGTGGCGACTGGGTACGAGTCTGCGATATTCTTGACTAGAAAGTGGTTGTGTCATAGCAATTTTATGTCTAAGGACTTTCCTTGTACAAGAAATGCTCCTAAAACACGAAGAGGAAGATATAGAGTGATTTTCGTAAAGGGAAAACAAACATAGTCTGTTTTTAGGGATTTTTTCTCAGACACAGTCCTGTCAAATTACAATCCATTTCCATCTTGGCCATTTGTAGCCAAAAAGCACTTATTGAGTTTCAGTAGAGCAGCAGAGTAATTTTAAACAAATCTGAACCATTTATTTATTTGGGTTTGCTTTGATTCGAAATAACCTGATAACTTTTTAAAGTAATACTAAAAACTGGTAACACAGCCTCTGAGGCAACAACGAAAGCGGCGGCAACGCCAGAACAAGAACCGGTCACGCACAAAAATACACTTTAATTTGACTAAAGATCAAAGCAATAGCTCTGCACGTGCATTAAACATTTCTGGTATATTTTAAAATACCGTCGTCACGAATTCAGCTTCTGGATACTTCGGACACATTATACAATTTAAACGATTTTTAATAACCACGATGTAGCTTTCGTTTGCGTCGTTATCGGTAGCATGTTAAAGTCCTATTATATTTTATGATATTTGAAAGTTAGCAGCAACCATGCTGTTATTGTTTTTGTCTTCAGCTGTGATGAGGAAAAGAGCCATCGATGACTTCAGCACATTCCAGCCCGCCCCACGCATCCAAAAGCGAAGTAAATGCTCTGATTTTCTTTCTTGTTTTTTTATCGATGTACTTGAAGTTTGCGCTTGTTTTGTGGGAAACACAGCCAAGTAACAGTGATTATTTGGAAGACAGAATTCGCTAGATTTACTTTGTTACAGGTAAGAAATGGTACAACTCTGTTTGTGCAAGGGAGCGGTTTGCATGGATAAAATGCGACGGTTTCTTTGTTCCAAGACAAGCAGGCTTAGCTCTAGCTTCTTTCCCAAGGAACGACTTCGTTGCAAAACAATGTACGGTATATGGAATTACAAAAGAGTTTCATGTCCACGTGAATACGAACTTACAGGATCTGCCAATGGAAACTCGAGCTTGTAGACTTGTTCAGTGCGTCATTTTCCCCCCATTAGGGAAAATTGCTCTCCACTAACCATTTCAAAACGTTCGAACTTCCAGTGAGTCTTCAGGTAACTTTCATAGATCTTTCAAGTGCTAACTTTGTTTCTAAAGGATTTCACTCTTATCCGTGAGCTCGATTATGGGACTATAATAAACTGGATAATTAACGAAAATATTATCTCCCAGTGCTGTTGAAAGCTAATTTCCTTTTCAAGATAAATTGATTTCACTTGACCTGTGAATAGATACTAAACAATTAGACACTATTACACACTAATTTCATTGTTTTCTTTTCTTCACTTTTGACTTTGAGACAGTAATTGTTGGACATTGTTTCACGGGTTAAGTGATACCACTCTATAAAATTTCGCGATCAAGCACAAACTTTTGGCTTAATTGCAAGCCTTCATAAAGCGACGAATGTTGATCATTTACATCTGTCACGTGGCTGATGATTGTTAAAGCCATGTGACAAAGTGTTCAGGTATAAGCCGCTGGATGGTGGTATCCACAGTCTCCACTTAGGGTGGGGGACTGGCACTAAACTTTAATTGTCTCTGCTCCTGATTGGCTCTCTAAAACTGAATGACATCACTTTTAAAGAAATATTTATGTTGTGACACTGATAACTGTTTGCAGCCTAAACAAAATTCAAGATTCATGTACTAGTAGCTCTGAAATTCCCGATTTTATTAAGGAACGCACCATATATTTAGCCCCACATGTAAACAGGGTTCTGGCTGATGAAACCCGATCAACGTTAACCCTGTCTTAAGTATTGACCAAGGTTTCTTTTTCTCTTATTTAAAAGCGTTTCTACAGCTAATTCACGTGGCAATTTAAAAGCTGCCAAAGTCAAGTTGTAAAGCAAAAATAGTTTAGAGAAATCCACGTCGTTGAGCCACCATAAAAGCGAATTCCAAACTGACGTTAACCGGGGGCTAGTTTAACCGCGAGGTTTGAACAACCTGGCCCAGGTCCTTAATGCCGCCGTCGTCATGGTAACTAACATATGAAGCTCATTACTGTCATCAGATTCTGGACTGTGCAAAGATGACGCCCCAAAAGAACACTGCTAATCATGGAAGAGTCATGGATACTGCAACAATCAGCCTGCTGAGATGAACACTTGGTGTAAAGTCACCTGCAACCTCTGTAGCAGTGGTAAGTATGTGTCAACCACAGGAATCCCATGCACTCTGTGGTCACAGTAATGTCCTAGACTCTAGGATCCGTCTATCGTTTGGTTCAGTTTATGATTTTAACCGGCGAACAATCATCGTCCGTCCAAAGAGATAAGACTGCACCTTTTTCTCATGATGTAAAGTTAAGCAGCGCCGCGATGTTTTTGCACAAGGCCAAACGCATGCACAGGATCCTAACAAGTCAAGTGTCTGCAAAATAATGAGCGAAAGCTAACCGTCATTATGTTAAAAGAAGAAATGTTGAATCAGTCGTGATTACTCAGAAAAAATCTGAGTCCTCCCAACAGGAGTCGAACCCATGACCTTCCAGATGCCAGTTGGATGCTCTAACCACTGAGCTATGGGGGTCTCGTGGTGAGCGAGGCCATATAACTAGGTTCATATGTGACATAGGCCTGCTTACTGCAGGCTCGTAACGTCAAATGATAAATTTAAATATGATAATGGAGTGACGACTGTGAGAAATGTGTTGAAAGAAGAAATGTTGAATCAGCCGTGATTACTCAGAAAAAATCTGAGTCCTCCCAACGGGAGTCGAACCCATGACCTTCCAGATGCCAGTTGGATGTTCTAACCACTGAGCTATGGGGGACTGGTGGTGAGCGAGGCCATATAACTAGGTTCAGCATCCAACTGGCATCTGGAAGGTCATGGGTTCGACTCCCGTTGGGAGGACTCAGATTTTTTCTGAGTAATCACGACTGATTCAACATTTCTTCTTTTAACACATTTCTCACAGTCGTCACTCCATTATCATATTAACCGTCATTAGTATAAATCCAATAGCGTTCTATCATAAATGCTGCAATCTGATTGGCTATCCTACTCGCTCTCTATTCCGTCATAGATAGTGAGTAGCGAAAAGGTGAGTGGTAGGCGCAGTCTTAACGCGATAGAGCAGTCTTTGGCGATAGAAATTTGGAGCTCATAATCTAATTGTTAAGTAGAATACGTCCTTTAGCGGTGTTACACCGGAAGACTTTAGGTGGAAAAATATTGCACAAAAAAGAAAACAATCCTGTGTAAAAAGTACATGAGGCGCCAGGAAGGTGCTGGAAGCCGTTCGCGCCCGCGTACATATATATTGCGTGAAGAATTTTCTCGTGCAACATGCCCCAACAAAACCATCCTGCCATATATGTCCAGCTGAATAGTTGGTTTAGGAGGTAGGAATGATTTTGCACGCACGAACAAAAAAGAAAGAAAAACAAGGTTTCACGTGTGTTACCAGTCTATCCCTTGCTTAGTCTTGATTGCTTCTTTTTTGTCCTATGTCGTAGATTCATGTATGGATAAAGATGGTAACTGTCCTGTTTGGAAGGAATACGGCTCTTGCCAGACCCACCCAGACGTCATGAAAGAGCACTGCCAATACTCATGTAATCTGTGTAACGGTAAGATATGAAATGGCCTATACTCAGCTGTGAGCACTGACAACGCATATGTAACCTATATAACGGTAATTAATTTAGCTTACTCTGTGAGCATGCCGAGGGCGAAATGAGCGTCATAAATTAGAATTCGGATCAAGAAGTCAAGGACTCTCTTGGTGAAATAGATTAGACAAGAAGGAAGCAGGGCCTATATTCAACATTGTAGCTGGTTTTTATTGCGCTCATGGCTCTTGCAGTCTGTTTTCAAAGGAACTAGCTCATAGTGAGATTTCACTAGCGAATCGCTCTCAGGTAAGGATTTCAACGTAGGAAATTAAAATTATCTCTGCTGTATAATAATAATAATAATAATAATAACGAATTTTTAAACAGGATGGCCCTTCAGTACATGCGTACTGTTATCAAAGGGGTCCTGTAAAAGAAAAATATATATAACAATATAAAAATAAAATACATCATATAAAAGGATAAAAGGTAAAAAGTTAAAAATCGCTCAACGTGGCGGTCCAATATGGCGGTCCTTCGTTGCTCCGTGATATTTCTGACCTGGCTGCTGTAACAGATTTGGATCCATTCTTCGCCCGACCAGTGTTTTAGAAACAAACTATTGAGTTAAAAGTAAAGTAAGTAAGAAAGGAAAAAGATGAAAACAGTAAGCACCTGGTGTGAGTTTAATAATTTACAACTAGCATGTCATTGAATGTTTAGCTATTTACAAGAGAGGATGAAGGGAGAGAGTGAATCCCCCATACATGGGCTTCTTCCGATGAAAATTATTTGAAATCTATTTTTGGTACTATGTCATACTGTGTGGTTATTTTAAGGATGACACCTCATTGGTTGGTTAGAATGACGTCATGTAATTTTAGATTGTTGACATGGGTGGGAACTGACAATAGATTCTAAATAATTATTATGGGGCACGGGGATTCACTCTCTTACTTCATCCTCTCTTGCTCTTTATTTATTTCGTTGTTGTTGTTGTTGTTTTTGCAAATCGATTTCTTCTACAGCTCCACCGACTCGGGCTCCTACACCCCCTCAACCTCAAACAACAACCCAACAACCTCAACCTACACAGCCTACCCAGCCTCCAACAGGCACACCAGCCACCGGAAGTCCGACTGCTCAACCACTGACATCCACCCTGTCAGGAAACGCTACAGGTATGTGCCGCGGAATAGGGTGTGCTCTGTAAGCTTCTCGGTCCTTAAATAGGGTGTCCATTTTGCCCCTTTATGGTATTGTAATTACGGTGTGTTCCTTAGATAGGGTTCCTCTTTTGTATTAGATAAAATTGCCTCAACTAGATGCCCCAATAAACGAGAAAAAGATATTGGTCTATTAAAGCTGAACTACCCGCTAAAGCGATTCAAGAAAATAAAAGAAATGAAAACGATTTGTTCACACAGTTATTAGATGTCGTTATTCCTTTAAACAGGGTCTAATTTTTCGGGTTTGGGCCTTATAAAAGGGTATAAATTTTGGAATTCTTAATCCTTAAATAGGGTCAGGGCTTAAGAACCTTTGTGGTAGACACCTATTGTGAATACTGAGAATACTGTGGGTACGCCCCCCCCCCCCCGAGCTGTTAGCCGTGAATTCTACATCTTTCCAGATATTAAGCAACCACAAATATGCTGTTGTGTCAAACCTACCTTTCACATGCGCATGACAGTGTTGCAAACAGTTGAAGAATTTCTTTTTCTGTACGGCAGGACTCCGCTGTGTGGACAAAACCAGCGATTGCCCCACTTATTCGCCTTCAGATTATGACAATTCAGGTTGGATTCTGAGACATTGCCGTAAATCCTGCAACGCCAAATGTGACAAGACGCCGCTCAGGCCGGAAGGTTTGTAAAATACCTGAGGTAAAATTGAGGTAGTCTAGGGAAGTGAAGGAAACTTTGACATTATTTTGCATTGATAGCGTAATCCTTCTAGCCTCCTATGTACCCACCCGATTTCCCTAAAAACGACGGCGTGGGAGGTTAAATAATATTTCTTGGTCTTACTTCAACACCAACAAACTTTTGCCTTGCTCTCAAGATCCATTAACTTACTATTTCCGTAAGTAGTTAAACTATTATATTTCCCTAAGGTTTAGGGAATTTTTTGACATATCACGTGGAACATTCTCGTCTGATAGAAAAAGCCGTTTTCATTGGTTCTATTTATGGCCGATCGTACCAGCTTACTGACCATGCCGACTATTTTGCTTCTTCTCTTTCCTTTCTTTGACGGCGTTTTCGAAGAGATGTATATGAAACTTCATCATGACATTGCATGGATCCTGACAAAGAAACTTTGTTTTGTTTTGACTTATTATGACAGGATCAAGCAACATTTTTTTCACTAATACCTCAAATTTCGTCTTCTGTCGTTTCATTTTGAACTTTCCTTTCGATTTTCGAAATTCTGATGAACCACGCCCTCTCGTACTTGATGTACAGTAGAACCCCGGTAACTCGAACTCGGATGACTCGAATTCCCCGCGAACTCGAACTAAGTCCCAAAATTTACCCCAATAACTCGAATTCTGGTTCCTGAAACTCACCACGGATGCCCATTGAAATATCTCATTAGCTCTTCTTGTCATGTAATCGGATTTAAACACTAAAACAAATGGATTTTAATTACTGCAACGAACAGATAACGTATTTGGCAGTCATTTCCCGATCTTACGATCTTAAGTGTAACTGAGTTACATTCACAGTTTTGTATTATCGTAAGAATGCATAATCGTGTTACAGTTTCTGACGAGATAAGTTCAATTTGCACTGTACTGTTTACTGAAATGCTGAAAAATCAGTAAACTATAAATTATTAACATGGCAATTTGAATATTCAATCGACCCCGATAACTCGAACCCCTGCCAGCTCGAACTGTTTTCCGTTTCCCTTCAGAGTTCGAAAAACCGGGGTCCCACTGTATTATTTGCTATGTTACCATACGTTACACTAAAAAGCCCCTGTATTTTTTTGTTGCAGGATCATGCGCTGAACCTCTTGGCCTTGGATGGGATAACAGGCTTCCTGACAGTGCGTTTACTGCTTTTTCTGAGGCGTCTCCAGGTAAGATCATAAATGAATGCTTTATTTACCGACGTAAAAGAAGCATTGTAATATATGTTGAAAAAACTACGCTTGCGCACTCGGCTGCAGGGTAGAATAACTTAACAGAATGTTTTCTAAATGTAAAGAAGATCCTCGCAGTTATTAACGCAACTTATGCAGTTGCGAAAAGAAAGCCTGAAAAAAAAATCAGGCTTGCCGGGATTCGAACCCTGACCTCTGCGATACCGATGCAGCACTCTAACCAATTGAGCGATCAAGCCAACTGGGAGCTGGTCATTAAATTGGTTCGTAATATACCCGGGAAAGATGAAGATGAAATTATGAATATATGAAATTCATATATTTGAACTGCGGAATGAAGAAATAAATGTAAAGAAGATCCTCGCAGTTATTAACGCAACTTATGCAGTTGCGAAAAGAAAGCCTGAAAAAAAAAATCAGGCTTGCCGGGATTCAAACCCTGACCTCTGCGATACCGATGCAGCGCTCTAACCAGGGTTCGAATCCGGCAAGCCTGATTTTTTTTTTCAGGCTTTCTTTTCGCAACTGCATAAGTTGCGTTAATAAGTGCGAGGATCTTCTTTACATTTATTTCTTCATTCCGCAGTTCAAATATGTGAATTTCATATATTCATAATTTCAGAATGGTTTCTATTGGTTAGAAGCGCCAGCTCAGTTGAAAATTATTACAATGTATGCGTGCTGAAGGACAAAAAGGCCAACAAAACAAGCCGGCCAAGAAGTTCAACATTCCCTTTTATTAACTACCGTAAATCCTCTATTAAGGACGTTCGCACCCAAAATCTTCCCTGGTTCAGATTTATATAAAACTTTTGATGCAGTTAGATAATGACCAACTCACGTCATAAAAGCGAGAAAAAGCGCATCGAAAGCGTACTGCTTTTAGATGTTTTGGTCATGTACTGCGAAATCGGTTTCATTGGTATCAGAAAATAATATAAGTTGAGAACTCTAGATAATGCCGATTTTTTTATTTTAACGCAAATAGGCCTATTTAGTCAATTTTTGCACCCGATGGCATTCCGGTTCAGGTGGAATGAACCTGACAGAAGGACAATTTTTAGTCATGCATACCCGCATTTGTAAAGAATGCAATCGCATTTGAGTCGAAATAGCAATAAATAAATAAATAAATGAATAAATAAATAAATAAAAATTCGTACGTTCAGAATTTTTTTAACAATATGGAGAGAACCAGAAAGGGAGATGATCTATCGAAAAAAAAAAAGTCGGAGTTCACTGTGCATTAAACAGAGTTAAGTACGTTTATAGATGTTACAACACCCACCACCACTGTATTTGTCCACATTTCTTCCTCAGTGCGCGCTAAATGCATTGCGTGGCGTGAAACTGCGACGCGAATTACGTGCTCAGCAAGGATGCGCATAAACAATTAGTGCGAACGTCTTTAAGCTCCACCCATCTCTTTAAATTCCTTCCCCTCTAATAAGCCTCCTTCTCTTTATGGACCATTAGATTCAATGGTCTGTATAAATGTTAGTGCGTTCCCAGCCGGTTGTTTTTGTTAACAAATGAAGCACCTTTTGCATTCTAGGCGGTGGTTGGCAGGCTTTGGCTAGTAACGCACGCCTTTATTTCGAAGATGATTATGATAACAAGCGAATCGGTAGATGGTGTGCCGTGGACAGAAGCCCACAGTGGCTTAAGATTGACCTCGGACAGATGAAGACCATCACTGGAATTGCTACTCAAGGTTAACTAGGGATTTTTAAGTTACTCAGTCCTGAGATTGGGAAGGACAAATTGTTTCCTTGCTAATTGAGAAATTAACCTCTTGCACATGTACGTTCGGGAGGAGGTGGTTTTTCGTAGTTAGCGTTTGAAAGATGAAACCTTAACGGAGGTACTCTAGTATCTTCTGACAGGGAGGTGCGAATGGGGCCAATTTTTTATAACAAAAAGTCCCTTTAGGCTAACGCTGGACCCCAGAAACGTCTAACAGCCAGTACTTAACCTAAAGAAGTTGTTTTTATCCATATGAAAATGGAGTTTGTGAATTGTTTCATTTAGCTTCATTCAAGACAATATGATTATTAATGATTGCTAGTTAAAATAGTCAAACAAGAAACCTCGCAACGGTGTGTGTTCGACAAGAACTGCTTCATGTCAACAGGTTTTTACAGTTTAGTTTTCTCAAAGTATCGATTTGCGAAAATCTTAACCAAGAACGGACAAAAATGGTTAAAATACTAAGATATGCAGAGGAGTTTGTGGAGTGTAAGCCTTAGTTTTCACTAAAAGTCTTACTTGTTTTAAAGGTCCAGTTTTGGTACTCAAAACCAAATTTAAACGCGTGATTTTATTTCTTTATTCTTGCTATGAGACGTCGGGGTTTGTTCTTAACGCTTATTGTTTTAAGATATATTTTTAGTTCTGTTTCATGGTTAGTCTATGCTTTTTCTCTACGGTTTGCTAGCGGCGTCTTTTTCACAAGCTTAACAATTTTACCTTAAGCTTAACTTTGATCGTAGGAATTAGTGCACGTAGAGGGAAAGTGTACAAACAGTTCTCAAATCAATTCGCCTCGTTCCAACTCCAAAATTGCATAAAAAAATAAACACGTTATTCACCGGCCTAGGTCGGTCCATCAAGGGAAACACTGTGCCCTCAGTCTTGAGTACGGCCCTTGGCCACGTACGTAAGATCTCGGGCACAGTTTTTCCCTATACGGACCCCCCGGCCGGTGAATAACATATATCTCATCCGACAGTTATTTAACAATTGGTTCATGCTTAGCGTGCGTACATCGAGTTATGGATGCACGCGGGAAGTTTGGAGAGCACTAGAGAAACGTAAGAGTTGCTCGAGGCGCAGCCGAGAGCAACTCTAGCTTCTTGAGTGCTCTCCAAACTTCCAAGAGCATCCATAACTCGATGTACGCACAGCTAAAAGCATGAACCAATTGTTTTATAACATAGCCAGTGGAAATGCCGGCGAACACTGAACGAGTATAAATTTACTGAAAATTATAGTATTTTTCGGCAGCACGTCGGAGTTCCATTTCGCTTCCGTTGAAATTTGAAATTATATAAGCAATACAAATGCGCAGTTGAGTCAAACCTTAACCACTAGCTACCATTAAAAAAACACAAGGACCAGAAAAAGAGAGAGAGAGAGAGAGAAAGGGAAGAATAATCGATCACATGACCGAAAGAAAAAGGCACCAAAGCCTTGTGTGTTTGCGTTTCTTCGCAAGGCTGAATGAATCACAGGCGGCCCAAGCTCAAAATGAGAATACGATCGCGTATCGAGTTGCGAAATATGACCTTCGCTATAAGACTTTGTATGGGAAATTCACTTTGGTTCTCAAAATGCTAAAATAAAGTCATGAATGTGGAAATAAACTTCACTTACCTTAACATGGGGTTGTCTTTGTGTCTTGTTTGTAATTTGGGCGCAATTCGTAGCCTTTTTAGGCCGTTTTAGGCGAGTTTTTGGTTCGGTGTTGTTTGCAGTGTTGTTTCTCTACTTAAAACGGAGAAACAACACCGCGAACAACCGAACCAAAAACTCGCCTTAAACGGCCACGAATTGTATGTGGCATGTGGCATGTGGCATGAGTTGCTGAATGGCATAATTATGACTGAGGGATGTAATTTATGCGGAATGACAATAAATTACGCAGTGTCTGAAATTTTCGAAGAATTTTAAGGAAAGGCTTATTTCATTAAGTATAAACGCCCTGGAGACATTCGATATTTGTTTAGAACTTTAAAGCGATTTAGAAAAGTATTCCGGTTTTGTAGTTGACGAATTTTTCGATCTTATGCATCAAAAAATATAATCGCTATTTTCTGGTTTGACCCGCCAGTAGTGAGAAACTCCCCGGGGGGAGGAACTCCCATATGAAAGTGACGGGGATGCTCGCCGTCTCGCTTAGGGTTGTAAATTGCAGGTTTTGGTCTCACTTTGGGTGTTCAGGACGGAAAGCCAATATTTTTACCCATACAGGTATCGCTTAGGGTAGACTATGACTTGACTTTCTCTCTTTTTTTCTCTTTCTTTTTCTCTTTTTCCTTTTCTCACGCCATACGAACCAAAGAACTTGGCATCTATGCTCAAACAACATAAACAAACATGCCAAGTAAATACATGCAAATGTGTTCCAAATCTTTTTAGTACGTAGCCTGTGCTTTTATGTTTCCTTCATCGATCGTTCAACGCTAAAGGATAAAGCTAAGACTTTCTGCCTACGTTCTTGAGTTACCAAAGTGGATTCACGCTATTAGAGGATACTCGAAACACTTTTCAAATCACGAAGTGATTTTGAGGCATATTTATTTTCGGCCGTTCGATCTAAGGTCGGATGCTGTGCTGTCACTGTTATATACTTGGACTAGATCCTCTCCACGAATACTTAAACCACCTATAGCATGATATAAAACTGCCATGGCTTTAAAGAAATTAGCCCAGACCTTTTCGTATAATCCGTAAAGAACGAAAGGAAGGATAATATGCATTACGTAAGCGAAAAAACATGCAACTACTCTACGGGAGTTTGTTTTCGATTCCCATGGTAGTCGAGCCCGCAGCATAGACGCGTACTGGTATTTTTATACAGCGCAAGGTGGTTCTATCTTTTCAGTCTGTGGATGAAATCCGTAAGTGTGACCATTCAAAGCACACAGCGGACACTGAAATTTGAGTTTTAAATGTTATTAATATTTTGCTTTGTCCCCAGTTTTTTCTCACAGGTTTTGTGAGTTAAAAAATTTACTTCCAAGTAACTTTTGCTAAGGTCACCAGTTTGAGTTGGTTTCACAGTACAAGCGAGTCAATGCATGAAACTGGTTGTTTTGTCGGGAAAACAGTAAAAAAGAATGAGTTAATCATCGTGAACAAACAAGTTTGTGTTAAAAAGTTTGGTGAAATTACAGCATCTGCAGATTGTCTACACACAGGTTGCGCTAAACAATACCAGTTAGCGAGATTGTTTAAGCGAGAATCCTTACAAAAATATAAAAATTTGAAACCTGAGTTCAGTCACTATTGTTTCAATCATGATTCCTGTCTAGATTAAGGCGTTAAAGGAAAATCGGAAAATCTAGATAACTCACATTTACTACTATTTTGACATTCTTTGCTCCCTCAACAAATTTGGCCTTTGTATATAACAACACGTATGTGACATGTTTGTTAAATTTGAATTGTAATTTCAAAGGCCACATTTTAGCAAGCACAACAAACGTAATTGCACATAAAAAGTAGAAGAATTCTTTCGTTTCATTTGAACTTAACCATTATACTTCAGAAAGACATTGAAACGTTGTCGTTAAACTTTATCAAAAATTTATTCTCTGAAATATACTTCAGAATCCTCTCTTATTAGAATAAACATCAGTTTACAGCTTCTGAGTGTTCGTAAAATATAGCAAATTGCACTTTTATCCTATCAATGTACCTCTAACGTGAAAAAGGTTACTATATCAACAGACTGTGTCTCATTGAATTATTTAGTCCATGATTCGTTTTCTTTGGAGCTTCGTTGCCCGCCATATCCGATGTATAAACTGTTTTTCGGTATTATGTCTTGGATTAAATAAAGGTAAATGCCCAGTAATACGGGCAACATTTTCGTGCAACTTGTCGGGCAACATTGTCCCGTTGCAAGCTGGGATTATTTGTTGCGCGTATTACCACCTTCTCGCCCAACAAATTTTCATGTTGCAAAAAGTAGACGTCGCTTTAAATTTTTCCAACATAAAAATTGTTGCGCGCGGAGGTGGTAATACGCGCAACAAACAATCTCAACTTGCAACGCCAAATTGTTGCCCAACAAGATGCACGAAAATGTTGCTTGTGTTACTTAGCCTTAATCGGGGTGAATGGAGTCCAATTCTTTTGTCTATTATAACACTGGTAAAACGTTTTATGACATTCAGGATTTTTCGGTTCCACCACAATCGATGCAATTTCAGTCTGGTAGCTGAACTAATAAGATTAGAAAATAATACAGAGAGATGATTGACATGGCTAAGCTGTCTAACAAAGGAGCTTTACTATTCTGAAAAGTGAATGATACTGATAGTAATATAAGGAGTAAGAAGAGACGTTGAATGTCGCAAAACTAAACAGTGTTGTGGATAGAAGAAAATTTCGTTTGAACAGATGTGACATGTTATATGATGCTTGAAAAGCCGGTGCACACGAAACAGTCCATAAAACAACTGTTGTGAGGTAAGAAGGATACTTCCAGTTTGGTACTGTATTCCAAGTGAGAGGGTTGGAAAATTAATTTTCGATGAAGGTAAGAGGAAGAATTGAAATTATTATCTTTCAAGCTGTTTTATTCCTAGTGACTCTGTTTGTAAAAAGGGTACCATAACGAGAGATCGAAGGACAATAACCAAGCCTAGCCTTCATATAAACCGTGTTAAACTAACATACCCGCTAATTAGCACTCACTCTTTGACTTGTTTTACAAAGGAATCAATAATTTCTTGTAAAAAAGAAAAATGTTTCAATGGTCTTGGCTTAAATAAGTTATTTATGAATCGAACAAATTTAAGAGGTTGCTATGGAGATGTGACTCTTGCTCCCTTAATCAAAATTAGTTGCTTGACTCGATTTAGTCTTAGATCGTTTTTCCCGGGTCTCCCTTTTTTCCTACCACCGCAAAAACCAAAAACTTCTATTTTCCAATTCGATCTGGAAAAAGTGGGTAAAGAACCACTCTGAGGATACGCTACTGCAAATTCCAACTTCTTTACACATATTTTTATGTTGTCACCATTGTTTCAGGTTTTATTTCTAATTACAGATGACCAAGACTTTGATTCTTCTTTTCTGCATTCTTTCTGCTTCTCTGGTGTTGTGTGAGGAGGAACCTCAAAAAGGCGGCGCCGAACAACACCCAGGTAAATAACAGAATTCAATAGTTATTGAGCCCTACTACCCTGTGTGTTGGCAAGGGCATTAATTCTTCGTGCAAAATCAGTCGAAGATGGGTGGGAGATTGTGGAGAGTTGTGCCTCTCTGAGACTCCCAGATGTGTTTATACCTTTTGCATCTGTGAATGAAGTCGTTTTGTGACCAACCTTTTGGTTATTGTACAAACCTGATCTAACTTTTGAGTGAATAAAACCCCAAAGCGTACTGTAAGCATAAAAATTATAGTAGTGTTTTCTTGTGGCGCTGTATAAGGCCGGTTTAAACTTTTTGAGAAAGAAATCCCAAAGTGGAAACCGTTGGTAGGTGATGTTCAGTGCTACTCTTTATTATATTGTTCAAGGTCGTTCCAACCTTTTGAACTGATATTTCCTTTATCTGAACAAACGAAAAGGAAGGGAGAGGGGAAGGGGATTTGCTGCGCTGCCAGTCGAGTTCTGCCATTATACAAGGCGTTTCTTAGTTTGAGTCTGTGGATAAAATCCGAAAGTGTAATTACTCAAATGAAATCTTGGATTTTATTAACTGTTGTTTCGATGGTTTTCTAATTCTTTCCAGTTAGGAGGCAAAGGGATATACATTGCCAAAGCGACACCAGTGATGTAAAGTGACCAAAAGTTTGGGCTTACTGGAGAATATGGTGACATCTTTAACTATTTCTTTCTTTACAGACTCTCATCAAAGTCCTGGCCGCAAAACCTCGCTGTATGGAGGCGATATCAAATTTACTCCAAAACAACGGGAAAACATGAAGAAATACGGCAATCCTTACGGTCCACAATCACGGGCGGCGAGCAATGTGGACAGCGAAAGATGGCCAAACGCGGTGATCCCTTATACATTCGACTGCTCAATCGGTGAGTTGTTTAATAGGTCCTTCTTCAAAATGACAACACATCAAGAAACAACTCATAGCAGGTTATTAAATTTTGCTCATATAACGCGTACTCAGAGTGGTTGCGTGGCCGTTTGAAAAGAAGTTACACAAACACGATCGTAACGTCACGTGACTGACGGCTTATTTTTCAAAAAAATTCTTTTATTCGAAGACATCACATTTACCTTCAAATAGGTAAAAGCTCTACGTACAAACTGACAACCATTTACAATCTAATTGGCATAACTCAGCAAAAAAGTAACCATTTATCCATTTACATGATAACTTCTTTAGAACGTTACCTTTACATTTTACTAGCTGAGCGTGAAATGTTTCAAAAGAATATCTACATTTAAGGTTGGCTTTAGAATCATATATCGATAATTCTTTATGCGATAACTTTTTCGTGTATAAATCTGATTTGGCGTATAGAATGGTGAAGTTGAGTTTTCTGATTCCGATGATTCTTTGTTTTCATTGTCTGTTATTTAAGGACGGTGCCTCCTTTTGTTATTGCGCATACGTTCTGCGCATCTCGCAATATTCGGGTTTCTTAAGGAATTTGCCCACTAATACAAAAATATTTTTGCGCGGTTTAAGGCTATGTGGAAAAAGCAGATCTTGGAAAGGGCTATCAGAACGCAAAAAGAAAATTGGGTGTAACCACGCATTTTTCAGAGATAATTGAGATTAAATTAAGAAAGGAATTGCCACACATTCTTTGTATTTTAACGCTTTTTTTAGAATTTATTTATGGTTGATTAATTATCTCTGAAGAATGCGAGGTTAACCACATTTTTCTTTTTCGATTCCAATAACCCTTGCTAAGATCTGCTTTTCCCTTAAAGTCATAACCTTTGCAAAAATACATTTGTATTAGGAGGCACCGTCCTTAACCAACCACTACTTTGGTTGGTAGAAGCGAGAAAGAGGTGTCATTTTCTTTATAAACCATTTTATCACTTTCTCTTGTTCACTTGGTTTATTTTATAAAAGAACTGGAAATGGAAACTTTGTGCTGACGCAAACACTCGAGGGAGTTTAGAAGAATTAGAAAGTACCTATGCTCACCTTTGCTTGTGGCTCGCGTTCACACTCACATTCACTTTTGAATTATTCCAATTTATATTTATACAGTGACATCTAGAGTGACATTTGCCCTTGTGTACTGACTATTGTGTTCCTATATGCTTAAAATCATACACGCTTTACATGGAGAAATTTCACACTTGAAATTTAACTCTAGTTTAGTCTAAGCTATAGTAAATATATCCCTGAAATATATTGATAGAGCACTGCAGCCCCCATGTTTTGCCGTGGAGTTCCGGTTTGGGATCCGAGTAGACAAGTACCCTTTTAACCTTTTATGTTCAATTGTTTTGAAAGCCAACATGGAGAGTGCAGTCACTGCAACATTGCAAGCCATGAAGATGTGGGAGAGAAAGACCTGCATCCGCTTTGTGGAACGAACCACTGAGAAAGCATACCTGGAGCTCTTCAGGGGACAAGGGTGAGTGCATTGCTTAAGGCGCACTTCACTGTACCTTGATTATATAGATGAAGGGATAAAATATAGAGGGACCAAGGTACCGCGGTATCGGAGAGTGGAGTAAAAGTGCTTGAAATACTGTGGGAGACGATCTCTCCCACAATGTGTGCACTGAGCATACGCTGAAAAAAGCAACGGTGACATAGTATACTTAATTTACTCTAATGATGACTTATGCTCAGATTGTCGAAACGTCAATGTCATCACAAACAGTCTTTTCGAGGAACACACTCACCCGGAAGATCATACTTAACCGAGTTATGATCTGTCTCCTACTCAAACCATTTAGACTCACGAAATTATTAGCCACGTCTACTAATAAATAATTAATCTAAACCGTTTGTAAGGCTGGTGCATCGTTAATATGGTAAATTTAATTGGCCAAAATGTCATCTAGTATCACTAGTCTTCCTTAAGAAGACTACTTGCCCTAGTTGAAATATTCGTCGATTAAGTTCGCCTTTTGCAGGAGAGCCAGCCTTACCAATTAGATTGGCTTATTAATTCATTAAGTATGTCTGATACAGTATGTCTGATGTCTAAAACGTGTATCTCTACGACGAGAGATTTTACAAGCTGTGTGTTTTATTTTTGTGGTCCCCTGAATTTGAGGTCCTTTAATACATTCACAATCAGAAGCCATTTGTTCTCGTAAGTCAGCTGCGCCATAAAACTAGGTTACAGGAGTCGAATGATGATGGTGATGACGATTATGATGACCCCCGGCTTCCTGCGAATAAGCACTTGTTTTCCAGTGTCGGTCATCACTAAGACTGACGTGTTCGATGATTATATTTTATTTTAGTTGCTGGGGTCATGTTGGACACCATGACTCCAAAACCCAGATCTCCATTGGCGACAACTGTGATTTTCAGCACGTGATGGAACACGAGTTGGGTCACACAGTTGGGTTCTGGCACGAGCAGAGTCGACCTGACCGTGACAACTACATCAGTGTGATATGGGAAAATGTTTTGGATGGTAAGTTATGTCAACAATGGTATAATGTTCACAGTCCGTTTTTTCTTGAGGGTTAGCCGAGTTAATTCTCCAAGGTTTTTGAGATGCCGTCTTTGATAACATGAACAGCGATGTCTGTAAGCATGCTTGTGTGTGGGTGGGTGGGAAGCGGGTGGGGGGGGGGGGGGGGGGGAGAGGAGATGAGAAAATGATATGATTTTTCCTGCTTTCTTCGACCCCACCCCGTCCCCTCGGTAATTGTTTACTCTCCCAAATTTTGCTCCCCAAAATTGGCGCTCAAACTTTAGCCTGTGTACAGAAAGCGTGCGGCTGAACACAGGCTACTCAAACTTGCGCAAACACGCGGTAAACAACGGGGTTATCAAAGGTCCATATGCATCGGATGCAGAATAAGCTGTTAATGTTCACGACATTTTCTAGGTTTACGAGATGTTAGTTTCCATTTGTCGAAAAATATTCACAATTTTTCTATCAAATCTGGATGCTTCAGTGATACCTTTTCTCTTTACGCCTTTGGTAATGACCCATTTCCTGGCCAATGCCAATCAAAACACAACGTATATGCTTAACATTAATAGATTTCGACAGACTAGGGTCCAAGGAATAGAAGGAAGGTGGCTTCTATTGTTGGGAATGGGATAGTGGGACCTGTTGGCCTTTTCTGTCTACGAAACTGCAACTCCTCCTGCACCATTCATCCTACCTCTCCGCTTCTGTTCGCATACACAAGGGACAAAAAGCATATTAACTTATTTAGTCAACTTATCAACTTATTTCTCAGGATTGGCCAGCGCGTTTGAAAAGCGTAAATGGAACACGGAAGTTGTAGATTTCGGCGTGCCATACGACTTTGCATCAATCATGCATTACCCATTCACCGCATTCTCTAAAAATGGTAAACCCACAATCCGTAATATCGTCGACATGCAAGGCAAGACTCCTTACATTGAACTTAGTGATGGAGACGCAAGACAGACAAACGCCATGTACAAATGCAATGGTAAGTGAACTGCCTCGTACCTAGGCGGCTCAAATGTGTCAGGGGAAAGCAGAAAGAAGAGGCCGATGAGTAGCTCGCTCAATGAAACATGGGAAGGTTTAGCATTGACGCAAAGGACCTTGGGAAGGGTCAAGCGGAAAAATGAGACGCTGCGTTCTCTCCTTCGCCCTTCCCATGCTCCCTTGCGCTCAGTCACTCTCGTGTTCGATCCGAAATCCGCTAGAACGCGCTTGGGGACGAGGCAGGGTAAAAGAATACCTAATTGAATAGGGAGTTTGTTGTCAAAATATACCCCATGTTAGTAGCCTTAACACTAGACTTTCTTAAAAGTCCTTCGCTTCTCATTTCCGATTCCGGTGGTGGGCCCATGCGCGAAGGACGAGTTCCCGCTTGCTCGCGCTCTGCGCTCGGTATTTTGGGTTTTTCGCGCTTCCGCAATTGTGCTTCCGAAAAAAAACCTCGACTTGTGGGCAACTCTACCTTCACACGTGCTCACTTGTATTTTCGTTGGCGAGTTTACAAACTTTAAGTTTGTCATGTGAAGGTGCTTTAATGTTAAGATTTTTTCAACAAGTTCCCTAAAGAAGTAGAGATATCCTCGCCTTTAGTTGTAAGATAACCACTGCCAGTTTTTCTCTATACACAAATACCACTCCGACCAGGAACCAGTGGACAAAGAACCACCATGTGGATCAGCCACTGCCAATTGCCATTTATTTGTATTTATTTGAAGGGTGATGTAGGACCAATGAAACCGTGATCGTCAAAAATTTTCCAAAAATATCCTAGGAATGTGGATTTTGCTGTAATCAATCAGATTGGAGTTTCCGCCATTTCATAACTGATGGAAATTTTCTGCAGGTGTTTTTTTTCGTTACAACATCTCCAAAGTCCAATAAACGTTCCAGTAATAGTACAGCTTTGTTTGGCCAGTAGAATATTAATTATTAACTCCTCCCCCCTTCTCTCTTTCTCTCCGTTTCGTTCACAAAACCTCCAGACCTGCTCCTCTGCAAAACTAGTACAACTACAAAGTAGTTACCCGTGGATGTTCAGATCTTTCATAGATCGTTAATCTTTTTGACTTTACGCCAATAAGAAACAGGTACAGCTCACTTCAAACCAAGGTTTTGTTTTTATTTCCAGTTGTCATGGCGAAGAGAACGATTGAAGGATTCAGTTCCTTTAGACCAGTGCCCAGAGTCCAGAAAAGAAGTAAGTCAGTTTAAATAAATAAAACCAAAATAACAGGTAAAAAAATCATTGCTTACTCTGAGTGTCGGAGTACTGTAGTGAGGACACCGACTACTAAACTGCAAAAATGATATCATAACCTGACAGGTGGAAGGCTGACCAAATTAATATTTAGTTAGTTTGCACACATTCAGCCATTGCTCAGATGGAAGGCTTGAACCCGGACCCGGCTGCAAATAGGCGGCACTAGCCACCTAGTTTAGATGATTTTTAATAAACAGTACAACAATTTGCTTTTTATGTGATTGGAAAGGGTAATTACTGTGGTTTTCGGTTTTACGAAACTTAATTGGAAAGCACTCAAAGTTTGTTTCTTTGATAAGACGTTTACCTTTTATATTTTATCAGGTAGCCAGTGCATTGACAGAAGCTCGTATTGTGCCGACTATAAAAAGTCAGGCTTGTGTTCTAAGCATGCCGATAACATGCTGTATTGGTGTACCGTCACTTGTAATCTGTGCAGCTCAGGTAAAAGAGGAATTTCTTAGTTGTTTTCCCTGTCGTATACTATAGGCTTTCTTGTGACCTAGTTTCTAAATTAATCTAAGTTTCCGGCAAAAAGTCTCTCTGTATGCTCTAAGTGCAAATTACATAGCGTCTGAAGCTTCATGTACAACTGCAGCGGAAAAAGGAATTCAAAATGACGATACAAAAGGATATTAATAATCCTCCCCCCTTGGGACTCATCCAATGCAAAGCGGCAAATGCGCCATCTTTTGATTGTTATAGGAAGACAAAATATCGGCCAACGTTCGCTGTTTCTTTTGTTTTAGATTCGTGTATGGATAAGAATGGAAACTGTCCTATGTGGGCGGACGATGGACATTGTCAGTCCGCCCCAGGATACATGTTGCCCAACTGCCCTCACAGCTGCAACGTCTGTGGAGGTAACAACTAGAAACTACATGAAGTAAATGTCGTCAAGACGAAACTGAATCAAACAACAATCAATAAACCTACACTGAGTACTGTACCAACCTTGTTCCCCTAAAATACTACCTTCGAAATTGTTTAGAACTTGCCAATTTGCAAAAAAAAAAAAGAGTTGGACCTGGAACCGAATCAAAACTCATTTGCGAAGTAGAAATTTGTCATATGAAAGAGCCCATCAGGATTTTGTGGCTGCAAGTTCAAGAAAGCCACTCAAGGAGACCAAAGGACAAAAAAATCCCATACAAACACACACCTCCAGCCTAGTACCCAGGCCTTCTCTTCCCGCTCACTCTACTTGACGTGAAATTTCGTGACGTCATCGACGGTGATGGTATACATTGCACCATTGCGCCAAGTCGAGTGACCAGGAAGAGAACGCCTGGGTACTAGGCTGACACACCTCTATTTTGAGTAGTGTCACCAATTACCATACAAACTTTGTCAATTGTCTGATGTTTAGAAGCCATTTATTCAGCTTCTATTCAACCGAATAGTTTAAAACTTGGCAGGATGAATATGTTTGAGATGTTTTATCGGATGATGGAAAGAAGTTTAAAAACAATTCAACACTTTTGTCCCAGTTCCCCACCGATTTCTTAAGTGGTCTATTCGAGTTTTGTAAACACCACCCTCACATCACTGACGTTTTTTTAATGACAGGTTCCACTCCACCCCCTACTGCACCTCCTACCCAGCCTACAACTCAACCTCCAAGCACTCAGCCGCCATCTACCAATCGGCCTTCTCCACCTCCACCAACTGGAACCCAGGCTCCTTCTTTGGGCGTCGGTGAGTGATAGTCTCCCCGCACATCTCTCCACTGATCCCTTGCACAAGTCACTTTCATAAGAGCTAAGGCTGGGTTTTGCTCTTTGACTTTTTGTTACTTTACAACGTCTACTAGCAATCAAAACACCCAATTTTAATCGAAGTACCTTGCGCTAGAATTCAATACCTTTAGATACCAGTGGCTTTTAGCCACCGCAGACCAACAACTCGAAAATAAGACTTGGGATTGAACGAGCTAGGCGGCTTGTCAAGGCCAGTGCTTAACCGAGATGTTAAACTGAGATGTTAATTAAGAAGAACACTGACCGTGCTATCATAGAGCTTGGAAGGAATGGAAGTCTTTATTTCATTTGAAAATGGGAAGGTGCTTTGTCCTAAAACCTTTCTTATTTTTACCTTTAATTTAGACTTACTGTGTTCATTTCTTTGGAAATCCACAGGTTTAAGATGCGCGGACAAGAGCGCCAGATGCGCCAGCTGGGCAGCTGCTGGCGAGTGCAAAAAGTCAGGATGGATCTTCCGTCACTGTCTTATCAGCTGTAAAGGAAAATGCGATAGTCAACCTGTACAACCAGCAGGTCAGTTCCATGACAATGATTGGACAATTTTTTTGTACAATATCGTGATTTGTGGTGATCTGAGATGAATTATTTGCTGATGCCAAAGGCAAGGCAAAACATTCCTACCTTTCTTATGTTACTGCTTCTTTTCTGCTGAAGGAAATTTGTAAACTGCTCACTGATAACAGGAGAAAGCTAGCTGTGATTAAGATTCAAAATAGAAGAAACCTGCGCACCGGAGCAGAATATGATGAAATGAGTAAACGAAGACGAGGATCTTTTAATGGAAACATGTTTATCACTTGTCCACTGTGTCAAAACATTTTGAAATCATGATACCGGTAAGCATTGTTCTTTTTTTTCCCATTTTACCAGGAGCATGCGCAAGTCCTCTTGGTCTTGGCTGGGATTACCAATTACCAGACAGCGCATTCAGTGCTTCATCGGAAATGACACCAGGTTAGGAATACACGTTATTTGAGTACAACAAACTGATTCTTCAGGTTGCTCCTCACCTCGTTTAATTTGGACTGCTGATATTGAAAAAGGGCAATGAAGGGTACCTTCCTGAGCCATACTTTTGGTGTAAGTGTTACACGACTTCTTGTTTTCCTCGTGAAGGATGATCTAGCAAGTATTCGTTTGCCGTGACTTGCCAATAGAGTGTTAATTGGCATTGCATTCTACGGCAGTTGGCAACGTTATCCTTGCGTTTGCTGCCCGCCCTTAAATGTGAAAAATATTTTTTGTAAGGTTTGTGTAAGCTCATTTAAAGCTAAAATACAGACGCACATCCACAAAAACAGCTTTTAATTCTGTGTCTGCAAAAGCTGAATTGAAGATTTCGCGCTGTCGCTGTCGTGGTCCCTGTAAGACCTTTTTTAGTATTTTATTCAAAGCACTTTCACCACTCGCCAGTAGTTAAAGACTAAACTAATTCTAAAGTTCAAGCTCATTCGCTTGTCTAAAATGTTGAGGTTTCACCTGATAATTGTCATTTTCTCGAGCATGTGAAGATTTCGATGAGGAAAATACAATGCATGTGATAGAAATGACCGCTTGTACAGCTCGTATGTCGCAAAAATAAGAGCAAGGCGGAAAACCATTGAAATAGGAACGAAATGAAAGTTGAAAATTACCACTTTGATGTCCATGTTCATAAACACGAGGACGGACAGCTGTGGCAAAACTACTAGCTATCTTATTTGCGTTTTTTGCGAGAACAAGCTGCCTACGAATTAGTTGTGCTGCTTTGAGTTTCTCGTCGCTGTCTTCACTAAGATTTTGTTCATACCCAGCCGCCTTTGTCAAACTTGAATATCTTAAAGAGCGACCACATGAATTGAGGCCAGCCAAAAAAACAAATTTGAGGCCATTTTTTATGAATATCAAACACCCAGATCAAACATCAAAGGTTCTAAACATATCGCGGGCATCAGAAATGAACTAATCAAGGAAAATTTAGTTATAACCATTTTATTACGTTGATCTCCACTTCTGATAGGCTAATTGAAAAATTTGTCTCTCAAAATTTTGTCTGGGTGGCCTCAGTATGTGCAATCGCACGATAAAAGTGTTTAAACCGTCGAAAACGTGTGCGGAAGGCAAACAAACAATGAAACAAACAATTTATCACGTCTTATTCAAGTTTTTTTTAGAATCCAGCATAACCAATGTAAAATTAAATGTAAAGAAGATTTATTCCTTATTTCATAACCAAATGTGATTATGTACTTTGTTAGGTGGAGGTTGGGTTGCCGGTGCAAGCAATGCCCGTCTGTACTTTGAAGACGATCATGATCAGAAGCGGATTGGGGGCTGGTGTGCCTCAAGCAGAAACCCACAGTGGATCAAAGTGGACTTGGGAAAAGTCAAGCAGATCACGGGCATTGCAACACAAGGTGATACTGTAACATACAGTAATTGACTAGGGGAGAGGAAAGAACAAGAAACTATTTCGTTCCTATTTTTTGCTGTCCAGCCCGACCTAACTACCATTTGAAAATCAAATCACTTTACTCAAACAATGCTTAGATTATGATTAAAAGGTTTTCAGGACTGAAACATAAAATTTGGAAAATAATTTGACACCGCTTCACCACTTTTTTGCATCAGCAAGGGTAGTTTTACTATTTTCCTTTTACCCAGTCATGAGAGAGAGAAACACCCTGTCCTGTTCACGTGATTTCAACTCGGAAACAGAAATAAAGATGAACGGTATTGTTTTATCATTTGTACTTTGTTTTTCAGGTCGCGACGTCTTCTATGAGCATGTCAAAAGCTATGAACTGGAATTCAGTACAGATGGTGTATTGTGGCGGCCATACGAGGAAAACGAGTCGAGCAAGGTGAGCTTATAGATTGCCTCTTGGACAAATGATGCTACACCTCATTAGGTACCGGTGTCTTGTGATATTTGACCAATTAACGTCGTCTGAATATTTACCTTCATATGCATCTATGACGTTCGTAAACTTACTTTTCATTAAACTGACGGGAGAAATACTGACGTTATACTAGTTTGGAAAAAAAACCTAGGCCAACTGTATAAGATAAAGAAAGGGCCAGCACTCAGAAATATTAAAAAAACAAAAAACAAAAAAAAACAAAAAAACCAATTGCAAGGCTGATCGGACAGCTAAGAAGGGTAATAATTTTATTGCCCAATATTTCGGTGAGACAAAACTCACCTTCATCAGGGGCTGTAAAAGCTAAGTAAAAATCGAATGAAACGGTTACAAGATTTAAAATGATTTAATCATTTTAAATCTTGTAACCGTTTCATTCGATTTTTACTTAGCTTTTACAGCCCCTGATGAAGGTGAGTTTTGTCTCACCGAAATATTGGGCAATAAAATAATTACCCCTCTTAGCTGTCCGATCAGCCTTGCAATTGGTTTTTTGTTTTATTCAACATTGCTGATCCTGATCTACACCAAGATCCAGCTTCACCTCGCTACTGTTTGTCCAAGTGGTCCTTGCATCGAGTTACTCAGAAATATATCTGCTATGTATGATGTTCCTTCGTTGGATTATGGGGGCTGGGTGAATCTGTTGGTGAGCAGAAGGCTGCATGACTTATCATTGCTATATGAAGCGTGCAGCAACTTTGAGTATTACTTAACTACTTCCTCTAGATGGGATGTTAGTTACAGGGTTCCCCCCAGCTTTTTGTTAGGCTTTCTGACATTTCGTTGGAACCCATCTAAGGTAGAAAGTGAAAACAACGCACGGACAGAGAAAGGGTTCTTCTTTTTCTCTCCTTTCTTTTTCTTCTCTTTCTTTAGCCTGTTAGGCAAACAATCATGAAAATTGTCGTGCAACAATCTGAAGTTACATGAAAAGGTCGCCCGCATTATTTTGTCTCAAATTTGTATTAGATTCTAATAAGAGAGGTTAAAGGATCCCCATCCTAATCCCTCTAAGTTATTTTCAGTAACGAAAGGTGGGAAATTCAAATTTCAATTAACTTATTGAGTTTTAAAGCAATTACCCTGAATTTTTGCAGCAATTTAGAACTCGTCGGTTTGTTTGCTGTAAAATTTCATGACTTTAATTTTTCCAATTTTGACATTTTTTGCCGGTAAAATGACGTCACAACGTTGGCGCCAAATTTTGCTTTTAGTATTATGGGATATCTTTTGTCAGTTTCTGAATGGCCTTGTTACACAGATCTCAAAACTGAAAATATTAATGAAATATGTGTATTCGCTGAAAAGATATAACGTTTTGAGATTTGAATTTTGTTACTAAAAATAACTTTAGAGGGCTCAGGATGGGAATAGGGCCTCTCTGGGGTATCAACTCTCTTACCCCTTCATCCTATCTTGATTGTTCTGTTTGATGAATCACGAATGACTGTTTATAATTAATATATTCCTCTTCGTTTTCTCAAGGTTTTTGACGGCAACTGTGACCACTTCACTCCAGTGATAAACAGGTTTAATCCTGTTAGGGCCCGGTTTGTCAAGGTTCTTCCGCATGACAACCCACAGGGTTGGATGTGCATGAGACTCGAGCTTTACGGCTGCGATTCATAATCAGGTATGATAAAATGTTTTATTGACTATAAAGCCTGGTTCTCATATGCCGCCGACCTACCCGCGACAATGCCACCGGTACTGCCTGGGATACTGTTCCGACATATGGGAACATTACGCCGCCGGCAACAAGCTTTGCCGCCGGCATGCCTGCGAAGTTGAACTCGAGTCAACTTCGCAGGCATGACGGTGGTAAAGACTGGGATGATCTCTGTTGCTGGCCACTTCTGTTCTCATATTGGAACAGTATCCCAGGCAGTACCGGCGACCATGTGGCAGGTAGGTTGACGGCATATGAGAACCAGGCTTAAGGGAAAGGGCCGTATGGGAATGTATTATAACCTTAAATGCATGAGACTTGAGCGGTACGGCTCTGAATCATAATTAGGCATGAAACAAATTTTACTAGGGACCTTTTTTCTCTCGTGTAGGGTATGTCCTCACCCTTTGTCGTGTTTGAGAGGGTTATAACAATAATAGTTGTTAAATAACGTTATTTTTTTCCTAGATCAAACTACTCGAAGAAGCTGCGTGAAGAAAAAAGCTAACAAGTAATCATCTGTGAATTTTAAAATGAAATAAAAGAGGACATTAAATAAATCGACAGAATAAATGTTTGTCTTGTGTTTCAAGTATATTTTAAACAACAGGATACTAAAGTTGACTCTCGGTAAAACTCGAAGCTCGCGCTAACTCGAACACAAATTGATTTCCCCTGGATTTGCTCCACACATTAACTGTAATTTTACCCTCTATAACTCGAACCTCCCGCTAACTCGAAGTGAACTCCTATTCCTTTCAGGCAATTTTCTTTATAATTTTACCCTCGATAATTCGAACCTCGTTTGTCAAAGTGTAATCAAACAAAACATATTCCAGAACACTGAATTTACTTTGAATCAATTTTCGACAACAGCATTGTAGTTTTGAAGTGTCTAATCGCCCTTTGTGTAAATTTCTACAGTTTCCTGGTGTTTTGGTACACAAAACGTGCCAGTTCTTCCGGTGAGAATACATGTGATAAGTGGTGTCAGCGGGAATCCTATCTCCCGATAACTCGAACCTTTTTGTGAACGAATTTGCTGCAGAGTTTAAAACTTTTGTTTTAACGACTGTTGAAAAATAAAGCTGAAGTTTATGTGCCCGAAACTTCAACTGCTCGGGCGTCAAACAATAAAAAATGGCAGCTACTCGCACCGAGGTGGGTTCGCCAGAGTAACCGTCCTGTTGAATTGTTTACCGGAAAAGAAGCAAAATAAATTCTGGTACAATTCACAGAATTTTATCTTCTTCTAACATGATTCAAAACGTGAATAGCCTCGGGTCGGACTTTTACTTGCTTTTTACCAAATCTGAGGCTGTTAATTCTGAGCCCTGATAAAATAAAAGACATAAAAGGCAAATTAAAAGAAGCTGTTACAACACCATACATAAATAAATCGACTGATAAATAAATAGACTGAGGTTTGTCAAATTAGTTAAATTTAACTTAAAAATTCCCTTTGAGCCCGCAAATTTACTATTCCTTGATTTGAAATGTTCACAGGCGTAGGCACCAGGCTCCCTCGTATTCCAGAGCGCGCACTCGTACTTAGAGTCCTGGGAGTGTTCATGTTGGAGTGATGAGACGTGTGAGGTCTTGGCTTATTAGGTTCCGACTTGTACCGAGGAACTATCGATTTTGTCGTCGGTGTTTCGTCATCAATAACCAAAGCTGTTAATCTTTCAGCCGTGGAAATTTCTCCTCTGGTTGACGGAGCACTCAATGGTCGCTTTTTACGCACACTCAGTTCTGAATTAAGAACATCCGGGTTGTCGTTTCGGAGGGCTGTTAGACTGACGTCGCATCTTGTTCGAGCCAGGATAACGGCCTGGTGAAGAAAAAAAGTTCAGCTAATTAAAACTAGATAAAGTTCCATTAATTATGATTGAAGTGTGTAATAACCAATTACATTCGATGAAATTGAAGTTGAATAGGCAGTGTCTTTACCTGCAATGTACTTTTGGTCGTGCGAATGGAACTTTCCTATTGCCAAAGAAACAA
Source organism: Siderastrea siderea (assembly GCA_964030785.1). Lineage (NCBI taxonomy): Eukaryota > Metazoa > Cnidaria > Anthozoa > Scleractinia > Rhizangiidae > Siderastrea > Siderastrea siderea. The sequence continues at coordinate 17,740,818 of OZ034979.1, read as the reverse complement.
GAAGACACATTTTTCATTAATTATAGATTTTTCACGAGGACTTATACTAGCCGGTAAGTAACCTCCCGTCCTACTAACATATCTCTGTTAAAGATGATGATTGCAAGGCAGCTTCTCATGTTGTTCTGTCGTTAGTTACCATGCAAGCCCTGGGGGTTCCAATGTTTAACGTTGGAATTACACTTCTCAAACTCATTATTAATTAAGAAAGAGGAAACAAAGGAAATCACTACCGTGACGGTGGTTTGGGTACCTCATCTTAATTAGCAAAATTTTGTGAACTTTTGCTTTGAATTTATCCAAGAATTATTAATAGTTTGAGAAGCTATATCAAACACGAACACACTGTTTAATCAGACATCCCAACACCTCGAAGCCTCGAAGTCCTCGGGACTGCGGATCGGTTCTTCAACCTACTTCTTAGTGTTCGGATATGGTGGAGAAAAACTCTTTCTCGTGTTTGATATATTACTTCGGAATTTTCGCGTGACGTGTTCAATTCTCACTTCTCTACACTACACTCTTGACAGGGAGCTACAGTAGCCTACTGACTGGGCCATTTCTTTTCTTTTCGGTTCACCTTTCCATAGATGAAACTGTGCTCTCCATCCGAGACCCCAAGCAGAGGCCCTGCTCAGGTACTGACAGTCGTACCCAGCTGAACGCGGGAGTAGACCACACCCATATGTAGCAAACTTACAATCGCAACCCGCATCCCCGGAAGAGGCCCCCTATTGAAAATCGCAATCAAATTGCCTAGTAATCGCCACAGAAATACACAAGGGGTTTTAAAAATCAGGCCCTTAATAACCGATCAGTAGCTTCAATTAAGACTTATAAAACGAACCTGCTCTGCGTCTTGTTCTGTTTTTAGTTTGAAGAATTGTTCACATTTCTTAATGTAGTGACGCCTAATTTGAAAAACAAGAAAGAAAATATAGCTAGTGTTTTAAAAACTGAGTATAAAATATTCACCACGACAGCATTGCAAGGTCCTTTAAAACAAACAAACAAAACAAAAAAGACTTCGTACAATGTGTCGCACACTGTTGAGTGCATATACTAATTTTTCTTTAATATGACTAACAGTCCTTGACTAACAGTCAAGTTTGAGTTAAGCAGGGTCCTAAATTAAAAGTACAATGGCTAACTACCTACAGACAAATGATGACTCCTGGAAAAATAACAAGAAAATTCCACACGGCAGTGCGTTTGGGGGCTGAAAACAAGCACCTTGGCTAAACTCAAAAGTTTTCTTACGTTTCACCACAAACTAGTGAAAAATTGGTTGCGTATTTTCACTAGCGACTTCGGTTTGAAAAGGCATCCCTCAGTTAAATACCCCCGAAACAGAAAAGAACAAGCATCTATAAGCAAGGGAAAAAAAAAGAAACAGGAATTGGTTCGAAACAGTTAAAACATCGAAGAACTGAGTAGTGGCATTTCTCTTATCACCTTCATTATACACTATAGGAAAGCGTGCACAGAAACCAACCTTTCTTACCTCAAGTCAGTATTGTCTGACATCAGGCCCTGCATTCTCATTGAATACCTATTGTCCACCTCCTCCACCTACAGACACGGGGGAAAAACACACAGGAACATCAAACATCACTTCTTGTAAAAAAAAAAAATTGGTTTGACACTGGCTACAAAAACGTTAAAAAAAACCGAAAGTTTAAAATTGGACTTTTCGATAGAAAATCTTCGATCTTCATAAGCGATGGAATAAAAATTTAACAATGAAATATATACCGTCCTAAATTATGCAGATATCCAAAGGTATGAGAAGGGGAATGCAAGTTAGCAAAGATAGGCGTAAATACTAGGAATGTTAATATGATCACTTCCCTCGTTAAAGTCCCTGAGGGAGTACTACGCTTCAAGGAAGTCTTTTATGTTAATTGGTTGTTTTTTAGCCAGTGTCAAACCATTTTTCTTACAATTTTTATTATGATTCAGGCTGCAATTTTAGTATTCTTCGACATCATTTCTTTTCAAGGCGCCCTCTAAGAGCGGTACTCCTATGCGTGACCAAGGTGCCTAAGGCACATTATAACCCCCGCGTGCGCTCATTGGACAAAACCCATCACGTGCTATAAAATCGGACGGCGGGTATCAGGCAATACCCGTCGACCGATTTGATATCCGTCGTTCGATTTCATTGAAGAGAGAAAAACAAGAAAGGAAGTCACTTTTTCAGGTCTTAACTTTTCAGATCTAATCACAGTGTAGCAAAATCGAGCAAACTAACCAGCTTGGATTGTGTAGCTGCAAATGTGCTGTGATCCTCACTGAATGTCTTCTCTTTAGCACAATAAAGCTTGCGCGTTGTAGAAATTAATCGGAGGGTCATAAAATAAATAAACTCCTTCCTAGCTTGCTGGTATATCGGAGGATAGTGCCCTTGGATGAATCATTGTCCCCCAAATTTCACAGTTGCCCTCGAAGCTTCGCTTCTTGGCCATCTGTTCATATTTCGGACAATCCTTCAGCCTCGGGCATTACCCTCCGATATACCAGCCGCCGGAAAGGGTTTATTTACTAACTATAAGAGGGATATACAAGTCGAGCAGATATCTTGGACGCACTAATGACAGTCCAAATATCCCAACACGCTCACCATCTTGAACACTCAAGAGAAACGCAAAAATCGTTCGAGAAAGCGGGAGTTACAGGTAGTCAACAGGAATAACTTTCGAACATAATCTAAGGGAAACGGGTGTCGGTTCGAAACGAAGGGATTTGAGATATCCGTGGTTTGATAGGCCGGCGTGGGATTTGATATATCCGATGTTTAAGTTGGAAATAGAGGGAATTTGAGATATCCGGGGTTTGATAGGCCGGGGATTTGAGATATCTGAAGTTTGAGTTGGAAATAGACGGGATTTTAGATATCCGGGTTTCGAGTTCGATATAAAGGGGATTTCAGATACCCGACCACATGGTTTGATAGACGGGGATTCGAGATGTCCGGAGTTCGAGTTCGATATAGCGGAGATTTCCTAAAGTTCGAGTTCGATATAGAGTGGATTTGAGATATCTCGAGTTCGGGTTCGATATAGAGGGGAATTGAGATATCCCGAGTTCGGGTTCGATATAGAGGGGATTTGCGATATCCGGGATTTGATAGACCGGGGATTCGAGATATCCATAGTTCGATTTAATAGGGATTCGAGATATCCAAGTTCGATATGTCCGGGGTTCAGATACCTAATGCCCCTTGTACAAAAAGACTCAAGTCTTGACACTTACCTTTTCAGCAAAATGTTCCTCGAACGCTGTTAATTTGACTTTCTGCAAAATAAAAAAAAGGGTTTTTAAACAACAGGTTAACAGTGCTTTGAAAGTAAACAACAAGTAGCTATTAAAACAGATACCATTAAACTTAAAATAACCATATACATTAGCGTAAGGGAGGCTCTAGAATTCCCGCCTTAACTTTTGCTTTGTTCTCGGTCCAATTACTAATAGAATGTTTGAGAAAAAGTGCAAGTGTTTCACCTAGATTTCGTTATACCTAAGACTACACAAAACCTATTCCTACCGCCTTATTACTTTATACCATTCTCACGTTTAAATATCCCGAATATTTACAATAAGGAGTAATGGAAAGGGGTTAATAAAGATGCGACTATGAACATGGCGGAAGAGGACAAAATGGCTTCTAATTTCTTTGGAAATCATCTCACAAAAGTTGGTATTCATAGGGTTATTAATACACGGTTTTTATCTGGCCAACAGGAACGTGTATACATGTAGTTTTGCCGAAAGTCAGAGACAGTCTTTCAAGTCTCGGAATCGTGCGACGAGGAAGAAGAAAAATTACCTTGTCTTCTAATTCCATCTGTGTCTTTCTAAGAATCTCTGTTTGGGTTTTTAGCTTCTCTTCAAGTTCCTTTTTCTTCTGTTTTAACGTCTGTGGACAAAATTAACAAACGTCAATGAAACAAAATTACTTCATCACAACTAGGCGCCTGACGGCACCTACCGGTTCATGTAGGTTGATGAAACGTACATAAAGCAGACGGCAGGAGAACATGGGACTGCTGAAACCTCTATAACAATGACTTTCGGCAGCCGCGTAGACTTGCCACAAGTCGTCCTCACGAGTTTCACAGGAGAAAAGCCGTAAAGCGAGCGGAGCGAGCTTTTTAGGCCGCGTGCCGGCAGAGCGAGCGACGAAGTCGCGAGAGGTCGATCTTCGTCCCACGCCGTAGGACGAAGCTATAAGGACTTTTTCGAAAGTCTAGCAGCCCTTAATTTGCACTTGTGTCACATTTTAGTACATTTCTATGCTGTTATCCGCACAACACCAACGCGAAATGACAAGATTCAAAGAACATGAACTCACGACACTGTAATTTCCTTTCCGCCATTTGAACTTAGTTACAGTTTCTGTAAATCTAACACCTGGACAGTTCGACCACAGCGCACACACTTGAACGAGTCAGCATTTCGAAATCGATACCTGCATCTCAAGAAGGGCTGACTTGAGCTGCTCGGAGTCTTGCACACACTCAGCAAACTTTTCCATTAAGTTCTGAAATAATATAAGAAAGTTATAAACTAACACTAAGTATTACAAAAAATCGTTATCATATGGACTGCAAGAGAAAGGGGGTCAGTCGCATACGCCTGTAACCACCACTTCCGTAAGAGAGTCAACGATAACATTAACCACAACAACAACACCAATCCAACAAGCAATATACAGTCCAAAGGTAGAATTAGCTAATGGAGGCGGAAGGTGAAGTGGAACTGTTCAGCATGAACAAACTGTCACACTTAACAAATTAACTAATAGAATCTGTTTCACAAACAGGGTGCGTATTTTGTACTGTGAAAAAATAACAAAATGTTTTTTTTTTTCAATGTCAGTGTGCCCTCACCTTTGCTGGGTTAATGCATTTGGGTTTTGTCACATTTCTAACCTTGGTTTAAATAAACAGCCACCAAAATTTATCCCATACATGCAGGTGTTTCATCATTTACGTACCAGCAAACTGAGCTCGCCCAACTGAACTGAACTCAGCAACTTTATTAACGTGTCACGTCTTCAAAGCAAACACCTCGCCAACAGACACGAGGGTTCAGATAAGGAATATGAGGCATAAAGACGGCAACTTTTGTATCGTGTGTGTAGTCTTCCTGGTCGCATCTTTTAGCGTCAAATACTTACATCAACCTCCTTCTTGTGATCTTCAACTAAAACTTGAATTTGTCTTTGAAACTCTTTGTTCAATCCGTCTATCTCTTTGTTTTTGTCGTGCAGCATTTCTCGTCCTGTTAAAACATAAACATCCGTCATCATTTCGACAAACAATGATTCACAACTTGCGTGCAGACGCAGGCCCGTAGCAGGGGGGGCTTGAGCCCCCCCCCCCCAGAATCTTTGGAAGTTAAAAAACATTACAATTAATGTTCTAAAAATATATATAATTAAAACAAATTAACGTGCAACAATCAGTCTTGAATGCTGATGCTAAAAGTGCCTTTTATAATTTCACAACCTTTAACAGTTTAACAGGGTTTGACATCTGTTGAGTCACTAGCCACCGGGCAAGTGGGCTTCAAAAATCTACTAGCCCACCGCACATTTTAGTCGCCCAGGTTCCTTACCAATGTCTTTCTTCACCCATATCACCTTGACGCTGGCCGAGTATAGCTTAAGACTGTGAAGGACCTTAATACCTTTAATAGCTAAGCGACTGCTGTGTATTTGCTGCAAGCTTTAAGCCCATTGTTGCAAAACAAGTCTAAGGAACAAAACTATATTTATCTCACCACTCGAGTGACAAACGTTACGTGAGCGTTTACGAGAGTTAGGTAAAATAGGTCCGAAATTCGTAGCTAAGCTGTCGAAATGTTTGAATTTTAACAAACCTTGTAGCTTTAAGGATACTTTTTTAAAACTGATGCTATAAATCTGGTGGATGGTGCCAACAACTTTGTCGGCGATGCCTATTTCCCTTTCCTAAACGGTCGTTGCCATTTTTGACGGTCGATGCCATCATTGGTAACCAAGCCTTTTGTCATGGTAGATGTAATACATGCTCTGGATTAAGGTGATTCCATTTGATTGCATTGCGCATCCTTTCTGCGCATCATTTTTTGCCTGATAAGCGCGCGCACGAGTGCGCGCGCATTCGGAACTTGATAGGTTTTCTATGGAAGCTGAGCTGTTCAGAGAAATAAATGGTCGTTTTCTCCTAAACGAACTCGGTGACCCCACTTTTTTATTCCATTTATTTAAGGAAAATACTACTTTACATGATATATTCAAATCTGAAGAACTTTTCATTATTCAATTTTGAAATGTTCCAGTTGATTCACTATTACAGACAGATTTAAGGCGTTTCACTGGAACCGTGCGGACGCTCGATTTGCCTATTATTTCAAATTAGTTTTGTTGATTCCAATATCAACTTGATATAACTCAACGATTTTACTGACTGTAAACTTAGGAAAACTACCGATAAACTCGATTACAAATTTGTCGTCCCCGATCGACGACCGCAACACCCGCTAGGTCACATGGGCTAGGTTCATTTACATATCCAATGTCCCGGTTAATGTCACAGAATCCTGTTTATGTCACGAAATCCTTAATAAAACGGTCACAACATACTTCCCCTCCCGAAATGTATTTTGTAATGTTTTGGTATGTAACTGAAGTATGTAGGAATGTATTCATAAGATTGTGTTAATGATTTAGTTGTTTATTAATCCTGTGGGATTTCGTTTGGTTATTTAAGAGATTGTAAGTTATGCAGAAACCATTCGAAGGCATCTCTTTATACTTGCTTTTAGTGATGTCCGATTCCGAACAGCAAGATATTCCTCGTGATTCCCAAAGTACTACGCCTCCTGAACATGAGGATTCCTTGTCTAATGCCGAAACCCTTCGGTTATTTTCACAACTGTTAGACTCTAAGCTTGATCAGAAGTTCACTTCTTTCAAGCGCGAACTTGAAGAGAAAGACAACCTTACACAGAGCCAGCTAAAGAAGCTGAAAACTGAGACGAAAGCTTCGAATACCTTTAATTATAAAGGTAACAGAGTACAGTTCGAGTTTAATCTCAACGTCCTCGACCAAATCGAGACGGCCTCTAAGAACCTTCGCGCAGGGAAAGTCTCTTCTGCAACTTCCGATCTCGAAGAAGCAAAGAAGCTCATCGATAAGCGCAACAAACTTGTGCGTTTCGCCGACAAGAGCCCCGCAGGTTGGACTGCTGTTGAAGAGTATGAGTCCGACGAACTCGCCGACGATTCAGAAGACGAGAAAAAGCTCCGTTCAGCCGAGAAGAGGGCGCTGTCGAAGATTCGTGAAAAGAAAAGAAAATTTCAACCTGCCCGTCCCAGAGCTCCGCAGCGTGAGTCAGCAACGGAAACCCAAACTTCTTTCTCGGCTGCTCCTGCTCAGCATTCTTTCAATCTTCAACAGCCCTTTCGCCATCAGTCCTTTCGTGCAAGACAACCAGTTCCCGCTGACAAATGTTTCAGCTGCGGCCAACGCGGACATTGGGCAAATTCCTCAGTTTGTCCCAGTCGCAACAACCTCACTCGAAACCCACCGAGCACCAAACCAACAAACGGATGATGGGTCCAGGGACAAATACGATGCTGCCTTAAAACGATTGGGACAAGATGAGTATCCTTTACCTGTATCTCCAGTGAATTCTCTGGGCGTTTGTGACCCAGTTGACTTTTTCTACCAATCGACTAGCGATCCTAATTTTCATGATTCTCCGGAAATTTGTCCGGATTATCAAGAGGACGTGCAGAACATTGCCGTTAAAGGTAGATTAAGGCGTAATATTAGTTTCTGGGAGTATATAGGCGCTTCTTGGTTTATTCGCCAAACCATTTTGGAAGGCTACAAAATTCCTTTTTATTTTACACCTGCTCCTGCCACCTTCGGTAATAATAAGTCTTCCTTGCAGCATGCGGATTTTGTTCACAAAGCTGGAGGCCTTAGCCGTTAAGTCAGATTTGTCTCGTGCCGGGTTTGTTCCCAATATGCTTAAGAGTGTTTGGTCCCCGGTGCAGTGCCTTAGATGGTTGGGTTATTTTTGGGATCTTAAGAAGAAATCGCTCTCGATCCCCAGTGACAAAATTGACAGGCTCTTTACATCAATAGATGACGCACTTTCCCACACCACTATGCCCGCTAGGCAATTAGCTTCTGTCACAGGCAGTATTATTTCTAATATGCTTGTTATTGGTAATCTTTGTAAGCTTATGACCAAAAACTTGCACAGGGCCTTGGATTGCAGAGCAGGGTGGGAGTCGTCTGTTATTTTGGATTTGCCATCTCGCAAGGAATTAATTTTCTGGCGGGAAAATTTACTTCGTCTTAATTCTAGGCCCCTTTCAGAGGATGTTCGCCCAGTTACTCGGATTGCGTATTCAGACGCTAGCTCTCTGGGCTGTGCCGCCTATTTATCTATGGATGATTTTCCAGTTGCACACAAGAACTGGGACCCACTGGAAATGAGTCAAAGCTCCACTTGGAGGGAACTTCATTGTGTTTATTTTGCCCTCCAAAGTTTCGCACTACGTTTGTCTAATAGTTCTGTTAAATGGTTCACTGATAATCAAGCAGTCCCTATTATTGTTGATTCGGGCAGCATGAAAGAAGAATTGCATAAATTATCTGTGGATATTTTCTATGTCACCAGGGATTATAATATCGACTTAGACGTCGAATGGATTCCTCGTTCCCTCAACGATAAAGCGGATTATCTTAGCAAAATCGTTGATTGCGACGACTGGAAAGTTAAGGATTGCTATTTTTACGCACTTACGTCCTACTGGGGACAGTGCTCAGTTGATTGTTTCGCTAGTTCCAAAAATTGCAAAGTTCCTAGGTTCTATTCTCGATTTTACAATCCGTATTGCCTAGGCGTGGATTCATTTGCTTTCAGCTGGGCTGGCGAGTTTTGCTGGTTAGTCCCTCCTGTCACACTGGTGACCAGAGTCATTCGCCATGTTTGCCTTTGCAAATGCAAAGGTATATTAGTCATTCCTTATTGGCCATCCGCACCTTTTTGGCCTCTTCTGGTAGATTCTCAAGGGTCCTTTAATTTATTTGTTATCGATTACCTCTTCGTTGAGAACGGCAAAGATGTGTTCTTACATGGGTCCAATAAGAATGCTATTTTTGGATCGGAGAATTTTAGCACACCGGTGCTTTTTCTCTTGCTCGATGGAGCTCTGTGATCGGTTTGGCTAGAAGGCACTGGCCTTCTATGATGCTATATAGGCACTGGCCTTTTGTTGGTGTGCAGCTATTCACACCGCCGTTTCACACGGCCATTTCACACATTTTGGAGTATTTATGTGTTTATTTTCTTCCTTTGTTTTTTGTTTACAAGGTGGAAATGCATTTGCAGACAAAGTTGGTCGTCTTCTTGACCCCGAACTTCGGAGACTAGCATCATGCCTGCCTGCCCGTGCGGTTGAGGCCAAAGCTTCTTCTACCACAGAGCGGTATTCAAGGGCTTTTCAGAAGTTCAGAGAATGGGCTTCCTGTCATCGTGAGATTACTCCTTTACCATCAGATGACATTTCAGTTGCTTTATATTTGGAATTTTTGCTCCAAAGTAATTGTTCAATTTCTGCTTTAGAGTCTGCCTGTTACGGCATTAGTTGGGCGCACAATTTGTACGGGTTTCCCACCCCTTGTAATTCAAGTTTAGTTAAAAATATTCTGGAAGCTGGGAAGAGGAAGTTGGCAAAACCCGTTTCTAAAAAAGAGCCTGTTACTCCTGTTATGATTTACGAATTGTGTATCAAATTTGCAGGCCCTTCCGCCAGCCTTTCAGATTTGCGTTTAGCTGCTATTTGTGTTACCGCTTATGCTGCATTTCTCCGCTTTAATGAATTAGCTGCTTTGCGTTGCTGTGATGTTAAATTTTGCGATAACACCTTTGTCGAGATTACTATAGTCAAGAGTAAGACAGATCAGTACAGGGATGGTTCCAGAGTCTTATTAGCCAAGACGGGTTCTATATCCTGTCCTTTTGATTTGCTGGAAAGATATGTTTGCTCCGCTGGTCTGCAACTGTCTTCTACGTTACCCTTTTTCCGTGCCCTGTATTATCAAAAATCCAATTGTTCTTATAAGTTACGTTCTGAGGGTATGAGCTACACTAGGACTAGAGAGATTGTTTTGCATGCTTTTGCTGAGTTAGGTTATCCTAAGAGTATGTTTGGCTTGCATAGTCTTAGGGCTGGAGGTGCATCTGCTGCTGCTAATGCCGGTATCAGCGATCGCTTATTTAAGCGTCACGGCAGATGGAAATCTGACAGCGCTAAGGACGGCTATGTCAAAGACAAACTTGATTCTCTGTTATCCGTTTCTCGTAGTTTAGGTTGTTAAGCATTAATTATTAGCTTTTCTCTTTCTTTATTTTTCGAACGCGAGCATCAATAAACGAGATGCTCGCCCCTAGAACTGTGTGGTGTGTTTATTGAAGATTAATTACAAAATGTTTTATACTCGTTTCACAGTGATTAGAGTATAAATGTATTTTGTAATGTTTTGGTATGTAACTGAAGTATGTAGGAATGTATTCATAAGATTGTGTTAATGATTTAGTTGTTTATTAATCCTGTGGGATTTCGTTTGGTTATTTAAGAGATTGTAAGTTATGCAGAAACCATTCGAAGGCATCTCTTTATACTTGCTTTTAATTTGTGTAACCTACTGTACTGTTTTCTGTATATTTGTATACTTGTTAGCGTTCCGATTTGCAATTGTAACCTGTGTGTGCTCACGGACATCAATAAACGAGATGCTCGCCCCTAGAACTGTGTGGTGTGTTTATTGAAGATTAATTACAAAATGTTTTATACTCGTTTCACAGTGATTAGAGTATAATTGCAGAGGGAATCTGTAATTCGAACATTACTTAAACTTTCATGTAACAGTTCTGAAAATGTCCTTAGTTCAAATAAGAAAACAATCCATTAGACGCTGTGTCTTAAAAGTCATCTTAATTGTCTTGAATCTCAAGAGGAGAGATTCTAGTGATCGGTCGCTTCAGGACCTTGTCCTTGACTCGCACATCCACCACTCGTACAAGTCCATCAGGACCAGGATACGTCTGCTCGATGCGTCCTACTTTCCAATCTCTTCTGGCAGCATTAGGATCAATAACAATAACAACATCTCCAACTTGAATGTTATCCACGGGGAAGAACCATTTTGGTCTTGATCCAATATGCGGCAAATACTCTCGCATCCACCGTTGCCAAACATGTCTAGTAAGCTCTTGGACTCTCCGCCACCGCTTCCTTAGGTTGAAAGGGGTGCTGTCAACACTGTCAGGCACATAATCGCCTCCCATCTGCCCAATCTGAAAATGGTTTGGAGTCAACACCAGGTCGTCATTTGGGTCGTCACTGACAGTTGTAAGAGGCCTCGAGTTGAGTAGGCTTTCTACTCCAATAAAAATGGTCTCCAACTCCTCATCATTTACTTCTGCATCACCGAGTACCGCAGCTATCGCACGTTTAGCTGACTTTATCATAGACTCAAAGACTCCGCCAAAATGCGGCCCATCTGGTGGATTCCATTTCCACGTCACACCCTTGTTGGAGGTCATCCGCTGCACCTTGTCTTGGTCAATTGCTAAGACTAAGTCCTTTAGCTCATTTGACGCGCCTTCAAAGTTTGTCCCATTATCACTCAACATCTGCTGAGGCCATCCCCTTCTCCCAGCCATCCGTATAAATGCATTGAGAAATGCATCAGTATCCAAGGACGACGCCAACTCCAGATGGCAGCAATGTGTCTGTAGACAGAGGAATAAACACAAATAGCGCTTTGCTCGTACTCTGCCCCGTCCTTGCTTAGTTAAGTAAGGTCCCCCATAATCAACGGCACAGTTTATGAATGGTCTAGATGTTTGCTGTAGTCTGATTCTTGGTAATGGTGCCATCTGCTGACGAGCTGGTCTTGATCGAAATCGCTTTCCACACTCCAGACACTCCCTCATAACCCGTTTAACTTGTTCGCGTGCATGAACCACAAAATACTTTTTCCGTAGGTGGTTGATGGTATAGTTAAGTCCCATTCTATGGCCTTCTGATTCATGGTAGTTCTTAGCAATCAGTCCAGTGACTTGATTCCTCTTTGGCAAAATGATTGGACACTTCACTTCGTAGGGAAGATCATCTGCATTTTGTAATCTTGTCTTCGACCTCAAAATCCCATTAACCAATACTGGATTCAGCGGTGCCAGTGTACTTTGTCTTGGGATCTGCTTGATTCTTCTCAGTGCATCTATCTCTGCTGTATACGTCTGAGTTTGCACTTCCCTGATAATGGCTTCTTCGGCATCTTGAAGCTCCATTGGCGTAAGCTCGCCTTTCGATCTTTGATCAGCTGGTCTCCTACAGTTTGCATTAAATCGGTGTACCCAGGCTCTCACTCTTACTAGAGACAAACCAAGTTCCAGTTCTCCTTTCCGTTTAACCCGATACCATTTGGAATACCTCGAGGGAGTTAACCGCCAAACTCCTTCCTCTCTGGCACTGTCACCTTCAGCATTCTCTCCATCTCCCATGGTAATTTCATAGCTACAAGTCTCCTTCGCTGAAACTTCTTTTCCTCTTTTTAACTCAAGGCCCTCTTCAGACGTTGGCAAATCGAATTTGCACTTCGGCCACTCTTCGTCTGCTCTCTTTAGGAACGCAGGCCCATTCCACCACTGACTTGTGTCTGCTAATTCTTCGACTGTCAGGCCTCTTGTTCCATGGTCTGCTGGGTTTGCATTAGTGGGTACATAGCGCCACTGACTAGGAGCTGAACACTCGTGGATCTCGCCCACACAATGAGCAATGAACGGCTTGTATTCTCTGCTTTGACCTCTGATCCAGTATCCCACGTTCACACTGTCCACCCAGTATGTCACCTCGGGTGTGGAGATCTTGAGAGCTGAGCAAATTTGCATCGTCAGTCGTGTACCAATGAGTGCACCTAGTAGCTCCAGCCTGGGGATACTAACAGCTCTCAATGGTGCAAGCCTGGACTTTGATGCAATCAATCGAACTGTAACATCACCATTCTCATAGACATGGCGTGCATAGACGGCGGCTGCATATGCGCTCTCGGAGGCATCGGTGAATGTATGGATGCTCAACTCCACCACCTTCGACCCGGGATCTTTCAAACACCTCGGGATTTTCACAAGTTCAAGGTCATTCAACTCTCGAAACCACTTAATCCATTCTTGCTGATGGTGTTTTGGCAACAAATCGTCCCACGCCCCTGCTTCTAGCCATGCTTTCTGTATCAACAACTTCGATCTGATCACGTAAGGCGACAAGAAACCTAGTGGGTCATACACGGTGGCTGTTTTCTTCAAGACATTTCTTTTGGTGAATTCGAATCCGTCCAGCGGCAATGAGTGCCGGAAGAAGAACTTGTCATCTGTTGCGCTCCACAGGACACCGAGGGTCTTGGTAGTCGGTAACTCTCTCTTCTCCAAATCAATCTCCGAAGCTCTGTCTTCTTCCCTTATGTCAGCAATCACATCAACATCGTTTGATAACCACTTGCGGATGTGAAATCCCGCCTTGTCGCCTAATTCGATCAGCTGCTTCCTCGTTTCCTTAGCCTCCCCTACAGTGGGTGCTGAAGGCATCAGGTCATCCATGTAGCAGTGTTCTAAGACTGCTCTAGCTGCCAGTGGGTACATCTCCATGTTAAGTCAGGCATGTTTCTGCCAAACATACTGAACACAAAATGGGCAATAGCAACCTCCGAAAATAAATCTCTGAAATTCGTACACCCTTGGTGAATCATCACAGTCTAAGTTCCTATACAGAAACCTGTGCAGTGGCCTGTCATCTGGTCTGAGAATTAGTTGATGGTACATTTGAGACACATCACCTACTAAGGCAAATGATTCTTTCCTGAACTTCACTAAAATGTCCACAATGTCACTCTGTAACTTAGGACCTGGTAGTGACTCAGTGTTTAAACTCTTTCCATCTTGCTGAGCCGAGCCATCGAATACAATCCGAACTTTAGTTGTGGACTTTTCTGGGCGAACCACCGGGAAGTGTGGAAGGAACCATTCTGATGCTGGTTTTGGCTCCACCTTAGGAACTTCTCGTATGTATCCCTTCTCGATGTAGTCATCAATCACTGATTGGTACGCCTGAGCAAGGCTCTTAACCTGCATCAACTTCCTTTCGACTGAGCGAAGGCGCTTTTCAGCCATCTGCCGGTTTGATTCCAAATTTGGTCTGTCATGTTTCCAAGGGACAGCAACTTCACATCTTTCTCCAGTGAATCTCATGGTCTCCTTGACTTTGTTGACTGCTAGCCTCTCATCTGGGGTCAGTTGTCGATCCACTCGAGGCGTGATTCCGATAGCCTCAAGGCTCCAAAATTGTTTCATCAGATTGTTAAGCTCTCCGTCATTACTATCTGACCTCTGCATCCGATAGGTGTGAAGGAATCCTGTGCTACATGACTTATGTTGCCCACACACATCAATGGTACCAATAGCTGTCCACCCTAGTGGACACAGTCTGGCACTAGGCTCGCCATCACCTCCACGAACTTCCTTCATGGGAAATAGCAAATTGTAATAATCCGAACCAATGAGCACGTCGATCTTGCTTCTCTTTCCCAGTTTTGGGAACGGGATGTTCTTCAAATGTTTCCATTGATCTCTGATCTCTAACCAGTTGGTTGGTTTCATGCCACCACAAATACTGTGCGATGTTTTCGCCACAATCACTGTGTCTACTCGACCATCCAAACTTTCCAAACCGATCTCCATAGTGGCTGACATTAAATCAACTTTCTGATCATTGGCAACATTAATAGTGACTCTCTCTTTCTGACCTTCCAAACCTAACTCCTCGACCACATCTTCATTGACGTACGTGGTATCACTACCCTCGTCTAAAAAGCAATTAACTTGTTAGCAATTAACTTGCTTAGTTCCATGTTTCAGAATAACTGGAACGGTGCGAAGGGCGATTCTTCGCTGTTCATGTTCTTTCACTGTTTCATACGTACTTGACTCATTTCCATTCACGTTAGATGCATCGTGAGGATCAGGATTCCCCTCCATGAAATCTGGCAGACTTTTCTTCTGATGAAGTATCTGGTGGTGATGCTCCTTGCACCCGTCAATACCACACTCCTTGCTCCAACGACACTCCTCACCCAGGTGCCCTTTTCCTAAGCAACGATAACACAGGCCAAGCTTCTTCGCTGTCTCCCACTTCTTCTTGTTTTCCATTCCTTTGAGTACCTCGCACTTCCAAATGGGATGTTTCTGATTGCACACCTTGCAAGGGCGGTCACGCTTATCTCCAGTTCCGAAATACGACCGTGGCCATTTGATGTGCTTTCCACCTGCACTAGAAACACCATTCTTTACCTCCAATGCTTGAACTTGGTATTCTGCTTCTTCAGCGACCCATTCTCGTAATTCCTCAAGAGACTCCAGCTTTCCCTTTTCTTTAACCCATCTGTAATACTGGCTGAGCAAAGATTGGGGAATTTTCTCCGACACAATAGCATACAAAGTTCCACCTTCGAGATCTGAGGTATGTTTGTTTTCCTTTAAAGTAACCACTGTCCTCTCCACTAGGTCAGCAAATTTTTCCAACTCTCGAGGGTTTTCAGCATTTATGGGTTTCATCTTTCTTAGCTCGTCAATATGCGCCTGAACCTGTCGCCGATTTCCTCCATACTTTCGATTCAATCTCGCTTTTGCTGCTTCATAAGCCGCCGACGAATAGCCTAATCCTTTCACCGTAGCTGCCGCCTCGCCTTCCAAACAACCTTCCAGCCGCAACATTTTAAATTGTGGTGACACAGAAGTCTCATCAACGCAACTTGAAAACGCTGCCCACCAAGAAGAATATTTCATCTTGTCGCCCGAAAACTTAGGAATTCGAATTCGCTCGAGTTGTTTGTTTGGGTCGGCCACGTGACTATCCTTCGCACTCGTGCCATCCGATTTCCCGCCATAAGAATTTCCTTCGCTGCTTTTGGCGGCTCCTTTCGCTAAGAACATCCGAGCTCCCCTCGTTTCGCTATCGACACGGTCCACTATCCCATCGGCTTCTTCCTTTATTGACGCTACATTCGTCGTTTCGTTATTTTCTTTGTACACGGCTTGACGTTTCTCCAATAATTCCAGCAATTCGTCTCGCCGCTTCTCGATATCATTCAGCCTTTCCGCAATTCTTTCTTTCTTCGGCGCTTCCAGCGATAATTCCACGGCTAATTCGTTCAAATATTTAGTAAGACTTGATTTGAGCGACCTTTTATCCTTTTTCAACTTCTCCAAGGTTTCCATATTTCCGACAAAACAAACAAACTTATTTGCTTTTCGATGTTCCACACTCGGCCATATTCCTCTCTTGCAAATTCCAAATATTTCCACTCCAAGGCATCCACAATCTCCACCAAAGCGATAATCCGGCGTCCGAAGGACCAAATGTTGATTCCAATATCAACTTGATATAACTCAACGATTTTACTGACTGTAAACTTAGGAAAACTACCGATAAACTCGATTACAAATTTGTTGTCCCCGATCGACGACCGCAACACCCGCTAGGTCACATGGGTTAGGTTCATTTACATATCCAATGTCCCGGTTAATGTCACAGAATCCTGTTTATGTCACGAAATCCTTAATAAAACGGTCACAACAAGTTTCATTGTTACGGCAATTTTAAGACGTTTTACTGTAACATTGTACTTCTATCATAAGAATAATGCTTATATTTCATTGCTAGTTATAACTTTGTTGAAGTAATGGGTGTCTCTAGTACAAGGATAGGTTTCTTTAATATTGCTGTCTAAAGATAGCAAAGCACCTATATACTACAGCCCCATAGCGTGAAATCAGACACGGTGACCCCCTCTTTTTATTTTATTTTTTTTAATGTACTAGGTATAATTAGTAACTGTGCAAAGTTTCAACAAATTCTCATTACAACTTCTTTTTCGATGGAATCACCTTAAGTCACAATAAGGTAACAAATACATTTTTAAATAGTCTTAGAAAGAACAAAGTTTAAGCCCAAGTTGAATTTACGTTAAAAGTTCTGGAAAGGGCTAGGGTCACTTATTATATATGTATCAGTTATGAAAGACAGTTAATTATAATATATACCTTAATTTTTCGGAATTGTGGCAGATTGCCGTGGTAGTGTAAAGGGAAAATTGCGTCGGCGAAAAAGCAAACAAGAATCAGCTTTTTGGCAATTTTCAACGAACCATATCCCCAAAAGGTGTCCTTTTTGACGAAATCGAAATCTGAACAGTGTTAGTTTCTATCTGACATGAATTTTTGTATGGCTTATGACCTATTTGTTAACGTCTGTATATTGACGGGGGTGGGGCTTTTACTAGGCCAATTTGCTCGGCCCCTCCAGTTATTTCAGCCTGCAGCTACGGGCCTGAGACGTCTGCGATTTCTTTACCTTCACTTGCTAAATGATTCAACGTGAGCTTGTAAAAGTGTAAGCCGAATGAGGACCAACGGAAACGATGGACACATTCTTTCATATGTAAAAATACTCACGTTGCTTTGATAATTCATCTTCTGTACGTCTTTCATGCTCGTCTCTCAGCTCCTTCTGTAAAAGAAGCAAATCAATTATCAGTGGAAGACGAAGAACTTGTACTGTGTGGAGTAGGAGTACCGATGCGAGAACATTTTTGACGACAACAAAGTAGGGTTGGAGGGGGAGTTGGGGGGGGGGGGGGCGAGGGGCGCTGAGCCCCTCCCCTGGATTATATTATTAATTGTAGGAATGATGCAGCATAACTGACATTGATCGTTATGATCACTATGTAGCGTTGATTCCTTCATTGGAGGTCGTCCTCTCATGAAGCAATCAACATAACGCGGAAGCTTCGTACGATTGCAGTTGTGGATCAAGACGAATTCACGCTCTTGAGACGTTCACCGCATCGCAATCGACATGGGTAAAAAAAAACCCTCCCGCAACAAAACAAGACAATTTATCTTACCACTCTTCTCTGCCATTTAATATCCATTTCAGTTGCCACAGTCTCCTATAGAAATAACAGGGTGACAATGAACAAGAAGCTCTGTGGCTTTAAAGACGGGATGATAATACCGCAGGACACCCAATGTCTTAAGAGAAGTGGTTTGTGATAAAAAGGACAAGCCTCTGTATGGGAATGTATGTCTACTGTAGTTGGAAGAGAAACAATAAGGTTGAAAGGGTGTTAAGGTTATATAGCATATACGATGAACGCTCTTATGGAAAGATAACAAAAACAAACGAAGAGAATGTTTGGTGGTTACAAATTTGGGCCAACACATGACGGTCTGCGGCCTTTCCCTATACCAGGGTGACACGGAAAAGAGAAAAAACCCCACGGTATCAACGAACGGGTTTCATTTTATTAATTTATTCTTGTTTTTTCACGTTGCCATGTTTCTACCAATAGCCTAGCTCCACTGGCCTGTGAATTGCTCCCGACCGGTAGGGGAGCGATGAGAGGCACCTGTATTCGCAGGCTGTTGCTCCAGCGTTCTCCACATAAACCAAGTGCAACCCACAATTCCTTTATTTGCTCTGACGAAGGGCTAACGGTCGAAACGTCAGTTTTCAATTTCTCTACGGTGGCCAATTTATCTTATCAACTCAGCTGATAAATGCAATTTTTTGGAAAATTTTTGTGCTTCACTTCCCAACCGACGCAGCACTGCACCACAGTTTCTTTAGAAATTAACCTCCTTGTTTAGATATGTAGTTAGTTTGAAATTACTATTTTGTAGCCTTTTCTCTCTCACAGGAGAAGGGAGAGAGAAGAAAGCAAAACCAGTTGTGATTCTCTTTTTTTGGGGGGGGGGGGGCTTTACTGCGAGAGACAACTGTGAGCCAGGAAGCCCACGAAAACTTATAACATTATTTGTAACTTACAAGCGGGGTGAAAGACTTAACGAACCGACAAAAACTGCGGTTCTTTGTATCTTTCACCTTACTTGTAAGTTTTACTGCTCCGGTATAAATGACTTTACAATAATATCGAAATATTAGCACTCATTTTATCTTCCTAGATGCATCTTTATAATCTAAATTTTAGATTTCAGATGCATTTTTTCGCATGAGCGTTCCCGTCCGACCGCTTGAGGGTTTTTGTTCAAATTGTAAAAGCGTCAAGACTTTCGAGAAATGGATCCCAGGCCCACCATGAAAAGTCAAAAAAAAAACAAACAACAACAACAACAAACTTTCAGCTGAGAAGAAAGTGCCGGATGCGCAACCGCGTCGCATTTCGCGCCAAAAAGTACGGGGTACTGAACTTCACGTTCGAAAAACGTTTTTTCTTCGTCCAGACAGGAAATGAAAAGGTTTAGCGGAGCTCGCGGAGCACCATAGGTAAGAAAATTTGGTAACCCGTTGATCCGAAACATTTTGGTTCTGACGTCCGCGTACGTCCGTCCGTCCGTACAGACTCTGGGGGAGGGTGACGGGAGTCCCAAGACAGCCTGACCGGGGAGGTGGAATGCCATTTTTCTTGTAGCTGAAGTAAACAATATGGCAGCTGGTTCCTCGTACGCTCGACTTTCAATACGATAATTGTAATACATTCTTGGAATGAAGACTTGTAGCAGTTCATCATGAAAAGGAAAGGGATTGCTATAATCGCGATGGCGCACATAGAAGATACTGGAGAGTTTGAAGGCAAGAAATCCTTGTTCGAGGACATACTTGGTTTTTTTTCAAAGCTAAGGAGATCTGGAAAGAACCCGGCAACTTTCGTTTAGATTTTCAAGGCCTTCTTTTAGTTCAGTGGTAAAGTAAATTACAGATTTGAGTGTGGATTTACATTGTAAAAATTGTTTAATTGAGCGACTTTACATGTTTAGTAAATTACGTTAATTTTCTTGAAATGTTTTAAAAACTTGTTTAAAAATAGCTCGCAGTTCCCGTTTACCGGCTTGCGAGTAACTTCACTCGAGGGGAAAATTGTATGCAGTTTGCTTTCCTAGGTAAACAAATGCTTCGTATGTGAATGACATTTCAGGTTTTTGAAGGTTTCTTGTCCTTTTTCTGTGTTTATGCATTAAAGGAATTTTCATTAGTGAGCAATCTGATATTTAGGCTTCAGTTAACTTAAGCTTAAGCTTAATTAAGCTCAATTTCCTTTTGAACTTTAGTGCGTAATTTTCAATATTTTTCTTAGAGGAATTCTACTGTATTTTATTCGAAAAGTGGAAATCGTGACTATTCTAGACTGAGTCTGTGTTGTTTTTTTCAATGTAGGTTATTTTTCTTCGGCGACGCGTATTGGGTTGTTTTGACTAATTCGTATTTATCGTAAGCTTATTTATTTTATAGTATTCAACACCTGAAGAGTCGCTCTGTCGTCATTTTTAAGTTTATAGTCTTAGTGTAAAGTTCCTTATGTTTTTTGTTCAGTTGTGGAATATTTTATCTTCCTTATATTGTTATATTTTTTAGTTTCTCCATTTGAAGTGAATGACTTTTCTGTCCCAATTTAGCGACTAAACTTAGATTCGCCGTTTCAGTGAGTGAGTTCAATGCAGCATGTTTTCGTGTTCGTTTTGTTTTTTGTTAAACCGCTAAGCCATTTCAGTGTATCTTTAGTTACAGATCGAAATGAAATCTTTATTTAAGTAGCTATAAGCAAAGCATTTCTCGGTTTAAGTCTACATGTATTTTGTCTCAAATGAGACTCTAAAAGCTTCCTAAAATTTAATAGTTCAGGGTGTATTCTTGAAGGCGCCCGATTAATACTTCGCGGTTGAAAAATTTGTGCCATTTTTCTTGATAATTATACGTGTGCTTGAAAGTTTCCGAAAACATTTTTTGGGAGTTTTTTTTGTCAGTAAACGGTTTGATGCCGGGAAAATATTATTTATTTTAGCAAGATAGATTTCGAGAAATGTTTCATGGTTAACAGCTATTAAAACAACCAGAGGGATGCATTGGAATCAGTGAGAATGTGTATTTGCATGGAAAAGTCTTTAAGTGCATGGGTTTTTTTTAGCAATTGTAGTTTTACAGGTACTCTTCTTGAACTCTATAAGCTAGCTTTCGAAAGAACGCTACAAGAAGAGCTGTCGGTGAAAGTCGTACTGAAGTCTTCTCTTTGATGAAAAATAAGCAAATTCACAGTTTCCTCAGCGGTTCGCATGTTTCCCTTGCTGTTTTTCACCTCTTGGCGAATATTAAACTGCACAACTAAAATTTACTTTATTTTACGGGCCAATTTAGCATGAAAGAGAGACGTGGAGCTCCGCTTTTAGGCTTGGCTAATTCTATATACTAGTGGACCTTCGGGGGTAAGTTAGTGGTTATTCTTCACGGTAAGTAAAACGTTTTAACAAAGAGACTATATCACTCAATAAGAAAACCAGCATTTTTTTAAGTTAGCCTATCATAAAGGGCTTAAGCATTAGATATTTGGTGTCTTCTGAAAACATCTTAGTCTATTTAGGTTCGTAAATAGGCTCTTACATTTTAAGGGAAAAAGTGTTTGTTGCTGGTGAGAAAAAATAATTCAGAATTGGTGTGGTACCATTTATAAACCTATAATATGCCTATTATGACCACATCCTTAACAAACACCAGACCATACTCTAGGCCCTCTGCTTTTCCTGAACCCAAAGCAGCTCCTCTATATTTCCACACAAGAACCTGCTTCAATTTTTAGGATACAACAGGTTCTTACAAGTGTATGGTCTAAAGAAATTTTGGCCTAAACTAATCCACTGGGTCTTACATGTAGGTGTTAACTGTTACTAGATACAACAGAGCCTTAATATTTGTAAAATCTGAGAGTTTAATTTTGTCTATTTCTTACCTTATAAGCCTCGAATGCTCCTTGAAGGCTTTCCATTTCACCTTGGAGACTGGCTAGTGACAAAAAGCAAGTGGAGGGATGATGACAATGAGGTGGATAGTTGTTTATTAAAGTACATGAAACACAAGTGAATTCCTATATGTAAATTTAGCCAGATGAATAGACAAAACGTGCATGAGATTACTGATGCATTGCCTGGACATAAATAGCAGATGCTATGACGATTTTTTATTAAGCTCAATCAATTAATTAGTTCGAGAGCACCCACAATGACTCTGGGACTTAGAAAGACTGCATTTAGGCTTGAGAGTCAGTTTGAAACGTTCTCAACAGGGGCTGTACATTTATACCTTTCTCTACTTCAGCACTTCTTCTTTCTTGATGAAGCTGTTACGAAGAGACATTACTGGATGTCAGGTAAGTATTATCAATTTATTAATAAGGCAATGGTTCCCACTAATTACCTTTAATTTTGATTTTCAAGCAATGTTGTACACTCGTTCTGGCTTTGTTATTTGCTGCCTAATGTCAAATCATATGACGGCACATTGAGATTTTTCTTTAAAATTTTGAGTCACATATGCATTGTACACATGAATACACTACAATGTGCTATTTCAATCTAAACAGTCAGTTAAAGGTCTGGAGCAGTCATCCAGAGAACATTATCCATAATCATGGGCATGTTCAGGATGCTAAAGTTCAGGTAATCTAATTCCAGAAAAGTACATTTAAGACAATACAAGGTGTATCTATGTCAGATTTGCTCAAACATACAGTGTGTATACCTTTATTAGTTACGTGGTTGTGGGCATGGCATGATGACATAATGTTTTAAGGTTATAGGGGACACTAAAAAATGGTCAAACTCCTGTGATAAAATAACTCTCATGTATCACAAACCAGGACAAAATGTGTCAGTCAGCTGTTCATATAATTGTCAGTAATACCACATGCAAACTAAGTTACAGGACACTGAAGTATACATTTAGCAAGTGAAGCTACTTTAGCAGAAGATATTTTAGGAAGTAGCATCTGATATTATACATCTACACTGCATAATTTACATGCCGCATAAATTGTATGTGCATGTATTGTGCCACATTTTCACGTAAATATTAAACTATAATGTAAAAATATTTAAGTTAAGAATACGTAGTAAGAAGCTAAATGTAGAACGTTAGCCAGAGTACCTGCTGGTTAAAAGAGTTTTTTAATTTTTCCGTTTCTTCCTCATGGTCATCTTCAACTGACCTGAAAATAAGATACAGTGTGTAAGTAGAAAACATCTAATACCAGACAAAGAATGCTAACATCAATACAGTCATGTACTACTAGTTAGACTTTAAAATGTAGTTAATGATCTCATGGTCCACTGCTGTAGGAAAGTACAGACAATTAGAAGAATGATATGAGCATTCACACACTCTGATTGGTTTCCTTGTACTAGGCTACTGGCTCACCTTGATAAACACGAAATTTGGTTTTAATAAATGGAAAGAAAAACGTCTTTTTTCATGGTTAGTTGATAAATTGTGTACAGGGGTAAATACATCACTACAATCTCATACAGTGTGACAGGCCGTAACAATGGATCGAGTTTATACAGTTTGTAGCGATCAATTCATCAGTGTGAGAACTCACAACTTCAACTGAATGTAATACATATCCTGTAGGATTGATACTGCCTGTCAGACTATATATATATATATATATCAATGCTATTCTTGTGAAACTGATTCAAATATGCTATCCTGTGGACTTGACCTTGCAAGCAACAGCTGATGATCGTGACAAGTCTTAACTTGCTAGGACTGCAAGCACACAGACTAATTAACTCACTTGATATGCTCTCTGTGTTGCTCATGTATCAGTTCAATATGATGTTGGTGGTTTTCTTCAACCTTAAAAAGTGAATTTCAGTTGACAATACTTTATCAGACAAGTATATTAGTAATTAAGCCTCTGGGGACTTAGTTCATTTCAGGCCTAATAAGAAGGAGGCATGAGGGGGGGGGCTAATACTACAGGCCAGGGGCCTTCATAGAGTGAGGTGGCTCACTTAATATAATATATTATATAAAAGAACAATTCTCAATGTCAAAACATGCCTTAACTTATTAATAAACCTTATCACAATAACACCTCTGCACATTTAAGACCAAGGGTTCTCTTTTATCTGACTAAGACTTGATTTATGCCCAAAGGAAATCGCATATAATTTTTTTTGACCACTTGGCTGTCTGCGTTTCAAGGTACATGTACTTTTTGAGGGTAATCTGATCTTTTAAACAGTAAATATTTTATTCATTACAATTTCGTGGGGGAAAGGGGCACGGAGTTTAACAGAGGAGAGCTTATTATAAAATTTGGCATCCAAAGGAAGTGAGGGGGGGGGGGAAGGGGGGCTAATTAAAGAGGGGGGTTTGGTTTTATGCTTTACAACACTTCTTCCATACTGGCTAGGCTTGAGAGCAGCTGGCAAGCTTTTAATATCTGAACATTAATATATGAAATTCGATTCCTGTTCAAGCCTGAATTTTTTCAGGTTTCTTCTTTTCAACCACTTAGGTTGAATGAAACACCTTCACTGCGATGATCTACATACAATTCTATTTTTAATGTCTGTTTTTGAATATTGCCAGTCACTTGGCTTCTAAGTTCAAACTTGACAGCACACAGCTAAGTGAATTGCAACTTTTCTAACAATACATAATACGTCATAAAATTAATTTAAAATGAATGTTAATGACTAATTAATTACTGATTTGATAATCCTGATATACTACATATGTCGGTCATTACTGCCTTGTACCCAGGCACCTACTTAAGAAATTAATGAGCAGAAGGGAACAAGGGAAGGTTTCCTTTAAAATTATTTTTAATAGAGATAATTGTGGCTAGGTTGACAAGGCAAAGTCATCATTATTTTATAATTGTTCCTAAAGTTAAGATAGAATGTAGCAAGAAGTCATTTTATTATCATGGATATACTGTCTGTAATAATAACTTGTAATTATTTTGTTTTTTATTTTATAATTGTTGTCATAATTTATAGATTTAATATATTTTTTTTACAATGATAGATGTAAGTAGTTATTTAGGGCCTCCAACGATAACAGTAAATTTTGTAATTAACTGAAAGAGTCAGTACCCTATCAAAATAAACAAATCTATCTATCTTGTGTGCCTCATTCCCAAGCTTCCCCTCGAACGGTCAAAATCTTCATACCTGGGTATGAGACAGGGTCATTACCTTTTTGAGGTTCATCTTGTGGTTTAACCTCTCTTCTTCTAGAATTAATGTCAAATCATCAATCTGCTGATGAAGTTGTTGAATTACTATGTCCCTGCAGTGCAATATGAAAATTAAATGCAAGTCTTAGTAGGTCTGGAAAGGTCTGCATGCTCAGACTATACTCTAACAGTAATTTGCATTAGATCTGAAAAGACATTATACATGTATATGTTGTAGTTAATTTTTGATCTCAGTTAATTTTTTTTTCTAACTAGGTAGTTTTTTTCTAACTAGGTAATTATTTTCTAACTAGGTAATTATTTTCTAACTAGGTGTTTTCCATCAACTGTCTAAAAAAGGATTTTATTTTATGGGGTGTGGTTAAAAAATAGGGGCGTGGTTTTTTAGGGGGGTCTAAAAATAAATTAAAAAAAAAATTATAATAAATAAAAAGTAAAGAAAAAAAATGGAGTGCTGCACTTTATGTGCCTCTCTATCCCCTCTCTTTCTTCTTATTCCACTCACTAGCCCTCCCTTCTACTATCCCTTAGCCCCCCCCCCTTGTTTTTCCACATTAAGACGGATTCCGCTCAACGTTCGAGCAATAAGTGCAAAAAATATTTACCAAAAAACTACTCATAGCACGGTAACATTTTAAATGCTATTTGAAACATCTCACTCTAGTTCACTTGCCCAAGTGACCCCGCGATGAAATTCTCAAGCATTCTCAAGAAAATTAATTTCAAATCTCGTAAAAGTATGCTAAAAACGGGCGCCATTTTGGGCGCCATACACTACACAAGCGCTCATACCAAATCGGTGAAAATTTGTTTTAATTATTTCTTATTCGCCCCAGACCTATGTCAACCAAAATTTTAATTTATGCAATTATTCGAGCATGCGCATTAGTTTGAAAACGAGACTTCACTCGACGAAGTTGTCTTCAACTCGCTTTAGAGAAATGGAAGATTGTGTCGACAGAAAAACTTTTTACGACAAATTAGAAACCTTAAAGGCTGGAAAAAGCAAACTGACAGTTTATCTAAGCGATTCACTACATCACAACGCGAAGAATTATCTTGAGAAACTTCAGCAAGGCAAAGAAGATGAAACACGTGCCGAACTGACCAAAAGTGAAATCAGCACTATAAAACACTGTTAAAGTAAAAATCCTTATTTCCAGAACATTGGTCTTGAATTGAGGATTGTTGTTCTCACTTTAAGTACATCAAAACTAGTTTTAAGGTATGTAAGATCTTACAAGAAATGAAGATCACAGTGTTCTTAAAACAAGCACCATTGTGATCTAGTTTCAAGAACTTAAAAACTAGTTTTAAGCTTCTAAGATCTTACAAGAAATGAAGATCACAGAGATCTTAAAACAAGCACCATTGTGATCTAGTTTCAAGAACTTAAAAACTAGTTTTAAGCTTCTAGGATCTTACAAGAAATGAAGATCACAGAGATCTTAAAACAAGCACCGGATCGTGATCTAGTTTCAAGAAATTAATCTCGTTACTTAAGTTGAAATCTAAGAAATTACAGATCTTCAAGTGCCAAAGGAAATGCCTTTATTTTCATCAGTGGTCATTGCTACAAGTCAATGAAAATGTGAAAATTTATTTAACAACATGGCATTAAGTCAGAGAAAAGGATGACAAATTAATGACAAAAACAGAAACGAAATATAACTCCAATGCAAAAGTTTAATCAACAATGTATAGTAACCAAATTTAGTTGCAGTATTACAAAAATTAGGAACTAGAGACAAACATTTAAACAGTAACAATGAAATAACTACAATTCAGCATATTAAACTTGAAAACTAAATTACAAGTAGGTTAAATTTTTACATGTTTACAAGGATACACAAAATGGATCCATTATTGGATTAATTTGCAATATGGAAAGGCTTGCACATGCATATCTGACCTACTAATTTTCTTTAATTTATGGATGCAAAATAAATTTTGGGCTATATGCAAATTATTGGGCAATTTTGAGTGAAATAATGACCCAAAAATCAATATAGACTCAGATAAATACTTAACCCTTTACAAGCCTTAATAGCTCTAAATTAATTGTTATTGGAGATTGAACCCAACAGTAAAAATCTGAAGAAGTGTCATATCATCGGATACATTAATTCTTATTAGCTGTCAATAGTATAATTGATTCTTTGAAAGCTCAACAGGCCAAGATGCCTTCCATGACCACAATGTACTGTTCATGTCCACCTCTTGGCTTATGAGCATGGTACACTTCATAATATGAAAGATCAGCATGAGATATAATATCATATCCTTGTGCTACTTCTGGCTCTGAAATCTCAAATGCATTTAACTTCTCACAAAAAGAAGAAGTTGTCATAGCCATGACAACAAAAAAAGGTCCATTGTAAGGAACAAACCAAATTTTTTCCAGTTTTCCAAACTTTGGTAGTCCTATATCATCCACACCTATGAGGAGAAAATTATTCACACCTGGCTTATAACAAGTACCATACACCGTAATGGAGTTATATTGCAATACTTGAATGGTGTCACTTACTTCATAAAACCTTTTTATCATATTGACAGCATATTCTTTATCATGGTCAAGAAGTAGTTTCCCTTTCCCAAGCTGTACATCTTTGTCTATCATTTGACATGAATCAGTATCACTTCCCTCATTAATTTGAATAGCTGCTGCACTTTCCATTCCCTGATGTCTTTCAGCAAGAGATAATGGTAAGTTCTTAAAATTTTTAATCTTGCGGGCCATATCCTTAAAGTAGGAGTGTTTAGCTTCAAATCTCATGCACCAGCTTCTAATGAGTGGCCCAAACATCAATATTTGTGTTGGCAAATGAACTAAATAATGTTGCTTAGGTAATATTCTTGCATTGGGATATACCTTTTTAAATGAGCTCAAATGCTCCTTAACTAATTGTTTAAGATTAATCACAGAGTTTAGGCTAACTTTATGAGCAAAACAAATTCCCATAATTTCAAGCAGGGATAGGAAATTTTTCCAATGTAGATCTTCACTATTTACTTTATCAACCAAAATAAATGGAAGAATGCCAGCCAGCAACCACATTTGACTTGCACTTTGGCCCAGATTTGAAGAAGACTTAAATTCTAGGTCAGCTTCTTTGATTGGAGCAGGTTTGTCATTTGTCTCTGAATAACCATAAGAAAAGTGGTCAATGTCTTGGTTCAGGTCTTTAAGTGTTAAACGCTTGTTATCAATCAAATATTTGAAAAGGAATTTCATTTCATAGCTTAAAATGCCTTCAAGGAAAATATGCATGATATCTTGAGGCAGCTGCTTAGTAACATCGAAATGTGGGGCTTCTGAGATCTTTGCTCTGTTGTTTATTCCGTACTCTTTAGAGAAATACTCCCTTAAATACTTCGACCCAGCATTTTCTATTGTATAGACCTGTTTCTCATGAAGATCACTACTGCGTAGAACAAATTCCTCTTCCGTAAAGTGTTCCTGCATTTTTTCCCATGTTGTCATGCAGTGTCGGCACTTCCTCATAGCACCACCAACGCTTTCTTTAAAACAGCCAATGGCTTGGCTTGCTGGAGTGTCAGCTATGACGGCAAGAATTGCACCTCGTAAATATACTGTTCCACCTGCTATGTTAAAAGGATAACCAGTTTCACTTCCGAGTTCTTTGAGGTCTTCCACTAAGGGCTTTAATATCTCATTTAATCCAAATTCTTTTATGTATTGCTTCTTACAAATAGCAAAAAGGTGAATCGATTTTAATTTCCCACGGTAAACAGGATCTATATTTGCAAGCTGATAATAAAATAATCCTACTGGATGAATTTTGTTTGTCATGGGGTTTGCAATATTGCAATCATCATAATAGATCAACAACTTAAGGGCATTGTCATCCGTGGAAAACAAGGCATGATTCCGCACAAAGAAACCATCATTGAAGTCATGCAGGTAGTAATTACTGTTTTCTGAATTAATAGGCTTTTTTCCTGAGTATACCATTTTTAGGAGTGTTTTGGATTTGAGCTGTTCTTGTAAGGTCTTCAAAATGGGAACATAATAGAATACTTTGTCCACTTGCAGACGTCTGATCTTTCTTCGAACTCTTCTAAAAGTTCTTTTACATTCCAAAACTTTCCTCACAGGTCCCTTAAAAAAGATAAAATTAGATTACAACAATGCTTTTGACTAAAATTTCAAAGCCCCCCCCCCCCCCCACCAATCCACAACGACCAGTACTCGATATTACAATTGTATGCGTTCCTTGAATTGAAAAATATCTTGAGTACTCGTTTCAATAGTGAAACCATTGCTGCTCAAACAATGTGTAAGTAATTGATCAAAAATTAGTTGAATAATCAAGATAGCATATGCATAAATGGCAAACTCATTAAAGTGAGAAAAATATATGAATCATGCACATACTACATAAGGCAGCTTGTCTCGTGTAAATTCAGGCAACATCCACTTAGCATGGAGCTGTTCAAAGGGAGTCATAACTTCTTCAAATGCAGCATCAATTCCAGGTAATTGTTCTATATTTGCCTTGTTTAGAGCTTCGTCTACTTTTTGCTTAAGTCTCGTACAAGCAACACTGAAGAGGTCAGAGGTTGCTTGGGCAACTTTTTGCATGGTAGATTGGGTCAGCCTGTTTTCCTCTTTGATTTTCAGAATGTACTTTCCAGCAATATTAGCCAATGGCTCTTCACTGTGGGTCTGATTTGGGGGACCTATCTCTGAAGATGTAGATTCATCATCTGAAAGAGGGAAATTTGCATCTTCTGGAATAGAATCCCAATAATCCGGATCCTGTGCCTCACTTGAACCACTGCTGGGTATATCTTCATGAAGTGAGTTATCGTCTGGCCATGGTTCACAGACAACCCAGTTGCCTGAAATAAATTATAAAATAGAGAGACTTTTATTGGCATTCTTTAATAAAATATACTGCTGAGGGCACTATGATTAATTCAACTATACTTAATAAATAAACCCTTTGACAACTTTGACACTAAATAATGAAGTTGAATACCCTGCTTAAGACTCAAGACCCCCAAACCATACCCTGTTGGGCAGCACATACCCATTTAGAACAAATAAGGGGTTCCCCCATGGGAGGGGGGCTAAAGACACGCAAGAATCATACTCCATGCCCTGCCTGAGAGTATGATCCGGCCGACACTTTTACAAACACAAAGGAAAACTCACCAGTCCCATTCTGCAAAGTTTGCAGGTCAACGTCGTGTCTGTTACTGTAAAGATACGACACGTGCTTTTCCCTCACGTGTCTGGCAAAGCTGTTGGCTTTTTGGAACCTTCGGTCACATCCATCGATTCCACAAAACGCAAAAAAGTCCTTTTGATCATTGTGTCTCGTATTTATATGAGTTAACAAAAGATGTAGCAGGATGGTCGAGAAGACACAGAAAGCACAATTCCAGGACATCATTTTCAGTAGCTTCTGTCATTGACCTTCAAACAACGTTTATTACAACGCTTTTTATTGGGTTATGAAAAAGCGCGAAAAATCCACCTCTTTCATTGGATAAAAAAGGTCATGTGACAATCGAGTACTGCACGCAGTAAGTGTGTAGTCACAAACATGGCGGAAGACGAGGAGGTTGAGATGATTATGTTTCCTCCAAGCAAGGATCAATTACAGGCCTTTACG
Organism: Siderastrea siderea; assembly: GCA_964030785.1. Lineage (NCBI taxonomy): Eukaryota > Metazoa > Cnidaria > Anthozoa > Scleractinia > Rhizangiidae > Siderastrea > Siderastrea siderea. The sequence continues at coordinate 17,710,046 of OZ034979.1, read as the reverse complement.
GGGAAAGAATTGTCACAATTTTTGAAGAAGAAAGGTTTTCCTGTAGACCAGTGTCGCATTCTTGAAGGTATGTTCTTTAGCCACTCTGTTTTGGCCGTTAATTCCGTGTTTAGTGACAGGATTTTTCCCGCCCAAATTTGGCGCTCATTACGCACTCATCCTTACATCGATATTTTCAGAAAAGCTTCGCTTGCAGAAGAGTTAACACAATAGTTCACGGAGTTGCAGTTTTTCAGTGCTTTTAGTTATCGTTTTGGACGTTATTGTTGTGATTTTATACTTCAAATGTAATATTCCATCCTGGTTGTTTACATTAAATTCGAGTCCAGATGTACCTGTCACCTAATGCACCTATCAAAAGCTTTTCCTGGGGGAAAATGACTCGTTTCTCGATCGATTAGTCGACAGTGGCTTTGTGTTATTTTGCGGATATTTCTGCGAGTTTTTGTAAAGTAAATTTTCATTCATTTGCCCGCCAAAAAGTTAAGAAATTGAAGTTAAGAAATGCAAGTTTGATGAGATAACGGGTAAAATATGTTACTGAATTCACATCTGAGGCATCTTATTTTTCTGGGCTTCAGGTAGGGCAAGACTTTTTGTGGGATATTGGGGGGAGTGTTGTTTGCTGAGGGAAGGGAACTAACTTTTGCATTTCAGGCATATAAAATAGGTGAGAAGGGGAATTTTATAAGCAAAAGTTTCTCTGGATTCCTCCATGAGTAAAAAGTTGGGTGATTGTTCTTTTTTCTGTTTAATGGTTTGTTTGATTGAGGGTCAGTATCTACTTTAAAGCAGATTTTTATATTCCTCTTAACATAGAAAATCAAGTGGATGGAAAACTGTTTGTCAAACTGTCACGATCAGACTTAAAGGACCTGTACCCTTCAGATTTCTCAGCACGGAAGAAGTTCTGGGACTTTCTGAGTGAACTGGTAAGTTTTCATTTGTACTTTTAAAATTCCCACATGCCAACAATTCAGAGGTAATTTCATAAAAATATTGCAGTGGCCAATTAAATTTATTTCATATCAGGAAACAGACAGGGTGGTCTGAGAATTACAACATTAAGGTAGCCACAATTTACATTCACTTCAATCTTTTTTACAACGTAACCCTGAAAGATAGTTTCAAGCAAGGGTAGGAAATGTTAAATATCATTTTTTTTTATTGCTAGGCCTCCTCTGACCCTTGGTCACCAAGAGAATCTTCAACCCCGAAGTCAAGTGTGTCAACTTTGAGTCCTTGCAGCAGTTCATGTGAAGAAGATGTGTCTCTGTCGCAGTCCATGTCTGCCTCTGATTTGCCTTCACTGAAGAGAACAAAACAAAGAGAGTTTGTACACAATGTGCCAGCAAAGAAAGCGAAGCGCTGTCTACTTGAGACAGACTTCAAATTTCCAATCTCTGCAAAAGTCAAAAAGTGTGTGCAAAACAAGAGCCCACTTGACGATAGTGATAGAAGGCAGTTAATAAGAGAGTCAGTCACCTGCCTACAAGCTTATGTTGGTGATCAGCACATCAGCTCTTCCTGCTTTGAAGAGGCTGCTAAGCAACTCTGTGACAAGGTGCCTCTTTTACGGGATGAAAAGCCTCCCTTATGGCCTCATGATGTAGAATTTCAGTATTGGGTAAGTTAAAACTTGTACCAAGATTGCAAATAGACTTGCTGTTCAGACCAATCACCAGTTTTACTTGATAGTGGTTCAGAAAACCAGTTTCTTTGGTCCATGTTATTGTATTGCATGGTTGATAAAAGGTTTGGACAATTTCAGGTAGCATTACAGTGTAATTATGATCTTTTGCAAGTTCAGTTCTTTCGAGCAGCTGTGGTTAGGTGGCACTTTAAGACTGGTCAAAGGTGTTGTGAAATACTAACATACTGTGTACTTGTTTTATTCCCACTCTGTAAGGCATCCACCAAACATCTTCTCAAAAAGAGATATTCCAATGTGAAATCCATGAATGTAAAGGCTAGCAAAAAGGTTTCTCAACTATCTGACAGCAGTATAAGTGATGTTGACATCGAAAGCCAGAGCAAAGCAGATTTGGAAAAGCACGAAAAGGAACTTGCAAAAGAGCTTGGAAAGAAGGTCATTAACTGGAAGGCTGCAGAGCAGTTATTAAATCTCACCTTTGTTAACAGAAGAGAGAGGGTCTCTAAAATTACTGGGCTTAATGCTGTTCCTAACATGCTGGAGCAATTTCCCTACTTTGAACATGAAAAAGTGGTAAGTGACCATTCTCCAGTGGTACTTACAAGTGTTTGATCAGTGGTTTCTGGATGAGGCATTCAATTATTTCAATGTTGAGAACCACACAGTTCAAATGAGTCAGCCCTTTAGTGAAACCAAATGTGCAATATACTGCTATAATCAATTTCTTTTAGTCAGCAGGGGGGGGGGGGGGAGGGGGGTTGAGGAGGAGTGATAGTGTCTTTGTTAATCTGTGGTGAAGTACTGACTACATCTCTTTATTTGCAGTTATTATGGGAATTGGAGTTCCAAATTTCAAAATTGACAAAGAAAAAGTGCACCAGTGACGTATTTATAGATCGCTGGAAGGCACTGTCGACTTGTTTTCTGGATGGTTCAGACATTAACAACGGTATGTCAAAGAATATGAACTCTCCATCCATGCAATGACAATTTCTGGCTGATATGCTAATGTCGAAACACCTTGTGAAAAATATTAGAGCAACTTAATGCTGAAAAATACTGCTGACAGGGAATTGTGATATCTTGTAAGCCATACATGGCTTGTTTGTAAACCGCTTGAGAACTTTATGTTAAGTGTGGGTCCAAAAACTATCCATACCTCCACCATGGAAGGGATTTTTTATAAGAACCCCCCCCCCCCCACCTCTTGGAAATTCCAGTTAAACTTGTTACATTTCTTTAAATTTCTTGGTCTTTGAGAACCCCCCACCCCCCAGGAATTTCCAATCCCTTCCGTGGGGGCAGTATGGACTTATTCTAGAACTACACAAAGTAACAATGAGTGCCACTATTTCAAAATGCTGCCAAAATGAAAAATGCTGAAACTATACAGGTGCATAGTGGCTAGTTTAGACTCCACAGCAGCCAACAAAAGAAACATGAGGTGAATTGGAGAGTATAAGATTTTTTCACTTTAGAAAATGAGGGTTCATTTCCATCACTTCTGCATTTTTGTGTATTAAAACACACTGTTCTTTTCAGATGATACAGCATTACAGTCCTTATCAAACATCCATAAACCATTTTCAGGCATGGAGCCACTGCTTCTTACATTGAAGGTAAGCAAGGAAACAGCAGCAAATACATGCATTGATCTGCACCAATATCATTAAGTGGGAAGGGTTTATCAATAACATTTTTTCATGAATTATCCTGGATTGTAGCCCAGCATAATTCTCATAAAGCATGTACATGTGTAGGAATTTGGTTCAAAATGTACATTAATTGTCAAGTTTACATGTCCGATGGTACACCTTGAACAATTTATCAAGAATGTCATCTGATTGGTGAGGAGTGGGGTCAATTAACAGCATTTTTTTCTTCTTTGCTTACTTTTTTCTCTTAAAAAAAGGGGGGTCAGGTCCTAAAATAAATAAAACTTTTCCCTTGAGGACAATATGAATAATTCAATTCTGAGCATTTCAGTCTTCCAATGAAGTAACCAGAATTTTTTTTTTTTTGCAGGAAACTGAGAAAATAGAAAACTTCATAAAAACTGAGGTACCTTCAAAGTCGCCCTATCTGGTTTATGCTGAGGTCAACCAAACAGAGTCTAACGATACAGCACAGGTGTTTGTGATTCTTGACAAAGATGTTCTTTGCGAATGTATACCAGTAGTTAATCACTCCATCTTCACTTCTTCGTTAGTTACTTTGGTGGCAGTGTATTACTCATTCAACTTAGAGTACGAGCAGAAACGTAAACCTTTCTTTACCTTAGTTGAAGAGCATGTGCTTGGGATAGTTCCCAAAAGAAAACCGTACCTCTTAAAACAACTTGAAAATAGACTGCTCAGCAAAATGAACAAGGTCAGTAATGAGTAGTTGCCCTGTCAAACAACATTTTGCTACACGTTCAAGCATTTTAGTTGGATGCCTTTGGTGGCACTGTATTACTCATTCAACTTGGAGTACGAGGAGAAGTGTAAACACCTCTTTGCCATATTTGAAGACCATGTGCAAACTTGGTATGGTTCCCAGTTGGTTAATATTTTGAATGCAAGACATGTTTTAGTTGGATGCCTTTGGTGGCAGTCTATTACTCATTTAACTTGGAGCACGAGCAGAAGTGTAAACATCTCTTTATGTTGTTTGAAGAGCATGTGCTTGGTATAGTACCCAAACAAAAACCTTACATTTTAAAACAACTTGGTAACAGACTTCGTAGCACAAGTTAAGCTAACCAGTTAAACAGTTTTTTGCCATAATGTTGAAATGTGGCACTGGCTAATTTTACTATGGCTGATAGGCTATGTAGGCTTGCTTTCAGAGGTTTCAGTAGGTTTTATAGCACACTCAGATGCCAAAAACTGCAGAATTTTTATTGCTCTATTTTTATCTAAAATGTTATAAGTTTAATGATGAATTAGGAAGTACGTAGCAAATTGAAACAAACCTCAAAGCCTGCATAGTAAATTTTACCAGTTCCCAACTCTTACTGAAAACTCTGTTAAGCTTGAACTACATCTATGAACATGATTCCATTCACCTCTTAATATCAATTCTATGTGCAAATAACAACCCTCTGACATGCCAAGACTTTAAACTGCTTATGTATTATTTTCTTACACCACGCAATCTACTTTCTTTGAAATCCATTAACTTTCTAATAAGGATGAACTACCATGCACCAGTTTTGGAATATCTGCATACACAATCTAATGCTAAGACCTTTATCAAATTATAACATATTATTCTCTTTTTTTTTTCACTTACAAACTGTAAAGTTGACAGTTATTGACAGGTTATTCTTTTTTAGAATAGAATAATCTGTGTAGAGTGGCATGGTGTTCATGAGAGGTGAATGGAATCATGTTCATGTACAAGTAGTTCAAGTTAGTACTAAAAACAGCTGTGTTATTGTGAAGTTTGTTGCAAAAAACGTTTAAGTGATACCAGCACAGTAGCTAAGTAATTTACTTTGAAACGAGTTGGTTCATATTTTGAATGCAAAACATGTTGTAGGATTGTTTCCTTACTTTAAGGTAATCAGAACTTCATTTTATAAAGTGAAGCTTAAGAAACAATTCTCTTGATTCAAGGTATTATTACTTATTTACTACATGATTTTATTGCTTAAAACAAGAGACATTTTCCTTGTTTCAAGGCAGTTACGACTTGGTTCATTAACTTAAAATAAGTAATAGTTTCCTTATTTCAAGAAAATTTTTCCTTTTATTTTGTGTTTAGAATAAGAAATAAAGTTCTTGTTTCAAGAAGTGTGGTTCTTTTTTGAGAATTTAGGGTGCTTGTTTTAAGGGTTTAAATTTTCTTACCTCAGGAACTTAAAACAAGATTTTTAAATCTTATTTTAAGGAAAATTCCTTTAACAGTGAAACGTAAACGATGGACTCTAAAGGATGAAAACATTGTCACTGGTGATAACAGAATAGTTGTTCCGAAAAGTAAGCTGCACGAGGTTCTCTGCGAATGTCACTCGTCAACCGCACACCGCGGAAGAGACAAGACGAACACTTACGTGAAAGGTATTTACTCTGAAATACCACAACAAGTGGTATCTCTGTTTACTAGTTTATGCAAACTACATGCTCAACAAAGAAGCATAACAGACCACAAGAAACAAGCGATTACAAAACCAGTTAGTGCCGAAACATTTATGTCTCATGTAGAAGTCGATCTTATCGATTTCAGAAATGTGAAATGTTCGTGTACTAATCCCCATCAGTGGGTTCTTCATGTAACTGACCACCACACCAAGTACTCGTGGTTATTTGCTTTGCACAACAAAACCGCTGAAGAGGTGTTAGCAAAATTACAAGAGTTATTTTGGCATTTTGGATCTCCCCAGACCCTGCACACTGATAATGGTAAAGAATTTAAAAACAAACTAATCCAGGAATTTTGCCAAAAGCATGGCATTAAACAAGTACATGGAGCACCAAGGAAACCCCAAACACAGGGACTTGTGGAAAGAAACAATAGGACTGTTAAAGAAAATTTAACGAACATACTAAAAGAGAACCAAGCTGAACTCACAACATGGTGTTCAAGACTTGGGGAAGCAGCGTACAAGAAGAACATTACCATCCACAGAGCTGTCAAGGAAACACCATATTGACTTGTTTTTGGAATTGATCCCAAAAAAGAAAACAAAGAGAATCCCACTCAAGAGGAACAAGAAGAGGATCAGGTGTCAGAGATGGAAAATGAGAATGGGCAAATAAAACGAAAAACCGCACCCACTTCTGAAGCTGAAAGCAGAAAAAGGATAAGAATTGAAGCCAATTCCCACCAAACTGAGTACAACGAAAAAAGATGAAGAAGTCCAGGCAAGAGGCTCAAGCCCTTAATATTGGAGATTATGTTAGCATCAAAATTGACCCAGTTGATAAAACACCTTTTCATCCAAATGTGCTAGTGGGGAAAATAGTTGCATTTGAAAATGAATATGCCAAAGTTGCTTGCAAATTTGGACTCATTTCCACCCTTATTTCCCCAGCTAGATTAGTTAAATGCCAAGCAACAAATATGCAAATATGCGAAGACAAGGAAATAACGTTCACCAAAGCATGCAAAATGGCGATCGACCAGTAATTCCTAAGTGTGATTATGAACATATAAAGAAATTCAACTTGTTATTATTGTTTCACCTCAAATATTTAACACTTTACTTCCCATTTGTAAGTGTGATATGAACATTAAAAGACATTCAGTTTGTTATTAGATTAAACACTCATAATAACATGTATGATTGTGACACCTCAAATATTTAACAATTTACTTCCTATTTGTAAGTGTGATATGAACATTAGAAGACATTCAGTTTGTTATCAGATTAAACACTCATAATAACATGTATGATTGTGACACCTCAAATATTTAACAATTTACTTCCTATTTGTAAGTGTTATATGAACATTAAAAGACATTCAGTTTGTTATCAGAATGAATACTCATAATAACATGTATTATTGTTTTATCTCAATTTAACAATTTACTTCCCAGTTCTTGAAAATATGTCATTGAATGGGAAAACCAGTGGTCACCCACATCCAAACAAATAGCTAGCAGTAAACCCCAAAAGAACCCAACCCTAAGTAAAACAAACAGTTAATCCTAACCCTAAAAGAAAACCAACCCTTACTCTAGCAAACAGCCAAACCCCTAACCCTAACAGAAAGCTAACCTTAACATAATTTATCATCTTTAAAATGAATTAAATGGTTTTAGAAAAATAACTAATTCCCCGAAAATTCAACTAGTTATAAAAATATATCTAGTATAATTATTATTTGCCTAGTTAAAAAAAAACCAGCTAGTTAGAAAAAAACTACCTGGTTAGAAAAAAACTATCTAGTTAGTAAAAAACTACCTAGTTAGAAAAAAAAATTAACTGAGATCAAAAATTAACTGCAACATATATAAGTATTTTAACTGGGACAATCGGTGTTTTGAATTTTAGGTGATGTGTCCGATGTTTAACCAACGTTCAGCCTTTTAACCTTTTAAACCCTAAGCCCTGATGAAAATAAAATTTCCCTTTACATGATCACTACTTGTTTGAATATTCAAGTGACAAGAATAAAGGAAGTGATCACTGAGGATAGGATGTCTTGATATTTAGGCAAATTCTCCTTACTAGTTTCATAAGAAATGTATGGAGATCAGTAATGAGAATATGCATTTTTATATCAGGGCTTCAAGGGTTAAACACATAGCCTACATTAGCAGAATGGCAGATCATCAAACCTATAGGGGCAACATACTGTATTCATTGTCAAACCGCCACAGTCTGAAATGCCAGCTACATGTACATGTTTAAAGGAAACAGTAATTGTCATTTAACTTTAATGTTATACAATATAAGCATAAACTTGCTTACTTTTCATCAGGAGGTTGTGACCTGCAAATGAATTAAAAAATGTGTTTATTTAGTGGCTAGTAATTTAGTTTCGGGAAAAGAACAAGTCACAGTGTTTAAACACTGTTGGTTGGTCAACCTGTTATCAACACTAGAAATGTGAGTTTTATCGCATTTTCACTTTTAAATTTAATATGTCTCACAAAAGTTAGAATGCAAGTATTTATTTCCTTAATTAAAATACCAAGCATTATTAATCTAAAAACCAGGATAGTAACTAATTCTACCAACCTGTATTGCTGTGATTGTAGCCAATAATTCTGTTCAAAAATGTTTTCAACGTCGTTATTAGTCTTCATATTTGAATACCTAAGCATTAAGCATGTCAAGCAGTTTAATAATTATTTTATAGTTAATTGAAGATAAGTGTACGAGTACTGGTAGTCCAGTTTTAAAAACAATGGTTTATTTGTGCCTGGAAGAATGTCTCTTACAGTGTAATAAGTCAACATTTAAAATTTTTATTATTCAAGAAGTGATAATAATTATTAACAATTTAACAAATTATTATATTTTTATGTTTAATTACCAAAACCTTTTAATTTCAAAAACTGACATTTAAGGCATGGTGTACCATGGTATCATTAGAACATAACAAGGTCTTCATGGTTACATTTGTGTGTTTTTAACAGGTGCAAATTTTATACAAAAAAAGAAACAATCTGCTGAAATGTTAAATATTTCTTTCAAACTAATGTATCAACATTAAACTTAATTTTCATTCATTACAATGTAAATATTTTTAACAGTCCTCTTTTAAAAAAATCCATGGTTACTTACTTTTTCCTTGTCTTTGCCTCATATATAAAAAAAGAAAAGAAAATAAGAACTAAATACATGTGAGTAGAAATTAGGGAGCATTTAACCATGAAAAGGAAATATCTTTTAGTACTGTTAAATGTACATGTATAAATCACGGGCAGCCTTAAGGGTCACAAACTCCCTGAAGATAGGGCTATTAGGAGAGGCTTAGCCTGAAAGGGGTGCCTTTTTGTGCTTGTGATCTAGCAGCTGAATCTGAGTACTAAATATATCTTTGCAAAACGTTTGCAGAAATTAAAACACAAAAGTTATTAAGTAATCTTGGAGCCTTCAAGCAAATAAAATTCCATGCTGATCTACTGTTTTTCTTTGATTTTTAAGGGACAATAAAGGAGCAATTTTTGTTCTAAGTATACATAGTATAAGGGGAACCACTTAATTAAAGGGTGAGGGTTTGAGCCTCCAGGCAGCCTCCCCATACCAAGTCTAACCTCCCCATACTCTTGTCTATTATATTAGTTAGCCTTCACTTCTAATAAGCCCTCCCCTAAAAAAAGGTGAGCCCCCCTCCACCTCCAAAGCATTTTGTCTGTTGACTGTACTGAAACTTATTTCTCATGAATTACAACAGTTACTGTAGGTATTACATTTCATAACAGTTGATCAGTTTTGGCTCAAGCACTTGAAACCCTGCAAGTACCTAAAAACCCCTCATTTCCAGAGCTGCCTCAACAGACATTTAACAGAAAGCAAACCTGACAACGGGTTAGCTATATCCGACTACAGTATCCCCTAATTACACATTAAACTAAAGAACCATGTAAACGAAACTGACCTTTGAGGTACCTTCCTTGAAAAAATCATCAGTTATTGTCACATTAATCTTCTCTTTGCTTCTTGACAAGACATAACCAGGGGCTAATGTTATGATCATACTATCCTAATGAGGGTCACAATTATCAATAAAAATCAGAACTGTATGAACGTCTGGTAATATGTGAGAGGGTCATAACTATTAAATTATTAAATACAAAATTGTATGTCTGCACTTTAATCTTATTTAACAATTTGAAAATTCACAATGTATATTTTGTATTAAGCTTTTGAAACCCTCATCTGCCACTTAATTAACAGCTTAAACTACCTGTACTAAAAAATTAAATGCTAAACAACTACATTATTAAAGTATTTGCTGTAGTCCCTGTTAATTCTGGTCTTTCTGACTAAATTGTTTATAGTTTTTTGTTCATTTCCAAAGGTGTTATTTGAATGTGGTCTTCATACAAGGAAACCTAATTGACTAGTGGCCTGGCAACTTTTACTTGGTGCTCACTAATTATGCCAAACTTTCTAAAGCATGACAAAACAAAAAGTATCAATTTACTATTATGTTAACTTCGCCTGGAATCTACAATTAGTTAGACGCAATGGTTTTTTTTGCATGACTACACCTGGGGATCGAAGTAGAGCCAACTTTCTTAATTAGCCATGCAGGGTACAAAGTAACTAGCTGGCATTACATAAAACCAGAACTTAAAAGCCCCTGACCTTCTTGTAGAATATCCAGCTGTTTATAACCTCTAACCCCTCTCTAAACTTAACTGGACAGTTCCACTCTGTTGTGAAAGTTAAAAACTGTAAGTTCTCAATAAATCTAGTAACACAAGAGCAGACGGTATTTACATCATTAGGTTCCTCAAGCGAACTCCTATTCCTTGCACTGTACACTTGCCTCCACCGGGAACATCTAAAAATAATTTAAAAAAGCACATTTTTTGTTGATTATAGAAAATTACAACGTAGTCTAATCAAACGTTTTACAACATTTCTGTGAGGTTATTTTAATTTTAGACATAAGTCAGTGGTGTATTTGTATATAGGAACTTCAGATTCTTACATATTATTTTAACTGCTAACATAAATGTAACAAAGTTTATGTCAACAGGAAGATTAAATGTAGATGTAACAAAGTTAATGTCAACAGGAAGATTTCAATAAGGCTGACTGGAATTCAATAAATTAATCACAAACTAATCATAACCAACCTTGATCTTGGAGAATCATTAAAGCTGACATTTAATCTGCTGGGGGTTGATCTAAAGAAAACCATATCAAGTTTAATTACCAGCATGTGTCTGATACATGTCACCGTAATTCTTAATCATGATGGGAAAAAAGGAAAATACATGTAATGTATGTAATAGAGCCACATAAACATGCTTCATGTTCAGTTTCCAAATAATTGGATAACAAAATTTTGTTATAATTGATGATGTTAGCCACAAAGCCTGAGAAAACAGCTGACGTTTCGCGAGGTTGCCATTTGAGCCCTCGCAAAACGACGTCTGAGTAATGAGTGCAGAAATTCCATACTGATGACGTGCACTACCCAGATCTTGGTACTACTTCTGATTGGTTACAAAAGTGTAGTGAGAGAATTTTCTTTCAACCAATCAGTAGCACTACCAAGATCTGGGTAGTGCACGTCACCAGATGAGTATGGAATTTCTGCGCTCGTTACTCAGACGTCGTTTTGCGAGGGCTCAAGTGGTGACCTCGTGAAACGTCAGCTGTTTTCTCACGCTATTAGCTACATTGAAACATGTTTTTAAGTTAAAAAGTGTATAATGAGTTTTTTTTTCAAATTTGAAAGAAAATTACCTCACAACCAATCAGAAGCACTACCAAGATCTGGGTAGTGCACGTCATCAGTATGGAATTTCTGGGCTTGTTACTCACACGTCATTTTGCAAGGCTCAAGTAGCGACCTCCCGAAACGTCGGCTGTTTTCTCAGCCCATGAGCCACATTGAAACATGATTTTAAAATTAAAAAATGTTTTGTTTTTTCAAAGAAAAAAATTCTAAGGACTGGCAAATATTGGACGAGGACATTGTGGTAGGCTGAGTTCAATTTTATCAGTCAGACAAATTTTTGGAATCCTGCTTTCTGTTCTCTGTTTCTCATTTGGCAGCAACTATATCTCACCAGTTTTGCTTATATTATATAAATCACTATGCTGATTGTTCATTTTATGATATTTGTTTTCTCCCACTTCCCACTCAAATTATGCATCCTCTTGACTAGCATAATTTTTGCTCCATTTTATTCTAGACATCTACCTCTTTGATCCCCTAGCACCCCTCATCCCCCAGAAGGGTGAAAGAGGTTATGTTTTCCTCTTGACAGATTTGATTGCTGTTGCTTAAGTGCTGAGGGTACGATGGCTTAATGACTAGGCAACCAGAGTTGCAATTCCCAAGAAATTCGAAAACTGAGTTGGAAATCAATCAGCTACTCCTTCCCTGCTAGCTGAGGTCTCTCACGGCGAGAGAGACCTCTGCTTGCAGAGAAAGCTGCTCCAAGCTGTCTAGTACAAACTCTGTAAAGTCACTGGTCCCCTTTTCCAGGGACCTTGGGTCCCATCTGTGCAGTTTTTCAGCTGCCAAATGGGATTGATTTCCAACCTTGAGCTTATATACAACGGGCCTCTGAAGCTAGGATGAGGACTGCATTTCATAATAGAAGGAAGTGGTTAGAAGTTCCCCACATGTCAATTTCTGTTTGGGTTTCATGGAAGTTGGCAAATGTAACACCAGCAAATAGCAACGGTAACACAATTGGCAACAATTTTTCGTTAACAACTTAGCTCCAGAAGGTGATTTACTTTAAACGTTAAGCAAGTCACTTACTTGGGTCTTCTGTTATCGCTAGATGTATGGTTCTGCCTCTCTCGCAGCGTGGCAGTCTGTGCTCGTCTCTGTAGCTCCTCGCTTCCAACCTGGCCAATAACCCAAGCTGGTCTCTTGTACGGAGGTCGTGTTCCACTGATACAAATAGTTTCCAAGGGCACGTCGCTCATGTTGGTGTTACAGTGTGGTCAAGAAGACTTTGAATGGTCGAGGCAGTCCTTCTGTGATTCTAAGACAGCTTGACAGTTGCATCGTTGCAATTAGTCGAATCAAACATTGGTTGACTTTGGCAGTGTCTTTCAGTCACGCGAATAAACCATTCGATCGCAACAGCGACTGAATCGTTTTATAATAGCTATACGTTCCCTCCCTGAGTTTTAGGTTTCATTTGCCACGCGAGAACTATCTTCCTAAAAAGTTATATACCAAATTGTGAAGCAAATTGCAAGAGAAAGCTGAAGTTCCCAACACAAACAAAAGTCAAATTTTAACCTGTCCAGCGGACCGGCGGTATAACCATGACAACAGGAAGACCCAAGTAATCGGCAAACGCAAACAAAGGCACGCAATGTGTGCAGAACCGATGACGTTCTTATTCACAATAATATCAGGAGCCAGGAAATGAAACTTAAGTAATCAATTTCTTCTAAGTTCGTGCAACAGGTAAAAATTTGCCAGTAACAAGAGAAATTGTTTGGGCTCCTGATATTTAATGCACTTGAAGATGCTCTGTCAAATTTGGCTTGTCAATTTATCATGACAGTTTTAAAATCACCGTTCTCCTCACACTAACTAACATGTAGAACTAGCTAACATGTGGAACCAGGTAACGAGCAGCGTGACTACGTGATTATACTGTTTGTTATAGTATAACATGACGATGTTATGTGACATTTTACCTTTTCTTCAAACGAGGAAAATAACCGTCATATGGACGAGATTTTTGTGGTTGTTGTGTTTTGTTGAGGAAAAAATGTTTTTAAATTGTTTCTCGTGTCAGTTTGTATTGAATTTCCCATTATTTGTTGGAGTGATTAACGCTTGTTACTCTTTGTGTGATCTTAACAATGTAAGGTTAAAAAAAAGTCTCGCTAAACGTTCGGAGAAGCTGTGCTTTGAAAACAAAACTTGGCTAATCAGGCAAAACTCTTACATCTGCATTCTGGAAAAAAAATATACAGCACCAAAGAAAACATTTGTTCAGTTCCTAAGATAATTGCTTCATCATGTGACATCTCACGAGGCCCAGTTAACTTACAGCCATCAAAACCTAAAAATAACAATTCAATTAACACAAAAGGAGAATTGCTCTTCGTCTCCCACCAATGTTTCCCAGGTACGAATCCCACACTTGGCGACGTATCACTCATGTCCAATACACCCAAACTGAGTCGAATCGTCTTAAAGCAAAGACGAGTCGAACCGACTACACAACGGACGATTCGAGTCGAATCGACTCGAATCGAGTCGATTCGACCACTTTTTCTACCCTCCCCGTTCGCCTTCTTGTGTGATTTTTTCTAAGTGTTTTGCAAATCGACTATCCAGTTAGTCGAAACGACTACACAACGGACGATTCAAGTCGAATCGACTCGAGTCGTCACTACCGTAGACGAATCGAGTCAGTTTGGGTGTATTGGACAACCCTCACGGGGACGTATGATGGTTAAGATAGTTGTTGCATTGCAATTGGTTCTCTCCAGCCTATACGGTTTTCTTCCCGCCACAAAAACCAAGACCAACCAACCTTTTCATCTTCCATTTCTACTCAGTGGATCAGACTAGCTGCATAAAACCACCAGCGGCTGATTTGGCGTTCCTTTCTAAATTAATTAAATACCTCCTGTGATACTAACAACTAATGTATAGCGCTGCAAATGATGCCTAGACTCCAATGATCACCAGACTGGACCTCAAATGATCCGGGAAAACGTTAAAAAAAAATGGCTTGGTCGGTGGAATGGAGAGTGGAACCTTATGTCACGAGCATTCCAAAAACCACGTTTTGATCTTTCATATCGACGATAAGATATTTTTGTTTGGAGGCTAGAGAATTTAGTTGCGATGCGATGCTTCTGTGTCTTCGGTTTTCTTTGTTAAATTCTTCATAAAGCTATGAGCAGCCTCTTTATGGATAGCAGCGCAACACAAGCCGGACATCCTTGTCTATCTCCAGAATCTTGTCCCTGTAAATTTAGGGGATGTCAGGGGATCTAGAGGGAAGGGCAGGATGCTTTCATGCATGTTAAAGTAAAACGCCAGGCTATTGAAAAAAGTTACGAAATTTCTTGAAGAATATGAAGACGAACAGATAACAGTGAGTAATCTGGTGGAGAAAATGGAAGAATATTTGAACGAAACCGATAGCGTGGCTTACGGACGGCAGCACACGAAAACCAAACTTCTTGAGTATTTTGGAAATAAGATCACTGTTTAAACAACAGTGTTCTTTTGTCGAAGGCACTATCGTGTGATAGGTTGCCCGAGGAAATTTGACGTTCGCAACAAATATTAGCCCGAGAACGTAGTTCAAGGGCTTATATGAAGTTTGAACATCAAATTTCCGAGGGAACCTGTCACACATAGGGCCTGAGACAGTAGGACTCTATTGTTATTGTTAATTGCGATGCTTTCACCAGGGACCAAGACGCAGCCTAAAGGTAATGTCCAGTACGTATTAGATGGAGGTGCTCTTCTACGCAGAGTCCCGAGGCCGAGAGGGTCTCCTACATACAAGCAAGTGTGCGACTTGTATTGCACTCACCGTGTGTAGGAAAAACGGAAGGAAGAACGATAGTGGTATTTGACGGGTACGAGGATATGCTAACTGAAGCTATGACGCAGCAGAGGCGCGCATCAGGGAAGGTTGCTGCCACTGTCACCTTTACAGAAAGCATGTCTGTCACGATGAAGAAGGGTAACTTTCTTTCGAACCCTAAGAGCAAGCAACGTTTTCTGATCATTGTTGAGTCAGGCCCTCCAGAATGCAGTGAGTGTGACACACCGATCTGCTCATAGTGAAAACCGCTGTAGAGTCTGCCCGAACGAAGAACGCGGTTCTTGTAGGGGATGACACATGCAGATTTGCTAGTTCTCTTGTGCTATCATTCTTCCGAAGATGGTTGTGATCTCTATTTTAGACCAGAGCCAAAGGCAAACGCGAAGGGTGGCGGGCGCGTCTGGCATATGAAGAAAGTTTTAGATTAGCTGGGTAGGGAAGTTCGCACGAATCTCCTGTTTCTTTTCTGAAGTTGGCAAGGCGACGGCCCTGAAGAAATTCCCGAATGTACCATTCAGAGAACAAGCTATCGTGTTTAGCTGTCATTCTGCTGTATTTGACGTTGTCACTGCAGGTGAAAAGGCACTCGTGTCACTTTTCGGTGGTCAGCCAGGGGTTGGTCTTGACGCTCTCAGGTATTAGTGATACTTTGAAAAACTTGAAACGAAGATATCTTACAGCCACAGAATCTCCCCCCCAACTACAGCAGCGGCCCACTTTCACAGCCTGCGCGTCTATCTACAAGTAAAGCAATGGCAGGGGGAGGATGCAGAAATGTTGATAGAGGACTGGGGATGGAAAGTCACTGATAATCAAGTATTTTCTGTTGCGAAAGACATGCTGCCTGCTCCTATGCAACTGTTCGTCTGACTGCAGAACGGTATGCAGTGTTCCCAGTGGATAGCACCGGTAAATGGTCTGCGTGCACTAATTCTACTGATACACTGGACCTGACGACAGTGAATATCGGAATACTAAAGTTTATAGCATATGTCAGAATAAAATAATTTAAGGGTGACTCTCTGGCGAGAAGTTAGGACTGTTTTGTTTGAACTCTCAAGCGAGAAATGTCTCGGCAAATGATGTCTTACTGCTAGTTACATAAAGTTTGAATAACACAATTTTATTAAGTTAACCCTCGGCTGTATGTACAAGCGGGGGGGGGGGGGGGGGGAGGGGATATGCAAAATGCCACCAAAAGCAGCAAAATGTGTATTTAAACCATACTTTAATCTACCAGAGTTTCATACAAGTAACTCGATGCAAGGACCACTTGGACAAACAGTAGCGAGGTGAAGCCGGATCTTGGTGTAGATCAGGATCAGCAATGTTGAATGAAACAAAAAACCAATTGCAAGGCTGATCGGACAGCTAAGAAGGGTAATAATTTTTTATTGCCCAATATTTCGGTGAGACAAAACTCACCTTCATCAGGGGCTGTAAAAGCTAAGTAAAAATCGAATGAAACGGTTACAAGATTTAAAATGATTAAAATGAAAAGATTAAATATGATTGGTTGACAAACATTAAAAACGGAAACGTGACTAACAACTTTTTTTAAAAATAGAAATGGATTAAGTTTCATCTCGTCTGTTTATTCCGTGGGGTTCAAGTGTCTTGCCCTTTGAAATCAAAAATGCTTCATCTCAAGATAGCCACAACCCTTTCCGTGTTAAATCTACCTGGATCCCCCACCCCGGACGTGACGCTTCATTAGACGCATTCTCCAACACCATAGAGGAACAATTACTCAACGCTAGACCAACTAGAATACGTGACAACTTGACCAAACGAAAAAGACGAGCTTTGAAACGTCTCATCCGGCGAGAAGATATCATCATTAAACCCGCAGACAAAGGCTCGGGGACGGTTGTCATGGACATGGACTGCTACGAAAATGAATGCCTCCGACAACTCAATGACACAGAATTCTACGAAAAAATCGACAAAGACATTACTCCGCTCACTCACGAATGTGTCAAAAGATACATTTCCGGATTACAATTTGACAAAATGATTGATGACGAGACAGCGAAATACCTCAAAGAAAACTCTCCTAAACCAGGTCGCTTTTACACCATTCCTAAAATACACAAACAGGGTCATCCTGGTCGCCCTATAGTCTCTAGCAATAGCCATCCCACAGAACGTATTTCCCAATTTGTCGATTTTCATCTTCAACCACTAGTTACCAAACTTCCTTCTTACGTAAAAGACACCACCCATTTTCTCAACAAACTCAACAGCATCGGTCAACTACCTGATGGCGTTTTACTCGTTACCCTTGATGTATCTTCACTCTATACAAACATACCTCATAATGACGGAATCCAAGCCTGCAGCGAATTTCTGGACCAACGACTCAATCCTACTATCCAGACGACCAGACTCTGTGATCTCATTCTCATGATACTTACTAATAACACTTTCACTTTTAATGGACAGCATTACAGACAAATTAACGGAACAGCTATGGGGACCAAAATGGCTCCCTCATACGCCAACCTTTTCATGGGAAAATTTGAAAAAGACGCTCTAGCAGCTGCTTCACATTCTCCCCTAATTTGGTGGCGTTACATCGATGACATCTTCCTTCTCTGGACACATGGCGAAGTAAAATTAAATGACTTTATCACATACTTAAACAACCTACATCCTACAATCAAATTTACCAATTCCTTCTCCTACAACGAAATCCCGTTCCTTGATGTTAACGTACTGCTCATCAACGGCACATTAGAAACTGACCTTTATGTTAAGCCTACAGACAAACATCAGTATCTCCTTAAATCATCCTGCCACCCATCTCACACCAAACAATCAATCCCGTTCAGCATGGCCTTACGACTTAGAAGAATTTGTTCAACGGATGAGTTCTTTAACACACGTTCCAACGCACTCACAACACATTTAATCAAGAGAGGATATCAACACCGTTTTCTTAAAGAGGAAATAGATAAAGTGCGTCAAATTCCACGCAGTAAAGCCCTCGAAACATATACGAAACAAGAGAATAACAGAATCCCGTTTGTAGTAACATTTAATCCAGCCCTTCCTAACATACGTCAAATCATTTTCAACAACCTAAACATTCTTCGTTCTTCACAGCGATGCAAAGCAGCATTCCCTTCTCCTCCTCTCGTATCATACCGCCGTTGCAACAACCTACGTGACATTCTAGTCAGAGCCACACACCGCAGACCACCCCCCAAAACACCTGGAGCTTTCCGCTGTAACAGAAGTAGGTGCAAAACATGTCCTTTCATTACAGAGGGAACCACGTTTTACACCTTCTTCTCCACTAACGAACAAAGGCAAATTCTACATCACATCTCTTGCTCATCTTCCAATCTCATCTATATGATACAGTGCTCCAGATGCAAGGTACAATACATTGGAGAAACTAAACGTCAACTCAGCGACAGATTTGGGGAACACAGACGCGCAATCGAAAAAGCCATCACCCATCGTCACATTGATCAACCCACCGCCGTTTCAGATCACTTCATTCTCCCTGGCCACTCCATCAACGACATAGAACTCATTCCCCTAGAACTCATTCCCTCGAACAGGGACAGCATTCGTAAAGCCAGAGAAGCATTTTTGATTTCAAAGGGCAAGACACTTGAACCCCACGCAATAAACAGACGAGATGAAACTTAATCTATTTCTATTTTTAAAAAAAGCTGTTAGTCACGTTTCCGTTTTTAATGTTTGTCAACCAATCATATTTAATCTTTTCATTTTAATCATTTTAAATCTCGTAACCGTTTCATTCGATTTTTACTTAGCTTTTACAGCCCTTGATGAAGGTGAGTTTTGTCTCACCGAAATATTGGGCAATAAAATTATTACCCTTCTTAGCTGTCCGATCAGCCTTGCAATTGGTTTTTTGTTTCATACAAGTCTCGCACAAAAAAGTTCAATTTCGGCACTTTTTTAATTAATCTAAATTTTCAGTAAAATACAAAATGGTGGCCAATATTGGACGACGTCACAGGTCCCCAGCAGCGCTATAACCCATAATATTAACCTTATCTTGTAGAGCACATCACAGGCTATCTAATAAAAGAATAAACATAAAACAGTTTCAAGAAACTGTAACATAACAATAACTTAGGGCAGGGGTTGTAACCCCCCCCCCCCTCCACCTTGTACCACGTTGGGGTATGGGTTTGCTTGTACGTCCGAGGGTTAACTATTTTTTAGGAACTTTTTCCTCGATATACGTCCTGGAATCATTGTATTAAGAGTATATTCTTAGTTTTGAGCAGGGCATGCTTGGATCTTTAGAGACTTTTAGTTTGTTCATGTGTAGGTTATTTCTAACTGGTTAACGTTATTGATGAAAAAGTTTCTTTTGCGATTAGTAGCCGGTCCGATCAGAAAATGCCTGGACTAATTACTGTAGCCTAATAATAAATCTTTTGTTAATTTAAGTAAAGCCGGGTGCCGAGAACATTGCGTAAAAATTATGAAATACTCATCCCACGTGAGAATGGGCATTTATCGTTTATAGCCTGTTGGAAGTAAATATGTTATCATTGTTATTCCCATGAATTTAGCTACGATTTCGAAAAGGAGAGATCCCTGTTGTTTTAGACAAAAAAACCGGGTGAAGGAGGTAAGTATATTTGGCCCAAGCCTGTTAATTTTATAAACCTCTCGTGAAAGTGCCCGGTGTCGTTCATCCCACAATGGTTCACGTGACGGTGGTTTATCCCACTTGGCTCTCCCCACCGCAGAGGTCTCCTACCTGCCTACAGCCTAGACTGCATGCACGCTTGGGAAAAAACGCGCGGAGGTTGGGTAGAGGGAAAAAGTGTTCCCCGTGGTCCCGTTTTCTCTCCCCTGCGCTCCCGCCTCGGTTTTCTCTTTTACTATTATTTACTAATAGGAGCCTCTACAGAGGAGAGAGTGCCCACCTTAGTCACGCAATGGTGGGTAACGTTCCAAGCCATAATAGTTCTTGCGCGGACCCTCGCGCGGATCCTCACGCGCAGATTCCAAATAACCGCAGCTCTCGACCAGTCTCAGGTTACAGTCGAAAGATGATGACACTCAGGAAGGTGCCTGCGTTTCTACCCTCTGGTTACAATTTCTAGCTGACAGTTTTTGTCTTTTGTAAGGTAAGAGAACTTTGATGTAGATCTGACAGGGCCTATGTTAAGTCTTGCTTATGCTCGTAAGATGTTTAAATTTGGGGTTATTTGGGTACATCAACAAGGGCGGAACATGTTTCTTCGCGCCGTTTCATTCGATCCTTTTGATTCACTTGATCCATGTTGATTGCATTTAGTGTAAAGGTAAAGTACGCGTTTGTTTGATAAGTTTCGCCATAAATTAAGGTGCATTGATTAAGCTGAGGATTTTCAGTTATTGAAGGGTTCCATGAAGAGCTTGACGTTTCTGTATTTAAACCCGGAAGCGGTCCGGGGGGGGAGTTAGGAAATTACTGTGCTACCCCACATTGTTTGTAATAAAGTTTTTTTTTAAACGAATGTAGATCTTTCCAAATGTTTCATTCAGAAAACGTAGCTTTGTCAATTCAAAGCTTGACCTTCCCCTCCAACTCATGAATGTCTTGAGTGAGTTTTCCGAGTGGATTTTGGACCGGGGGGGGGGGGGGGGACTCAATAAGGTTTTATACGGGGAGGCTCCGCCCGGAGGTTCAAACCCTTACCCTTTAATATACTCATTTTTACCAAAATGGTACCCCTTTCATATACCAGTAGAGCAAAATTGCATCTCTTTGTTATACCTCAAGGATAAGCCCAAAACAATAGAATTTCCTATAATCGCCACGTTTTTCCCGAGTTTTCAGTCGTTCTGATTCAGTTGCGTAGTCATTTCTATCAAAATGTGGCACCCTTTGATATACTTCGCTTTTGCCACCATTTCTTCCACTTTGCAGCTGATTTTGTAACCCTTTCGTATACTAAAATGGCATTTTCCCCTACCCTTTAATATACTGCGAGCTTAAAAAAGGCACCCCTTTCGTGTGGAGCCTCCCTGTATAGCCCACTGTAGGGAGTGCCCCCCCCCGGGGATTCGGAAGTCTGCTTGCAATTGGTTGCTTGATTGCTTGCTTGCTCGGCTGTAGACAGTACATTTTTGGCAAAACAAACAAACAAAACAAAACATGCAAAACAAACAAACAAACAGAAAAACCTACCCCACCAGATAATTTAATAATAATGCACTGTAGATTCCTTGTGCTAAAACCACAGGTATCGCAAGCTCTACAAGTACGTAAGTACCAATGTCACATTGTAATTGGAGCATCACAAATGGCTGTTGCAAAACAGTGAAATTATACGGGGTTTGTATGGGGACTTAAATGAATTTACATTTAGGACATAAATACTGAGG
The DNA here is from genome assembly GCA_964030785.1 of Siderastrea siderea. Lineage (NCBI taxonomy): Eukaryota > Metazoa > Cnidaria > Anthozoa > Scleractinia > Rhizangiidae > Siderastrea > Siderastrea siderea. The sequence continues at coordinate 17,688,346 of OZ034979.1, read as the reverse complement.
AAGATAATTTATGACAAAAATGCCTCAACTTGCCTCCGTGATTAATTTGTAGTGATTGCATGGTAAATATGGCCATTTCAGCGCAATTGTGGTGGGTTTTTGTTTCCTTGTTGTCCTTCCTTATACACTATGCAATCACTAGGCAAGGAGGCAAGCTAGGTGAGGCATTTTTGTCGTATTTTCCTCAATCGTTATTTTTAAGTTGTTAAAATGCTTTTGTTTAACATACGTTAATCCTTATACAACCTAATTTTGCTGTTTTGCAACAGTCATTCGTGATGCTCGAACTACAATGTGACAATATTCTTGTTGCTTTAACATTGCAAAGATCAATTAAAACACTCGTGGAACTTGGGATACCTGTGCATGTAAGGAAGCGAGAGCTGACCGACTCAAGGTAACTCACTGCATGGGCGCCCAAGTTTATATCACTTCAGTTTGGAGCATTTGGTGGTGGTCCTGATCGATCCCTGCAAACCAAGCAGTACATACATGTACGAGTGCATCCTTTTTGCCCTGGTCTGAATACATTTTCCCAGGAAAAAATACCCATGTTCCTCTTCATCGAGCTCTGACCGATGATCGGCCACCAAGTTGAGCCAGTGACGTCATGTGCAAAGAGATTTATGCAAAAATTAGCATGAAATTAGTATCAACATCCAGCGTAGTCTAATGGGGATCACCGACCACTGCAAAAGTGTTAATTTAAGTGCTGGTTTTGAGTCGTCCAAGCTGTGGTCATCATAAGTGTTTTTTTATGCCTTTCCTGACTTGAAAACATCAAAAATGTGAGAAAGAGACTTGGTCAAAAATATAAATACATAGGAAAGAAGTTATAAACAAAATTGCCAATTTATCTCCAATTACTGTAATTAATTCTTCAGAAATAGACTTAAATTAATTCTTTCTGCAGTTTTACTGCCATAACTGAAACATTATCTAACTTAAGTCGAGGAGATATAAGGTGAAACTATTCTGCACTTTATGATGAAAGCACGAAACTTGGCACCCTAATGTTAGGAATCGCCCTTGCATCAGGAGCCTGGCCAGACCGGGGTAGACTGGGGCCAAAGCCTGGCCTGAAAGCCGAGGTGAGCTCGGCCACAAGCCAGGCTTTGGCCGGGCTGGCCAAGGGATAAAAAAACCGGGGAAGCCGCGGTCAGGCGGCCAGCCCGGCCTGGCCTGGCCGTGGCAGACCGGGGCCAAAGCCGGGCTTGAAAACCTTGTTGAGCCAGGTCACAGGCCAGACTGGCCGGGCATAAAACACCAAGGCCAGCCTGGCCAGTGACAAAAGTAAGACAACTGTGGCTGCCAAGATCAGCTGAATTTTAATTTAGTCAGCACTCAGACAAATAAAAGCAACCAGGAAATTAATTACTGGCAGGTTAGTAAGTTGCCAGGCAAACTGCCCAGACATTACTATTAATAAAATTGAATGCCATTTCAAAAATACTATCAGAATAACATTTAATACAATGATTTATTATGCATTGTTGCACGTCAAACATTGAAAGTTTTTCATTCAGTTGCAGTATTTACAACAATTTTTTAACAGCATTTTCGTATTAATGGTTATATACAATGTATAATACAATAATGATATAATAAATAGCATTTCATTCAGAAAGGAATAGTGCCCAAGAATCAAAAACTGATAAACTCAAATAAATTGGTTTGACAAGAAGTTAAGTTTTTATTTCTAGGCAGCTATGAAAAGTGTCATGGGGAGCATTAGAATTTAGACACAAACACCCCATACATATAAATTCCATTCAGTTAAAACACAAGGTTTTACATTGTCTAGCAAACCAATGCAATCAGTAATCGGTTCAACTGACTAAAACATCCAGGAAATTGCAATATTGGTACATGTAGATTACAATCTATATTAGTTACTGCACAAAGAACTGCTGACACCATAAACTTATATGTATATGTGTTATGGAAATACAGAGCCATAAGCTTTTAAGCTTATATTCATTTGAATGTCCAGAAAAATCAAATTAATGCCAACTATTTAGATTGCATTGAAAGACTTGTTCACTATTTTAAATGTCTTAAACCTACATTTGAACATTGTGTTCTGTAATTATGAGTCAAATAATGCAAAAGAAAATGGTATCAACAGAATTTAGTGCCATGTTTAAGTCACTTAGCTTATTAAGAACATTGGTGACTTGATATTGCTCTGCTGTTTGAGTGTCAGTCTCCCTCAGCTGAAGTCACTGAACAATGTGTTGAATACAGTCAATATCTACAACAAAACATAAATGAATGGTCAAAACCAGCTTATCTGAATGATGCTGCATTTAAAACATGCTTAAAGAGCAATGTTCTTTTAAATTATACTACTCTAACAGTCCACAAGCTGTAAGCTCAAGTTTCATTTGCCCCAGTCATTTCACAATTTAGGAGATCCTTTGAGCATTCAAACAAGGACTCAAATCCTCTGTCATTCTTAGTTACTTTGAAAAAATGTGCACAAGCCTGGTAGAAAAAAGTATCCAGATTTAAGCTCAAACTTTAATAAAGGACGTCTGTCTGCCTGCTTCAGATCCTCAAACATTTTAACTCAGAAGCACATGGTCGATCTTTACTTAAAATAATCATTAATTTTGAATCCAATCTTTCAAAATTATCATTTGCCTTCAACTTACCTCAGCCTAAAGGGTAGCTGATCCACATTTTGCCGCTCTGATTCTTCATTCCAAGCTCAAAAGACGCAAACATTTCATGCCACGAACTGAACACAAAAAATCGCGCCGAAAGCGAACAAAAACGGTCACTATCTGAGCCCGCAGTGGTCTAGCTGCTGACCGAAACAACCCAATTTGTTTCCAGGCTCCTCAGAAATGTGTTGTGAATTTCAAGATGGCGGTTGCTCTAATGGCCCACGTTATCAACAAACTTCGCTTTCCTTCTGATTTTAAAGCTAACATAATGCAAGAAAAGGATCAAAAATCATTTTTTGACTTATACAGTGGGTCTAAAGAAATTGACTTCTTGGAGAAGTTTGGAATCAGGCCTGTTATTCTGAAAAAGGTGTTATGCATTGTGTCATTGCATTGACCACATCAAAAGTTACACGTGTTGTCTCCCATTGCAAACTTACGCAGACAATCAACAGGTAAACTGCTTTTTTTGAGTTCAGGATTTTGATTTATTTATCATTAAATAGTGCCTCATTTTCACAATTTCCAAGCAGAAAAAGAAATATCCTTACAGCATAATTCTTGCTCAATCAGTGTTCAAAGTTGCGTTTGATCGCTCACTCATACCTCAAGATGCAATGCGTGACTGGACACAATATTTTAGTAGCACTTTTAGTGTAGGAATTTCAAGTTTACCCCACATTCAAGACGATTAAAAATTTCTCAGTTCCAGATCTTTTAAAGTGACGTCTTTTAATATATGACTGGCTGAAGAATCACTTTTAATTGTAACTTCAGAGACATTTAAAATGCTCAAAATAAAACATCTAGTAGTGACCTCTAGTAGAGTTTCTTTGATGTCTCGATCTTATGACGGGATTAGCAAAAACAACCAATAACTTTCACTCCATGAGAAAAATGCTAGGTTTCTAACGACTACTTTTCAATGCCAGAAAATCCAAGAAAGCCTGGTTGACATCTTAGTGGCCAGGAAAGCCGAGTTTTTTTTTTGGCCAAGGTTGCCAAGAAAGTCTGGCCTTGGAACTAACATGGCCGAGAAAGCCGGACTTTTGTGGCCAAGGTTGCCAAGAAAACTTGGCCGTGGCCAGGCTTGCCAGGCTTTACCAGGCCGCATTTTCCCGGTAAGCTTGGCCAAAAACCCGGAAAGCCTGGCCTGGCCAGGCTTTGCCAGGCTAGCCGGGTTTTTGACCGCGCTCCTGATGCAAGGGCGTAGGGAATGTTTTAAACATTAGAGACAACCTGGATAGGATCTGTGGCAGCTGGGAAGGGGGGGGGGGGGGTTCTCAATGTGGCCGCCATGATCAGACTGTAAGGACTATTATTAGCAAAATGAAGCAAAATTAACTTGATACGGTTTTGAATTGTCATTTTAGTTATGTCTGCTTGTTGAATTTCCCATCAAAAGGAAACATTAACATTTTCGGGGTGATTTAACTGAATTCAGAGGATCGTTTTATATTTTTAGGACAAAATTATGCAAATTAGATATCTAATTAATTCAATATTATACACTGGTCGAATTATTTTAAACTACAATTTTGCTTTCTCCTCAATTATTTTGGTGGCCACTTTCAAACTTACCTGTTTAACTGTTTCACGGCAGAACTGTGTTGCAGTTAAAGAAAATAGAAACACGATTATTACCCGCACTATTTATTCAGTTATTTGTCCTTTTATTTCCCACTTGATTCTCATCAGTTTAAGTCACCTACGGTAACGACACAAGCACAGTAACTTCCAAAACAGATTTTCTTTGGCAAATTTACTCCTTCATCTATAGCTTTACAGCTCTCGATTAACAGATTCGTTCTGTTAAACAAAACCAAATTTTGTTGGACTGGGTAGTTTAGCACTATAAAAGAGCGCCAGGCTTACGGAAGGGACTTCTGTACAGATGGAGTAGTATGTCTTCTAACATCTTCTCTGAAAAACGTTTTTCTTGCATTATTCACATTGTTATCAGATATTGGAAGTAGCGATGAGCTAATTCTTTAGACTTGGAAGAATTTTGTCTGTGTGTGCTAGTCTGTGAATTGCCCGCATTTTCTGTGCAAGCATATGCAATGCGGGCATACATGTAGCATCAATGAGCATACTCTTAAGTGATCAGCTAGCTATGCACCTTCTTTCCGTAAAACTCAGCATGGTGCTGCATCTAGTACATGGTGCATGCATTGCACCTGTATGTTATTGTTTAACGTAGTACTGCACTACGCAAGTTATGTTAAGTACCCGAGTAAACGTCCTGTCCGCATGCCTGTTTGTTAGCTGATAGCGGAGCCAGCGTGCTAGCGCGTCAGCGGAGCTCCATTGCTAAGGAAATTTGGTAACCTATCAAGCCAAGAAATTTTGGTAGTGACATAATAGTCACGTGACTGTCCGTCCGTCCGTCCGTCCGTCCGTCCGTACATCCGTACATCCATACATCCGTCCGTCCGTCCGTCGGCACCACAGGGCTACCAATACACTTCATACACTGAATATAACCCTGTGCTGACTCCCGTGTGTTTTTGGCGCGAAATCGCATGTTGACCCACGTTGTAGCAAAACAAGCAAAGACAACAAAAGTCAAAAACAAATTTGTTAATGGAAAAAAAAGCTCAAAAGAATACTCAGTTGTCTTTTTGGTGGAAGGGGAAAAGTTCAATTTAGGCGAAAAAAATTAGGCGATAAAGTTCAGGCGAAAAGTTCAAATTTGCCTCGTCGTTTCGAACTCGGTCGGCACACCGCTTGAGTTCGCAGCTTTTCGCAGCGGTTTCAATGCCAAATATAGCAGAGCTAGTGCTTTTTGGTTTTTTCTGTCCACAATCATGGTTTTTACGGCGTTCCGAACACATTTTCCAGGAAAAACACCAGCATGTTCATGCTGATAGGCAGCTTGTCAGGAAGAAGGAAATAAGTATTAAAATCAACTTCAAAGATGACAAGAAATCTGGCTTCAGCTGCTGACGTCCCGGGTTCGGCTCCCAGCGAGGATAAGAATTTTTTTTTTTTTAATTTAACAACTTGAATGAGAGTATTTTCACAAATTAATAACTGCCAGCAAAAAAAAAAGCAAAAAACAAAAACAAACAAACAAAACAAAAAGGGGGGCTCCGCTTTTAGGCTTGGCTAAATCTATATATTATCGACTTCAAACATTGTCTGGCACCAGTCACTGTCTGTGGCATGAGGTAGCATATAATCCAATAAGAGTACAACCCTCTCGATAGTTTGTGTACTTTATTATCTCATCAAGGTTCAAACCAAGGACACGTGCCTCGTTGCAATTCTAGGATGTAAAATAAAACTTCTTTATTACATCTTCCAACAGAATTAGTGTCCTTTATAGAGGAAGGATTGTTCTAGCTATTCCAGTCCAGGACATCGAACTCCTTCCGTATGTCAGAAATGTTACTGCAATCATTATGGTGTTCCCTTAGTATTCGCACAATCAACTCAGGGCACACTACCAGTTGTAGTTTAATGAAAATGCCATTAAAAGCTTGTTAAAAACCCATGAACCCATTTTTCATGGTCATGAAAATGGAGATTCCCCATTTCATGGCCTTTGTCAAGCCCATGAAAATTCCATTAAATATTATATGACTTAATTCACGACCCATGAAAAATCTTTCATGCCCATGAAAATTCCATGAAATATTACGTGATTTAATTGATGACCCATGAAAACATCTTTTATGGCCATGAAAATCTTGGACCACACCAAAGTTGATTTCATGGGGCATGAAATTTTCATTGCGCCATGAATTATCCATGAATCACAGGTCATGAAAATTAGGGTAAGGTACATTAACCTACAAAACATGAGACAACAATTTTAATTTCACAAGGATCCACACAGAAAGTAAGCACACAACTAGTTTATACAGCAGAAACAAATCAAAGGGAAATTTTGACTTACACATTTTTTGTTTTTCTGTTTTCCTTGCTTTTCAAGTCCATTTAATAACAAATCATTAGTCAAGCACAACATTGCACCAGCTCTGATTCTTGTGATAACATATACTATTCCAGTGTGAAGTCCATCACTATTTGAAGTTCATTCCTCGTTAAAATATTACTGTGGAGTTCTTAAATGCCGTTGTAAAATTGCTTGAATTGGTGAAGTTCACAAAGTTTATTGGTCATAATTTTGTCATAATTACAATAAAAGGGTAACACTATCCAGCGAATAGCGATGGCTAGTCTGGGCGGGTAGTGTTTTACATTAATGAAACGAAAGAAGTCAAGTAACATACAAAATATATACACTTGTGAATATGTGTATATTCCATTTGTGTATAACCATATTTGTGTATATAATGTAACATACTACACGAACGAGTCCATGTTTAATGAATCTAACCACAAGACCTGGCCTGGTTACTTATGTATGCTGGCCAGGTTGCATATGTGACATCCCCTTTTCTTAAAAAAAAAAACAAAAAAAAAAACAAGAAACAGTAATGTAAACAGCGCAGCTATACTGAGTGACTAATCACGGTAAAGTTCAAAGGTAGAGAAAAAACAAACAAACAAACAAATGCTTTTAGACTGAGGGTAAGATCTGAATAGATCACGCAAGTCCTATTGCAAAGTAACAGGTTCAATGTCACTGTCAAGGTTCATAGTCATCCAGCCATTTTGGCTTGCTTCGCAGTCTTCCAGAGGTCCGCCTTACGGGAATTTGAGGCGTAGACTGCGGGGGCTCCGTAGGTTGAGCGGCTGTTGTCTCAGATGAAACTGCTTCTGGAGTGGGACTTGGTGATGCCGGAGGTGCTGCCTGGACCACCTGATATGGTTGAGACTCAAATGATTGACGCAAGAATTTGCGATTTCGACGGTAGACCTGAGCGTCTTCGGTTTTGACTTTGAATGATCGGGGTGCCTCATGTTTTTCCAGAACAATAGCAGGTGTCCATGTTCGCCCTTGTTGGATTCTGACAGGTGCGCCAATTTGAAGTGGAGGCAGAACTTTAGTACCACGGTCATGGTATTTCTTTTGCCTTTGCTGTCGGGCTGACAGAGATTTGTGTGCTCCTTGGACAAGCTTGGGAAGTAGCAAGGATGTTGGTGCGGGTAGTTTGTCTTTAAGCATTCGGCTCATCAAGAACTGTGCTGGTGAATACTCAAGGCCTGATATGGGTGTGTTACGGTACTCCAGTAGGGCCAGATGAACATCTCTTCCTTCTTCAGCTGCTTTCCTCATGAGCTGCTTTATTGTTCCAACTGACCTCTCACTTTGTCCATTTGATGGAGCATGATGAGGACTTGATGTCTTAACTTCAAAACCCCATGAATCAGCAAATTGAGCAAACTGCTTACTTCCAAAAGGCATGTTATCTGCTATGACAGTGTCAGGTATGCCGTGTCTTGCAAAACAGGTTTTCAGGTGTGAAATGACGCAGGCTGTAGTCTTGGTTGCTAAATGGGACACTTCCGGATATTTCGAATAATAGTCAACAATAAGGAGGTAATCCTTTCCACTGAATGTGAAGATGTCCATGCCTAGCTTAGACCATGGACGCTGAGGAATCTCATGAGAGATGAGTGGCTCCCGGGGGTTGGCAGGCTTGTACTTGGCACATGTGGGACATCTGGAAATGGTTTCTTCGATGTCGTGTCCCATACCAGGCCAATACATAATGGAACGAGCTCTGGCTTTACACTTCTCCATGCCCAGGTGACTTTCATGCAGTTTAGCCAACATTTCACGACGCATACCAGTGGGAATAACGAGCTTCTCTCCCTTGAATACTAGACCTTCTATGGCGTGAAGCTCGTCCCGGATAGGCCAGTATTGCCTTGCCCTGATAGGTGTGTCTCTCTTGTACTCTGGCCACCCTTTACAAATGAGTACTTGTACGGATTGTAAAGCTTCGTCGGTGGCTGTTGCTTGCTTCAGGAGGTTGACTTTTTCTCCAGAAATTGGCAGCTCAGAGACCAGACTGTGTATCGTCAGTTCCATTTCTTCGTCTGGATAATCTTCACCGGGAGTCACAGGAGATGGATGCGCACGAGATAGCATGTCAGCAATGCAAACCTTGGTGCCTGGAACGTACTTCAAGTTCAGTTTATATCTTAGTAGCCTGAGGAGCATGAGCTGAATTCTTGGCGAGGCATTCTGGAGTGGCTTTCGGATAATGGTTTCAAGCGGTTTGTGGTCATTCTCAACTTCTACTTCTCTACCATAAATGTAGTGGTGAAAGTGTTCTGCAGCAAATGTGACCGCTAACAGCTCTTTCTCAATTTGGAACCAACGCTGCTCAGTCTCGGACAGGGCACGTGAGGCATATGCTACTGGTCCTCTGTCCTGGAGAAGGCAGGCACCTAGGCCAGTGGATGAGGCATCAGCTTGTATCGTCACCTTCTTGTTGGGGTCAAAGAAGCGCAGAACTGGTTCACTGCTGAGAACTTGCTTAATCTTGTCAACAGCCTGCTGGTGCTCTGGTAACCATTGGAACTCTACATCTTTCTTCAGTAATTGCCTGATGGGACCCATAGTGGTGGACATGTCTGGGATGAAATCTTTAAAGGAGGCAACAGTTCCCATCAGCCTGCGAACATCTTCTTTACTTGTTGGCTGGGGTAATTCCACCATGGTCAGGTCGGATGCCATCTTCACTGATGATACTTCCGAAGTAGACAGCTCGTTGCTGTTTAAATTGAAATTTCTTTGGATTGAACTTTACATTTTGTTCTCTTGCTCTTTGCATGACATTTCTCAGCAGTTGGTCATGCTCCTCTTCTGTGGCACCAGCAATAATCATGTCATCTGCGATGACTTCTACTCCTTGCATGTCTCCAAATACCTTGTAAACTCTCTTTTGCAGAACTTCAGATGCAGAACAGATACCAAATGGCATACGTAAGAAACGATATCTGCCAAAGGGTGTGTTAAATGTGCACACGTAGGAGCTTTCTTCACTCAAGGGCACTTGCCAGTATGAGTCTTTCTGGTCCAAGACTGTGAAGTATTTCTTTCCTCCTAGGCGCGAGACAACATCTTCAAAAGTAGGAATTTGAAAATGTTCCCTTCTTATCACCTGGTTTAGGTCCTTAGGGTCTAGGCATAAACGAAGACTGCCATCTTTCTTTTCCACGATGACGAGGCTATTAACCCAGTTGGTGGGTTTGTCGACCTTGGCGATAATCTCATCACGTTCCATTTGATCAAGTTTCTCCTTAAGTCGGTCGTGTAAGCCATGTGAGACTCGGCGTGGGGGGTGAATGACAGGCTCAGCGCCATTTTCGATAGCGATGTGGTATGGCTCGAACTTGCCCAGTCCCATGAACACATCCTTGTATTCTTCTAGAACATCTTGTTTGGTGAGGTGACCAGGGTTAATCACATTGACAGAGGGTTGTCCTCTCATTGGCTGACTAGGAAGGCAATCAGTTCTTTGTATCAGACCCAGTTTCTCGCATGCTTGCAAACCCAGAATTGAAGGCGCTTTTGTCATAGCAACATAGAATTGGAGTGGTTCTTCACATTGATTGGTTTTGCAGGTCAGGGTAGCTTTGCCCTTGTGGTCAATGACGTGGTCTCCATAGGCTCTCAGAATAACGTTTGATGCTTGTAGGGGAGGACGATTCTGCAGCTTCTTAAACGTTTTCCAAGATATCACGTTGGTTGAGGCACCAGTATCAAGTTTCATCTTCACCTTACTACCATTTACGTTCACAACGGAGAACCATGCTGAGTTGTCTTGGGTAGAGATGTTCCCCACATAGAGGGAGTCCACAAAGAACTCATCTTCGCTGCTGTCTTGAGTGACCATTTCATTTACATTTGGATTCACCGACCTGCACTGGCTGCTGAAGTGGTTTGGACCCCCACACCTTAGGCATGTCTTTCCCCAAGCTGGACACTCGTTTCGCGCATGCGTGGTTCCACACCTTCGGTAATTTCGTCCTTTATCACGGTCTTGTAAGTTTCGCCCTCGGGATCCACCTTGTTTGCCGCTTTTTGGAGTGCGACCTTTGCTTGGACGAGTTGTGTTCAGGGCGTCTACTTCTTTGTAGTCCGACTTGTCGGCGCCTTTCATGCTCACGAATTCCTTGTGTGCGAGCTCGGAAGATCGAGAGATATCAACAGCTTTCTGCAGATCGAGTTGCGGTTCACGAAGCAGTCGCTCTTTCAGCGGAGGATTGTCGGTCGAAAATACAATTTTGTCTCTGATCATGTTTTCTGGTTCAGCAAACTCGCACGATAAAGCTAGCGTTCGCAGGCGTGTTAAGAACTCGTCGAAGGTTTGCCCTGCGGTCCTCGAGGAATCCCAGAACTGGTACCTGGAGAATACGATTCGCTTTTGTCCAGCAAACTCCTTTTCGAATTTTGCTTTCACGTGGTCGAATTTATTCTTGTCTTCGCCTTCGCGCCACTCGAAGTGGTTGTATCGCTCCAATGCTTCGGGGCCAACAGCCGACAACAACATGGCAATTTTGGTCGGATCGGGTTTCTTCGTCTTTTCTTTAGCGACGAGATACAATTCAAATCTTTGTATCCATCTTCTCCAATTTTCGGAGGGGTTCCCCTGAAGCGAAAGATATTCAGGAAGCTTGAAATCTTGCTCCATTTTGGTTGTTTCTCCCACTATTTGACACCATGTAACATACTACACGAACGAGTCCATGTTTAATGAATCTAACCACAAGACCTGGCCTGGTTACTTATGTATGCTGGCCAGGTTGCATATGTGACATATAACAATTTGTCTTTTAATCCAAGCTTTAAGCCAGGCTCAACCACACTGGAATTTCAGTCAGTTATCACTGTGCTCAAGGAGAGAAGGCGCTTTATTGTAGTGGTTACTGTGTTGGTCACTTCAGAACTGTGTTGTTTTGTTGTTTCCTCAGTGGAAGCCTTTTCTTGCAGCCATATGTAAATTACTCATACACAAGGTCACTCCACCTTAAAAGTTAAGGACCTAAAAAAAGATTCAACAGTTCTGAATTTTTCATAGGCTTAAAATTCCTTCATTAAAAGTGTTCTTTAACATTGCCTTGACGCGCATCGAGCACAATTAACTGCTGTTAACTGTTAATATAAGCTTATATGTTATAAGACTGCTTTCAGATTGAGCTAAAGAGAAGCTTTAAAAGATAAAGAGTCTGTTAATTTAGAGTCATTTCGTTTTCTGCTAGAAATATGTGAAAATGGAGGACTACCTTTTGTATACTAAAAATCCTGTACTCAAAGAAAGCAGTTTACCTTGATTATCTGAAGGTTGTGATCCGTGACAACACGTGTATGGGTCACTTGTGTGAAGTAACTTCGATCAGCTCGCTTCATAATACATTTTTCAGAATGACAAGCCGGACTTCGAACTTTTGCGAGGAGCAAACTGTTTTAAGTCACCAGAAAAATTAGCAAATGATTTTTTATCATTGTCTGGCATCATGCTAGCTTTTAAAATCGGAAAGAAAAGCGGAGCTTGTTTGCGGCATGAGATTTCCTAGAGCCGCCATGTTGGACACGTATCTGAGGAGCCTGGGAACAAATGAGCTATTTTGGTCAGCAGCCGGACTACTGCGGGCTCAGAGAGTGACCGTTGATTTCGGTTTTGGGCGCCATGTCAGAATGTTCAGCTAGCTAGCTGTGTATCCCTCATCTTTTCAGCCAAAATGATGCATCAGAGAAACAGAATTGGATCAACTACACTTAATATGCTTCTTTAGAAGGAGGTAAGTTAAAGGCAAATGACATTTTTTAAAGAATGTTTTCAAAATTGATGATTTTTCAAGTGAGGATCGACCATGTGCTTGAAGAGTCAGTAGTTGACTCAGGCTCTTACATGTAAATTTAGAGACTTTTTATGGGAGTTGTGTGCAGCTCTTTGGTCTGTGTAAAGTAACTTAATTCAGGAATAACAGGATTTGAGTTCGGGTTATAACCTTCGAATGGGTATACTAAATTATAAAATGAATTGGGTTTACAGACTCAAAAATATTGCTCATGTCTATTTTCAATGTCGTCACATGAACAGCTTTCAATGACCACTCAATGTTTTGTTTTAGGTATATTGACTGCATTCAGCTTCATGTTCTTGTGAGAGACTGAGACTTGAACAGCTTCAGAGGAATAACAAGTCAATAATGAAGGCTTTTAATAAGCTAAGTTGCTTAAAATTTACTACTAAGTACAGAACACAGCTAATTTTGTAGATGTAAGACTTTTAAATGATCGACTCTTATAAAGCAATCGTTGTTGAAACCATCAAATGATTTGCAGGGATAAAATCTTTTTTGATCAGCAAGATTATTGCTTCATTCAATTCATTCAATATATATAAGCCTTACAAAATGTAAACATCGTAATGTACCCAATGCTGCAAGTTTTGCAGGTTTGCCTTTTTGGACAAGGAAAAATAACCTTGTTCGGAAAATAAGTTAAGACTCTATTTTTTGAATCATATTTTAATTGTTGGACATTCTTCCTTTTTAAGGAATTCATTTAATACAATTATTGTTAGGTCATATTATGAGAAAGGTTCTAGCTGTTATGTTACAGTAAATATGTAACTGAATGAAAACCTTTCAGTGTTTGACACGCAACACTACCTTCTAAACCAGAATATTAAATGATTTTCTGCATTGCTTATCTTCAACTGGTTGGGGATGGCAAGTAACTAGGAATGAAATGTCACTGTTTAGAAATCAAAATATATACGTAATCATTAAACAAATCGCTGTAGATCTAATGATATTACAACTTAAATCCAACATTACATGATTTTGATTAAGAATTGTATGATAGCAAAGTTTATTCATTTTACAAGACTGAAATAGAGAATCGGACGTTTTTTATATTATATTTTCTAATGCAGAGCATACATCTTCACAATATAAAATTTGTAAGTAAATATGACACCAAGGTGGGTTCAATAAAACATTTATTATTATTATCATGAGGACCAGATTGATGTTTCAGTTGTTTGTACAATGATATACATGTAAACAGCACATTCCATCTTCTGTGCCTGGGCAGATGGGCAATGACAGTTCACAGGATTTTGGTGAGTTTATTATCTTGTTTAATGGACTCTTAAAAGAATTTTCATGGCACAGAGCAGTTATCGTTTACACCATGGAATAAAAGGGAACCAAATTTCATGGACTTTTCATGGTACACAGTGGTCATTGTTTAACCCATGAAAATAACAGGGACTCACATTTCATGGACCATGAAAATGCTGTGAAAGGCCATGAAATAACAAAGAAAATTTTCATGGACCATTAAAAATTCCCAGTTCACAGGGTTTTCATGGGCCATGAAATTGTTAGACCATTAAAACTCCATGAATTCCTGTGCCATGAAATTCCAGTGGTTAGTTTCATGGCTTGTACCCAAGACCATGAAAATCCCATTAAAGTGCAATTAATGTCCCATTAAAATTTAATGGCATTTTCATGCATTATTAATGACTTCATACAAACTTTTGACTTTTCATGGGCCATGAACGGTGAAGTTTTAAGAGGATTTTCATGGCCTTTTTAATGGTTTTTTCATGGAATAAAACCCATGGAAATACCCTTAATTTTTGCCATGAAAAACCTGTGAAATATTTCTGAAAACCCTGTGAAATTGCCATTAAAAAATTCACAAGATTTTAATGGGTTTTGATTTCATAGTGGCAGCTTGGTTTCGAATTCGCGCTGCAAGAATTTTGTATCTTATTAGATTGGCGATGCCTTTTGAACTAGCACAATAATTAGAGTACGAGTGCAGTAACCTGATGTGCATGGAAGGTTTCCTTGGCATTTAATGCTTCCAGGAATGAATCTGCATATCTGGTTGTAGTATGTTTTCTTATACATTGAAGCACTGGAATCGAACAATATAAAATTAACAGAATACAAAAAAATATAAAATTAATATTTCCACATGCATACAGCAATACAAGTGAGTTGTCCATGTAAGTAACACCCAAGATGGCCACTGGTAGCGGAATTATTCGCAATAGGTATCTATGGCTGTTTAGTTACTCTTGTGGTTGGTAAAGTGTAATTATCCAAAAAAGGGCAATCAGTAACACTTCCATTTTTTAACTGCATAAATCAAGACGCTTTAACTAACCCAATTCAAGACAACTTTTTTTTCATAATTTTCTGGCCATTTAACAGCCCCCAGGAAAAATAATATAGTGCCGTGCACTCTTTTACCAGCTATAACAAGTTATGATTGTCTCATGTAAAATTTGAGATGATAGTAATGAAAAAGTAACCTACAACTATTAAATCATCAAATGTGAATTAATTAAAATTTCTAATATGCATCATTATTACTTCAGAAATTCATTATTACTTCAATTTGACATTCTCAGAAACCTTTTATGCTAATTTTGATAGCAAGATAATCTTTGCACTTATTTTAATAGATCATTACGATCACACATTGCTTTAGACAATTATGCTGTGTGTTTCCACACCAAAGAAGTATCGCTGGCGGTGGCCATTTTGAATAATTACCCCACTATTTTTACTACCCTCTCCTGGCTGACACAGAGCATATCCCAATTGCCTCTAATCTTGAAAATGTTCCCCATTTTCAATTTGACCAGGAAGATTTCACCCAGAAGTGATCTGCACTTTTACTGTCTTTCAATGGCTGGATCTTCTCCAGTAGACTGCTGTGGGAGAGCAGTACAGGTGGAAAGTATAGGACCCATATACCACAGGTTGTCAGTTTTAGGTGAGTGGTTAATGGCAATCCACCTTGATTAATGATAATCTACCTTGAAATGCTCATATCAACATGTTGCATTAACAATAATTTATATTTTTGACAATTTCTAACACCCAGTTGGTTGTTAGTGATCACCTCATTACTCCAACAAGCATTACTTAGTAATTGTTTTATTAAATTCTCATCTTCGTTAATTGTTGCTGACTTTTTGTTGTATATACTTCTGGACAAAAGTGATGCTTTGTGGCAAAAACTTTTGAATGCAGCCGCACTTGATATGGTATCCAATTTCCAAACCATGCAATGAGCAGTCGGTTATTTGCTGAGAACCTGACTGCTGTGAACCATTCAGAAAGGACAAAATTTAATAACCAAGACTGAAATTTTAAAATGACATTATATAGTTACCTTTTTTGCCTGTGAATAATGTAGTACACTAATTGTCTTTTATTTGTTCAGAAACTATGTACAGGGTAGTTCAAATTCAGTTGCTCTAAGGACCTCTGCTCGGGTCACATACAGAATATGTCAGTAATAGGGTTTATTAAATGGGTCCAGCCTAGCGAAAGCTGGATTTCAAACATCTTTTTTTTCCTAGTGCAGTGTTGCTTAAACGTTTGGTTTCAATAATGGCCAACATAAAAACTATGGTACCACTGACTAACATTCTGCTGTAAAGAAAAATAACTGTATTAAAAAGCAAAACGTGTCTGGTGAATTATGTTAATTTGTCCAAGAACAAAAACAGTGTATTTGAAAAGTCTATTAAGAACGTCTCGTTAATGGTAATTTAATGTGCTTTTATGACTGGGCTGACTAATATGGAGACTCTGTACAACTCAGTGATACATTGTAGCACAATCAGTGTTTCAATTACTCTACAGGAAGCTGTTGTCTGTCAATGATCAGAAAGCTCTTTTTCGTGTCCAAATATCGGGCGGGAATCCGATGATCGGAATCGTACGGATTGATTTCTTGACTGCTCGGAATCGGTATGCGTTGACTAAGCCTTGAGTGCCGTTTCCCATTCCGATAGGAACAGTGCCGATTTAGTCGGAAAGAACTTGACCTCCTGATCCGACGCGTTTTAAACGTTCAAAATAGGTCAGATTTTAACGTTATGCAAAATTTGAAGTGAATTAAACTAACTGGAACTATAAACTTCGGACTATATTCGCTATTTCTTACAATTCTTTTACAGTTGGCATTGAGTTGAGTTTCAATATAAGCTTCTTTTAATATTGCAGTTTTATTTGAAGGATAAAGTGCGCGAAAGAAAGGTACGAGGGGAGCAGGGATGGCGCAGTGGTGAGAGCGCTCGCCTCCCACCAATGTGGCCCGGGTTCGACTCCCGGTCCCGGTGTCATATGTGGGTTGAGTTTGTTGTTGGTTCTCGTCCTTGCTCCGAGAGGTTTTTCTCCGGGTGCTCCGGTTTTCCCCTCTCCTCAAAAACCAACACATCCAAATTCCAATTCGATGTTGGAGGTGTCCCCAATTAGCATTCTTTGCTAGATACCGTTTGACACCTAAATAAAGTGATTTATTTTATTTTACGATTTGTCCCCATATCGATCGCACAATTCGTAGTAGGCAAATTCAGTTAACTGTAAACTTAAAATAATACCAGGAAAAAAGCTTGCTAGTTAACTTTAGTTCTCTTTCGTACATCTTCACCTTAGATTTTTAGTATAAGTTCCATTCAACAGAGTTTGAGTATGGTTCAATTCTGAAAATTTTAGCTTCGTTGTTTTATACGTCGCATTTGGCACCCAAATTTTTCACGGTGACCCTCGACCTGAAATAGTCATGTTTTCTCTGCTTTAATTTCTTTTATTAAAAAAAAAAAAAAAAAGCACACCGAAAGCAAGTGTTTCGGGTCGGTTGAAATTTGTTTTCATGATCGTGTTATCGTTCCTTATCTGTTTTTTTTTTCTCTTCTGTAAGTGCTGGGAAAGTTTCAATTGCAAATTGTTTTCGCAAAAGAAAGCGTTGACACATCGTGCATGGAAGTTTTAAGCGCTTTAGGTATGACCGATATCAGAACAAGTAAGCGTATCACAAAACGAAACATTCGCCATGAAATGTCAAAATCGGAATAATTTGCCGATTTTGATATTTTAGCATTTGACCGTCTCACAAAGGCAAATATTAAATTCCTGTGCTTCAACAAAACGCCGACCCCCCGTCAACTGACCCCCCACTGACCCCCCTTACTGACCACCTCTAAAATTCACTGGAAATAAAAAAAGTAATACTTGAACTAATAGCGAAGCCTGCGGGCAAAGCCCGCCAGCGGAGCTCCATTGTTAAGGAAATTTGGTAATCTATCGATCCGAAAGATTTTGGTTGTGACGTCAGCGTACGCCCGTACAGACTCTGGAGGAGGGGGAGGGAAGTTCCAAGGCAACCCAACCGGGAGTGGAGATTGCCATCTTTTCTTGGCGGGGAATCGCGCGGTTCTTTTGGGCAACCGGCGTTTTTCTTGGCGGGAAATCGCATGACCATCGTCAATTTGAAAACGATTCGTACTGTAGTTTTAAACTTGAGAAAAAAACATTTTTAAAATACCTATAAATGGAAAGAAAAAGTTCAAAAGAATACTGGTAGTAGGCGAGAACTTCAAGTTACGAAAGCTGCCTTCAAAGGACCTCATCGCTTTGTTTTCTTCACGGCGGAGAGCTTGCCTTGTTCTGAAACACAACCGAGTAAGTGAAGTTTTTAAAGGGTTTAAGGTGCATGATTTTGAGTATTTATTACGGCCAAAGAAATTACATTTTGAAATTGAATTTATGTCATTAGAAATGTGTCATTTAAGCTTACTTTTGACCTCAAAAAATTTTTAGAAAACGAGCTTAGATTTGTGGCAGATGTAGTCTTAGAATATTTTGCCATGCTGGAAGTGTAACGCGAATTGCATTTAAGTATAAACTTACGGGTTTTCGAATAAACTTTTTCAAAAATGATTTCTCTGTTTATTATTTTGTGTTTGTTTATTCGTAACAGTAGGTCAGAGCACAGTCGCAAGGCAACTGCACAAGCATCACTTACGGCTTTCAATTTTAACTGTCTGATCGGTTTGTGCAATTGTCGATTTTCTTGTCCTAGAACTTTTCAATAGTAATAATCTTTTAAGCGAAGCAGTTGTCGGTTTAAGACTATTTTATCCGAAAAGCTTCCGAAAAACAAGTTTTTTTGCGTTCCTCAAAGCGCCTAACTTTAAATAGGCTTACTTCGCATCCGCAAAACTTATGCCATAATTTAAAGCGTGTTTGGTGTTTGCTTGTTTTCAATCTTGATGGTATAAATTTTGACCAGACTAATAGGGGCACTTCATGTTATTTGTTAACTGAACATCCGAACGCGATGAAGATAACCCACTTACTTCAGAATAAGGTTTTTTTTGTTGTTGTACATGAGCGCCGTTTCAAGTTCATTCAAGCCAATAGCCAATAATCCGAGGAGATTTGGCAAGCCTTGACAGTTAATGACAGGATATGGAAACATTTAAAAAACCAAGCAAGACTGCTCCTGAGTAAAATATGTGTTCAGTTTGATGCCCGAAAAAAAAATTAAGCTGTGCTCAGCCTCTAGAATGACCTTTCGAGCTTGGTTTTACAGAACAGATCCTCAAAATATTGGAGGACAATTCAGAACACTTTCAGGCTTTTTGAGAAACACTTTTCGAAAGGGAACGAGCCAAAGAAAGCCCCGAAATATATTTCAGAGCGAAAAGTTTCAGGACTATTTTTGAGAAACGAGCACCAGTTTATTCCTTGGAGGCTCCGCTTTTAGGCATGGCTAAATCTATATATTAAAGAATATTGTTTTTAAATACACTCATGCACCATTAAACTGCCAAGATGGCGTGAGATAGATGATCTGCTTCATGCCATAGTTACAACTCCTTTTATCGCAAATGTTAGTTCCCTTTTCCGATAAACGAGTGGCAAATGTATGGAAACATTATCAACTGCTGTGCTCGGGAAAATGTAAATTAGACAGATATGGAACAAACCTGCGAGAAAACGGAAGTGGTTCTGTCTGTAACTTAGTAGTGCCAGGTCACGCTCTACAGGTACGTGGGCGCAGCCATTTTCTTCTTAATTTGAGCGAAGGCGACCATGGTGGTACATGATCAAGACAAGTTATAAGAATTCTAAGGATCTAAAAGGTAACTAAAGTTAAAACATGTATATATAATTTAATACTAACCACATCTGATAATTTTCAATGCCAGGTGCTTGTGTATTGATCAGACCACATACCAGAGAAACCTGTCGCATGCGGTATGCTTACGCCATGCCAACGCCATGCCTACAACACGAATAGTGCGAGGTAAATTACACATGTGCAAACCTACAACATCCTTAAGACAGTTGCATGCAACACGAAAAATGTCGTAGGATTTTGAAACATGTGTTAAGGTGGCTCCCTAGAGTTTCTGCAAGCGTGACTATACGAACTGGCAAGACTTGTAAAAGAAGCCCTAGTTCTGTTGTCTTGCAATCTTTGTTCCTGAATTTTACCAGTAAGGTTACCAACGTAATTACCCATATTTTTCAGGTTTTGCTTCTTAGGCATAGGCCGTTGCCATGGCAACAAAGCATCTAAAGAATGACAGATATTTTCCATTAATTCGTCTTTTTTCTCAAATATTTTGTTTTTCCCTCGGTGAAATTTTTTTAAACTGTCCTATTTTGTGAAAATGATTTTGACTAACATTTTGCAGGGGAAAAAATATGGGGTCGTTCAGACGGATTCACCGATATCACGTGATTTCATATTTTTAACCATTAAACTGGTTTGCTCTGACAGAATTTTTCCAAAAAATAATATGTGAAAGGTAGCGTTAGTATCTCAAAATGTGCGAAACTTAAAAAAAAATTAACCGAAGGAAACGCGAGAAATGTTACTGTTTGCTTTTTTGGGTATGCTGACGTCTTGAATTTCAGGAAAAACCTACGATTTTATGTGAGCGCGCACAGATTACTACAGCTTGCATCATCAGCGCGTGCGCGGTCATAAACTATAGGGAGCGACACAGCGGCAAAATGAGTGCGCGTGCGCTAACTCGTTCCCGCCATTTTCGCGGGCGGGCGCAAGCAGAGAGACTGGATTCAAGAGAAACCATTCGGGAGAAAATGGTGGCAATTCAAAAATTCCCGTCATATGTTTTCTTTTCGCGGAGATAAGGCCGTCGCGAAACAGATAAGGTTCTCACCATGAAGACACTTCCTAGAGAGACTCTTCTTCCACATATCTTTTTTACCAAACTAATTGTCTTCGCCACCATAGTAAATTTTTCGCTCGAAGTCAATGGCTCGTAAGTGAAACATGAATTGTGTCAGATAACTTTATACTTTTGCCGTAGCAGTGCTAGCTTTCGCTTTTTCTAAAGGTAAATTACTTCGCTGTTGTTTGAGGGCTAAAACGCAGGATAAGTCCGTTTGCAAGAAAAAGATGATTGAAAAAGCTGGTAGTCAAAATTAAATCCACAGAAAAACTCGCCTGAAATTCAGGCTATAAAGCGAAAACAACATGCGGACCGCTGAGGAAACGACACTTTTGCTTGCTTTATTCATCACGAAGTATAAAATTGATTCTGACTTATACGTCTTTCTAAGGTGCCTAATTAACTTGAATTGGCATGATAGCTGCAGGAATAAAATTCTGAAACCTTTAGGCAATTATTGGGAAGTCTTATTTTTTCCTAGGCTCAGTTTCCATGCTAAACAAGGTGTCCTTAGTCACAACTCAAACTTGCAATCAATCGACTTTTTACAGACAGAGAGCAAAGAGAGGAAAGTTTGTTATTTTAAGAAGCTTTTTAATAAAGCAATAAAAGCGAGAACTACTCTAGAATCACCGAACAGAAAAGGTTTATATAATTGGCGAAGTTGAAATTATTAAATAAATGTGCAAAATATAATCTTCGATCACGGCGTTCTGGCATCACACCGCACCACTGGAAGAGTTTATCCCCGGCTACAAATCTATAAATTTAAATTTAAATGATTTTGGAAATAGATTCCTTGCAAAAAGAAAGAAACTATAATCGCTCATGATTCTAAGAGCTAAAGCATGCTGAAGGTTTATTTCATACAAGCCGAAAATAAGGCGATTAAAAAAATTGTGATCCATGCAGCTGTTTATAACCGATGCGTGACAGTCTTTCTTTCTTGGCAAGCGCTCGTAACACAATCTACCTTGTATCGGTGCTAAAGTAACCTCAACTTGAATTTGCCAGATCATCCCAAAACGGCGAAAGGTCTTGATGGAACTGGCTGTTTTCGCAGCACTCGTGATCGTAAACAAGTTTTAGGAAGACGAGCAACTGTTGTTGTTTTTCCGAATTTGATTTTAGTGCGGTCCATTGGAAGTTGAGCAGCCCGAGTGAACTCTTCTGATACATTAAAGGAATAATCTATGGAGACGCAATAGAGTTTTAGTCTCGGTCTTCTCTCTCTTCATGCATTTTTATCAACGCGCTGCATCCAACACAAGCCACACAATAAGCTTAATCAAACACTCGCGGCTCCGAACTAATCATGAACTAAACTTTTGTTGCAAGCACCAAACCCTTAATCCAAAGTACAACAAGTTTCAAACCCTTTCAGCAAAACCAACCTCACCTCGCTGACTCTCGCTTTCTGGTTACGAACTACACAAAACTGGAGCCTTCTCTGTTATAACAGCTTTCTGATCATACCGGAAACAAGAAAATGACCGGAAGCCCGCGAAAAAGCCGAGCATGCGCACTCATTTTGCCGCTGTGTCATAGGGAGCGACACAGCGGCAAAATGAATGCGCATGCTCGGCTTTTTGGCGGGCTTCCGGTCATTTTCTTGTTTCCGGTTATGATCAGAAAGCTATTATAACTGCAAAGAAAGTTCCACGTTATGTAGTATGTAAGTCAGCGAGGTAAGGTTGGTTTTGTTGAAGGGGTTTGAAACTTGTTGTACTCATACACTTTGCATAAAGGGTTTGGTGCTGTCAACAAAAGTGAAAATTAGTTCGGAGCCGTTATTGTGTGGCTTGTGTTGGATGTAGCGCGTTGATAAAAATGCATGAAGAGAGAGAAGACTGAGACTAAAACTCTATTGTGTCTCCATAGATTATTCCTTTAACATATCAGAAGAGTTCACTCGGGCTGCTCAGGTTCCAATGGACAGCACTGAAATCAAATTCGGAAAAACAACAACAGTTGCTCCGTCTTCCCAAAACTTGTTCACGATCACGAGCGCTGCGAAAACAGCCAATCCCATCAAGACTTTTCGCTGTTTTGGATGACCTGGCAAATTGAAGTTGAGGTTACATTAGCACCGGTACCGATACAAGGTAGATGGTGTTACGAGCGGTTGCTAAGAAAGAAAAATTACCACACATCAGTCATAAACAGCTGGATTACGATTTTTTGAATCACCTTCTTTCGGCTTGTATGAAATAAACCTTCAGCGTGCTTTCAGCTCCTAGAATCATGTGTGATTATAGTTTCTTTCACTTTCCAACGAATTTATTTCTAAAATCAGTTAAATCTAAATTTATAGATTTGTAGAAAACTTTTCCAGTACTGCAGTCTGATGCCAGAACGCCGTGATCGAGGATTATATTTGCACATTTATTTAAGTACTTTTATAACTTCTCCAATTATATAAACTCCTTTCCGTTCGGTGATTGTAGAGTAGTTTTCGCTTTTATTTCTTTATAAAAAAAGCTTCTTGAAATAACAAACTTTCCTCTCTTTGCTCTCTGTCTGTAAAAAATCGATTGATTGTAAGTTTGAGTTGCGACTAACGACACTTTGTCTGGCGTGGAAACTGAACCTAGGAAAAAATAAGACTTCCCAATATTTGTCTCAAGGTTTCAGAATTTTATTCCTGCATCTATCATGCCAATCCAAGTTCATTAAGCACTTTAGAAAGACGTATAAGTAAGAATCAATTCTGTACTTCGTGATGAATAAAGCAAGCAAAAGTCTCGTTTCCTCAGCGGTCCGCATGTTGTTTTCGCTTTATAGCCTGAATTTCAGGCGAGTTTTTCTGTGGATTTAATTTTGACTACCAGCTTTTGCAATTATCTTTTTCTTGCAAACAGACTTATCCCGAGTTTTAGCCCTCAAATAACAGCTAGGTAATTGACCTTTAGAACAGGCGAAAGCCAATACTGCTACGGCAAAAGTATAAGCTTACCTGGCACAAGTCATGTTTCACTTACGAGCCATTGACTTCGAGCGAAAAATTTACTAAGGTGGCGAAGACAATTAGTTTTCTAAAAAAGATATGTGGAAGAAGAGTCTCTCTAGGAACTGTCTTGAAGGTGAAAACCTTATCTGTTTTGTGACGGACTTATCTCCGCGAAATGAAAACAACTGACGGGAATTTTTAATTTGCCACCATTTTCCCCCAAATGGTTTCCCTTGAATCCAGTCTCTCTGCTTGCGCCCGCCCGCGAAAATGGCGGGAACGAGTTAGCGCACGCGCACTCATTTTGCCGCTGTGTCATAGGGAGCGACGTTAAGGTGGCTCCCTAGAGTTTCTACAAAAGTGACTATACGAACTGGCAAGACTTGCAAAAGAAGCCCTAGTTCTGTTGTCTTGCAATCTTTGTTCCTGAATTTTACCAGTAAGGTTACCAACATAATTGCCCTTATTTTTCAGGTTTGCTTCTTAGGTATAGGCTGTTGTCATGGCAACAAAGCAACTAAAAGATGACATATTTGCCATTAATTCGTCTTTTTTCTCGGTGAAATTTTTTTAAACTTTCCCATTTTGTGAAAATGATTCTGACTAACATTTTGCAGGGGAAAAAATATGGGTCGGTCAGACGGATTCACCGATATCACGTGATTTCTTATTTTTAACCATTAAACTGGTTTGCTCTGACAGAATTTTTCCAAAAAATAATATGTGAAAAGTAGCGTTAGCATCTCAAAATGTGCAAAATTGAAAAAAAATTCACCGAAGGAAACGCAAGAAAATTTACTATTAACTTTGCTTTTTTTGGCTATGCTGACGTCATAAAAATCAGGAAAAACCTACGATTTTATGTGAGCGCGCGCAGTTTACTACAGCTCGCATCATCAGCGCGCGCGTGGTCATAAAACTATAGGGAGCCACCTTAAGGACGTTCGCGCGAAAAACTTCTACAATACAGATTTTTTTCATATTTTGGCAACAGTCAGATAATGAGTTACCCATGTCAGAAATGCAAAAAAATTGGGGGGTCATCGACTTCGTTTTCAAAATAAAGTGCGTGGAAAACTACCCCAATTTTGACAAATCGGCCCTCGCAACTCGACATGGCCTCAGTGCTTGTTAGTTGAAAAATATTAAAAATGATTCGCTGTAGACCCACTTTCTTAGTCAAATTTTATTTAAGTGGGTCTGTCAAGTATACAATGTGAGCTGGTGTCATCCTTTCAGTTAAACTCATCCTCTAAGATGGACTTTTGCGAACACCGTGCAGCTACAATAATAGCATAATTCGATGATGCGAGGGCAGAAAAGTTGAAAAAAAATCAAACTTCCATAATACAGATTTTCTTTAATTTTTCTCAAAACGTAGATAATTGACAGAGAAAGTGATTTATCAAAAGAAAATATGGGGTCACCGAACATTTAAGAGCGGTTTGCTGTAAGAATCGACTAAAGGTATGCAAGATAGAAAAATCCGATTTTCTCAAAATCTGCCAGAATAAAGGCTTTGGTGAACTAGTTCTAAAAATATAAGTTTCAGGTCGTTTAAGTTTTTATTTATTTTTTAGTGAATATTTTCGTATTTTGCCCTGCGCGGCAGTCAAAATCAACGCCAAAATCGGGACTTTTCCGGAAGCTCCTGTTCAAATATTCAAAGCGTCCTAAATAAGATTAACCCGGGGAGTTAAAAGATCTTATATTCTATGTTTATTAGCAGTGTCAAAGCTTCATGAAAAGCGAACGTGAATTTTTAACGGAATTTTAAAATTTAAACCCAACAACGGTCGTTAGCGACAACCCAATTTAGGCTAAATTCAAGGCTCAAAAAAGCACTCTGGTACATGGCTTTACACAAAGAGACTATACTCTGGGAAAGAACAATCACTTCAACTAAACATCGGCCGAAAAACATTTTGGGACAAATGAAACGGGGAATTTTGAGAGCGCTTTGAAAACAGGCTACTTGAGTGATATGAGCGACCCTTTGACCTTTCATGTCAACCGAAATCAACACACAGCAGCTCTTAAAATGTGACTTTCCTTCGCCAGAATACGAGTTTGCTTGTTTTTCTAGAATGTTTTCAAATAGAGAAAACTAGGATTTTGAATTTGGGGGCCTTTGTTCCCAATAATGAGCGATGTTGGGCAATTTAGAGAAGTATGTTATGAAATTGACCTACTCTGTTTATCACCGAATTATACATTCAAAGTCTGTTTACAACTTGAATGCGGAATCAATAACGAATTAAAAAACCGATTCTTGAAATGTTTAGGAAATAACTCTTACCTAAGTGAGCTTTTCCTGGCTGGAAACTGCAACTTTCATTGCAAAACACATAGCAAGATCGCCCAGCCGTGTTGCACGTTAGTTGTCAAATGTTTCTACATTGAGGTTCCCTATGTTAACGATTAACCAGATTTAGGCCCGCATAGCGTGCAGTCGGAAACAACACTATGGTGACGAACGCTTGTGCTTGATAGGAAAAAAAAGTAGGGGAAAAAGGAAAAAGAGAGGTTTAATTACATATATACTTATTATTATATACTTTTTTTTTACGTTCAAACCGGTGACACGTACTACTAAGCAAGTTCTCCCAATGTTGGTGGCCTTTAGGGTTTAATAGAGCCTTATAGTGCTAGCCCGCTTGCTGACGTCTCCTATTTCCTTTGCTTCACAAATGTCTTGTTCGATGATACAGCAGCCACACCCGTAGACAAGCCTTTTCATGCTGTCTTCCCTATGGATGTTGCACAGGTTCGAGTCAGTCATATGCGATGAGGTTGTGAAAAATCAGGAGCCCATGAAAAATTTAATTTTATACTTAAAAAAGTACTTCATCCAGTATAATCTGGCAGGTATCACAGAGATTTTTCTCACTTAATATCTCCCGTTTGGGCAGTGGTTCCTCTGCCTGTCCCTGGAAAAATGCTGAATACTTCGCAAATCATCAGGACAATGATTCTCAACAAGCTAGCATGCTTTACGGGTAGGAATTTTACTGAATGCAATAAAATCTGTTTTTAAACAGATTTTACTGCATTCAGCACAGTAACCATATGTTAAGACCCTTGCCCACCTGCATTGCCAGAGCGAAAAATAAAAACAAAAACAGAAGCAACAACTGCCCGTGTCGCTGACATCACAAGAGAACTCTGCTGTATAACTCAAGGAATCAAGAATCCCACAATCGACACCGCTATCCTACGACGTGAGTACGCTGGGTGCTATCAACTGCTGTGTAGCATCAAGTACTCTAAAGAAGACCAATACCTGGACGGGTGTTTGCAGAGTGGATTTCGGTTACCCAGAAAGAGAAAAAGGGGCTTGTGACATAGAGGTAGACACTATCGAAACCCTAGCCTGTGTAGCAAGCGTTTCTGTGGGCCTAGGGTTTTTCGTACGTTCGAAGCATTTTTCGCTTTTTGGCCGCGCAAAAATTGGGCCGAGCGCAAAAGAAGTGGGAGGAGGGGCCGGGAAAAGGGAGGAAAAAAACGTTTGTCCGCAAACCCCACGATTTTGAAGAACCCGTACGCCAAAGAACGTCAATCAAATCAGTTAAGTTAATTTGAGCGTGACCGCATCAACGCAACTAACTGTTTCTCTCCAGCTGGAAAATTTCCATGGCCAGGTTTGACTCTAGAAGGCGGCTGTTCGGTGGCTTCAAATCTCAGGGACTTTCGGGAAGCTTTCTCTTTCTACAAAGACTGTTGCCTGATGGAGGTTTGAGTAGCCGTTTAGACAAGTTGATACGCTGATTTGGCGGAGCATGGGAAACAGGAGACCCGATATACTTATTGCATTCCGAATAACTTCGAAAAATGCCCTTAAGTTCCTAATTTTTCGAGCACAAAGATTGTAGACACGTTCCGAAAATAGCTATACAAGTTTTCAACAACTTCCACTGTAACCACTCTGAAGATATCAGCAAGAATTGCTCCTTAAGAATCCTTTCTTTCCGACGCTTTGAAAAGGTTCCCGAAGAAATAAAACTGATTTTCCTAGCAGAGATAAATTTCCAAATTTATTAACTTTGAAATGACAACGACAAATCCTGAAGCGCCCTCCTTTGAGTTTCCAACTTTCGAGGTTTCAACATCACATCTCCGAGTGCTTCGTCTCTGCAGTTCGTGGGTTTGACTTACGTGGAGCATGTTTTGATTTTGACGAAAGTAAATTTGTAACATCCGGTGATCTGTTATTTGTTGCTTTATTGTCAAGCTGTCACGCTATGAATTCAGCAAACCTTGAGTGCTAAATGGACATTTTTCAAACTTGTGGCGTTTGCGGGCAAGCGTTTCCTTTTTTTGCCTCTCCCCCCCCCCCCCCCCCACTTCCCGCTCCTTCCTTTTTTGCGCACACCTTAATTTGGCGCGGCCAAAACGCAAAATGCCTCAAAAAGGCGGAAAAGTCCTCGGAAGTGCTTGCTACGCAGGCTATCGGAACTCACGAACTTAGACACATGAATGATTGTTTCGATTTACAAATAGCTTGCGACTGTCACTTGCAACTTCCTCAAGTAAATTCGACGGTGTAAACATGTTAATCAATTTTGAGTTTTCTTGTGACACGGCAACAGTTTGGAGAGAGAGCGTTTGACGTTGGCAAAGGAAAATACTGGCCTAATTTTTTTACTGAAACATTTGCCATGAAAAAGAGACTACTACTCAAAGTTGCGCAACAAACTGGGAACAGGCAAGAACTTGACATATATTCGAGTTGCTGAGAAAGCAGATAGGTCGAGGTTTCCTGCAGTTCGTGCAGTTCCTCACTGCACGATGGATGAGTTGTTCTCTTCGAGAATAATGTATAAGCTACGTCACTCTGATAGGCGAATTGGCTTTTTACATCGTTGTAAGCGTTTAAGTCATAGTGCTGCGCTAGAGAAGCAAAAGTTCTATACTCGATAGATTGTATTAGATCGGGCTTGTACAGTTATAGCACGCCATCGCTTACAATACTGACCTGAACTTGTGCGACTTGCATAAGAAAGGCAGCGTGAAAACGCTAAGCATACCCATGCTTAGGAGTGTTTTTTTTTAGTATTTTGGCTTGGGCAGATGTATTTCTCGCATGGCGCAGGGTGCAATATCTTTCTTCCTTCGCGGACATTAGACCTTCTAATTAAAGACTCTTAGCAAAGAAATAAAATGCGGCCTAGTCCATGGTTGAGTTATGTAACCAAGGGTAGGGGGAAG
Organism: Siderastrea siderea; assembly: GCA_964030785.1. Taxonomy (NCBI): domain Eukaryota; kingdom Metazoa; phylum Cnidaria; class Anthozoa; order Scleractinia; family Rhizangiidae; genus Siderastrea; species Siderastrea siderea. The sequence continues at coordinate 17,659,613 of OZ034979.1, read as the reverse complement.
GGGGTAAGAACAGTAGAACAGTAATATAAAATTATTATTATTATTATTATTATTATTATTATTATTATTATTATTATTATTATTATTTTTACAATCTTATCGCTTATGACAAGTTGAACCTGTGCGACATGCATAGGAAAGGCAGCAAGAAAAGGCTGAGAACAGCCGTGCTAAAGACTGTTTGTGAGTATTATGGCGTGCACACATATGTATCCCATGCAAGGCACAAATCACAGCACCTTCTGCCGTAGCGGAACTAGTCGAGGGAAGTGGCTGCTGTTTTATCGAAAACTAGAGAAAGACATTCAGTCTGATTTGTGGGTTTTATGTGTTTTACTTACCAAAAGGTAAAATGTCTCACTAAGAATGGGAGTTTGAAGAGCCTTCTGAAGTGAATAATTGAACGAATTTTGTGTGTTTACTACGCTTCAGTCGCTTGTTCAACAAGACGCTAACCTTTTCTACTACAACGCTACATTTTAGCGTGTGCATTTGGTCGAAATCGATCACGTGACGCGATACTGTCTCTCCTCAGTGGCACCTATCAACGCATATTGGCAATTTTCGCTCAAAAATTAGCGTTGGACGATAAAAACAATAGAGGGATTCTGTCTCAGACCCTATGTGTGATAGGTTCCCTGGGAAATTTGATGTGCAAACTTCATATAAGCCCTCAAACTACGTTCTTGGACTAATATTTGTTGTGAACATCAAATTTCCTCCGGCAACCTATCAGCAACAGAAGAACTCTATTGCACGTGTCACCGGTTTGGATGTAAAAATATATATATAATAATAAGTATATATGTAATAAAAGCTCTCTTTTTCCTTTTTCCCCTTCTTTTTTCCTATGAAGCACAAGCGTTCCTCACCAAAGTGTTGTTTCCGACTGCACGCTATGCGGACCTAAATCTGGTTAATCGTTAACATAGGGAACCTCAATGTAGAAACATTTGACAACTCACGTGCAACACGGCTCGGCGATCTCGCTATGTGTTTTGCAATGAAAGTTGCAGTTTCTAGCCAGGAAAAGCTCACTTAGGTAAGAGTTATTTCCTAAGCATTTCATGAATCGGAATTTTACCTCGTTATTGATTCCGCATTCACGTTGTAAACAGACTTTGAATGTATAATTCGGTGATAAATAGAGTAGGTCAATTTCATAACATACTTCTCTAAATTGCCCAACATCGCTCATTATTGGGAACAAAGGCCTCCAAATTCAAAATCCTAGTTTCCTCTATTTGAAAACATTCTAGAAAAATAAGCAAACTCGTATTCTGGCGAAGGAAAGTCACATTTTAAGAGCTGCTGTGTGTTGATTTCGGTTGACATGAAAGGTCAAAGGGTCGCTCATATCACTCAAGTAGCCTGTTTTCAAAGCGCTCTCAAAATTCCCCGTTTCATTTGTCCCAAAATGTTTTTCGGCCGATGTTTAGTTGAAGTGATTGTTCTTTCCCGGAGTATAGTCTTGTTGTGTAAAGCCATGTACCAGAGTGCTTTTTTGAGCCTTGAATTTAGCCTAAATTGGGTTGTCGCTAACGACCGTTGTTAGGTATAAATTTTAAAATTCCGTTAAAAATTCACGTTCGCTTTTCATGAAACTTTGACACTGCTAATAAACAGAGGAAATAAGATCTTTTAACTCCCCGGGTTAATCTTATTTAAGACGCTTTGAATATTTGAACAGGAGTTTCCGGAAAAGTCCCGATTTTGGCTTTGATTTTGACTGCCGCGCAGGGCAAAATACGAAAATATTCACTAAAAAATAAATAAAAATCTAAACGACCCGAAACTTATATTTTTAGAACTACTTCACCAAAGCCTTTATTCTGGCAGATTTTGAGAAAATCGGATTTTTCTATCTTGCATACCCTTAGTCGGTTCTTACAGCAAACCGCTCTTAAGAGAGTTAAACCCGTGCATAGATACTAAAGTGCCCACTAGCGCCATATATCTCCACATTTCTCCAACAGCGCGCGCGCTCAATGCATGACGTTGCAGTGAATTGCGTGCGCAGTAAGGATGCGCAGAAACAATTAGCGTGAACGTCCTTAAGGCCGATTTACACGGTGCGATTTTGCTTACGACTGTCGTATGCGACTTTTGTAGAGCGCGCTACTTGCGTCAGGCAAAGATAGTAGACAACTCGTCATTCTACCATTTTGATTGTGGCTAAGACTGTCGTAGGGTTTTACAGGGGTGTAAAACAAGTTTTAAAATCCCACGACATTTTTCGTGTTGTGTGCGACTGTCGTAAGGATGTTGTAGGTTTAATTTACACGTCAACACGATTCGTGTTGTAGGCATGGCGTAAGCATATCGCATGCGATAAAATCGTACCGTGTAAATTGGCCTTTAAAACCCTACGACAGTCGTAGCCACAATCAAAATGTTAGAATGACGAGTTGTATACGATCTTTGCCTGACGCAAGCAGCGCGCGCGACAAAGTCACATACGACAGTACAGTCATAAGCAAAAATCGTACTGTCTCAATCGGCCTTTATTAATTTAAATCCCACGTGCAACTGCAAGCGATGAATGGAAAGCGGGACCTGGAACTGCTAAGACATGACAACTTCCGGTTGTTCCAATGTGTGATTGTCCTCTCGCATAAGCGTTTATTTTGTTTTTATTTGTTATTTTTTATTTTTTCGTGGAAGTGGACAACAAGGTTTGTTGTTTCGATACATTTGCCACTTGTTTATCGGAAAAAGGAACTAACATATTTTGCGATGAAAGGAGTTGCAACGATGGCATGAAGCAGATTGACCATCTAACGCCACCCTGGATGTTTAAGGATATTAAAGCGTTTTTAAAAATAATATTCTTTATTAGTTCAAGCTATTAGTTTTTTTCCAGCGAATTTTAGAGGGGGTCAGTAAGCGGAGTCAGTAGGGCCGGGTCAGCTTCACAGCGGCCAAACGCACGACGCGTGCGCAGTTCCCGCCATAATTTTACAAAGGAAAATACAGAGAAATGTCGAAAGTTTCACTTAAACCGCAAAACGTAACGCCATTTCTGAAAACTTAAGCGTTTTACTTCGAGCATGTGTTCAGAATGAAGTAACTGGCATTCACAAGTTTTATCGGCGAGACATTTTCTTTATCGGGACATTTTATGTATCGTTTTTATAAGAACTTCGCGCTCGTAAAAGTTTGAACTGATTCAAACTTCAAGGCTCTGAAAGACCGGAAGTGACGTAGCTTTTTGCGTTTGACCGCTGTGAAGGGGTTAGCAGGGGGTCAGTTGACCGGGGGGTCAGCGTTTCTCGAAGCCCCAAATTCCTTGTTGTGTCTGATTGTCGAAATGTTTTATGGCCGGTTAGCCGATTACAGCCAGGCGTTCCGTTAACCGCGAGCCGTTTGAAAATTTTCTTCAGCCATTCACCTCGAACTGTTAAAACTTTTTCTGCCGTCCAGCCGTTCCCGCGAGCCGTTCTGTCGTGACCGCAACAATTTGACCTATATTATTGTGTTACCCCGATGTCGAAAGTTGACCCGATGTGTCTTTCCGATTCCGTTTTATTCAGCACCGAAAAAATCGGGTCAACATGTAAATGGAAACGGAAAAAAATCGGATACCGATTGATCAGAATCAGTCAGAATCGATGCCAATATTTGGACGCGTTCCCTAAATTGTCATATTACAATTTATTATAGCTTCTCAATCTGTATTTAGCTTCCAACATCACACAATGCCAGTTTGATTCAAATTGCTGCACTTTGCATTGAAATTACTTTATTAATATTATTTTACTATAAGCTTAAGACTTAACGTATCCCTTTATTCAATAAAGCGGGAGTTACGCTACTCATGGGCTGGGTGCACACTGTGGCTGTTAATCAGTGGTTGGGTGCACAAACGGTCTTCACCTAGTGTTGTTAAGTGGCCGGCAGGCTGGGTGGGACCCTTGCCCCACCTTAGCTTGCAAATTCTTGGCAAACATGTTAGCTCATCCCTGTTGTTATTGATATGTGCATGGTATCTAGCAGGATGTGGCATGTGCCACATGCATTGCCTCATTTTTTGCTTTGTATGGTGTGTCACTGCATTACCCTTACTGCACTCTTCTGGATGTTAGGGCGCGTCAGTGCAACTGTTACTGTGCATGCATTGACTTTTCGAGGTGTGTTGTGGCCTGCCAAAGACTATTTAAGCAATATACCACAAATTTGTAGTCTGGTCAATAAACCACCCTGGATGTTGAAAGAAACGAGAAGAGATTGTAAGTCACGAGCCGAAAGGATGCTTTTATATAATAACTACATTTTCCATGTGGTTTTCTGTTATAATAATCAATAGGTATTGAGCAATCACAGCGCGCGCATTATCTTCAGTTATTGTATAAATGAGTTATATGTTGGGAAAATTCATATGTTTGCAAACATATGAAACGGCCATTTTCATATGTTTGAGATTTTTTTCGTTTTCAAAACATATGAGTGATATGATTGGGAAAATTCATATGTGTACAAACATATGAAATGGCCATTTTCATATGTTTGAGATTTTTTCGTTTTCAAAACATATGAGTTATATGTTGGTAAAATTCATATGTTTACAAAACATATGAAACGGCCATTTTCATATGTCTGAAATAAGGCCTAAACCTGTGACAAACATATGGAAAACATACACGTAACGTATTAAAACATCTATGTTTGTGATATGTTTTCAATGTTTTTCACGTTTTTCATTTGTCAATATCTCAATAGCGTATGCAGTTTATTGTGTATTAATTAATTTATTAGCAAAGGTTACAAGGATTACAGCTATTTGCATTAGAAAACCTTGGCAACTGAAAAATAAACATGTCATGTACCTGGGTAAAGTTTTCTTAAAAAAAAAACTAGTTTTCTTGAGCAGAAAAAGAACTGAAACTTAAGGAACCTACCCTCAAGGTAATTTTGTGTAATAAAAAACGAAACTGTTAAGGAGAAGATAAATTTTTAACACCAAGAGCGTAGTCAGTTCTGTCAACTTTGAAGAGTGAGGAGATAGATATATATTATAATATATAGATTTGGCCAAGCCTAAAAGCGGAGCCGCCAAGGAATAAACTGGTGTTCGTTACTCAAAATTAGTCCTGAAACTTTTCCGGTCCAAAATATATTTCGGGGCTTTTTTAGCTGGTTCGCTTTCGAAAAGTGTTTCTCAAAAAGCCTGAAAGTGTTCCGAATTGTCCTCCAATATTTTGGTGATCTGTTCTGTAAAACCAAGCTCAAAAGGTCATTCTAGAGGCTGAGACAGCTTTATTTTTTTTTTCGGGCATCAAACTGAACACATATTTTACTCACGAGCTGTCTTGAAACGGCGCTCAAAAATAAAACTTAAAAATCTCCTAAGTTGCTCTTTTCCAAACCTACGAAGATAGTTGGTCCCGAAAAGCCATTTGTTAAAACATGAACCACACATTCTACAAAGCTGCTATTTTAATATGCCTTTAAGACAAGAGCTGTTTAACAGATATACCCTTAGGAAACGGTGTTCTTAACCCATCTTGACCTTTTAATTTGAAACTCTTTGAAACTAAAAAAAAATTCAATATTAAGTTAAAAAAAAGTACATTTATGAATCTTTTCTTTTCTAACACATGAATTTATTAGCAACTGGTTTATGCTTTAGCATGCGTTCATCGAGCTATGGGTGCACGCACGGTAAATGGATAATCAATTATGAGTTATGGAAGATCAATTAATTATATGGATATATGTAATTTTAGCTAGCTTTCTCGATATGTATTAATTTGTTCTTGGTTTTTTAGCTAGCTCTTTTCATAGTTTCTTTTTTAGTTCTGTCAAACACTTAAATCATGAGCCCCGGGCTAGGGAGATTGGGTAACCACTCCCTGTGTTCCTGACATTAAATGATAAATTATCCTTATCCTTATCCTATCCTTATCCTTACGTGGGAAGTTTGGAGAGCACGAGAGAAGCGTAAGAGTTGAAGGGCGTTTTCCATTTACCAAAAGATTGCAGAAATTCCAGCCAGTTAGAAAGTAAATGGAACACGACTTTTCGTGTCGTTTCAGTGGAAAATTTTGGGGAGCAGCGGAACGTCTGAAAAGGTAGTCCTGTTTTTCCGTTGGAAACTTTTCCGATGGGAATTCGTGTCCATTTACAAGCTTCACCAGTTCCAGGCTATTCGCGGCCATGTCTTTAATTTTCGCGCAAAATCGCGCGAGAATGGAGCCTGGGAGGGCAGCCTGGGAACGAATGGAACTTGTGTCAAATCGAACACATTTTTAACCCGATGGAAATTTCCAGCGAAATTTCCGGAATTTTTCGGTAAACGGAAAACGCTCAGAAAGCAGAAGAAAACATAGAAATAGTAGTATTAAAAAAAAAAAAAAAAAAAAAGAAAACGCTCGGAAAGCAACTCTAGCTCAGTCCCGAGTGCTCTCCAAACTTCCCAAGGGCATCTATAACTCAATGTACGCACAGCTAAAAGCATGAACCAATTGTTTTGTGGCATGGTTACTGAAAATGCTGGGAAACATTTAACGATTATAAGGTTAGTGAAATATTATTCTTTCGGCAGGGTGCCGCTGTTCCATTTCGCTTTGAAATTTGAAATTATAGGCAATACGAATCAGTGCGCGGTTGACTGAAAACTCAATCACTAGTTACCATAAAAATCAAGAAAGAGCGACAAAAAAAGGAACAATAATCAATTACATGACTGAAAGAAAAAGGCGCCAAAACCTTGAGAAGTGTTGCAGCGTTTCTTTACAAACCTGAATGATCAATGAAACTGCTCCGAAAAGAACGTCAGAGATTAACTTTTCCCGCAATTATTGGCTCTAAAATGTGGTTATAAGTTTGATCTGTTGTGAAAAATTGTTATATTCATCGTCCACTGACAGCAAATTGAAACTGTAATTTCAGCTGCGAGAGTTAAAACGACACAAAACATCGTGGTTCTTAGTTCAGAGGCCGCGGACGGAATGTAGTAAAACAACAATGAATCAAACAACTGGGAAGGCGATCATTCAACTTATTTTGCGTTACGTTCTATTTTATTTGAACATTTGGAAATGCTTGAACACAGAAATACACCGACTGCAGGTAAAACGATGTTATTTTGTGTAGTATTTAGCCAGATAAAAATGTCGCCCATTCTGGTTATCATGCAGTGCTTATTTAGCTTGATTTTGGTCGTAAATTATCGAAAACGTGCGACACTTATTAATAAACGGTTCTCTTCAATTCTACTTTGTTTTATTTTGTGTCATGTCTTGGTATGTTGGTGTCAAAAGTTTTCCGAATAAAACCTACCTTTTGTCGTGAACTTTCGTTGAGAGTGCGACAGTGAAAGAAATCGTAAACATAACGACAAAGACTTGAGTTTCCTTTTCATCAGAGTTCCTTGCTTGTCCTAAGAAATCAAACACTGTACAACAATTTCGCTATTCTAATTTCACCCTACTTTAACGCTGTTGTAAAGTGAGTTTTCTTGGCCATTTACCCACCGAGTTGCTTGCGAAGAAGACACTTGTGGCCGTTACAGATTAAAAGAAAAAAGGTTGAGTTTGCTCACGCCATCAGCGTGCAATCAACAGGATTATGGAGCACGTGTTAAAGGCGAATTTGATTGCGCAGATTTGCTAGCTATGTTATAACACTTATTGGTTTATTGTTTGTTAAAGGTAGTTTTAATTGGTTTCCGATGGTTTTATTTCTATATAGTTTCTTAGTAAACTAGTGAAATAATTTCGGCGCATCAGCAAGCACTCAACTTTGCTTATCATAATCTCTTTGCGCCAACTTAATGTTAAAGAGCATACTATGTGTTTTTTATATAGGGGACTGTGCCCAGAAGCTGACATTGATCCTGTTATTACAAACCCAGCTTCAGAACCAGAAATCAAAACCAAGAGATTTTGCTTATTTGTATTAGGTTCGGCACATGTAAAAGTTCGATTTTGTCCTAGGTCTTATTTAGTGACGTCACCACCGACATAAGTTGGAACCAAGAATCAAACACGCTTGTTCAGTCAAAGGACGATTACGCTAGTCCAAGATTAAGATCCAATTTGAATAAAAAAATCAACGTTACGTTTCAGGTTAAAAAGCCGAAGATCTAGATCTTTTACGCATATAATTCCTGGATCGTGGAAAATTTCGTTTACTAACCATGATAAACATTTACTATTCCCACCATTTTAATACTCAGTTCAACCTGGTGTTCCTGCTGATAACTGGTGACATCGAAAGGGTGAGATTTCCTTAAGTAGGCAGAAAGGGAGGGGAGGGGATGTAAGTAGGCGATATATCTCATCAGAGGCGTCCAGTACAGGTTACTATTTCCAATATTTCAGCTTCTGATAAAGTTAGTGGTTCTACTCGTATCCCTGTCTTTGATTCCGCCTTTGCAGAGTAGATAGCCAGATATGAACTTGCAAATGCTTATGAACTTCAAAACTTTATCGTAGTTATACTTTATTCTACCACTCAAAAGATGACGGTACGTTTCAAGATCCGGCTTTTATTTGTATTTCATCTACAAGATTATCATAATAACTCTACTTATTACATTCAAATTGTTTTCATGCCGGATTCATTGGTCTTGGAAATTTTATTTGCGACTACACTCGTGGCTGCTAAATCCAACCCTAAAAGCACCGAAGGAAGTGAGCCTGGGATTCATGTTGATCATTGCTTTTGTCTGAGTCACCAGTCTGATCGTGTTGCCTTTGGTCAACTCAGTCAATCCACCGGAGTAGACATTTCCAATGTCAGCTCGGCCATCCATTCCCTGTTGCAAGAAGCGGAAAGGTTTGCCATTGATCTGCAGTTGGCTGCGGTTGTATAGTTCTCCTGTGGCTACCAAGTGGATGTAATGGACCTGCCCGTATACGTAATACAGACCAGTCTGTTGAACGAGAAGCTCGTTTCCCTGCATCACCATCTCATGATCTACGTCAAGATCGAACGGTCCCAGCTCTGCAAAAAATTGTAAGAGAAAACAAAATGAGGCAAACTTACAGCCGATTTTACTGCAACCAGAAGTTGCCGATGCCAGTGCTATGATCCTTCTGTGTTGATTCGCCCATAAACAGGAAATGGTGAGCTTTATTTTAGCAGCGAGTCCCCTTCAGCTCCAAGGCTGGTATCCAAAGGGGCCCTGCATTTAAAAATGCACAGTTAATGTATAGAACATTTTCATAAGAAGGTAAAAAATTACAAATTCTAAAAAGGTTTTTTAAAACAGCTAAAAAATTCTATCCTAAGATGTTGAAAAATTATATTTCTGAGAGGTTAAAGAAGTTAAAAGATACATTTCTACGGGTTATAGAAAAACGAAGAATTAAATTATCCCAAGAAGCTAAAAAGAAGTTATTTCCTAGGTGAGAGAACGTCTGTATATTTTGGGCATTTGATATCTGTACAGGAAGTTCAATAAAAAGTTTGGCGCCATTAAAAATAAATGTATTTTTCCAAAATTGCGGTTGACCTTTGGAAGACAACGAATGAGACCACAGACTAAACTACAAACTTCCTGAAATGTAAATGAAAGTGGATTTAAATTTAAGTGGATGTAAATATCTGTACAGAAAACGTCTTATGAATTACCTTTCCGAATCATAGCGGGCAAATCATAGTGGCGAAACTTGTTTTAAAAAATCAGTTTCACACACTACAGTGAAATTATTTTAGGTGTTTATGTTTCAGGAAGGAAGTATTTACTTAGTGAACTCATTTAATGAGTTCACTAATTAATTTTCATAATTTTAATTTTCATCATTTCTGGATCATGGTTTAATCATGATGATGAAGAAACGTTGCCGTCGAATCGTCGTTTGTAAAACCCCGGGTTCATTACACTCAAGAACTTGAGAGGGTGACTATTCAAATGAAGGCTATTGAACAGTATTATTCTGTGGTTTTGTTTATTGCTGCGCTGACTAGAAGTTAGTGTAGCTGACACAGTTTTCGGCTTCTACCCTACATGGTACCAGGATTGTTATAACGGTTGCCATTTTTTACCTAAACACGTAAGTGGTGCCAGACCGCGAATCTTATCCCCTTAAGAGGTACCAAGTGCACCGCTGTCACTTGAATGTGGGAGTCTTCACTCGGAAATGCGAGCCCAAATGGTTACCTAGGTGTACTGGTGACTGGAAGTGCGAAGGCATTTTGGGGTTTGAAATTAGCGATTTGGGCCTTTTTAGTTCGCAGTTGCTATAGCAACTGAGAACTATTGGGGCTGTCCTGGCGTCGTGTGGAGTTGCGTTAACTTTTTGGCAACAAGCCCACAAAGCCATTCAAAGTAGAATCCTTCGAAGTGTATAAATAGGCAAGTTGTGACGGGCTCTTAACCAAGTTTTGCGCTGTCTCTCTGGAAAAAGAATTAATCAGAGTGTTTGGATCTTGGTTTTTCGGCTTTTTTAGTTCAGCTTTAGCTTTGCAGTAAAGAAGAGTGGGCTATCTTTTTTTCTTACTCGAGATAGTACAATGTAACTATAATTAGATAGATTTGTTGGATCTCGAAATAATAAATTGTAGTTATAATTAGATGCCGTAAAACAATAAGCAAGGGGAAAAACGGGTGATTACTTAGGTGAAAACTGCAGTTGTGCTGTAGTAATAGTAAAGAGGATAAACCTTCTGTACAGTGGCCAGTGGGTTCCTATTTATATGAAGGGTTGAAAGCATCGACAAAATAACAACGAACTAAATGAACTGCGTTAAAATCTTAAACTAAAAGAACACTTTTTGGAATTGCAAAAGTGTTATCTTTCACTTCCCTATTGCAAAATAGGAAAAAAAAATCAATATAAGAAAAGATGGAAAAATTTTTTATGAATACTTTGTATATCATACAAGTGGAAGTCAATCCTTCTGTGTTCTGCGCACAAGCCGCCGATATCAGCAGCGAAAGGGCGAAAACGTGGCTAAGTATGGTAAGAATTAATATCCAGCAGAAACTGTAACAAAAGAAACACACAGGTTAAAATGATATAGTTTATACGAAAAATACCACGGACACAAATTGAGGGTTCAAAGAAAAAAATGATTTCTTCAAAAAGTAATGACTGAAAAATGCTAACCAAATCAAATTGATACCCAGCAAAAAAACTTATCATTTATAAATCTCTAATTGTTCTCTGGTTTTGAAACACAATTTTTGACTATAATTGCATTGTTACAGGGTTTTGCTAGGTTGGCTCTCTTTCGAGTCACTTGGAACCAAGAAAAATTTATACGTTTGGCGTACTACTTTACCTGTTATTTCTTGTTAAAGAAATGCATGAACCAATATCAATTATCTTACGATGTGAAATGAACTGAATAAATGGGATCCATGAATATGTCGCCTATTAACTGACTTTTTTCAAAATAAGAAGTTAAGTTGTGCAAATATTTGCCCTTTACAATTAAGAACTGGTAATACGAAATAATAAAATTGTGAGCTTCACACCTGTCTCAGGAACTTACTTGGGGAGAGCTTTAAAAAATATGACCTGTTGTATGCTGATGCCACCGCTTCAAGTTGTAGACGAAAAACCTGCGAAAGACGAATATGTGGACAGTTAGCTTGAGCTAGTTCCAATTCAAAATTTACTCCACAACCTACCTTGATTAAGGCTGATGCTCCACTGCTGCCTGAATAACCAAGACTCTGATTTATGGAGTAAAAGGCGTGGTTAATACTTACATGTAACTCTCCAATTTGTTGCTGAATGCGTCGTTAGTTTTACAGTCGTTTCATTGGAACTGCCAAAAAACTACGGCGGCGATGAAATACGACAGGATGTTCAAACTGAAACGGTTCGATTGATTTCCTGTGAAGGAGATGACATAATGCACGTACTTCAGGATGAAGTAAAAATTCATATGATGAGGATGAGGTAAAAATTCAGTTAGTGTGGGAAAATAGTGGTAACGTTCCATTTTTTTTGTTAGTTTATTGACCAGTGTTCCCCAGAAACGAATCATTCACCAATTTGCCAGTAAATAGCTTATTAAGTGAAAACATAAGCAGACCAGAGATACTTTTTCAGAAACCAAATAGCACAGTGAAGACAATTCGGGTACGTTTTATCTTATAGCGTTCCGTATGGGAAAATACAAACCCCTCAGTGGACCAACCGGAATATTTGTTTCATCATCCCCATGCTGTTATTTCCCACGCAGTTATTTTCCCCTTAGGTGCTTTCCCCTTAGGTGTTCTCCAATCTGTGCGCAAAACATCCCCCTCTACCCAAACAATATTGTTTGATTTGCTCCACTAACGTTGAGCTTTGCAATGGCACATCATTGAATAGGGAAGGGGAATCTAAGAATATTTCAATGCTTTTGAAGTCTACCAAAATATACACATGGCAAGCGCTTGTTTTACTGTGCCTCAACTAGTTTTGTCGCTCATTAGAGTGAATTCGTATAACCCGTTTCTTATATGCTAATGAGAATCACTAAATGCTAATGAGAAGAACAATTAAAAAACTGAGCATGCACAACTGAAACCGTTGCTTCAAATTCCTAATTGTGAACATTCTGAAAATAACAAGCCTTAGAATGAGCTATTCTTTTCTTCCATTGTTTGGATATCAGCGTGAGAAAGTACCGGCACGAGTGGTTCTCTGCCACAGGCGTCAGAAAGTCAGCTTTTTAATTTAACGCAGGGCTGCATGTGGGTTATGCGAGAGAAGCGTTGAACTGAAATTCAGTTCACTGTTGCATGTTCAAAATGTCGAAAGTGGTGTAATACAGGTACATGTAAGGCGAGCTGCCTTGTGGAGTTTTGTAGCATCCTTTTTGAAATGACAACTTAAAACCTAGTGTACCAAGTATTACTTTTCTGGAGTTGTACTTTGCATCTTTTTTAAAATGCTTATTTTCTTTGACGTACGCTGAACACAGGTCGCATTTTAATCGTGAATCGCTCGTGCGTACCCAAACCGGTCATTAGAATATTATGCGCCTCATTAGCATATAAAACGGGTTATACGAATTCACTCTATTGTTGTCCCATAAACGTGCAAAACAAAAGTGAACAATATCTCCCAATATGAATTGAACAAGCCAATTCCATAAAGTTTTTATCATAATCAATCTTTTTCTTTTCTAATTCGCCAAACAAAAGCCTGATCAGGGAATATATGAGCACTATGACGAAAGTTACGTAAAGACACAAGCAGAGCAGAAATAACAAGAAATTGATCCAGCCTACCATAGACTGCGAGTAGTCTCTAATTTTGGCGGTGGCGATTGTGTGGCGGGCGAAATACACACACGCGCGCACGCGAAATTTCGAGAAGACCCGACGCGAAGGGAGCGCGTGTGTGTATTTCGCCTGCCCACAAATCGCCATCGCCAAAATTAGAAACTACTCGCAGTCTAAGCCTACCATAAAACAGGTGGGAAGGGAATTATTGACCAAAGAAAAATTAATTTGCACTTTAAGGGTCTGGTGCCATAAATAGCCATTGTGATAAAGACACTCTTTACAAGTGAGCTTGCTATCATTATCTCAAGAACGTGCGTTCGCTTGCCTGTCTAGGGACATAAGCGCCTATCGAGTTATATGGATGCACGCATAAAGTTTGGAGAGCACGAGTGGAGCTGGGCTGCTCGAGGAAATCCTTCAACCTTCATGCTGCTATCTGAATACCGAACACAAGGTACACAGAATCTTCTCACACTTCTTACAGAGGCTTTAAGCTCAAACTCTTACAAACAAAGATAAATACGTCACTTTTTGATTGAAGCTAACAGGAATGTGAACCGAAAGACAAAAGGGAGATAGGCTAGCCTTCAAGCGATCGAATGCAACCGGGTGGAATTACATGCTAATTAAAGGAAGCACGACTTGCTTACAATTTAATCGCTGAACGACATCTGAAGCTTATTTCTCAAATTTCTCGAGGCTTTAAGTGTTCCTCAAGGCGGCTGAAAGTTTCTGGCCGGTTTAACTGCACAATTGCAGCATTACATTTTCAAAAGATGGTCACGCTAGTAATACTCGTGGCACTTTTCTCTTTTTTCTTGCGTTTTTTTATAGAACAATAAACACACCGCGATGTATTGCCTTACTTCCTTACTAACTTATCCATGGAACTAAAAATTTCACCTTTATCTTTAAGTTTATTGACACAATCATGTCTCACAGAGAAGGAATTTTTCCAAATTATTTACCTCCTCAGCTTACCTACTTAGACATTTTAGTCACAAGAAAAGAAAAATACTTAACAAACCATTAGATGAAGAATTTTCTGGGCTCATGTGGTCCATCCCGCACTTACTTATCGTATCGTTCTTGGCACTTGTTTTGTTTTACGCGCCCACAATTCTCTAAGCACATGCTTACTGTTTCTCAAGCGCAACGGCAAACTCACTAGGGTGTTTCAAGGGCGAATATGTTGTGCGTGACTCCAAAAGACCCCTTCAAGCTCCGGGACACGGTTATATGTGTTTCTCCAAGCAGATGAAAGTTTTGTCCCGAAACACGTTCAAGTCGTTTTCTAGCGAGCAATTTACGGATAATGTACGCAAGCTCGCGTGTTCTCCAAAAAGCTTTCAGGAGACTTTCTGGCCATCAAATAACTGCTGCATTATTTTCCGGCACACAAACTGTTAGTGCTTGTTTATTGCATTCAAAGGGTGTTGTCAATTTCATTAGTGTGCTGCAATGGTAAGTATAGCGGGCGTGGTTGGAGTGTAAAGCACGCTCAAAACGCGCTATTCTTGCGCTTACTTAGGATCTTATTTCGGGCAGTTCAGTATACAAAAACAATGCAGTCAATTTGTAAGTAGCCCATGTATTTTTTTTAAAAGGGTCCGTATAAAATTTTTTTATTAGTAGTATTATTATTATTGTTGTTATTATCAGTTCTTTTATTGACCGGTTCATGCACGTGACTTAGGACATTTCTTTTCCCTCAAGCCGATGCCGTTATTTTACCGTGCTTACATAATTTTATCACTTTCCTAGGAAGACCGATAGTTACGTTTCTATGAAATTTTTGTTTTCTTCTCAACCTTGAACTTCTCCTAATATTTCAACGCTGGTGTCTTCTTAACCTTGAATATCCTGTAATATTTCATCACTGGTGTCGTTTCAACCTTGAACATCCTGTAATGTTTCACCACTGGTGTCGTTTTGACACTAAACACCCTGCAGTATTTCATCGTTGGTGTCGTTTTAACCTCGAACACCCTGCAATATTTCATCGCTGGTGTCGCTTCAACCAGGAACATCCTGTAATATTTCATCGCTAGTGTCATTTTAACCTAGAACATCCCTGTAATATTTCACGACTGGTAAGTTTTAACTTTGGATATCCTGTAATATTTCATCGATGATGTCGTTCTAACCTTGAACATCCCGTAATATTTCGTCGGCGCAGGTATCGTGTTAACCTTGAACCTCATGTAATATTTCATCGCTGGTGTCGTTTGAACACTTCCTTTTGTCAAAATTATGAAACGCCCGAAAGACAAATTCGATGAAACACTGTGAAAGTTTATGAGAGTCTATGAAATTGTTTCCACTTGTGACGTCCACTTGCGCTTGAATTGAAACCGAGAATCAGTTTGGCAGGGCCGTAGCCAGTATGAGGCAAACCGAGGCACTTGCCTCGGTCATTTTTGTCGTTTTCTCAGTCATTTTTTTTTCGTTTAACACCCTAAATACCTAGGAAGAGAATTTAACCATGGACATTGCCTCAGTCATAATTTTTTTCTGGCTACGGCCCTGTTTGGTCTCGGCTGCAGTTGTTGTTGGACTTCTGGATGTTTGTCAGTGTACTTTAAGCTTTTTTATTAACTCAGTGGAAGTTTTGTTTTTATCTTAACGTGGCTGAGTTGGTATTAAGCTCGAGCTAATTGTTGAAATTTATAACAACAGAAAACAGTTTTAGGTCTTTGCAGCTTTAGCCGAAGTGGAAAATCAGTAGCTACATGAATGAACTTTATAAGCTCTAACACGTCTAGTACGTCTCGGGGAAACATCTTCCTTTCTTACTGAAGCCGTGGGCTAATAAAAACTAAGCCATTTAGAAATTCATCTCCTTTGATGAAGTTCAGATGTCAATGTGTATAAGTCTAAATGCATTGAAAAAATCGGCTCACTTGTTGAAAGGAATGGACGAGGATTTAGTTAACTGTAGTTTTCGAACAGCAGCAAGTGATTATTTTTCAGGTCTTCCGTTACCCTGTACTTGAATATTTATATGGGTACATGGTTAATTCTTAGGTAACGATCTTAAATGTTTTAAAGCACTGAGATTCCATTTAATGCAAACGTAAGCTACCGAATGCTTCTGAACTTGCCTTTGACGAAACCACTCGTGGAAAACATTTCACATAGAAAATCTGCTTGAAGAAAGGATCTTGAACCTCAGTCTGCTTAGGGCGTAGCAAGCTACTTTACACTAGCCAAGCTTCTTATCTTGAATAAAAATTGTTGCCAAAAATCAAACATTTTCTAACTATGGTGGGAACAGCTCAAAAATGAATTTCGCTCATATTCTTACTTTACGTGGCCTTGATGTGAAAAAAAATAACTGAATAGTTCGTTCGGCTGAATATCGATTTGTTTTCAGGAAAATTGATGAGCTGTCTCTGTCTCTTTCGCTCGTGTATTTGTGAATACGCTCGCTCCAAATCTGAATTTTTTTCCTTGATATCATCCAATTCCTTTTGAAGCTCTGTAATTGCTGTTCTGGTATCTTCACCAGGTTGCTGGTTTTGTATCATCTTGATCGTTTTCTTTTTGTTATCCATTTTTTTGACTAACTCACTGTTCGTTGCATGATAACTCATATCAGCACAAGCCGAGTTAATTTTACGTTGAGGTAGGGTTGAGAAAAGAGGCTGTTTAGAACAAACAGACAAGTTGACCAACTCAATTTCTGCGCGTTTATATGGAAAAGGAAATAAAGTGCTCGAGAACGAATCAGTGATACAGTGGAGTGAATTTCCGCGCATTTATATTTTATGGGCAATGGCGGGAAAGCTAGTGATAACCGAACTAATGGTAGGAAAAGCTTGAGAACCAATTAGTGTGAGAAGAGAGCAGGCAAGCGACGCTCATTGGATATGGAGACAACTCAAATTGTGACGTCAGCCTTTTCACGACGTAGTGTGTGAAGTAGTTATAGAACAAACCAATCACCGTAGTGGAATTCAAAGGGAATATCAGGGGGAATTCAGTAACGGGGTATTTTTTCATACTAATATCACTACTATTAATCACTACTACTAATATTACTTCTATTAATATCACTACTAGTACTTTTTTTCGGGCATCAAACACATATTTTACTCACGAGCCGTCTTCCTCGGTTTTTGCAATGTTTCCATATCCTGTCATTTAACTGTCAAGGCTTGTCAAATCTCCTTGGATTATTGGCTGTTGGCTTGAATGAATTTGAAACGGCGCTTAAAATAAAACTTATTCTGAAGTAAATGTGTTATCTTCATCGCGTTCGGATGTTAACAAATAACATGAACTGCCACTATTAGTCTAGTCAAAAATTTATAGTGGCATTTCACCGGCATTTTACTGGGATTACCGGAAAGAAAGGATTTGGGGAGCTTCGAAGCACCTGTAGTAAAATTATTGAAAAAGTGTCGCGTGGGTTTTAGCGGCCGCGAAGAAATTCTAGCACTTTGAGGAACACACATTACTTTACCGCTTTAAATCCAAAACTACTTCGCTTATAGTAACTTATTAATAACTAACTTTTATATTTCGTTCTCTAACTTGAGACCATCGAGATTGAAAACAAACAAACACCAAACATGCTTAACTCTATGGCATAAGTTTTGCGGCTGCGAATTGTTAAAATGCCGGCGCTTTTAGAAATGCACAGAACTGTTTTTGGAAGCTTTTCGGATAAAATAGGTTTAAACCGACAACCGCTTCGCTTTTAGTTTCTTAACTTTTATATTTCGTTCTAGCTCTTACTAGAGACCATAAAGGTTGAAAACAAACAAACACCAAGCACGCTTTAAATTATGGCCTAAGTTTTGCGGATGCGAAGTAAGCCTGACGGGCGTACGCTGACGTCACAACCAAAATTTCTCGGATCCGTAGGTTACCAAATTTGCTTAGCAATGGTACTCCGCTATAAAGATTTATGCCAGTTGCTGATTGCCGTTTTCGCAAAATATTGTGGTTTGTCAATGCCTCACAAGTCAGTTACATAATTTGTATTTATAATTTTACTTCTGCCTTCGGCATTGGCAAATGACTGATCTCCTTGTCAGTAACAAATCACAATATTTTGATCAATTTCTTCCAATAATTGCTCATTATGTGACCCCTGACATCACAATGTGTATATAGTGAGTTTATTAACAGGAATAGAGATTCAATTCATGTCTGATGGGATGTCGATGGGTTTTAGACATAAATATGTACATGTAGGCCTAATTGATAGTAATTGTCCAAGCAACCAGGCCCTAGCACTAAAGCGTCAAGGCCTTTAATGCATATTGATTGTCTGAAGGGTGAAGATCACATCTAGTAAATAGCATTTGTTTGGGGTTCCCTCCAACATTACTTGTAAACTATTTCACATATTCCAAACCATTCCAAAATAAACGATACGCTAATGCGTGCAAGTGTGGCTTCAAATTACGACAAAACAAGAAGAAAGTGAGATAAAATCTGTAAAACATGTGATAACAGTTGACAATTAACGTTATTACCCAGTTACCAGAGCGAAGTTGGGCTTTTTGGGATAAGCGTGCCCGTGAGCACGGCTTTGATTAGTTCCGTCATGTTGACGTGACGATTTCTCGGAATATAGTCGAGAAACACGTTTTCTTGTTTTGATCCGTGCGAAATATAACAAGCGTTTGGAAAGCGTAAACTTTGGCTGGCTTAGCAAATTTACCTAAGACGAAGCGTGGATGTTCTCACATTACTCGCATGCTAACGCATATAACTAAGAAATGGGACAAACAAAATAGTACAAAACAATCCCTTCTGAAGCCCATTCTCAGTTGTTCCTCGCAAGCTCAACGGATTGGAATGATTTTGTGGCTTTCTATTATAAAGAACTTTTCCATGGACAAATATTTTGGGTCTAGTAGGAAGTGTAACTTGTCACAGAAATTAATTCTGTAATGTTTGAACCAGAAGAGCATAGCGGACCTCGAAAGTCACGTCTTGCGTCATTGGTACTAACTTCTTCACTTCTTGCGTGACATCATGCTTGACAAATATGGCGAATCCTGTATCCAGGCAAATATATAAATAAGCTCTGTTTTATTTTCCACATTATTTCACACGAACTTACATTTTAGAACACACGGCTAAAATCGAGTAATTTATAAGCGTGCGTTGTTAGAAGAGATCATGCCATTGTGTGACTTGTGCAAGTCTTGCATGACTAGTCACGGAGCAAACTCTCAAACAAACAAACAAACAAACAAACAAAAAAGCCAAAATCATTGCACGTGCTGACATAGTGGACTCAGCTTCGCTGAAGCCACACAAAAAGCCTGGCTCGGCTGTGAATGAGTATGCTTTTTGTTGTTTGAATTGTGGTTGTGCAAATGGGATATTAAATTCAATTAATTATAATTAGTTATAATAATAAGTAATTTTTTATTTTTAGGAGAAAATAAATTTCCGACTTGAATTTATAATTTATTGAACATTTTGCCATTTTGTCATTTTGCTATATCATATCATTAATTAAACACAGTCAAACGCTCTGCCCTGTCCCAGTCTGGTGAACTTGGTGTGAAAGTTTTATGTGGTCATACTTGTTCTAATTTGCTCTCAATTGTTTCTTTAAATAGGTCCCGATCATGTAGGCAAGTCAAGTTTGATTAAGAGATTTGTCACTGGAGTATGTAGTAAATTTTTATTTTCCACAAGTCCACGTAAGTTTTTTTCTCTATTTATCTCTTCCATTTAAGATGTGTAAAACTGGAAATCAAAACTGAAGCAAACTGATAAACGTGCAAAATCCCTTTTGTATTTAGATTCATTTTACGATGCTTTTATCCCTGGTGTGGATGGTCAACAACATAGATTTGAAATTTTGGATAATCCCGGCTTTTCAAGTATTGACGAGATGGATCTCCTTTATAATTGGCCTAATCCTTACTGGCACATAGCTACTGCTGAATTGGCTCTTCTTGTATACGACATAACAGACCGAAGGTCGTTTCAGTCGGTAGCGACTTTTGCTGAAAGTGATCTAAAGGTCTGTGATGTTACTGCTGTGGCTCTTGTTGGAACCAAAGGAGATCTTTCAATTCGCAGGGAGGTGGAATATAAGGTAATTAGTGACTGTACACGCAAGTCATACCTTGCGTATTTTATTGTTTTATCAGTGCTTTTTAAGCAGTCAGGATAACAGTTCTATTGTTTCCTATAAAATTTCAATGAACCGTTTACTGATCGTGGTGGTGCTTTTGGTTATGCGATGGTAACTGGAGAGAACTAACGATTGGTCACTTTTATAAGAGAGATTTTTCAGTCATCGCGTGTAATTTGGATCGAAAGTAACGTATAACGTTTTATCTGTTTCCGATTTTGCTACAATCTTGTACAGGTATGATCATCCTGGTAGAGAGAGTCCAGGTTTGCACTTCCCCCATTCTTTATTCATGATGCATCATGCAGTTAAATGAAGTCTGTAAATGAAACTGATACATTTGTGTGACGAAAAATAGAGAGCCATGAGGTACGCACTCCTTAGTTTTTATGAACCCCCCAAAACGTCCTGCTAAAATCTTTCTACCCCCCAAAAGTCCAGCGAAAATAACTAACCCAAAAACAGGCCAAGATCGCCAATTGCAAACCCAAGAAAGGCCTTCGTACCTCCCCGTCAATAATATACCTAAGTTCCCCCCCCCCACCGGGCCTAAGATACATCGAGAGTAAATTGCTGCTTCCCACTCATAGATATAGAATAACCCTATTTAGTAGTGACGTTGTGGTGTAGTGGTTAGCGCTTTCGACTTCAGATCTGAAGGTCGGTGATTGGAGGCCCAGCCCCTGCCATTGTGTTATTTCCTTAGGCAGGAAACCTTACCCCACGTTGTCTCTCCACCCAGGTGTATAAATGGGTACCGGTGACATACTGCTGGGAGTAACCCTGCGACGGACCAGCATCCCATCCAGGGGGGAGTAGCAATACTCTCAGTTGCTTTATGCTACAGAAACCTGGTTAAGCTGCCGCCGTGTGGGTCTCCTTGGCTCATGTGCAACTTAACCTTTTACTTTTTATTTAGTCTGAGGGGTTAGAGGAAGTGGTCACAAAGTTCCCGCACTGACTTTGAATGCTTGTTACTCTTTTAATATGCAAGGTTGAGCCACCAAATGTTGTGACTCTTCCTAAAATTTAGCTGGTATGACATCTCATTTGTCATTAAGATTGATGTTGCCATGGTAACCATATTTTGACAGCCTTTTTTGGACAATTTTGAAATTTCCTGTTTTAGTGAAAAAATTAGCTCATTGCGATTACTTGTACATTGATAATTTTAGCGTTCTATTTTTGGTCAGTTTTAGAGGTGTTTTGGGGGTTTTGGGAAATTTGAACAAACCCAAGATGGCTGCGGTTTCAGGGAATCATGTTTGTACGTCGGGGGCTCTCCATAGGTTTTTGGGTTGCATCGTAAGTGAGCGTGTACAACGCACAGGCGTTTGTTGACTGAACCTTTGCGATAAACATCGTGCAGTTATTTTGCCAATTCCTCGAATTTGATAACCTATGAATCCGTTTCAATGACGCCTAGTGATTTTGGCTTGTGTATTTACGGCAACCGATTTCTTGCCTAAAGGACCCCCACCAAGGTCCACAGTAACCTCTGTAACCCCTCGCTTTTTTTTTTCAGTTCCTCGTTAAGACAAGATAAGATAAGATAAGATAACTAAATTTAATACCTTTAATGAAAATATAGTTACAAAATTATTTACAAGGACATGGTAAAAGTAAAATGCGTTAAAATAAGAAATAAGAAGATCTAGTTAGCTATGAAAACAATAAAACAATAGATAAAAATTATATCAAAACAACATATTTTTCCGCAAGGCAACATCACGATTAGCTAATTAATAACTTACATGTTCACTTTTATCACTAATTCGGTTGATGATATGTTCAGATAATTGCCAGAAACCATTAAGTAAATCAGGTTTAGAACTTGAAATGTTTAAGACCGGCCTTTAAGGCATTGATACTTGTTGAATGCCACATGTGCAATGGTAGCTGGATACATAATTTATCAAATAGGTTGCCAATCAAAAGAAAGTAAAAGATATGCAGCGTGCCTGTGGGACTGAAGTTAACCTGAGCTGGGATTCGTGAGTGACGAGAAAAAGATTTGCTTCGTAAAATTATTACTACGAAAACATACGATCAACCAAAACAATCGTGCAGAGATGATAAGGATTTTACAAAAAATTTAAAGCAGCAGATAACGTTAACCAAAATTTGAGTCGCTCGCTCCTCCCAAGATAGAAGGTATTTTGCACCTAGTTTTATGTTACTAAGTTGGAGCCAGGCAGCTAATCAAAAACTTTATATTTTACTAGATTTCGAAGATATATTCTATTAGTTGGAATACAGAACAAGAAGGAAACAATATTTATTTCATTTGATTCTAGGTAAAGATTACATTTATCCAGGAAGAAACTCAGCAGGAACTAAGGAACAACCCAAAGTGATAAAAAAGTTAAACAGAAAGTGGTGGTGCCCAAACCAAATGCCCTATCACAAATAAGAATACCTAACTTAAGTGTAAAACCGTACAAATAACCCGTAACGAAGCTGTAATAATATTAAATATAGACATACGAACGTTTTCCTGCCTCTTTTGTGTTTAAGTTCTTTTTTAACACCTTAAACTGCAACTGACGTCTGGACAGTGGATAGATAGTTGAGGTGGCTCTGGCGAATTTTTAATTTTTACGCCAAATGAACGTTGTGGTCCTGATCATTCGATCTAAAAATATATTTTCGAGTAAACGTTAATAAAAAGACAGGAGTTATAATCTCTCAATCACCAAATGACTCCTTTCTGCAAATTGCTTGTGCCAAAAGTTTCATCGTGGGCTCTTAATGGCTTTTGTGTTCTGAATTTTACGCTTTCTTAAACAGCGGTCTCTTCAAATCAATATTTTGTGGTGTAGTGTTATCGGGCAACAATAGAAACATTCCTTCAGATTTTCTCGACTTTCCTTCAGTAAAATTCCGTAAAATTTGGCAGAGAGATTAGAAACGTTTTACTCTACTGTGGGCCCATCTGATTAAGCTATATATACCTTTTTTCTTTGGTACATACAAAACGTTGCAATTTCCGTTCCACTCCTTTTTGCTACACCCTACTAAATCTTTCCAAAACACTACAATACGAGACTACATAAAACACTATGATGTAACGTTTCCCGCTCCCCCCTGCTAAAGCATAGGTTCAGGCTGCAGGAACACTCCCGTCGACACTCCAAATTACGTGAAGGTTACCCTTATGTGGTTGTTCTTATAGTAGCACACTCAAGAAGCGTCCGTCGTATTTCCTTGTTTCTGTAGATCAAAATGTCTCTTTTGTCTCTTCTGAAAAGTACAAATTATTGCATTTGTGTTTTCTATCTCCGTTTGCGGAAACAACCCCCTTTTTCTGTTTCTCTTGAGTAACAATGGCCAATTGACAGAAAACACAAAGGTGAATATTACAACATAGAAATCCCTTTTCAGTCAAATCAGCAAAACCAAACATTGCGCCATACAAGGATCATTATGTAATCAAAATCGGAAATCCGCTCTTCTCATCATGTCTGACTGTAGTAGTAGTTGTAGCAGCAGCAGCAGCAGCAGCAGCAGTAACAGTAGCAGCAGTAGCAGTAGCAGCAGTAGTAGCAGAAGCAGAAGCACAGTAGCAGTAGCAGTAGTAGTCTCGAAGTAAACAGAACGACACAGCGCAGACTGATGTGTCGTCATTACTACTCAATCACCATGCAGGCATTCGTTGCCCTTACATCATCATTAGCTAATCATCACGCACACTTTTATCGTCATAAGCCAATCACCATGCAGTCTTTTATCACACCTAATACCCACTTGCGCACCCACTTTCCCGATACTACCTTGCGGCCCTAGTTTGGGCAAATCGGGATTTTTTCCGGTAAATGCACTGTATATTTTTATATTTTTATAATTTTTTAATTTAATTAATATTTTATTAGTATTAGTAATTACATGAAAAAGTAACAGCTACTTATACAATGTACGTATTGATTACAATTGATTTTACGTACACAGCATAAATTTATTACCATACTAAAATTACCAAAAAAAAGAAACAACAAAATTAGTATTTAAAGAATATACACACGGTAAATAAAATAAAATAAAATAAAAGAAGAAGAAAATTAATTTGAAAAAAAAAACAACAGACGTGTAAGCATTTACTGTATATGTGGTACTTCGCGATAAGAAGCGTGTAGTTTAAAGAGTACATGTGCTTCCTGTTATCGAAAATTCCGTATAGAATCATGCTGTTTGATAATGTAATGTTTTCTTTGGTTTTACTGACCCACCAGTTTTGAAATAAACTCCAAAAAGATAAAGTTAAAGAGCAATGTAAAAACGTGTGATCTAAAGAATGTCTGTCAGTCAGTCACTGTCAGTCTGTCAGTGTCATTATCGGATATTTTAGCTTTAAAGAGACTAACTTTTGTTGGAAGAATATTGTGAATAATGTTACATTGAAACATTGACATCTTTACGTCATTTTTTATCCGGAAGGGTAATTCATAAACTCTCGGGTAAAACCGTGCCTTAAAATTTTGCTTTCCGCAGTGGGTAGTAAAAACTGTATATTCATACTGTAAGTACTTATACTCGGGGACCTTAAGGATGCCTCATCGGGGTTTTAAAACCCTGCGGGGCAATAATCGGACTTACCGTACGAATTTTGGCGTACAACTTTGCACGTTAAGTAATGTGGACTTAGATTTTCGAAACGTGAAGGGAACAAAATATTCACATTTTTGATCATAGTAGCACTCTTAAATTGTTTTTCAGTCAGTCATAATATTGGCCAGTTCACACTAGGTCCTAGTGCACTTGAAGAGCACTTGAAAATCAATTTAACTTGAGGACATTCTGATTATGTATTTAGCCAATCGCAAGCTAAGAGGGTATTCTTGCGCTTAATACTGATGTGGTACGACCGTTTTGACACGCCGTTAATTAGCTTGATAAAGTTACAGGACTAAGGTACGGTATGCGTCGTAGAGCCTGGTACAACACTCGCTCACTGTTTGTTAATTTTTGGGAAGTACGTGATCGTCTTAAAAACATGTTTTTGTATCTCAATAGCATTGAATGCGTACATGGTTGTATTGTTGTTGATTGGCTAAACCTGAAAATTAGACCACAACCTTTTTCTTAGCGTAGAATTTTTTACCCTAAGTCGGCTTAAAGTAAGCCTTCAAATACAACAATGAAAGTTGAAACTTAAGAGTCTCCTTGAAGTCGCCCGCGACTCCGGTCCAGGCATACGTTTCTTAAAGGCCCCGAAACTTTTCGGGTCGATGTCGGGCACGATAATTTAAATTGCATCTTATAAAAAAGAAGTTTCTTGGCTATTAGTTAAACATTTCTTATCTTAAATACATGTTAAACAGACATGGTAGACAGACATGTCAGACAGCTTGGCAGAATGAGTGGTTCATATTTTTACGAATGGTTTATCGGGACTTTCGAGAAATGCGCCCCAGAATCCAAAACTAAAACGCAGAGCGGTCAACGTTCCCTGTGGAGTTCAAAGTTGCGCGCCCACGTGCTTTTAGCTGCAAGGCTGCACTGTCATTGGTCAAGTGCGCTCCCAAGTAAGGGGCAGACCTTACTTTCAACTGCACTTGAATCCTTTTGTTTTACGCGTATCGCCAGGGCAACAAAGAAACCAAAAAGTGCGGTCATTAAAACCATCACACTCCTAGTACGCGAGCTACACTTGAGTGATTCCGCACAAGCCAACAGCACGTGCCATTCAAAAAGACGTTTTTGATAAAAAAGAAGTAAAATATGGAGCTTACAGAAAACGAACTACTGCAAATTATCAAACTTTTTAATTACATTCAGGTGATATTAAATTTACCTCTGATACATTTTACAAAAAGATTTAAACGTGTAAATAAATCAGATGAAAAGGCTTCTATTGACACGTAAGTCAGACTTACAAGACGCCCTCAGACAGGAGTTCACGCTACAAGTACGTATCAAGTGCACTTAAGGGCGAGAGAACCAGCCTAATATATAACGTTTTCCCATACAAAGACCCCCCCGGGAAATTGTAAAGTATGTAAAAGTGAACGATGAAGGCACCACTTTCCGTTTGCAGTAACAACTAAACTATTAAAAGATACTGTAAAAACTCGTTGTAAAAGGAGTCACTAACTTTCAAAAATTGTGTTTTACTTGTTTTATTTGTTTAGGTCGCTCAATCATATGCAGCGGAAAATGGTTACCTGTTTATGGAAGTCTCAGCAAAAACGGGTGCCAATGTGGATAACTTGTTTTCAGAAATAGGTGAATTACATAATTGTTTCTTTAAGAGTAGTACTTGTACATGTAAATCTGTCCATCTGTCTGTCCATCCATCCAGTCTCTAGATTACGATACAGCAAGAGTATTCATTGACGCCAACATTGTAACTCGTGGGCTGCAGTTTGACGGCCTTGCAGAATTACTTGACCAAAGAACTGGAGGAAATTGTGACACGGCTTTCTGATAAGAAGGTTCCACTGAACGTTTTGAAAACGGATTTTAATAGGCTCAACAAAGAGATTAGCGGCACTCGAATAAAATGTAACGCTGCTCTTAAATAATACGGAGTCACAAAAAGTGCAATCCGTGAAATGACGTGGCATCAAACCTAGTCAGATTAGTCATTTTTCGGCCTTCTGGGACTTGGTGTTGCTAAGTTAAGGTGAAAAATACAAATGTAATGCGATGCCATAGGAACGTCAAAGTCGGTGAAAACGAGACTAACGTCAAAATATTCCCAGATAATATAGGAGAGTCCAAACTGAAAATCTTCAAAACCTACAAAAACTGTGCGACACAGGGTATTATTGGAGCCTCATATTTCATGCGATCAAAGATAGTACTTGTGAACTAGGCTGACCGAATTTGGCTGAGCAGAGACAATATCACAAAGCTTTAATGTTTAAAATAAGCAATGGGTTGACACCTTAATATTTTTCTGATATTTTGACTCGTATAAGGGACCACGGATTACCTTCTTCCAGGGTGAACATTCAGCTCCCCAATAATAGAAATGTCTATTTTAAAAATAATTTTTCGTTTACCGGAGCAGAAGTTTGAACCCCTCTTCCAATTTCCCTTAAAGAAGACACACCCTTAAAGTTCAAGTTTCGAAGTTAAAGAAATCAGTTATCCAGAAGGAACTGACTCTCCGAGGAGCCGAACAAGAGTATTTCACCTTGGATTTATCAGATATCGACGGAATACTTGAACAGGTCAATTAAATTTATAAGGGCGAATCAAGCAAGATTAACTGACGTTGTATTTAATTTAAAATAAATCTGCGAAACATTCATGTTGGGACGTGAAAAATCAAAGAACGAAGTATTTCACCAGTAGCTGAAATTTACATATACATTTTAACAAGTGCGCAGTAAAGAATGCCTCCTAAAGTTGAGTCTATTGCTACGTTAATTGCAAAAAGACATTACAATAGCTTCATTAGATGAGCTACTCGACGAATTTAGCGTGCTTTACCAAGTCGAATCCGAGTTAATTACACTGGAGAACGTGCATACAGAAATTGCGCGCGAAATACAGAAGTGTTAAAAAGCAGCAAGCGGACAGATTAATTGAAGACGGGCAGTCGTCAGGTGACGAAATGAGTGCAAACAAACAAATGGAGGCAAAGTCAAGTCTGACTATTTAAAGTGCACCGAAAAATTCGCAATTTATCAAAAGAAATGTAACGCCAATAAGAAGCCGTTCAGTGATCACGAAAAATGGCCGATGTTTTGGGACCTCAAAAGAATGTAAATCACGGACTCAAGAAATTATCCGTACCAACATGGGATGGTAGTAGAAAGTCCTACACAACCTGGAAGAATGAATTTAATTATTGGATGGAAAAGTATAAACAGTGTTTGTTATGTCGCAGCTTCTATCAAAATTAGATGCAAAGGATAATGTAGAATTTGGCCGTAAAATGCATTAAAAAGGAAGAGAACGTTTTGAATTGGATAGACTGGTTAAACAGAGAAGCAAGTTTACGATCTCGGGTAAAAAAGGATGCCAGCTGCCACAACAACACAGGCGATCACCGATTTCAATTCTCGCGAAAATCATGCTGCAAACATTGTGTAAAGCCCAACCATGATTTGTGCCCGCTAGGCTGTGAAGCGAAGCACCTTCTTTCTAATTGCCAAATGTTTTTAAGATCAACGGTTGATCAGAGACTGGAGATAGTGAAACAAAATAATCGATGTCAGAAGTGCTTACAGTAACTACAACGTTCAGGGAACGAGAGACGGCCCCGATTTTGTCCAGCACAAGAAGCCAGCAATAACAGCGTTCAGGAAACGAAGAACGTCCCCGGGCTTTGTCCAGTACAGAAAGTCAAGATAAAAGACAAGGAGTAGACTACGAGCAGTCTCTCTTTCCGCTCAGGGATAGTCGAGGGAATAGAACAAGTGAGCGGGCACGAAAATTGCCCGCGTAGTTGAAACGTGACGCGCGTGTCGAGCCGC
Source organism: Siderastrea siderea (assembly GCA_964030785.1). Classification (NCBI taxonomy): domain Eukaryota; kingdom Metazoa; phylum Cnidaria; class Anthozoa; order Scleractinia; family Rhizangiidae; genus Siderastrea; species Siderastrea siderea. The sequence goes on along the minus strand of OZ034979.1, from coordinate 17,630,896 downwards.
TAGTATTAACAGGGCAGGCGATTTCGCGCTCGCTTGCTTGTTTGTTTTCCTCCACTGTCCCTGAGCGGAAAGAGAGACTGCTCGTAGTCTAACAAGGAGGGAAACTACGTTGAAGTCCTTGCCATGTTAGATAGCGGTTCCAACTCAAGTTTTATTTCGAAGAATGTAAAAAAGAAACTCGGTTTAAGCGGTCCTAAAGTACACTTAACAATGAACTTAGCTGGTGGTCAGTAAAGGTCGGAAGAATCTGAGCTTGTTAACATAACTGTGGTGTCAATTTTAGATGAAGCCATTCAGAAGTGCGTGCAAGTTTACGCCGTAAACAACCCGTGCAGTCCAGCAAAAACAGTGTCTAGAAAGACACATTTAGAAGCAATCTCAAATAAACTATACTTATCTGGTGGAACTGTAGATTTGTTGATCGGAACAGATTTTACTGATGCCTTTGTCGATATTCACGTTATCTCCGGTAGTGTCGGTGATCCAATAGCAAAGAGAAACTGCTTCGGATGGTATGTCATCGGCCAGTTTACCGGCCGAGAAGATCAATCTTCTGGGATCAATTCAGTTGATGTGGGAACTGTAAGTGTATTGGAAGACATGAAGAAACTCCTTGTTCAGGACATGTTAGGAGTCAAGTCGACTGAACTTTACGATGACTTTAAAGAGAACAAGTTTATCAAGTCAATTACAGATTTGACTCAAATAGTAGACGGACGAGTTGAAGTGCGCATGCCATGGAAAGATGGTGGACCCCCAAAGGAGAGCAATTATGATGTTGCGTATCAATGAATTTCTTCAGAAAAAAACCTTCAAGAGAAAGGATTGTCTCACAGAAGTTCAAGGCGAAGTCCATAAGCTAATCGAACAAAAGTTCGTCGTAGAGGTACCCACAGAAAAGGTCAATCACGACGCGCCCGAATGGTATCTACCCCTACAAGACAGAACTACTGTTTTTTTTTTTACTCCAGATAGAACCACTAAGGTTCGTTTAGTCTTCGATGCCTCCGTAAAGGTACGAAACGGAAAGTCATTAAATGATCATCTCGAGAAAGGACCGAACTTTATTAAAAGTTTGCCTGACGTGCTTATGGCGTGGCGCTTTGACAAAGTTGCGTATACTGGCGACATGCGCAAGATGTTCAATAAGGTAATGATCCACCCGGATGACCAAGTCTTCCACAGGTTTCTGTGGAGAACAAACGACAGTGAACAGCTCCGAGTTTATCAGTGGGTAAGGTTTAACCTTCGAGACAAACCTTTTACCCGATATCGCAGCTGCAGCAGTCAAGACCCTGGCCAAAGCCTCGGAAGGCCAGTACCCAGAATCAGCCAAATAGCTCTGTACGCACGTCTACGTCGACGAAATTGGAGGCTCCAGAGAGAAAGAAGCGAGGTGCAAGCAAATTGCGAGTGAAATCGACGCCATACTCGCCACAGGTCAATTCCAAGTCAAAGCATGGCATCCTAACATCAAGAACATTGACCAGACAAATGAAGAATTTACAGATTTGCTTGGTCATAAATGAAACAAAACTCATGACAAGTTTTCCTTTAAGGAAACAAAATCATTACAGATGTGACGAAGAGGGATTGTCTCGCCTGTCTTGCTCAATTGTGGGATCCTTTAGGTCTGGTAACCATAGCAAAGATTGAATTGAGGATCGATTTACAAGAATTGTGGAGCGCAGGATATGCGTGGGATGAAACCCTACCAGGAGCGATTCAATTGAAGTGGATGAAGAATATTCAAACCCTCAATCAACTTCTCACGCACGAGTTTAACCGAAAACTGAAACCAGATACCGCCGTTGGTTTACCTGAAGTCTATGGGTTCTGCGACGGCGGAGAGAGAGCTTATGGATATGTCATATTCCTCAGATGGAAGCTCGCAGACGGTAGTTATTCCTGTATACCGCTCATGATTAAAGCGTTCGTCGCACCGTTGAAGAAGAAATCAATTCCACGTTTAGAATTGATGGTATGCCTTTCGCTCGCCAGATTGTACAGTACATGCAAAGAAGCCCTAGCATTCGCCGAGATTACTAGTTGCAAGTCAGTGTTTTGGATGGATTCTCAGACTGTGTTAACCTGGGTTAAAACATGTCCAAGGAAATTCAAGCTTTTTGTCTCTGTGCGTGTTGCCGAGATACAGGAAACATTGGACAGGCAAGCGTTTAAGTACATCAGATCTGACAGTAATCCGGCTGACGTCCTGACAAGAGGAGCTCCACCAGAAGAGTTGAAGAGCTGGATGGAAGGCCCTCGATTTCTGTGGCGCCCTGAAGATGAGTGGCCCAAGTTCGAAGAAAACTCAAAACAAGACGACGAAGAAACGAAGAAAGAAATAAAGCCCAACAAGGTTAAAGCTACAAAGCCCAATGAACCAACAGATTGCGCAGCTGCATCAGAAGAATCAGCAGACATCAGACAACCATCAGACGTCCCTATTTTGGAACACTTAATGAACTCTTGTTCAACTTACGCCAAAGCAAGGAAAACCTTGGCCTATGTCTTGAGATTTATTAACAGCACGAGAGTGAAAAAAACAAAACAAAACAAAAAAACAAAAGCCCTATTTCATCACAAGAATTGAGAAAATCCGAACTACAGATGTTGAAATGGTGTCAACAGACGATCAACATAGATACTGTCGACAAGAAGCTGATTCCAACAACAGATGAACAAGGATTGTTGCGCGCACATGGAAGACTCGAAAACATCAGACCACTACCAATCGAGATGCGCAAACCCATCATTTTGCCAAAAGATCACCAAATGGTAAGTCTACTCCTAAAACGTCTTCACGAAATACGAGTGCAATGTGGTTACAAGAGTCTCGTTTGTGAATCAAGAAAACGGTTCTGGATCGTGGGAGTTAGAAAGATGGCCCAGCAAGTAACTAGTAACTGCGTAACTTGCAAGACGTTACGAAGGAAGCCACGTGAGCAGCTGATTGGTCAAATTCCCAAATTACGTGTTGCAGCAGGTTTCCCAACATTCAGCAACACTGCAATAGACATGTTTGGACCTTTCCAAGTTAAAATCGGCCAAAAGACTATAAAGGAAGCACAAGCAATCATATTCACTTGTATGACCACAAGAGCGATTCACTTAGAGCTCGTCACCGACAAGATCACCGACGCATTTCTAATGGCATTTCAACCACTTTCATCACTAAGAGATCACCCTTCAAGTTGTTGGTCAGATTGCAGAACAAACTTTGTCGGGGCACAACATTACTTGAAAGAATTAACCCAAGACTGGGATATTCCAAGAATCCAGAGTGCCTTATGAGAACAATTTACATGCTCTTTCCAGTGGGAATGGAATGTACCACGAGCTAGCCACCAAAATGGAGAGGTCAAAAGTCTCATAAAATCTGTGAGACAGGCATTAGACGTCTCTTCCAAGAATCAGTCTTTTACAGAGGAGCAGGAGAGAACATACCTTGTAGAAGTGACCTATTTGGGTAACAGCCGTCCTCAGCTCAGACGAGATCTGGGAAAGCCCATCTATCACATCTAATGACCTTGTTATTGGCCACCATCTTCCGCCTCCACTTCCAGAACAAGAACAAAGGGTCAATCCAAGACATCACTCGAGAAGCACTGAAAAACGAATTCAAGAGTTTTGGAACTGCTTGAAAAGAATACTTTGTGCCTAATTCACTACCGCGGAACAAATGGTACAGACGAAGAGAAAACCTCCAGGAGGGAGACTTGGTGTTAGAGATTGAACCTACCCCAAGAGGAAGCTTGGAAGCCTGCACTGGTACTTCTTACTTACCCAGAAGCAGATGATCTAGTGGAGATCGCAAGAATAAAGGCCGCAACATCAGTCTATGATTGACCTATCCACGAGCTTTGTTTGATTGCCACGAAACAGGAACTAAACAATGAAACATAACCAAAGACGAATGTAGCGAAAAGGGATAATTGTTGCTCAATCCATTCACGTATAAATGCAAGTAGATTTCCGCACTGGGGGGGGGGGGGGGGAGTATTTTGCACCCTATGCCAAATTGGGACCTAATTAATCCCAAGAGACAAAAAGTCGTTTAAAAGGAAAAACCCCTCGGAGTCTCAGAGAAAAAAAAGACGCTCATAATATAAGCAGAATTAGTAAACTCAAGTTGAGACTAAAAAAACTATGAAGTTCATGAACAGGGAAAGGTCTAGAGAATTGTGAGAATAATTTCAATTACGACCAATCATATCAGACAGACCTCTATAGTAATTATTGTAACATTATTGTAATATTTTTCTATTTTGACTTCATAGAAAAGTGCAAAGATAACTCCTCAGATTTCCCTGCGAACCACGTGCAAGTCCAGACCAAATATCTTTTTGTAAATTATTAGTTCATCGCTTACTCACCATAAGGTGGAGCCAGAATATTAATAGGTGCAAAAATTGGAATTATTTTCTCGTCCAAACCTCTCTCGTTTTGCAATTTTTCTTCGCTAGGATCAAAGAAAATTAACGTCTATACCTTTGGACACCGTGCAGGGGCAAGTTATGTCAATCCTTGGGTCACAAATAATCGTAGATAACGTCCAATGTGCTAAAACGATTCATATTTCCCCGAGGCAGGCACATCGATACCTTCACGCAGTAGGGACTAGGTGAAACGACAATTTTTAACCCTACGTGGAGACCTGTGTGGAATAATTGTTCTGGATCGAATACACTTGCCTTAGTCACGGGAAAATTTTTTATTGACGGAAACTTGCGATGCTGGGGTTCTACATAAAAGCAAAAGCAATCAGAAAAGCGAAAAAAGTGGGGGTGGGGGGGATATTTGCCTTCAGGGAAAAACTGAGACAATGTCTGTTCAGTTTTACGAAAACCAATCCCGTTTTATCATGTGGACGTTTTGGTCATGAAAAATGGAATTATTCTTTAGCGAGAATTAAATTCCGAATTGTTCAGATACATTGTTCATCTTGCAAGATACACGCTAGTTAGTCAGTGATATTGAGGACCTGTCACGAATTAAGGCAAGTGTTTTCGATCGACAACAATTATTCCACAGAGGACTCCTCGTAGGGATAAGAATTGTCCACTCACCCAGTCCCTGCCGCGTGAAGGTATCGATGTGCCTGCCACGGGGAAATTTAAATACTTTCAGCATATTTGGACGTTATCTACTATTATTTGTGACCCAAGGAGTGAAGAGAAAATCGTTCGAACTTTTGCCTCTATTTATATTCTGGTTCCAACCTTGCGGATATATTTACATAGTGAGTGATCGATGAACCAAAGTCGCTGAAATAGCCATGAATAAGGAATAAGCAAATTGAATAAGCAAATTAGCCCTCAAAACCATATTAGACACTATGGACACAAACTAAACAAGTAAAGAATTTAATTGGCCAAAAAAAAAATTAATAATACGCTACAGATTATTCGTTAAATACCTTATATTTATCACCGTGCTCGCAGTGTGAGCTTGGGTTACCTGTGCGGAAGCTACTCACTGTCGGCATGAATAAATCTTCAAACTGCATAAACTTGTAGATTCAATGAGTCGAAATTGTCCTCTGGGGATTCCTATTTTGCTGACTGCATCAATCACATTGTGGTTACTTATTATCGAGAGTGGATAAACTGGGCGGGCGGGACCACGGACGGACGTAAAGGCGGTTTTAACAGATTCAACAGATTCTCCCCTCCACCTCCCCCAGAGTCTGTACGGACACAGGTTACCAAATTTTCTAAGCAGTGGTGCTCCGCTATAATTGTGTATTATTGTCATGTTTTGCAGGGATGCTTGTATTGAGCCGTTGGAGAGATCGAGTGCTTAACCTTTCATACCTAAGCCTTGGAATATTCCCAACATGTGGTATTGACAGACATCTCAGAAAACTTAATTTAAGCCACAACAAGCTGAAACAACTGCCTGAAACGTTTGGTGACCTTATTAACCTGACCCACTTGCTTTTGAATGACAACGACTTGTCATCACTGCCTACAACTTTCAAACAACTGAAAAAACTACAAGAGCTGGACTTGAGTAATAACAAACTGAAAGGACTTTCTGAGAATATCGCTGATCTGAAACTTCTTGAAAGACTTTTTGTGGAAGGTAACCCTCTGACCGCTGAAGAAATCAGACGCCTGGTGGAGTTAATGGAGAAGAGACGAAGACTTATTATAGATATTGCAGGTAAGTTAATGGGGCTATACAAACACTATGGAAATCTGAAGCATCAATTAAAATTTAGAATGACAGCCCAGGTTTATTAAAATTTACTCTGTTAGTGTGCTGAACCCCAGGCTTACCATCCTCTGTTTGTGTGGTGGGCTGTGCATTTATAATAGTATTGTATTGTACTCAGCTAATATAAGATATGGGAAAAATATTGATCCAGCGGGCTAGACGAAAAGCTGCAACAGAACCAAGGGCGACCGAACCGCACGACTTATCGGGGCCGGGTGGGTGGGCCGTCCTTTACTCTGGTTGTCCGCTGGAAGGAAACTGAGCAAAAATCGAGTGTTTTCATCCTATTTATGCCATCCTGGTTACGTAATCAGCGTGCATATGCGAGCCTGGTGCTAACGAGGCATTATAATAAGTTATCTTATCATCGCATTTCATTAGGAGCATTGTGGATAGTATTCTATTCCACAACACTCCTATTTCATACTCAGCTAATATAAGATATGGGAAAAATACTGATCCACGCCGCCTATGTTCAACCTTACACTCAACTGATAAGTATATACCCCCCCCCCCCAAATGCAACACTCTCTAATCCCATACCTCATCTCCCCAAGCCTTAATCTCCCACCACTATAACTAAATCCCAAACTAAACTAAAAAAGTTAAGGTTGTTTATTGTTCTTCAAGTTGACAGATTACGCCTGTTAGAATGATTGACAGGAAAAGCACAATAAAACGTTTTAACTCATTAACATCCTGCCATGGATTTATTGCTTCCCTTAAGTCACTTGCCGCTAGCCTTCCTGGGGCACCAGAAGGGTTCAGGACCTTGGCCAACTGGAGATAATAAAGTGCAGTATGTCGACATGCCCATCCTACATGATCCATTATCTCTGATAAATCTGCACCAGTTAAAGCCAATGTAATAGCGCACCCCGATCGGAAACCATGAAGCGTCTCCCCATAATCGGCTCCCATATCCTTTAAATAAGATTTAAGACGGGCTTCGGCGGTTGACGAAGAAAAGGTGGAATCCACAACGCCTCCCTGTGGGTTGGTAGGGCGGAAAAGATAGCCACTTGTGAGATCTATTCTAAGGTCTTGGGCCACCGCCATGTACTGCTCAATCCCCTTAATCGGGCTGATCGCCAGTTGAGGGTTTCTTCTAATGCCAAAAACATTTTCATCGCCATCTCTCAAAGTCTTTCCCCAAACATGATTAAAAAGGAATCCATCGTCATTAGGAAAGCGTAAAATCTCCGGGACTTTAACGCGACCTAAATCTCCTGGACGGTCACCACTAAAGAAAACACATTTGAAGTAAGCTTGGTCTCGAGCCACAGTGAAACGCTGCGTTGGAGATAAATTTTCTGAGGCTAGTTTCTGGTCCAGATGAAGAGAAAGCTGAGTTAATTTATCCACAGAAAACGGAGTCGCCTGTTTAGGTGTAATCCTAGCCTGCAACTGTTCTGCCGTTATCAAAACGAAGATAATCCTTAACCGACTTATCCGCCGCCGGATTCCCTAATCCTAAACGCTTATCCCATTCGCCATCCCGACCAATTGCGTGGAAGATAGAACGGAGTTTACCAATGTATGAATCAACAGTCTTGTATGAAAGTCTCACGGGACATCCGCATGAATGAGTACCACGTTCCCCTAAAAAGGCACAACCATTACGATGTACCTGAGTTTTGCCACCTCTATTCTTAAACGCAAGGAAACGGCACAGATCGCGGGGTGAAACGATAGCTAGAGACGGTTTACCCAGCAGACCCGAGAGGAAGTTCTCTAATTCCTTCTGTAGAGAGTCTTTTTGTTTTGAATAACCAGTAGCTTGATCAAAATTCCACAGTTGATTCAACCGGATATCAATTTCGTCTAAATTGATACCAACCGATCTTGACTGTCTAAAGTGCACTATTTTCCTAGAGTAACCGCAACGCTGACAGAGTCGAAAATCACAATCATTAGCGTAACCACAAGACGGACACCGAACAGAAGGAACAAACAGTTTCCCCACCACCGGGAGCTCCTAGGAAAAGCAACAACAAGATGTCACAAAATTTGTCAAAGGCAGTGACACTTTATTCCTCAATTCTAAACATACCATTACTGAAATGAACATCGAGCATCATACTAATTACATCTCTCTTCAAAAACTCATTAATAATTGATAAGCCCATTAACCTTTCAAATGATCGATAATACGTCACGTGCATTGACAATATTGATAAAAACCTCTTCCTTATTAGTATGCGGTGTTTTATCAGATAAAAAGTCACTGCACGTGATTTATGAATATTAATTATCAACACATCAACTGAAACAACAAATGGTGGGTGAATATTTAATGTTCTTTAATTTACACACACAGTAAATTTACTGTTGTACAAAAGTAATAGTGCAGTTGTTAAATACAGATCCAGAAAAATTCTGTATTACATTACTACCGTAATCTGGTAAAGGCACATTAGACAATACATCATCTGAAATTTCGAAATTTCGATCAGCTGGCAGAAGCGACTCCATGTCGTTTCCCGTAACCTCTGCGTTTGACCACAGGACACCCAAGCATAACATTTGAATATTATTAAAAATGGCGTTTCAAAATATAGTACTTTGTATGGGATTTCGAAGCGAACATTTTGAGCAATACATAACAGCAAACTAACTGAATAAAGTTCATGAAACATTACATGGTGTTGTTTGCTATCCTTACAACGCATTTTGAGCAATTTTAGGTCCATTTACCTTACTGTGTATTAGTACATGTATAATACATTGACAAGGAAGGAGTCATTTGGCCCGATTTAGCCACTATCACCGCTCGACACGTTTCGGAATTCGCTCGAATTTACCTACAAATATAGTTCAGGCTCCCATTCTGACTTAGCGACTTGACAAAAGGAAGACATACAAGTGATTTTCTCAAAACCAATTGCACATACCTCGTGTCCCAAAAGAATTATCCACTGCACAAAATCGTAATAGCATCTCAAAATAGGCCGCCATGGATCCGTGAGGATCCCGATAGCCCCGTTTGATCGCGGTCGGCACTGGACATCAGTCAAATCATGCCCTTATCGGGAGGGCCACGCTCGTTTTGGTCGTGTTACAATTGTAGTAACTATGACCCGGTACGGACACAAAATTGTCGCTCCAACGTAGTCTGGTTCGCGTGAGAAAATCGCTGCGTGTTACAAGCGGATAGCAAAAATAAATCATTCCCATTTCTGAATTTATATCCATTTTCAGGGTGTATATTTTCTTGTTTTTTTAATAAGTAGGTTACCTGACCGGCTTCATGCAAATATTGAAACAGATATTGTATATACAATTATAACAATTTTAAAATAAAACATTTTCACGCGCGTGAGGAAATGAATTTAAATGAATTTGCCGACTTTGGTTCGAAAAAATATACCTGGTATATAAAACCTATCGAGGATTCCAAAAAAATGAACACATTCAATTCACGCAGAGTACGTATTTAAAATTAACGCAGTAGACTGACCTGTATTACAAACGTTTTGTACACCAACGCAAATATGTTCAATTTACCACGCATGAATAGAAACATAGGAGGAAGGAGATACACGGTTCACTTTCTCTTTTTCTTGACTCGTTTTCAGTTTCTAACGGCCAAGACCGTTTTAATTTCTTTCGATAACTTAATTGTCTCCATAAGGTCATGGAGTCCCGCGCAGCGATTCCACCTTTCTCGCGCGAACCAGACTACGTTGGAGCGACAATTTTGTGTCCGTACCGGGTCATAGTTACTACAATTGTAACACGACCAAAACGAGCGTGGCCCTCCCCATAAGGGCATGATTTGACTGGTGTCCAGTGCCGACCGCGGTCAAACGGGGCTATCGGGATCCTCACGGATCCATGGCGGCCTATTTTGAGATGCTATTATGATTTTGTGCAGTGGATAATTCTTTTGGGATACGAGGTATGTGCAATTGGTTTTGAAAAAATCACTTGTATGTCTTCCTTTTGTCAAGTCGCTAAGTCAGAATGGGAGCCTGAACTATATTTGTGGGTAAATTCGAGCGAATTCCGAAACGTGTCGAGCGGTGATAGTGGCTAAATTGGGCCAAATGACTCCTTCCTTGTCAATGTATTATACACGTACTAACACAGTTAAGTAAATGGACCTAAAATTGCCCAAAATGCTTTGTAAGGATAGCAAACAACACCATGTAATGTTTCATGAACTTAATTCAGTTAGTTCGTTGTTATGTATTGCTCAAAATGTTCGCTTCGAAATCCCATACAAAGACTTATATTTTGAAACGCCATTTTAAATGATATTCAAATATTATGCTTGGGCTTCCTATGGTTTGACGCTTTGCCCGTAGTCTCCAAATTTTCAGGGGGGCCTAAAATATTACTAACCTGTGTCGACTTTGGGGTAGCAGTTTCTAATAATTTCCTCTCTTCCTCGGCATTTTTAGGCTTCCGAAAAGCCCTGGAAGAGGACGCCATTTCCTCTTCGTTCAGTTCAAAACACGTGTAAGATTTGATTATCTTGCATACTAATTCTCGACGTAATATTTTTTTCGTATGCTAATTTCCAACGTCCACAATAGCATCGATGTTATGAACTCTATTGGGACACACTTATCTAGGAATGTCTTTGAAGGCGTTCAATAAACTCGTAGTTCATGCTTTATCAAGTCTAAAACACTCGGCTGCGCCTCGTGTTTTAAACTTCATAAAGCACTCCTGCTCGTTTATTAAACATTACAAAAACAACAACAGGATATCACCAAATCGTTCTAAATCAGTAATACCTCATAAACTATCAAGCATTACATAAATTACAGAGAAAAATATTGAGATAAATATCGAACATCTTTCTAAATACATCTCTGTCCACACTAACACGCTATTTTGGCTCGTTATCAATGTCAAGCTTAAGCAAGTTATTTAAAATTCAACGAAGAAGATCCATAAGTCTCCGGGAATATTGGTATGATTTATCCATCCTTCCTTAGACGAGATGAGGAGGGCTTGTGAATCGCCTTTACAAGCAAGTTTAAGTGACCTTGATGACCACCACTGGATCAGCGGCCACCAGTATTTCCTCGGATACACATCTAAAACGACTACTGTACATGACCTTCTGAAACTCTTCAAAAAACATAAGACAGGGCCCACTAAAATCGACGGAGGAAAAACATAGGTGTGTTCCAGAAATGGCTCATGTCGGGAAAGAATCTGAGCAAAGAGATTTACCCGTGATGACGCAGAAGTCGGGCAGGGCGTAAAATGTGGGAGGCGTTTGCCAAATTTATCTTTCATTGCGTTTGAGTCTAGCGTTATCAAGTCGTAGGTATGACCTGTAAGGCCTCCAAATTGTTGCTCAACAACCTCCCATAGAGCAGGACACAGTTGGCTATCCATCGCAGATAGGCGGCGAGAATGTAGGTCTGCTGGGTTATCATGGGTGGAAATATAAGACAAATGCAAAGACCCATTCAGCTCCACTGTAGTAAAGAACAACCTCTTTAACGCTTTATTAAGAGATCCACTCTTTCCAGTTCGGTTGTTCTAGGCCTGAACCACCGCCTGATTGTTAACCAAAGCATCCACCCGGGAATTCCTTAACTGATTCTGAAAAGCCAACAGCACCCTCTCAAGGGCACTAGCCTCCTTCGTGGCAGTATCCCAAGATTGCTCTTCCTTCTTCCAATAATCAGAGGTATCTGCAGATACTGGAGAAATCAAAGATCCTCCCCACGCGAAATTAGAAGCATCCGTAGCGACTGATAGTCGAACATGTCGCTCATCCCTCCAAGGAAGGGGATCATCCCATGTCTCCAGAAAGAACCAATGGGAAATCTCCTCTCTAAGAGCCCCACATACCTGTATTAGTTTAGAAGAAAGGTGGCCCTTCGAAATAGCCGCATTCATTTCTTTGGTGAAAAGACGTGCTCCAGGAACAACTAAGGAGAAGGAGACACATTTACCAACCAAACGCTGAAGCGTTTTAATCGTTATTGTTTTAGCGTTTAGGACCTCCCGGATCAAATTCAAAAATTTATCCTTCTTCTCTAGAATAAGGTGAAACACCTGCCGAGACGAATCTGACAAAAATCCTAGGTAAGGGACAACCATCCTAGGACTCAGAGCAGATTTTGCCAACCCCAAAAAGTATCCAAGTTGAATCAAATAACAGGCCACAAGGAAAAGGGCTGATTTTGCAGCTGCAAATCTACGCTCATCAAGAGTTGGGATATCAGCGTATACCCCCTTATCAAGGGGAATTTGTATCTGTCCGTTATGACGATCAACAATGTACAAAAGACATAGGACATTCAAAGACCGAAAGAAATTTGTTGCCACAAGGCCAGTGTTATGATAAACGTACGGTGAAATCTTCCAGCCAAACGGTAGCGTATTGTAGGTGAAATACCACCCACCCCACTGGATGCCAAAAAATGTTCGACTGTCATCAGCCAAAAGAATATGATCATAACCCGATTTGTCATCAAGAACACTTTGGTACGAATCCCGTGAAACATAACGTGGCAGGTCACTTACACGATCCAACTTAAATGGCTTATCTTGCATCCAAAGGTTCAAGAAACGGGCATCATGACACAAACGTGGCTTCGTAGGTTCCACGGTCAAGGGGAGAACGAGATGGGGGGGGGGGGGGGGTTTGGACCTCACCCACCTTCCCTAACAAAGAAACTGCACCAGATTTTAAGCGATCAAGAAGTGTTTGTTGAATAAACTTCACAAACGGCTTACAAGAGACATTATTAAAAATGCCTTTCCTGGGGGAAGATCAGAGTCATACGACTCTCCCTTAAAAACCCCTGAAAATTGTTGAAAATAGGGACAGACAGAAACTTTGCCCTCAATCCATGCTAAGACTTCAGATTGCTGTAACGAAGGACTCCCCATAACAATTTCTTTCCAGCTATCAACATGCTCGTGTAACTCACCCGCCCTAAAATGTTCGGGGTCCCGAAAAAGTAAATCTCCTACATCTCCAAGAGCTTCCCCACGTGACACTTTCAGAACTGTCGATCTGAAGTGAGAATTTGCTGTCACCTCGCTGCTGACAGGAACAGGGTTTCCTCGCCAAACTACCCATCGAAGACACCGTCGGTTCGTTCCAACTTGAACAACTTTAGAATCAAATTCTATGTCCCTTTCCCACGCCCAGCCAAAGGCTTTAATACATCCCTGAAAGGGGAACAAAAGGAAAAGAAAGAAATGAAAACTTGTGGCGACGAAACCCAAAGTCAGCAGAGAGATGACAGCTTTGACCCAGTGTAACTGGGGGGGTTGACTGAGATACCCTTTTTCAAAACTGCCAAACTCCACGACTTAAAAAATAAAGGGGCCACAAAATAGTCTAAAACGCATAAAAACAAAAAGTATAGTTTTCCTGGGATTACATTTATTGGACTCTAACACCTCAGTAACAACTCAACATTCTGTGAAAACTTAATTGAGATGCGAGAGACATTCAGGAAATTACTTATTGACACTGGTAAGGGGCTTTTTATCATCCTTCACACTTAATTCGCCTGAATCTTTCCTTCTCTGAAGACAATGCGCCCTAATATGACCCGGCCTATTACAGTAGAAGCATCGCCGAGGCGGCCTAGAAGACGGGTAGCTCCTATTCTTCAATACACCACCCGAACCAGACGATTTCTGTATCTGCCGCATATTATTATTCTTCTCTACTTTAGCTACCACATCCAAGACCTTCTCGTGGTCTTTGTCTCCAAGCAGAGGGAAGATGACATTGCGAAACTGGTCATTGGGCTGATCAAGCTTCCCTCGCAACGTCTCAAAGACGAGGCGATAATATGCTTCCTTTTCATGCTTGGAATCATGAGCTGCGTACTTCAAGGCATCCACCAACTCCAACGCCTCATACTTGAATTCTACAAGAAGACGAGAGGCCAAACTCATAAGTCGCTTCAGCAGGTTTTCCACGGAGGACTTTGTCAGCATGTCCATCGCCTCCTTTAGCTCGTTATACTTCCCTTTCAAAATCTGTCAGAATTTGAACAACAAACAAAGTGTGTCGGAATGTAAACTCCATAAACGATGTGTTAAATTATGCAACATAACACACCCACAGTACTACAAGTGTTGCACTTTGGAAAAAACACCTTCACTAGTTTCAAAAGCTGTCAGAAAATGCTTTCACTTATACACAGACTAATCAATAAAGCCGAAAATAACAACTACAGAATATATCTATTCAACCAATTGTGCCGAGCAAATAATCACACAATAATAGCCAGCAAAAACGATCACCGATACCACATAAGCAATGGTACTGCAAAGCAGAAAATTCCTTGTAGAGAATTATTTCCATAATCGCACGACTGTCGGTGTTCAGACTATACTAAATATAATTGTCAATCCTAGTCTTTATTAAAAACAATCGTCAAACGACGATATCTCGCCCCCAGCAAGAATCTTTTATAACAGTAAAACCAGAAGGTTCGTGGGAACCTCGCAAACACTTGTCAAGCTCACTCAAACTTCACACAGTTAATACTCCAAAACAATTTGGCGAGACTTTGACCAATTTACGGAATTCAATCAAATAAATACGAGACAGCAACCCTCATTACGGTTCCTACCAGTTTTATTAACTCCCAACTATAAGTAAAGTCAAGAGATTTCGAACCCACTCTCGGGTGACTTTAAATTATTTAATAATCGACCTCATAAAAGTCTCCAGAGAACAAAACTGCAGATATTTTAGGCTCAAAAGCAGGATGGCGATCTAAAACCTCCTCGGAGACTTGGCGCCCTCATCTCATTATCAAAATTTAGTTTAACATTAGAGATCTTTCACATAACTCCAACAAGAGCCACTCTGGTGCAAAAGTCCACTAAATATGTAAAATACACGGTTTGTTTTCCCATGGGTAACTTTTCCTTTATTTGCGGCACGCACGAATAGTACCATCAAATAAAACACGAAGCGTCGCTACCAGGTAACCGGAGTTGAGCAAAAGATAGTCCTAGAAGCCTACAGCGAAAACTCGGGCTGGGATGAAATTTTAACGGCAATAAAGGAACGCTTAAGTCAACCCATGGGTGGAAATTTTATGAAGAACGAAAGCATCAGGGAATACTATCGTTCTACCCCAAGAGAATCATCGATAAAAAGGATTAGACGAATTGTTTCCCAAAACCTCCAAAAAGCTAAACAGCTGACTGCCACGACAAGTACAAGCGAGACGGCGATGTCACAGACTATTGTGGATAACAGGATGCAATACGCAAGGAAGTGCTCACCAGAGGAGCGAAAATCTGCGAAGTTTAGCCAGGCAGCATGTCTTGACGAAGATAGTTCAGGCACCGATGCCGATGCTGATCTCCCAGGGGAAGCCAACCCCACATCGCCTGAGCCAAAACAGGACAAACCTAAGAAAAAGCGCTCCAGGAAGCGACAGCGGAAATCGGAGGAGGCCCACAAGGCGCACACGGAGATGTGTGGCAAGGCTGTGAAAATGATGAGTAAAATAGAACGCATTCTAGATAAATTCGACAGCGACAGTAGCGACGAGGACTAAACATGCCAAATATTGAACTGCCAATGTCCTTTTGTTGATTTTTTTTTCAGTTGTAAACGAAAACGCTGAAAATAAAATGCTTTTTGTCGCACAATTCGTGTTTTATTTGATGGTACTATTCGTGCGTGCCGCAAATAAAGGAAAAGTTACCCATGGGAAAAAAAACCGTGTATTTTACATATTTAGTGGACTTTTGCACCATAGTGGCTCTTGTTGGAGTTATGTGAAAGATCTCTATTAATTTGTAATTCTGAAAAAAAAAACAACTACAAATGCACGAAGCAGCCACAGATGACCTCCCGGGAGTGCGCAAATCAATCATCTCAGTGTTATGGGCACAAATGAGTATTAGCCCTCGTGGCTTCTTTAAAAAATAACACAACGGAAAAACTCACAAAGGATACGATCTTCCGTACAAAAAGAACTTTTGTCTTCATTCAAACAAAACATTCCAGGAAAACAAGCTGGGAGGTGTCGCCCTCATTAGCCAAATGGACACAAATCATTGAATCGGCTATTCCACAAGACAAACTAGCGCCCAAAGTTGTCAACTAACCGCCTCGAATCATTGAATGGAGTATTCAAGCCACAAAAACAAAACAAAACAAAACAAAAGACTTGTTTAACTCCCTCAAATCAATGAATGGAACATTCCATAAGACAAAACTGGCGAAACCTCGCCCTTCTTTATGGTCTCCAATTTTCCAATTTTTCCAATTTTTTTTTTGGCGAAGCTTCGCCCACATTTGTGAAGCTGATTCCATAACAAGATGGCGAAACCTCGCCCACATTTGTCTGCTTCACTCACTAACACTGGCAAAACCTTGCCCACATTTGTAAAGCTCATTTCATAAACAAGCTGGCGAAACCTCGCCCTGGCGAAACCTCGCCCACATTTGTGAACCTCATTTCATAAGCAAAATGGGGAAACCTCGCCCACATTTGTCAGCTTCACTCACTAACACTGGCAAAACCTTGCCCACATTTATAAAACTCATTTCAAAAACGAGCTGACGAAACCTCGCCCTGGCGAAACCTCGCCCACATTTGTGAAGCTCATTCCATAAACAAGATGGCGAAACCTCGCCTACATTTGTCAGCTTCACTCATTAACACTGGCAAAACCTTGCCCACATTTGTAAAGCTCATTTTAATAAACAAGCTGGCGAAACCTCGCCCACATGATATAAACTAAAGCTTTGACCGAGTTCGAGCGAAATAGAAAAACCCACCTAAATCTCAAAACATACTGAAACACGTGGTAACTGGGATCCTAATCAACTTATCTAGGCAAACCACGGACATAAGACATAAAATATTCACCTCAAGCTCTCCACCATGCGTTGCATCCTGCGGAACTTGCGGAGCTTGTGGGGCTTGAGCGGCTTCAGGAGTGTTTCCTGCTTGAGGAGCTAGAGGTGCCTGAGGCGCTTGTGGCGCTTGCGGCACTTGTGGAGGCGGCTGAACTTGCAGAACCTGGGGTACTTGTGCAACCTGCGGAACTTGCGGTGCTTGCTGAACTTGCGGAGCCTGAGCCACTCCCGGACGAGGAGCTTCGCGAGGAGCGAGGGCTTGTGGCATTTGCACTTGTCTATCAGCCATTATACGACGGAGAAGTCGTGCGTTTCGGGCGAGAAACAAAAAAAGAGAGTCCTTTACTTTGGTTGTCCGCTGGAAGGAAACTGAGCAAGAATCGAGTCGTAATCAGCGTGCATATGCGGGCCTGGTGCTAACGAGGCATTATGATAAGTTATCTTGTTCTCGCATTTCATTGGGAGCATTGTGAATAGATGAAAAAGAAAGAGAACTCTATTTCTCTACTTTTGAGCGAATCCGAGTGTTCTCTTTAAAACATCGCTTTCGCGAGCCTTAATCGCCAAACTAAACACAGAAACAAATCAAAACACCATGGCAGCAATTTTCACTTTCCTCAGTTTTAAAAGGCCTAAATTTCAGCTTTGGTTTTGCTAGTTTGATTAACTGACACAGTCATTGGTTCGAGATTTCCAGGATTAAAAAGGCTTGCAAACATTGAGCAAATTGTTTTCACGCTTTTTCCAAACTGTCGAGGGACAATCTTCACAGACACGGTATGGTTTGTTTTCCCCTAAAGAATTCACGTGATTTCTACGTGGTGCTCCAGGAGCACGCTCTCTTTGAGAAAAGGTGGGTAGTCTAACTTTTAGCACCGCTTTGAGCAAACAAATCAAAATCCCCTGACTTATCTGTATCAACTTTGGCGGATCAGATTTTTTGGGAATTGTAAAAGAAAGATATCGAAAACCCGGAAAAAAGTTTACACCATGCTGTAACCTTTGAATTTTCTCACAACCCTTACATTTTCAATATTTTGCAATAATAAACGCTGCGCTAGTTATAAAGTTGCGCTACCTTTTCATTTCCACGTTATGAGCGGACAGACTAACATTTCTTCATACGTTTAAGGCAGTTGCAACAATGCCTCTCATTTTTCAAGTAAATTGTGCAAACGGTCGACAATTTTTCAAAACAACAGATCGACCCCTCATCTCAAGGTGGCTGTATTACATCACAGGGCTAACAGATTCAAAACAGGCCAACAAAATGTAATAGACCCCAGAAAAAAACAACGTGAAACATCAACCCCCCTTCTGTCCCCAACCCTTTAAAATATCGTGCCCTTGAGAGCCCTTCCTACAATAAGAGACCACTGCCGTACGGTAAACCTAGTTTTTGTTAGTCTTTTTTTTTTTCATTTACCAGATGTAGCTCCAGCAGAGATTCGAGCACAAGGACAACGAGCGAAGCTGTTCTATCAAAAGGCTCTAAGGGATGGATCCGTAAATGTCTACCGTGGTCGAATATTACTAATTGGCCAGGATCGTGCTGGGAAAACTAGTTTGAAGAAGTCGCTTTTGGGTTTGCCATTTGACCCTAAAGAACAGAGTACTGATGGAATTGCGGTCGATCCTTCGAAGTGTGAAGTTGAAGTTGATCAAATTAAACCCTGGCAATCCACCAGCGAAACAAATTCAGTATTGTCCGACGTTTCTAGAGGTATTTCAAGGTTGTTAGCTGAAGAACGGTATCTCGAGATACTAAGCAACGTAAAGGAAGATTTATGGTTGAAAGAATCCAAAGTGGAGGTTTGTACATTGCAGCTAGCTTCTCCATCTCGCACCACAAATACGTTTCTTTGTCTATTTTGCTGGTTCCTTTAAGGAGTAGAAAACTACAATAAACGACAAAATGTTGAGACAGTTTCGTTGCAAAAGGAGTAGGCAGGAATTTTGAAATGCCTTTAAATCTTAGAAGGAGTGGAAAGAAAGTAGACATACCAAACGCTCCCTTTGCCAAGTGCCCCAAGTATGTTTTTCTCTCATTGTATTTTTAACTTTAACTTATGGTTTTAAAGTAAAAATATAGCTTGATTTAAACATCGACACTATTCATCTGTTACTATAGGCAAATGAATAAAAATGTTACTGAAAATTCTGTTCGAGAAAGCCCATGAAGAGAAACAATTCCTCTACAAGCTAGCGAGGAGAAAGAAACACCTGCACATAGGCTACCGTTTTGTTTGGAATGAACAAATGCAATGCGGGAGATGTTGTGATGCCAAAAGGCAGGTCGTTCTCTACAAAAAATCTTTTTCTAAGTGTTCCGTTTTGAGAAACTGAAGTAAATTGTAAACTTAGGTTTGGAGTCCCTTTAACCGTAGTTCCTGCAGACATTAATGTAGTCCTATTATTTACATTGTCGTAAGTACAAATGTGGCTGTCTAATCATAACGAGGTAAATGGCAATATAGAGATCAAGCTTGAGATGGGAAAGATGTGTCGTACAAGCACGAATCCCGCATACATTCGCGTAAAGGTTGAGGGAAGTGGATCCTTCATAGGCAGTCTATTTTCCTTGTCGTTCGTATCGCTGTCAATCACTAAACAACATGCTTTATTGGGCTTCAGCCCACTAAACCTTCATGCTCTCTGAGTACATGCTTACAAACGGATCGGTGACACAAGTTTTCAGCGGTATATAATATGCAGTAAAAATTTTCTGTTGGTAGGTAGTGTAGCTTTGGTGCAAGAGGTCTTATCCCGGGTAATTATCTCTTTCTCTTTTTTCTTTGCCTGGACGTCGTCTTTGCAGGGTCAAAACCATTAATTTTTTAGTAAGGCAAGGATATATATCCTCAAATGAACAAAGGAGGAAAGCACTGAGCCAATAAAAGTAGCCTACTTATTTATTGAATGTTACCAGCAAGTAGGATTGTGCGGGTTGTACTTTTCCGCCAAACCAAATCTTTGTTTTGGCCACGAGAAATCAGGGAATCTGAAGCTTCACTAGAAATGGCGCAAGTTGTAATTGCTTGGATCAAATTTGAATATTTACACCAATCAGGAATTGTCCATCTCTTAGAAGGACTAGAACTTTGGATACTTTTGATTTCAATGGAAAGCGTAGGATTTTTTCGTAACGACTGCTATCCAACCTTACTAACATAAAAACCCGCCTCATCTGTAGCGTTTTTCTTTCGATCCTTTAGTGTCTCACCTCTAACTATTCATCAACAGATTTCTTGCAATTTTTTGCTATTTAAAGTGCTCGGTAAATACATAACCTCAAGCAGTGACCCTTTGGTATTTTGCTTGAACGTTCAACGTTGGAGTCACAAATTGTTTTATTGGTGATATGAAGTTTCAAAACAATATTTTCTATTTTAGGGTTTGGATGCCGGTGGTTTAAAGAAGACAGACGTTTCCTTTCCTGTAAGCAAACTACAAGAAGAGACCGGAATCGATAAAGATCTTGATGATCGTACAAATGTAGCCAAGGAGTCTGAATTAAGGATTGATGTTGCTTCGCCTCTGGATGACGTCACAAGCCATGCTAATGAGTGCTTAAAGCACATGTTACTTAGGATTCAACAAGCAGACAGTAATGCCAACGAACAAGAGTCTATGGTAACTGTAGACTTGTGGGATTTCGCGGGGCAGCACCTGTACTATGCATCTCATCCTGTCTTTCTATCATCCCGAGCAATTTACATCCTGGTGCACAACCTCAGCAAGCCACTCAGTGCGCCTGCTGAACCCTGTGTGAGACAGGGGACCTATGATGTTGTTTTAGAAAACCCAAATGGCGAAACAAACTTGGAGAATTTGCTTTCATGGCTTGTTACGGTTCACCGTTTGAAAATAACAGGAGAAAATATACCTGAGGAAATGGAACTAAAACTTCCTTACCTCCGGCCACCAGTGTTCATTGTGGGCACACATGCCGACAAGCCGTTTGAAGAGATTAAGACCATAACATCACAGATACAGCAGAGTATTTCTGGGAAGGAATACGAGAGTCACGTGATCCGGCCACTCTTCAGCATTGATAACACAAAGAGCAACCAGTCACTTTTCAGATGGATGAAGCAATTGTTTGGACAAGATCCACAAAGTAGACAGCGAGCAGGTAAAGCTCTTATAAGAAAATGTGTGGTGCCTCTATGACGGATAGAGAGGATTTATCCTAGAAATTCCCAGACCATGCTTTGTAATTTAGCTTTTGAAACAAGTGTGATGTATAAGAAAATGTGTGTAGGCATCTTATATTTATTGTACTCAGCAGGCGAAAAAAGAAAAAGATTCCTTTTTTGGATGTGAGTGTTTTCAAAATATTTCATTAAAGGGGCTGTGTCACGGGGATTTTGCCCGCGTTTGGTCAAAACATTTTCTAAAATTATGATTAAATACCTTCACTCACACACAAAATGCTCCTGGAACACCAAGAGGAAGATATCGAGTGAATTTACGCAAGAAGTGCAAACCATAATAAGCTTTTTCAAAGATTTTTGCAAGATACAGGCACAGAACTTGAAAACGTTCATTCCCAAGTTGTAATCCATTTCCATCCTGGCCATCCGTGGCCAGACACTTATTAGTATGGTGTCTACGTTTTCATTCCTGTAAATGTAACTATTGGCTTTACAAAGTGTTACAAACGTGGGCAAAATCCCCGTGATACTGCCCCTTTAATTGCCATTGTGTGGTGAATGATAAAAGAGCTATAGAGAATATAAAATCTGAGATGTTTACAACGTTGTGATTGACTATTAAGCAAATTCTCAGGTCTTTTTTGGCTGATAAAATGATAAACAAAGTGCTGTTTTTTAAACACCGACTTTCCTTACTGAGCGCTCTATTTTTTGTTTTGTCTCATTTCTTTTTTTTTTTACTTGAAGGACAAGGGAGTGGCACCGAAAGTGGTGGTGTTGGAATTGGTGCATTGCGAGCTAAAATCATGGAAGTGTTGAGGCAGGAGCCATACATGGGGGAGAAAATACCAATCAGGTGCCGTCATATATTTATAACCTTCAGAGATATTATATCTCGGATTTTCTTGATTTCTTAGAAATCGCTTAATCTATATGACATCGAAACCGCTCACAGTCAGTCACTCTTAATACCGCATCGTGGGGCCTAAGAACAATCCTCTGGAGTGGGAGATAGGGCGAAAAGATAGACGTAGGGCAAAGGGTGAAGGTAAGGTGAGAGCCTATAAACAAAGAATTGATACTTCCATCTACCCCATTAAATTGGCCTGTCAACGTCATTATAAATCTTTGATTGGATTCAAACAATTGCAAAAGCGCTTTTTCACCTCTCTTCTAATGTAATGAAGTGGATTTTACAGTTTTGCAACGACTTCCTTTGGGATATCTTTTTGGGTTTTCATTGTGTTCGGGTGTTAAATAACACGAACTGCCACTAAAAGTCTAGTAAAAACTTTATAATGGCATTTCACTGGCATTTTACTGGCAAGAATTACTCAACAAAAAGGTTTCGGGAGCTTCCAAATACCTGTAAATTATCGAAGGTTGGCGGCTGCGAAGTATATACATTCGGGCGCTTTGAGGAACACAGAACTGTTTTCGGATAAAATAGCTTTAAACCGAAAACTGCTATGCTTATAGTTACTTAAATACTTTTTGATTATTTCGATCCCTACCTAGAGACTATCGAGATTGAAAACAAAACAAACACCACTTACGCCGCGAAGTATATAAATTCGGGCGCTCTCGGGAACACACAGAACTGTTTTCGAAAGCTTCTTGCGGAAAAATATAGCTTTAAACCGAAAACTGCTTCGCTTTAGTTAATTCCTGCGAAGCCAGACTAATTCAGGCTACGTACGTGACCAGCCTGGTTTGCCTCTGCCCGAAGCCAGTAGCTTATGAGATTTTTTGGATATAAATATGTCAGTAAATATGTTTATCACTGAATTTGCCTCGATTTTGTGGCCCTCGAATCGAGGCTCAGTCATTCAAAATTCAGAAGAAAACACTCGACCGTCGATGAAGTGGGATGTGGGAAACTTAGCGGAGAAATCCTGTTTCGTGTAGAAAGCCACGTTTTTGCGAAGGCGAACAGTCTGAAAGCAAGTGAAGATAAATTCCCTTGAATTGCAGCCGACACGCTTCTCAGAATATTTCAAGCAATTTCTGGAGCTATGCGGCAAAATGAATTCGATGTTTTATTGGGGATTCATTTTGTGGTATTTATGTCACTGAGTCAATCGATTCAGAAAGAAAACACACCGTTTTCATGATGGAGCCCTAAAGCCCGTCGATAAAGTGGGATGTGGAAAACGTAAAGCGGAGAAAATCCTGCTTCGTGTAGAAAGCCACGCTTTTGCGACGGCGAAGGCGAAGGCGAGTTTGAAAGCAAGTTAAGATAAATTCCCTTGAATTGCAGCCGATTCGTTTCTCAGAATACCTCAAGTAATTCCCGGAACTCTGCGGTAAAATGAATTCCATGTTTTATTGGGGATTCATTTTGTTGTATTTATTTCATTGATAGAATGCTGCAGTTATGTAGAGTTTTTGTGGAAAATGTGATCCGGTAATGGCCTTGATAAACGTTTACACGATAAAGCGAGGATTGAACGCGATTTTTTTTTTAAGTAAAGCAGCTCTTACCTGAGTAAAATATCTGCCTTAAAATAATTGTTGTACGGTTCTCCGTTATTCCATTCAAGTTTTTGGGGAAACACGTACTCGTCACTTTTGTGTCACGGATGCGTCACTCACGTCCGTCACGGGTTTTACCAACGACCAAGGTTTTTGTGTTTGAGGCCATTTGTTGTCTATTAAAGAAAATTCACTTTTGGCCGTTAAACCAGTTCCTCTGCATGCACTTTACCCGCAGCACTTCACTTTCCAATGGAAACCACTAGTTGAATAACTTTTTATTTCGATCTCTAACTAGAGACCAGTTGAAATGGTTTTGAGATTGAAAACAAAGCAAACACCAAAACATGCTGTAAACGTAAACTCTGATCACTCACAATTTTTTACTGAATCAGAGTCTAAGTTTAGTCGTTAAATTGGGACAAAAATTTCATTCACTTCAATTGAAGAAGATAAACATATAAGAATATAAAGAAAATAAAAGTATCCCACAACTGAAATAAATGTATAAAGAGCGTCACACCCAAAGACGGCAGAGCGCCATCTTCAGTTACTTGATAAATTAGCAATCAGTCAAAACAACCCAACGTGCAGTGCCGAAGAACAACAACCTAGATTGAGAAAACAACATCGACTCAGTCTAGAATAGTCACCATTTCTACTTTTTGAATGAAATACAGCAGTTGCGGAAAAAGGATTGCTCAAAGAAAAACTTGAAAATTACACACTAAACTGCAATAAGAGATTAAGCGTAAGCCTACATATCAGATGACTTAGTGAAAATTCCTTGAATGAATAAACACAGGAAAGGGGGCAAGAAACCTTCACAAACAAAATTTCATTCATATAAGCACTTCTTTGCCTAGGAAAGCAAACTGCATCCAATTTTCGCCTCGAATAAAGTTACTCGTAAGAAATTCATTGCTTTCGAAGCGGGAGTTAATTTTACGGTTATTTTGAACGTTTTTTCAAGTTTTTTTTAAACATTTCAAGAAAATTTTCGTTAACATTTCCACAATCAAATATCTAATTTACTTTACCTTCGAGAAGTTTTTGAAAATCTAAACCAAAGCCGAGTGGTCAGGACTATGCAGATGGTCGCTTTCCAGATCTCCAGTTTGAAGAAACAAGTATGTCCTTACCCTGCGAGCAGTGGTTCCCGGCGAACCAGAGTACGAGGAACCACTGCAAGCAACTGTTTGGATTTCCATCGAGCATGCGCGAGTGACGGACTGCCCATTGTCTGAGCTGTCAGATTTTGCCCAATCAGAGCAAACACACGCCCTGGACGAACGCGCGACAAAAGGTCAACAGTTCAACTGGTAAAAATATAAATTGTAGCCTGAAGCTGCTGCAATTTCTTCGCTATTTTCGATTTTTTGTGCCAGTAAAAGGGCTTTCGATTATTTAGCATTTTGGCGGCTTTTTAATGACCAAGAAATCAAGGAATGTTTGTGTTCATATTAAAGTGAGGCTCCTCCGCTCTACACAAAATATTCAGCAAGCGCTCGCAGAAAATTATTTCCCATTTGTATTTACAAGCGAATCTAGGATCGATCAAATTGATGAAAACAAAATATACTGAAGATACAGAAGATAGCTGAGCGGACTGCATCACTATCCTCTCTTGTTAGCAGATATGATTTTTAAATTTTCTGTTCGCAAACCTTGTAATATTTCTCCTCCTTTTCTGCAATTCCAAGGATTAGTTTATGGAAAAAATCGAAGCGTTGTTCTTAGGCATTAAAGGCTTTGAAGCTTTTGCTTTAACGTCCCTACTGGATCCTACTGGCACTGCAGAGCGAGTCCGGTCGTGGCATTTATAATTTAACGCGTAAAGATTGCGCTTGACCACTTCTTGACCACATCTATCTGTTTGGATATCTTTTGCTTGACGCGCACGATAACCGACAAGAACCTTGAATAATGGGCACGTGAATCACAGCAGTCCTAAGCGTTAACACATGCGTCAAACCGGTTTGAAACCGGTTTTCCTGGTTGTGAGTTAATTTATTCATCCAGAGTTGGGGACGGCGCTAAACGGTTGCTTGCAGTGGTTCCTCGTCCTCTCGTTCGCCGGGAACCACTGCTAGCAGGGTAGTATGTCCTCGAACGTGTACAAGGAACCAGCGGCCGTAATGCTGACTTCAGAGCGAATGTCTCATGTGATATCAAGCGATCCGAACTCTTTCTTGTCACTGTTCAGTGAAGGGTTATTGTTCCAACCTAAGTGTGGTAAAATGTTCATGAAAGTACATCCTTTTCACTTGAAGCGTCAAAGAAGGTGGTTAGCGTTTAGGTTCGAGGCAAGTCCACCATTTTTCACCAGTATGTAAACTAATGAGACACTTCGAACATTTTACATAATGCATGGTACAAGGGACGCCGTCGGTCATTGTATGATGACCCGACGTCATGACCATTAACGTTGACACACATGGATTGTTCTAATTTCTGTGAGTATGGCGCTCCTTATGAGCCCCGCTATGAAAGCTGTTAATCGACTGTGTGCAGGTGGTCCTGTGTCCTGTAAGTTTTACCATAAGTGGGATATCAATTTCGGCAAGGAGAAAGATTTCACCTACACCAGTTCAATGCATTTGCTTAACAAGCTAGATTTTGATAGTAATTTTGCAAAAGAAACTCCTGAAGAAAAAAAGAGGAAATGTGAAGAAATACCTCAGCGAAACTCCGAATTTTTTGCAAAAAATTACAATCGCAGGACTTGTATCGGCGGGTGACAACAGGCGAATTCGTCAAACTTGTCAACAGTCAGTCTCCTGATATGACCGATCGAAGCTTCCACCTGCATGAGTCGCATGTACTCCAGGTGCATTTAAACGTACGGCGACATCAGTGGTTTGTTCGCGTGTTTTTTAGGCATGGGATAGGACAGTTATGGAATGCTCTCTCTTGTTGTAAACATCCCACACGAAAGCATTGCATAACTGCAGTACACCCTTGCCATCTTAACTCTGGTTTTTTTGAATTCCATGTTATCTCGAACAAAGTGTAACACTCCATGATGGTGCATGTATCTCAAACTGCAATAAATGTGACACGCTGATTGAATAGTAACAGGAAACAACCGTTGCGCAGAAACTTGTGTAACATTTGTCCTTTTTGTTTCGAAAAGACTTGACTTTAAGCGCTTTTGTTCGCCTTCGAGCAGACCCAATGGTGTATGTTCGTTGATTTTTAAAACAGTAAGATTAAAATAAAAATTATGGATAGTAATTCATATAGAGTCCTACAGGGTAGAATCTGCTAGTGCCAGTAGGGCGGTAATTTGTATGGTAGTTCAGTATGAGAAAAAATACGACATTTCAGGCACCTCTCTCTATCCTGACGCCCTGCCATCTCCAACAATTTTCCATTTCCCCACAGAGTTTGAGAGAACGGGGTTGTACTGTATTTCTGTTTAGGTGATAATCACACTTGCATAATATCTTTGCAACTTTTTGCGTAGACCAAGTTTAGACATAATAAAGTCACTAAAAAGGTGATAAGAAACCACGATTTAGGCTTGAATGCATGCCTCAGACTTGGGCCTAAGTGCGTCTTGTGCTGTAACAATGTACCATGCAAATGATAACCTTTGTTAGTTCGCATTTCTGTTGTGGGACTGCACCCTGTGATGAAACAGTTACATTATTGGTTACCACGTAGCTGTTAGAAATATATAGTTTCCAAGCAGTTGTTTTTGTCAATGTCTTTCTTGTTTGCTTTCTAGGTGGCTAAATTTTGAAAAAGTGCTTGAAAATATGGTAGCTCGAAACATTTTTCACACCAATGTGGAACAACTTCAGACCTACGCTTGGGAAGTGTGCTACATAGAAGATGATGAAGAGTTTCGCACAATGTTGAAGTTCTATCATGACCTGGGTTTGATTGTAACACACAAGAGCACAGTTGTGCTAAAGGCCCAATGGCTAATAGACCTCTTCAGGCATCTGATAACTATTCCTCGTTTTGACAAAGTGGTAAAAAGTACTTGATATTTTATTTAACGAATAGTTGTTTGTTTGTTTGTTTGTTTTGTTTTTGCATTTTTGCCAATTGCTTAACCAAAAGTGTCATGTGTTATTTTGTTTTTTGGTCTTTTGTTAGTTTTCTGCTTAACCAATAGTGTTATGTCTACCTAAAGACCTTAGCACTAAAATGCAAAGTCACTTTAGGTCAGAGTGACATTTAGTCTTGGATATGTGGCCAAAGGACAAATGAAGTTTTGTTTAGTTATAATGACTTGTCTGGAGGGAAGTGGTGAATTTTGTTTCCTAAAACTGTTAGGAATAAAAATTTAGTTTTTCGATTGGTACTAGTCATTAAGGCTTTAAATAGTGAAGAGTTCTATTGAAAAGAAAAAAAGGTAAATGGGCGAATTTCTCAAAGATGGGTTGCATATTTATGAAGGTTACTGAAACATGTCTTGGTTGAAAGCTTCAAAAGGTATTTTGAAATGTCTGCATCAGTTTTACAAGGTATAATTCTTTAAGTTTTATTGGAGACGTATTTTTTATCTCGAAAGTATAATAATTTTGCTCGGTCTTTTTTAGGAACCTCTACTTTCTAAGTGCTGGCAGGAAGTTCAGAGAAGCGGTCTCCTCAGCATGGAACTTGTTGATCACGTGTTTTCTAAATTTATCCAACAAAGCGTCGCCAAGGAAGACATCTTAGACATGATGGTGCAGTTTGGTTTGATTGCTAAGTTTTCATCCACGGCCACCGATGCAAAGTATTTTGTGCCGTGTCAACTCAAGTCATCACCTGGAGACCTTTACAAACAAGAGCCCTCCATGTCAGATCCTTGTCCACTGTACCTTCACTTTGTGGATGGTTTTGTTCCGCATGGTCTCTTCACTCGACTTGTTTCAAAGTCCATTTCATGGTGCTGTGAGATGTGGTGTACACCACTCCCTAACCTGTACCAAAATGGTGCTTGGTTTGTTCTTATTGAGAGGGAGATTATCCATGATTTCATCCTTCTTTGTAAGAAGAGCTTTATCAAGATTGCCCTGAAGCAAAGAAGCCAAGATGTATCAATGTCAATGGAAATATCAGTTGAAGTAGCAACTCGCCTCCGTGTGTTCATAGAAGACACGTTACAAAAGCTGTCACACGAATTGCCATACCTGAGTGGATTGCAGTATGAATTATGCGTTGCATGTCCCTACTGCCAGCATAAGTGTCCAAACCACGGACACGTGTCATGTACCAACGAGGACTGTTTACACCTTCTTAAGGTGAAACAAGGAGAGCAACTGATTTGTATGAAGAGCATTTGCGATAAAGTGCACACAGTTCATGGAGTGGAGAAATGGTTCTCCAAAAGAACGACTCAGGTATGATTTCTATTTTTGTATGGAAAGCCTGTTAAGAGGCTCACCAGTGACGAATAAGGCGCATGCTCCGCTCGCCGATTTCTCTTGCGCCCTATTCCCCACTAAGGAGCCACATTATTACTCTGTGTGAAGGACAAGTGCATGATGCTTGATTAATATATAGCTGCGACTAATTTTTTTGATGATTACTGCTCTAAATTTGAAGAAAGGCCTTTCCCTTGAAAACATGTTTAAACCATGAACGGCTGGGACGTCAAGTTGACTGCATGCCATACCTCTGAGTTGAACAAGAATGAAAGACATTAAAAGTAGATAAGCGAACGTTCCTTCGAGAGTGTGATGATAGTCAATGAAACTGCATTCAGTTAGCAGTCAAATTGAAGTAAGAGTTTGCACTCTTGTAGGGTCTAATGAAATCTCGAGCATATTCAATCTCTGAGGGCCCGAAAAGCCACGAAAAGACATGAGAGTTGCAGGTTAAACGAGAACGATAGTTTATGCTCGAGGCAGCTCTAGGCGACTGTTGTTCTCGTTTGAGCTGGACATTGCATTTCCGGAGTGCCTACACCTCCCTTATATTCATTTTAACAAGCACTGGACAAATATGCCTCATACATAGTAATATTTGGGTTTTGCCGTTTTGGATATTGGTTACCTTTTTGCATATTACAGGATCTGCATCCCTTCACCTTATTTTGCACATCACAAGGCCCAGCAACCGAAAGTGTTCCAGGGACTTCTGGCAAAGCACTGAAAGTGACTCTCTTGGCTAGTGAGTGGAGTTCATCTATGGGTGGCTTATCAACCATTAACAGGAAGCTTGCCATCCTACTAGCGAAAAACTCACAAGTCAACGTCACTCTCCTAGTGCCACAATTTGCTTGTTGTGAAGAAGACAAGAGAACCGCTGGTAGCCACAACGTTGTCATCAGGGAAGCACAGCGTCGTCCAGGTTACAGTGACCCTCTTGACTGGTTGAGTTTCCCACCAAGAGATCTTGCCATCGACATTGTACTGGGTAATGGTGCAAAGCTAGGTAAACAAGCCCAAGTCATTAGAGAGTACCATGGATGCAAATGGGCTCAGGTAGTGCACACTGCACCTGAAGAACTTGGAATGTACAAGAACTACCCCAAACCTATTGCCAAAGGTGAAGAGAAGAACAGAGCTGAAGTGGACCTGTGCAAACTGGCAGACCTTATTGTGACAGTTGGGCCAAAGTTGGCGGAGGCCTACTCATCCTACCTACGGTCCTGTAAGAAACAGCAAGATATCTTTCAGTTGACTCCAGGTACATTCCATGAATTTTCAACGACAGAACAAGCAGCACACGAGGGTAACAAGTTTAAGGTTTTAACCTTTGGCCGCGGTGATGCTGAGGACTTTAGTCTCAAGGGATATGACATTGCTGCAAAGGCAGTGGCTGAACTGAAAGACAGCTCATACTGTCTGGTTTTTGTGGGTGCACCGGATGGGAAACAGGAGGAAGTCGCAGCAAACTTGCTTCTGAGTGGTATTTCCAAAGATCAGCTGATTGTAAGAACTTTTGTGCAAAGTAAGGAGAGGTTAAACGATTTGTTTTGTGAGGCTGATCTTGCTATCATGCCCTCCAGAACAGAAGGCTTCGGGTTAACTGCCGTTGAGGCAATGTCTGCAGGCCTTCCTATCCTCGTGAGCGGTAACTCAGGATTCGGGCTTGCACTCCGTGATCTACCATCAGGTGAATCGTTTGTGGTGGAATCCGAAGAACCCGAGGAATGGGCAAAGGCGATCGCTTCTGTTCGCCAGAAAGGAAGAGCACGGCGTCTTCAAGAGATCCAAACCCTGCGGATGAGCTACGAAGAGAAGTACAGTTGGGAGGAGCAGTGTAAAGCCCTTGTTGAGAAGTTGTTGAGCATAGTCTGTGGTAGGACAAAATTATTTGCTTCACTCATGCAGCTGCGTTCGTGTAGAGCGCCTGCTGACTGAGTTTATAAAAACACTCGTTTGAGACACTGGACGTTTGAGACGCCTTGTATTTCACCTTTTTAAAAAATTCAAATTATTCGTTGATAAGACCATTTTTTGTCAGTTACACTGTAGAATCTGAGAGAGTAGGCACGTTACAAGACGCTATCCTCGGTTTTGATTTGTTTCACAAGGCCGAGCAAAAGTGCTTAAAAATAGGCTGTAACAAAAATGCTTACATCCTGGGCACGTTTCTTTAAAAGGTTAATGCCCTGCAGTCAGAAATTGTCGGAGAAGTTCGACCAGAAAGCTTATTTAAACTTCCTTGGAGCATTCAATATTTGTCTTGGAATTTGGTAAGCGATTCGAAAAAAGGTATTTTGGCTTTGTATTTCGCCAATTTTCGAGCTTGAACATACCATAAAACCTCTAAGCTTTCTATACTTGGAGTATTTGTAGTCTGACCCAGCAGTCAAAAGTTCTCCCAGAATTTGGATAGAAGCTTCCTTGTAGTATTCAATATTTGTATGGAATCACCAAGTGATTCTAAAAACTCATCTTAAATTTTGTACTTGACGAATATTTTTAAGCGTGAGCGTAGCATGAAATCGCTATGTTCGCGGCACATAGTAGCGTTGTCATCTGACTCAGCTATATATTTCCGGTAATTTGCTTTCGTAGAACTTAGCCCGGTTATTTTTCAACAAAGTGACGACTACGCAGCATTCGTTAGTACTATTGCCAATATGATAGCGTAACAGCTTAGATAAAGAATACTGTGCACTCATCTGAAACCAGTGTATTTGGTATATAGCTTATTTGAAAAATGTTGCCGTTTTCCGTTCTACGTGTTTATGTTTTAAATGTTCCCGCTCTACGTGTCGTGAACAGCCAGCGAAACATTCGTCAACTACAAAAGCAAAGCTGGTTTTTTTGAGTAGCTTAGTAATTCCACAAAATACCCAGTTATCACAGCAGGTTTGAATGAGACACTGTCGAAATTCTGAGCATATGCCCGATTTTCGGGTCATACCACAAATATTTGTCGAAAACATAGAGATTTCATGCTATGATCAAGCTCAGAAAATTTGTGCATTACAAAACCAAATTAATGTTTTGAATCGCTTGCCAGATCCAAATAAATATAGAGTACTCCCAGGAAGTTTGATTGATTGATTGATTGTTTGATTGATTCATCTATTATTTAGTTGATAGTCAGACAGTGGTTGTTTTTTTAAGGGGTCAAGCAGAAATAAAAACAGATCTGTTTCCCATGGAGCAAAGCTGACAAGTATGGTGCCTTCAAGATCACAAAAAGTTGACAACTCTCACACGCAAGTCATGGTCCATTCCTTGCAAACAAGAGGAGCAAGATTCGATTAATAGAGGTGTAAACATTTTTTTTTAATTCACACAGTGGAATAGAGCACAGCTTTAATCCCTGAGAAAGAAGTCAGGTATGTTAGATCATTGCTGGATTTAAGTCGACCGAAGGCTTCTAAGCTTTCGTGTATTTTTTCGCTTTGATTCTGTGCAAATTTTGCTAACATTTTCAATACTTAGATATGTGCCAACTCTTCAATTTTAAGATGGTTTACAGCGACCTTTAACCATACGAAAACAGTAAATTTTTAGTAAAACAGCAAAATACTTATATTACAAGCCCAGAAAGGCACACCTTTTAGGTGGTGCCTACACTTATACCTTACTGTAAGAAGATCCCCTTTGGGGGGGGATTAGACAAGGAGACAGTAGAGATTAGAAGTCCGTTATGTTCGTAAGTTCGCTTAAAGAATTCAGTTCTTTTGAATGAATTAAATTGTTGTAGTGTCCATGTGTAACTCCAATAAACCTTGATTTGCGATTCGAGATGTGGCATTCGGCCCAACATTTCCTTTAGTTAGTATAGCTAACCACTTTTTTGTTATTTTGTGCTGTACGTCGGCTATTTTTATGGGTTTTTGTGGAAAATAGTTTTATGCTTTTGAATTGAAGAATCTTTAAAAGGGAAATATCATGAAAAAGAATTTGTCGAACAAAAACAATAATGAAAAAGAGTTTGTCTTTCTAAATTTAATGACTAACACGACATTTTTAAGTTTTACAAACATGTTTCGGCAGATACGTCTGCCATCTTCAGTGTGATTCTGAACATAACGTGTAATAGAGTATAAATAGTGAAGAAATAACAATAATAATGGCAGTGATTAAGACAATTGTAATGTTAATAAATAAATTAAACAGAAAGTTTTAAATTCACGTGCTTGACCTGCGCATTGAGTGTAGGTTTTTCCCAAAGTATGTGTAGCGCTTCTTTGATCTTAAGTGCAAACCGCGAAGGGGCCTGATCGAGGGAGCACGCAGAACGACATTCTTTTGAGCCCTCAAGGTGCTTAAAAATGTGCGAGGCCCTGTCCGTTTCCAAGTGTTCCCTTACACGTGTGCTAAAGTGTCGGGTGGTCTCACCGACACAGCAGGCAGCGCAGTCTGCACACGAGAATTTATAAACCACACATGATCTGAGTCCACTGGGGATAGGGTCCGCTTTCACACTTAATAGACTACCTTCTTTGAAAGAAGAAAATGCTAACACAATGTTTACATTGTTGCAGTAGAATTGAGAAAATCGACGAATGCGCTTTTAGGTGATGCTGGAAAAGTAACCTGTACAAGGTAATTTGAAATAAAAGGTATTAGGTGATTGTTCACTGGTAGTTTTCCAGAGTTGCTGGTTACATGCTTAGTGACACTGCAATAAATAATTCTTTCTATAAGCCTATATGGATAAAGGTTTTTCTTTAGGATAGTTGTCAAGTACTTGATGTCCTCATTGAACGCTTGCCAGGTGTTACAAATCCTAAGAGTTCTATCAACAAGTGTCTTAACTAGCCCAGTTTTATAAGAAAATGATATAAAGCTGGAAAAACTTGTTAATAAGCCGGTGAATGTTTTCTTACGAAACAGTCTGGTAACTAACGCAGGCCCTGTGTTATCGATGTGTGTATCTAAGAAGGGCAGTTTATGATAAGATTCCGCCTCCGTAGTGAATCAAATGTTGGGATGACGGGAGTTGATAAAATCAAAAAATAGTAAGGCATCAGACTCCGTATGAAACAGACAAAAAGTGTCATCTACGTACCGTCGATAGAAAAGAATTTCCGTCGAGAAAGTATCTAGCCACATCTTTTCATGTTGACCCATAGAAAGATTAGCCAGGACCGGTGCAAGCGGCGACCCCATAGAAACACCGTCTATCTGATCATGAAATGACCCATCGTAAAGAAAATGCGTTTGAGAGATGGCTATGGACAGGGCCTCGCACATTTTTCAAGCACCTTGAGGGCTCAAAAGAATGTCGCTCTGCGTGCTCCCTTGACAGTTCTGCTATTATCGATCAGGCCTCTTCGCGGTTTGCACTTAAGATCAAAGAATCGCTACACACACATTGGGAAAAACCTACACTCAATACGCAGGTCAAGCACGTGAATTTAAAACTTTCTGTTTAATTTAATATCATTACCATTACAATTGTCTTAATCACTGCCATTATTATTATAATTTCTTCACTATTTAAACTCTATTACACATTATGTTCAGATTCACACTGAATATGGCAGACGTATCTGCCGAAACATGTTTGTAAAACTTAAAAACGTCGTGTTAGTCGTTAAGTTTGTCTTTCGTATTAGATTATATTATTTAGTTTTCATCGTATTATTTAGGTTTTGATTGTACAGTAGGCCTTAAAATGCAAGATGAGAACTTTTACTTTGTAATATCATAATTTTAAAATAGTTTTAGCTTAGTTTTTAACAGATTGTAAGATTTTGAAATGTAGGGCCTCTCTCGATACCGGCCCCTTTGCTGAGTAAGTAACCCTGCTTAAATAAATTCCGGTTATCGCTGTATGTGCATTCACTACCATTTGAGTTGTTCTAAAGAGCACGTAAAGGGTATGTAGACTGTGACAATAAGCTTAGCTGTTTTATTTAAGGTCTTTTCTTGCCTTACAAGTGAACAGCACAGTGGCTTGTGGGCATGATAGCTTTTATTTTCACCAGCCATATGTTGGGAAGAACAGTTTGTTTTAATAGTACTCTATAATCTGCTGGTCAAGTTGTCTTATCTGCCTTGAATGAAATCCACAAACCGTAAACTTTCTCTTGGACGACTCAAACGAGGTCAAATGAGAGTTTCTAAAGAAAGAATATAATCAATGAGACTTAGTTACGCCTCGGGCTTACTCTCTACAGGATATTGAGGAATTTATTGAGAAAGACTCTCCCAACACAGGCTCTTCAGGACAAATAACATTCCGTGGCTTATCAGAATTTTTTACACTTATAGTTCATTGCAGTTACATTGTTTTAAATTGACAGATAATTGAGTATTAATAGAAGGATAAATTGACAATAGTGATCTCAGTTAGTTTTTCATTGGTGGTCCACTTTACTTTGATTGACTTTTTTTTTTTGGTTACAGTACAAAAATACAATGCAAATAACTCCCTTAATCGATGTTTTTAAAGAGTCAATCAATTTATTTTCATGCTCATGGTAATTTTCGTTTTTATATACATACACCTAATTGCAATAACGTTGTCATACAAAAATGAAAAAAAGGAAAAGAAAATACCCAAACAGGAATAAATTAGGTACGCTAACTACATTCAGGGAATCGCTCTGACGAAGAGTTAGGGCTCAAAAGGTCTTTTAGATGGCCAATTTAACTTTACTTGTTTCAACTCATTTGATATAAATTGAAGTATCACACCGTCGTCCATAATTGCTTTGAGAATTATGAAGATCTAAGAATGTAATTTGCATGGCTAATTAATTCCTATTTGGCTTTTTTCTTTATCCTTTTTTTCCACTTTTGTATGACAACGTTATTGCAATTAGGTATCTATCTATTTTTATATTATATATAAACGATGCATAAACCTAGGAATCTTTCATCGATCTGTTTAAGAAAAATAAAATAAACATCAACATTTTTAATCACTTAGAAGTCTTACGACTGACAAACCCAGACTCGTACCCAGTCGCTATATATGAGTTTGGGGGAAAAGGAGAGAAGATTAGATTCTATTGAGGCTCATAAATAGTGACTAGGTACGTGCCTGTGACAAACCCGTGACCCCCGAACAACAGATAAATTTGAATTTAACAAGTGACATATCAATATGGGAAGCACAGGAAGCGAAAACAAAAGCAGATAGGCTTTTCTCCTAGGTTTCACTTGGCTGCTACATAGAGGCGCTTGATCTGCAAAGTAAGACGAAAACAAGAAAACCTGTGGTTCATCAAAAACGGCCCTTACAAGCTGGAGTTAAACCTATGAATTCTCCTACAACCCTCATATTTTCAGTAAAAATGATTTTATAAAATTACGTTACCTGTATTACTTCCTCCAGTTTACATGACTACTTGTGGAAAGGTGATCCCCAACTAACGAACTCGGTTGAAGTGTAAGCTTGTTTTCAGCGCTTAATATTTTGATGCGACAAAATTAACCCAGTGTCGATTCTAGCGTTTTTGTTCCCACTTCTATGGTCTAGACTTCAAATACTTAGATAAAGATAATTAGTCTGAGTTGAAAACAGACTTTTCATAGCCAAAACCAGGCGTTTCTTCCAACCAGTAGATTGAATCACGCCAAATATTATCTCCAATGACCCTGACAAACCTACTACAACGAAATTCCTTTCATTTCATCAGTTATATACCAAACAATCGTCAATTGGATAAACCATCCCGTGTCCCCAAGAATACCTTGGTCAAAATATCTACGTCTTTCATGCCTCTATGTATCACTAACATACCAATCAATTGTCCAGTGACCTTAAAAAACAGACCATCCGGCATTTCTGGAATTTGAATCCGTAATCCTATAAGACGGCCTCGCTCTACTTCCCTTCCTTATAAACGGAATTTCAGAACTTCCTCAGGTGCTTTTCGATAAATACCTCACACTAAAACAATCCATCTTAATTGTTTACTATCAAGACAGGTCCGTAGGCATTTTCGTCTTGGTATAGACTGTGAATCGCACTACTGGGGAGATGGCCGGTGTATGTTCCTACGATGGCCTTCAAGGGAAAAAGAAATCACGCAAATCAAAAATAAACCACGCAAATAAAAAAAGGAAACCACGCAAATAAAAACGAAAACGGAAATAAAAAAGAAAACGAACGTAAATAGGAAAAACGCGTAGGTTCGTTCCTCGCATGCGGCCGAGCTTTTTTTTAGCAGTTGTGGAGCAAAGTCTCTGGTGGAAAATGTAAAATATTGCTCAAAGTGTGCAGTATTTCTTTCGAAGACACAATTGTTAAAAAGCATGGCGATTTCTGGTTTTCTTTTTTTTATTATTTATTTATTTGCGTTTTCTTTTTTGAGAGTGGTTTCTTTTTTATTTCCGTGGTTTCTTTTTTTATTTGCGTGCTTTCTTTTTAATTTGCGTGGTTTTCTTTTTGTTTGCATCCTTTCTTTTTTTTATTGGCGTAGTTTGTTTATGGTTTGCAGCGTGTCTCTCGTAGGCTATCGTATGTTCCAGTTCCGGGGCATTTCTGTACACACCGAACCGGAGAAATTTTCGTGTCCACACGATAAGCTTGCCGGTAAAGTGTAGACATAGCCTGAGAACGTTTAATCTATTTATTTATCTTCGGCCAAAAACATATTACACAAGGCAAGAAAAGGACATAATATAAACAAGTACAAAAACAAAAACACTGGCCGGGGAGATAATGAAATCATTTCTAACTCGCTCATATCAATACGGCTATATGTGATCGCGTGGCGTTTAATTCCGGAGTCCTAGCGGATTTGGACCCTCTTCCTCCTTTCAATTGAACCCCGAACCCAAATCTCCCAGCTAAAATGGGCCCCCCTGGCACACGTCCGACAGTTTTTTTTGTTTACATCCTGTTTTCTATTCTGTGTTCCTCATTTGGGAGCGATTGCAGATTACCCCACATCTTTAGCTACACGGCGCAGCCGGCTACGCGTCTACGCGGCTACACCGTCATAATTTATTAATAGTTCTCTAAGTTCTCTGGAAAGTGGCTACGCGTCTACGCAGTTACACCGTCATAATTTATTCATAGCTTTCTAAGTTCTCTGGAATGTATTAAAAAATGCGAAAAAGTTACAGTAGGTAACAGCAACGTCATGAAAACGATGTCAGTGCAGAAATAAAGCTTTTGGAACGAGGCATAGACAGAATATATTTATAGTTTACAAGGAATAATTTTTTTCACTTGCCCGCTATTCTCAGGTTAGTGGACACACATTTACTCATATTTCCTGCATAAACACCAGCAGTCATGCATAGAACGAGCATATGTGGGCGAAGTTGAAAGATTCCTCGCAAATATTGTCTATTTAAAAAACTATCAGTCATCGATTAAAAAAGCCTCTCAAAGAATTGCTCGATTTGGCTGCACTGTAACAAAAACTTGATGAAACCATTGCTAGATTTCGTGGGAAAAATCTACGAAGCAGTAATATAGCGAACGCGTAGACAGGTAGACGCGTACCCACCAAAAATCATTCGTTCCCAGTCCTCTAACCTGTAGCCGATCCTTTCATACCCAGTGATTGCTCCGACGGCGTAGCCATTTTCGGCGGGTGCGCCGAACACCTTGAGTTGCGAGGTATTCTGCAATTTAGCCCTCATTTGGCAGCAGCCACGTCTCACCAGTTTTGCTAAATTAAATCACTGTGCTGATTGTTCATTTTACTGTATTTGTTTTCTGCCACTTCCCACTCAATGCCTTCCCTTAACCACATAGTTTTTGCCCCCCTTTCTGCTAGACTCCTACCCCTTTGATCCTTAGCCCCCCTCATTCCCCAGAAGGGTGAAAGATATCGTTGTTTCCTGTGCATGAGTCTTCGGGGTTTACAATCACCGTTCGGCCCCATCACTAACCCCCTCAACCCCACACCCTCCCCCCCAACTTAACTTGAAGTAAACTGACTTAGCTCACATGTGTCACCAGATAACGAGCAGCGTGACCTCGTGACTATACAGTTTGTTTTATTGTGACATGACGATGTCATACATGACATTTCAACTTTTCTTTAAACGAGAAAAGTAACCGTCACATGGACGAGATAGTGTGGTTGTTGTTGATTAATTTTTTTTTTGACGTCAAAAAAAAATTTTCAAATTGTTTTCTGCAAGGTGCGTTTCGCATTGAATTTCCCATTATTTTTTTTCTTCAAGTAGTTAAGGCTTGTTACTCTTTGAATGATCGTCACAATATACGGATTTAAAACAATCTTGCTAAACGTTCGGAGAAGCTGCACTATTGAAAAACAAAAATCAATTTTTAATTGGCTAATCAGGTAAACTCTTACATCTGCATTCTGGAAGAAAATGTAC
This sequence comes from Siderastrea siderea, assembly GCA_964030785.1. Classification (NCBI taxonomy): domain Eukaryota; kingdom Metazoa; phylum Cnidaria; class Anthozoa; order Scleractinia; family Rhizangiidae; genus Siderastrea; species Siderastrea siderea. Next base: position 17,591,531 of record OZ034979.1, on the reverse strand, counting down.
AGCAAAACACTTGTTCATTTCCTAAGATAATTCAGGATTCATCACGTGTCATGCGCAACGCCCAGTTAACAAATGTTGCGCCTAACGCTATTTCTTCTCCAACCAACAGGAGCCCACACTGAGAGCAGTCCCTATTAGCAGTCTCTATAGGTCTCTATATGAATAGCAACGCAACATACGCCTGATATCCTTGCCTGTATCCTGGACGTTAATAAAGTCTGATTGGGCTTTTGGTTGTATGGTATTTGTATTTCAGTTATTTCATGGTCAGATGTCGGAAATTCATTGACGATGACATAAGCGCAAACAGCAAGCTACGGCGCAACATTCAACTTTATGCCAAGGTCTACTTGTCGCCTTTACGGTTTGATGTAAAGTTTGGCAGCAAAATAATAAAGGAAAAAGCTTTCCTCTGGTTGCAACATTCCTCTGCACTCCAAAATTCCTCATGCGTAGCACTGGAATTTTTTTTGACAGTTGCTGGAACAAATGTCCTCCGTGACGTTTCCCTCGCCGTATGTCAATTTTATTTCAATTCTACCACAACAGAAATTTGCGGAGAAGCGTATATCAGCTGTGAGTATGAAAATGTCTATGTCTAAAAGATGCTCAGTTTTTCTCTCGACTGACTAAAGGCTCTGCATGACCATGCGAATTAGGTAAAACAAGCTGCCTTTTTGACTGTTTTTCGTAAGTCCTCAAAATGCTCACAATGATCATAAACTCCAAGCCATTATACAATTTTCCATTTGCATCCCAGACTGAGGATCATTTTCCGTCCAATTTGGGGATCATTTGTGATTGGGAATCACCCCGCGTTAAAAGATTACTTCGAATTCCTTTTAGTGGGCGTGGAGCTTGATTAATCAGAAGACATTCCTGAGTTTTGAAATGATGTGAAAAAATGTTAATGTTTTAGCCCTTTCTTTAAAAAGAATTCAACCCAGCATTGCCTAGCTGCAGTTCCTGTAGGGATTTTTTCCCAGGCTTACACGGTCAATAGCTGTGACGTATAATTCGTTTCGATGGCGTATCCCGGACGAAGGGCAGTGGAAAGCCTCTTTTTTTCGCTCGGACCACGTGACCCGAAACAGATAGACGGTGGCGAATGGGGTAGGCGGTCATGTGAAGTGCCACACAGTAATCAAACCTTTTAAGCTCTTTTTTTAATGAATCAATTTTCCAACATCATTTTTGACTCTGATCACTTGACTCTGATGATGACTTCCGCTCAGGTTGTCGAAACGTCAGTCAATGTCATCACAAACAGTCCTTCTCAGACCCTCCTCAGGACTACACTGACCCGGACGATCATACTTCACTGACTTATGAATCATCTTTTTTTGGTCAATTTTTTCCTCTATCATTCTTTGTTTATCTTTCAAGGTTTTTTTTTCTTAATCAAGTTTTGTCAATTGTTGCTTTTGTAAATGATTGTCAAAAAGACTACTGCAGGGACTGATGAAACAACGTGAAAAGACTTGAGTTACGATTTTTCGACCGGCCATTACCAGTGTTCATCAGGTTTACTAGGACAAATCATGAATTTGCCGAAATATACATATTGTAAAGCAATGAGGCGTGGTATGGTGTGATTACTTAGAAAAGAAAAGATAACAGAAAAACAAATAAAAATTTGTGTACTATATATAGTTACAGATTACAGTTCACCACGTTTATTGATGCTTAGAGGCTGCATGGATATAATTACAAGTAGGGTTGAATACTGGTCGTCTATGTTTATTAAAACGGTCTTTGAGGCGACGTTTAGCTTCCCCAATGTATTGTGAATTACGTGGGAGACATTGAAAGTAGTGCACGTTATATGAGATTTGATACGGTAGGTCTCACCTGTAGAATGAAAAGCATATTGATTTCTGCTATGTTAAATATAGGGACAGGTCGTGCAATTCCTACTATTGCACCAAACAGGATTGGGAGCGGCCCGGGAGTTATTAGGATCAGGAGTTTACGTTAACCGGGCTCTGACAAGAGTGTTTCTTTTGATTGTTATAATCGATCGTACTAAACTTCCTCCACAGGGCTTGTGTCCAATGGAATGAACACCCCATCAGCTGAGCATTCGGCAGGACCTGACGGATCGTATTCCACATCGCTCTTTCAAAGTCCAAGGTTACCTGGGTCACTCTTGGCTGGCTAGGTAGGATGGACGTCAGTGCTTGAAGGACCGCTTTGTAGTCCCGTTTTTTTCTCCCTGACATGATGATAAAAACAAGGAGCACTTGTTTTACATGATCATCATTTCTCACGAAGGCGTTCACGGCGTCGAGTCACTGAGGACTTCTAACTGTCTGTCTGATGCGAAGATTAAATGACAGCGTCCACGTGCCTAAAACACAAAGTTCATTTATTAGCCCCTTGATAAGTAATTTAGGCCCACAGTAATTGGTTCTTACTGTTGTGGTGTCCCTGCCTGGTTTTGTAATTGTCTTCAATGTTTTCTATATACGTAACTCCCAGGCGAAGCAAAATAAATAAATAAATAAATAAATAAATTTTACTGTTTCAAAGTAAAATGGGAATCAAACCAACTGTGAATGTCCGAATCAAGTATGGTTATCTTTACATCTTCACCAAAGAAGTCATCAGGGATGTGCTACGTCCCTAACTCGAACTCCAAGTCTTTAAGGTCTTGTGGGCGCAACTGCTGATGGATGCGGTTAGCAGTTCGTTGCAGACTGTCTAGAAGGGCCGGGTAGGCTGGGGCAAGGAGGGTCTGTTAACTCGTTGAGAAGAACACCGTTGATCACCTCATCAGATGTCGGTTTGAAGACGTCCCTCGAGGTTTCCTGCTTCACAAGAGACTTGATGTTAGTCAAAATCTTCCCTCCTACTGGTGTAGCGTGGTTATGCTCGTTCTTCCCCATTTGAAATACATTTTGCGATCGCTGGACGACGGTAGCCTTGCAGCAGTTGCCCTAAAAAATAGTGATAGAAAATCAGTAATTGTCATATTACTCGTAACCTTACAGTGATGTACATTTCGAAATTTAAGGCAACTTAAGTTAGCCCGAGGTTAATTAACCAATTTCTTACCATTGGTCGTACGGTGCATTGCCAGTCTGTTTCATATACGCGCTGCCTCTTAAATAATGTTTCCCCAACTCTGGTGCTTTCTGCTGCGGGGTTCCATGACAGGACGGACAAAACCACACGACATCGGCACCTGCCCACACAGGGGGCTAATCGTCCAGAGATTGGGGGCTGTCAAGTTGTCTAAAAATCAGGGGCGAGTAGTCTGGGGCTAGTTTTCTCGGGAGCGAGTTGTCCAGATACCCCCATAGCCCAAGAGGTGTGAGGACTCTGGGTACGAGATTGTCTCCCTTATTATCTCAAAATCTCGTTACTCGTCCTCTCACACATTCTCGTCCCGAGGGTGACCTGGCCCTCTTCGCCGCCAGCGCCTGGGCAGAAGACCAGTTGGTTCTGGAGACACAGGATGCCGGATGTCCTAGAATGTAGGACTTCCGTTTTTCTTTAATTATGTACAATGTATGTCGCATTCAAGTGACTACTTGTACATATGAGAAAGTAATTTTGCCCTGGAAGGAAAAACACTTAAGAAACTTAGATTCCTCGTTTCGGGAGATGGATGTTAGGCGCGTTTCTGAAACGTCGTGCTACTGCCGTGCCGAACTCGATTGAGTGTAGCGCGACTGTAGCACGACTGTAGTGCGACTTGGTTTCAGACGTCAGATTTAATTCAGTCGAATAAATCAGCTGTTGCCGAGTCCAAGTCGCAGCCACTCACATCAGGTGTCCCACAAGGCTCGGTTTTGGGCCCGCTGCTATTTGTCCTGTACTTCCGACCCTCCAAGACTGAACATTAAGGCTCATGGACTGGACTGTATGATGTATGCTGATGATTCGCGACTCTAAAATGATCATTTTGAACCCCGCAGCAAGGCAGCCTGCGCTTTTAAATTTGGGGCTGTGTATAAATGATATTCAAGCTTTCTTCCTCTCTAACAAGTTGGTGTGTAACCCGACTAAGACAGAAGTTCTTCATCTTACGTCTCGGTTCACTCGACATCCTCCCTTATCGAATATTACGTTTGGCCAAAGCATTATACCTTGTGTTTCCAAAGCTCGTAATCTGGGAACTATTCTTGATCGTCATCTCGCCATGACAAGCCACGTTAACAACATCTGCCGCCATGCAGGAAATATATTACCCAGAGTAGCACTGAGCGCTTAGTACATGCTTTCATAACATCTAAGCTGGTCTATTGCAATAGTCTACTGTACTGTCTGCCTTCTACTGAAGTTCAAAAGTTACAACTCATTCAGAACACTGCTGCAAGACTAGTAGTTAAGGCTAAGCGCACTGATCACTGTGATCATACAAGCCCTATTCAGCAACAACTACACTGGCTCCCCGTTAGCGAACGCATCTTGTTTAAGATCTTGCTGCTTACGTATAAGGCTGTGAATGGATACGCTCCATCTTGCGTTGAAGATCTTCTGGATCATTATGTACCGTCACGTAGTTTACGTTAGCGTGCTTGCAGGCGGTAGAGGGTGTTTTTATTAGTTTACAATTTATTTATTACAACAACAACTGGTTACATTATATATTTTATCGCGGAAAAACCACGAAAAACGCGGAGTTCGCGATCGCCCGCGCCATCTTGGACGCCCGCGAAAACCGGTCTGGGACGGGTGGCAAAGCGAGGCGGAGGGGGGCTTGCTCACGGTTCCTAGATCGGCCACCTCAACATACGGCGATCGGGCTTTTTCCATCGCTGCGTCGAGACTTTAAAATACGCTACCTCTAAAGATAAGGAATGCACAGTCAGCCTCTGCCTTTAAAAGGCTTTTAAGGACATATCTTTTTATATTAATTTATACTATTATTATTATTATTATTATTATTATTATTATTATTATTATAATTATTGTTATTATTAGTAGTATAATTATAAAACAGAAACACCAACCGGTTAAGCCAACTTTTAAAATGTATTCTGATGTATTTATAATTTATGAATTGAGTTCGGCACGGCAGTAGTACGACGTTTCAAACGCGCCTAACATCAATCTCGTTTGAAAAACCAAGTCGTGTTACTGTCGTGCTAAAGTCGAATTTAACTCTATCAATTGAGTTCGGTACGGCAGTGGCACGACGTTTGAAAGGGGCCTACACGAAGAGCAGGGAGACGTTACCAGCCCTACTTTTATCGCGAACAGGAGTCAGTGGTCGTAAATTCAGGATCCGATGCATTCAGATGATCTATATCAAAACTGCCCATTTGTTTACATTAAGGGTGCAAATATTGTGACTTGTCGCTGGCAATTTCAAAATAAACGGAACCAAGAAATCAAGGTATCGGTTTAGCCATTTCTTGCTCTTTGAGAAAGCTATTTTAAGTTCGAAGAAAGATTTCAGGGAAGGATTTGCGAAATTTATAATAGTTGACAAGGGCAGTAGTAGTAGTAGTAGTAGCAGTAGATCCTTTATTTAAACACGATCAGTAATTAAAGCAATTAACATGCTTGAGGGGTCGTGTACTAGTCTATAATAAAACGAAGATGAATACAATACAGCCTTAATATTAACTAAGATTAAAAATATAAGATGAGTTGAAGGGATAATAAACACTAAAAACGCACTTGAAATTCAAAAATTTAAACTTAAAATGTAAAATCGGACATCTTCTTGGGCAACGACTGAACAGATAAACTGTTAAAATTATGTTCTTTAAATGAGGGATCTAGTTTCACTTTTCTGAAAAATTGTTTAAAATTACGAGAGCCATTGAAATAATCCGAAACAAAGTTCCACAGTACCGCGCCTCTATAGCGAATAGAGTTTTTCATAAAAGGTACCGGTAAATTATGTATGTGTACCAGAATAGGTGCGAGCTCAGTAGGTTATAAGCTTACTGTGTTCGTGGCTGTTAAGCTACCGGAATATAATTGACGATTTGGTATTCCTTTCTTTCACAATATATTAATAGTCTTTTTGAAAGAAAATCACTAAGTGACTGTTCTTGTAATTTACTTCTACTGACTGACTCTACTTGTACTGAGTGACTCTTCTTGTACTTTAGACGTTGAAACTCTACCTGAGATTTGTTTAAGTACAGAGGAAAAAAATCCTGAGAGAGAAACAAAATATCATCTCGCCCCATGTAAGGGAATCCAAGTGAATCGTGGATTCCGGATTCCACACCGTGGATTCCGGATTCCGGCGGTTGGATTCCGGATTCCAAACCTATGGATTCTGGATTCCAAACTTTCTGTGATTCCGGATGCCAAGGTTCTTAAGTCTGGTTTTCATTCGTATTTAAAAGGCCAATACTTTTTAAACTGTAACTGAAGTCGTCTATCTCAACAGGAAAGTCATTTCAGTCTCCAAAAGATCAAAATTCATTGTAATTTCTAAAGCATGTGTAAATGCTGATGCATCTCTATAATCGATAATTTTCTAATCTAATTATACGACTTTTTGACGACCACTAGTTGTTTGTTTAATACCGGTCATGATAGTGGACACCTCCAAGAAGTTTTTAATGTAGCCCCTTCACTAAAATTTAAAAAATGTTAAAAGTCACAGTTAAAAAACTGTTTCGGTTTTTTTACATACAAATACTTGTGATTTTAAATGTTGAGACATAGGGATTTCAGCCAATTTCCAATAAGCGACATAAGTGCATGGCGGCTTGCTTGGAAAAAAAGGCGACGTAAGAGTCCCTTTAATGTAGGGGTGCTGGGGGTATGATCCCCCAGAAAATTGTGAAATCTAGATCCTCGGAAATGCAATTTCCAACATTCTGGACATCAAATAGAGTTGCGTTCATAAAAATGTTCATTGCGATACGGCGACTATTTTCTGTGAAGAATAGAGTTTAAACGACATTCAGTCGCTGTTGATGTTGTTTCCTTCTTTCATAAACTCTCAATAAACTCTCAGCAGGAGCCCTCGCGAAAGCATTAACTCAAAGCATTTTTTAAAAATAGAAAGAGGTACTTATTAGGCCCTATGGATGGCAGTGGACCTGCGGTAAAAGGCATACACCAGACACCACTACTAAAGAGGCAGGGTCTTCCAAAATTGGGTACCAGACGTCGGAGCGTTAGGCCCAGGTTCGATTACCAGCCGCGCCAACACTCAGGGTGTTAAAATAACTGAGTAGAAAGTGCTGCCTTTGTTTCGCATCTGCAAATGGCTAGATTTTCTAGTGTTCTCGGATATGGACGAACAACCGTATGCCCCGTCTCAAAACACTTTCACTGTCTTCACTGATCTGACCGTCAGTGTGAGACGTATAAGAACCCACTGACTGCTGTTCGAAAAGGGTAGGGGACGTAACTCCCGCTGGTATAATGAGCCTTTGACGAATTGGGTGGGTAATTAAGGGTTGATGTCAATTGGGATGCAGTCTCGTTTTATCCTCTCACTGTGTTGATTCACCGTGGCGAAAGAATTAAATAAATACAAAATTTACTGGTTAAAATGCCGTTTTGAATGAAGATCCGCTCTGAACAGAAGCCAGGAAAGAAGGCATGTATTTAACTTTGGTGCGCGTTGCTAAGATTTCTGTAAGATACTTCGGAATTTCGATGCGGAACTTTTTTCTAGGCTGCTCGGTGTGAACAATTTTTTCTGCAAAATTTTCCCTTTTATGATTTTTTTGTCATTCTCCTTGATTCGCCCCCTCCGTACTTTTCCTGATGGTCCGTCCCTAACGGGTCTTGTTTTTATTCTCGCTGAGCGTCCATCCACGCTTCATCCAGTCGTTTGTTGGGGAGGATCGTTTCTTGACCAACCAAAAGAACCTTAGCTTTGCGTAGGATCGGAGGCTAGTTAGCGGATGAGCTCTCTATGAGCCAATGGCCATCCATCACAGTCTTGCGCCTACCAGCGGTGACACAGACAGTACTTCGTAAAAATTGCAGTTTCAAGTACCAGTTCGAAGCAAAATAATTCCAAACTGAGTAAAGCTGCGCGAAGATTTTTTGATTTCATAATGTCCAGATAAAAAAATAATAATAACAAAAACAATCTTTAAAGAGGAAGCGCCCGTCACGTAAATACGTGGTTTTCAGGGAGGTCCTCCATAAAATAAAATGTATTAAAATCTAAAATAAGAAATACAAATATCACAGATCTAAAATATAAAATATACAATGATTAAAACTACTAAAACTACCTACTGTCCTAAAAAACTAATTACAAATAATTATCTATTAACAATACGTCGTACATCTAAAAAAATATTTATTTATCGTCTAAAAATGTTTATCCATCAAGAATCTTGTAAGGTTTTTCTTAAAAATTGTGCATGGCATTGGCTTTCTTAAAAATACTGGGAGAGACATCCAGTCATTTGTATGTGTCATCTGACACATGAACATTGTCTCATAAAACACTAGACCGATGTGTATGACTACCAAATAGCTATGGATTTATCAATTACCTTTCCCAGCTTCAGTGTACTTCTTTCAGCGTTTCCGTCTTTGATTAACAGATTATCAAAACAGCAGAATGAAACGGTGAACGTTGGATACCACTACATGTAGCTCGATGTGAAACCCTGCATGAAAGAAAACAACTGTGATCGGTGTTCACCATGTAGGAAACAGTGCGGGTCAAGGTCGGAAAAGTTCAAAAGGAGGGCATGTCAGAAAAATAATTAAAAAATGATCTTAAACGTCGGAAACATGTGCCCTATAAGGAATCAAAAACACCCAACGGCAATGTTGACATATGATGTACATGTTAGGTGACCAATCACTTTTTGGTGATGGTGGTGATAGGGGACGCCGAGGAGAGGGGGTAGGTGGTGATTTATAATGAAATTACTACTAACAGTACAGTACATTCCAGACCGGGATTCCAGAGTTATGGATGAGGTTGGATTCCGGATTCCAGGGACTGGATTCTGGATTCCAGGAACTGGATTCCGGATTCCACAGCCCTGGATTCCGGATTCCAAAGGCAAAAAAGTGTTGGATTCCGGATTCCGGATTCCCTTACATGGGGCGAATCATCCTTACATCATTAAAGAATGTGTCGTATCAAAGTAGTCTAAGCTTTACTCACTGATAGTCATGCTTTATCATATTTTTAAATGCAATATTTATCACATTTCATTCACAGCACTGCAACAAAAGTAAAAAAAAAAATTTTTGAATACAGAGAAACCTGAAGCACCCACAACAGGGGAATGGAAAAGTGGTTTAACTGCAATTTCTTTCTCTTTTCCCAATTTCCCACGATTGTTCAACATTCAACATTCATTGTGGTTCACCACATTAAATGAATAGGCGCTGAGAGGTGAGGCGGTCAGGTGTTGGTGTAGTTGTTCGCTTGTCAAACCTTCCATACTACTTTTTGTTTTACAAATCAGTGTTCTGACTGGCCACAGGTTTATGCATCTTTTTTGTTTCCTTACACAAGAAACTTTACTTTACACTGCCTCTGTTTCCAGGGCAAAAAATGGATGTTAAGGAGAGGGGGTTATAACCTTGCAATGGCCTAGCTACCCAGGTAGGGGGGTATTAAGTGTTCTACTTGTTACGTTATGCTACAGAAACTGAACCTACCTGTTGACACTGACAATTTGCCTCACTTTCCAGAGCACTTAGAGAGCTAGGAATAAAATATGATGGTGCAGCCACGTAGCTTGCCGCGCCGTGTAGCTAGAGATGCGGGTATTCTGCAATCGCTCCATAACTTCGAACTAACTGAACAGAAACTTATGCTGGATTACGCATTCCTATGCCTTTATCGGCGATCCATGTGCTTGTACATGTTGCTCATAATGATTACCTGTTCGATCAAAGATGGGGATTCAATAATGAAACTGCATGTTTAGACACAGGTTAATTAGACCCTCAAAATTGTCCTCTTGCAAGCAGCTATAGAGATTTCGATCGAACTTGAGTAAACTCTAGCGATTCAAAAACAGTTTCTTTGTCATGGAAACTCTCGACAGAGCCATCCCTAAAAAGCCTCTACCATTTATCATCTTCCTACGGTTAAACAGAAGTTAAACAGCAATTTCAGGGAAGAATCCTGCAAAAACATCCATCTACACCCCGCCAAGGCGCAGGCCGCTAAAATTCAAATACCAGTACCCAGTTTCCCAGCGGCCAACCTCGTCCCCAGGGTCTTCTCGGCTTTCAATATGGCGGCGGCTAGGTTGCCCAGCGGCTCCCTCAGCGCCCCGCCAGTCTCAGGTTACGGTCGAAGGAACACTCGAGCGGAAGAGGGTGTCTGCGTTTCTACTTTCTGGAACTAGAATTTCTAGCCGACATATTTGTCTTTCGTAAGGTAAGAGAACTTTGATGTAGATGACAGGGCCTATATTAACTCATGCTTATGTTCGTAAGATGTTAATTCTCGCGTGGTATTGTTGCGTTCATCACAAGAGGGGGAACGTGATCTGTTTCGCGTCGTTTCATTCGATCCATTTGATTCACTTGATCCATGTTGATCGCATTAGTGTAAAGGTAAAGTACGAGTTTGTTTGATAAGTTTTGCCATAAGTCAAGGTGCAGTGAGGATTTTTAGTTTTTTAGCAATCCGCGTGAAGAGCACCTGCGTGGTGTTAAACCCGGAAGCGGTGGGGGGTGGGGGTGGGGGTGAGAAGTTAGCAAATTAGTATCCCCTAGTTTATACTGTGCTACCCCCAAATATTTTTTAATAACGTTTTTTAAAGGAATGTATATATGTTTTCAAATGTTTCATTCAGGAAACATAGCTTTGTTGATTCAAATTGACCTTCTCCATCTCTTCAGGAATATCTTTCTTTCTATGAACTCATGAATGCCTTGAGTGAGTTCTCAGAGTAGACTGGGAAATCTGCTACGTTGCTTGCTTGATTGCTTGCTTGCTCAACTGTCGACCTAATTGAAGGGTTAATCCAAAAAGGGTATTCAGTGCACTTTTGGTAAAACAATCAAGCAAAACATGCAAACAACAGCCAAAAAACAAAAAACCAAACCAAAACAAAACAAAACACTACCCCACCAGATAATTCGTATGTACTGTCGATTTCTTATGCTAAAACCACAGGTATCCCAAGCCTGGAAAGTGTTTATTTGACGGTTGTAAGATATGTCACATTGTAATTGGAGCATCACGAATGACTGTTGCAAAACAGTGAAACTACTTGGGTTTGTGTGGGGACTTAAACAAATGTAGTTAAATGTAAATAAGGAGCAAAATGTGACAAAAATGCCTCGCCCTGCCTCTGGGATTTATTCGTAGTGATTGCATGGTGAATATGGCCATTGTGATTCCAGTGGGTTTTAGTTTCTCTGTTGCCCTCCCTCTATGTATAGTAGTAACACACTATGTAGTCACTACAAATAAATCACTGTATATGTGGCAAGGGGAGGCATTTTTGTTGAATTCTCCTCTTTATGGTTAAGTCCTAACTACATTTGTTTAATTCTCAGACAAATCCTTAAACAATAGAGTTTCGCTGTTTTGCAATGTTCATTTGTGATCCTCGAAATTACAATGTGACATTAGTGCTTATATTAGAAAGGTCAATAAACATGGGGCTTGGGATACCTGTACATGTACGGAAGCAAGAGCTGAGGCACTCAAGCTTACTGGCTCGATGTCCAAGTTTATATTGCTTGACTCTGCAGTAGTCCATGGTGATCCCGATCGATCCCAAACCAAGCAGTGTGAGTGCAATCAGGTTTTTTTTCTTTCCTCAACCATCCCTTTAGGCCCTAGTACAAAAACATTTTCCCAGGAAAAAATGTTCATATTCATCTCTATTGAGCTCAGACTGATGATTGGCTGCCAAATTAAGCCAGTGACATCATGTGCAAAGAGATTTGTACAAAAATTAGCATCAAATTAGCATAAATATCTGGCATAGTCTAATGGAGATCACCAGCCACTGCAAAGCTGTTAAGTGCTTGGTTTTTTAGTTTTCCAAGTGGTCATCACAACTTTTTTTTTTCATTGTCTTTCCTGACTTGGAAACAACAAATATGCAAGAAAGAGACGTTAAAAAAATAGAAAGAAGTAAACAACATTGTCAATTTAACTCCATGCTCAAAAAAATAAAAGATAATCTAATTAAGGCTGCAGGTGACTGAAGCTGCTCATAAATAAATTTATGCGGCAAAATTTTGGTGGAGGTCTCACATTAAAAAACTTTATATCTTGAACGTGTGGGAGCCGGTTCCATTGAAACTTAACAGAGAGTTTGGAGAATGATGGAAGTGCAACAAGGTCATTCTTGTTTTAATAGATTGCGCTTTGCAATGCTATGAGCTCCCAAAGGTAAGATTTTGTAAAATGGGACTCCGTGTCCAAGTTTTCTCCTTGGGGAGAAGACAACACTTCTTGATTTTACCACTCACTGATCCGTTAAAACCTCTACTGTGTCACTACAGAAACCGATTATAGGATTTTGAGTTCCATTGAAAGTTGTAAGCTTCATCCTGGTTTAAATTTGAAGCTTTCAATATTTTGATAAGAAACCTGTTTGAAAAAATTGCTTCTGTTGTGACAATCTACAATACACCTAGTTTATCTGCCTGTTGTGTCAGTTCAGGAAATTCTATATCTGTGCTGTATTCTTGGACACAAAATTGGTGGTTACCAAATAAACACACTGAAATGTTATTTTAGTTTCCATTTTGTTTTGTTGGAAAACTTCTAAAAAGTTCCCATGAACATTTGAAATTAAAAAAAAAAACGAACTTCAACAGTACTTTTTTATTTACAATTTTTTTTTGAAAGTTACAAGATCTCCGTGGAACACAATTTAATGCTCGTGCAATTATTGATACAGAAACTGGAAGTTTTACTAAAGAACCTATTCATGACTATTTCATGCAATGTTGCTACCATTTGTCGCACCTGGTGCATACCCTTATACTGATGGCATGAGCTAGGTTTTCTCTTGCCACTTGTACTGCTTATTGTTCAGCCTCCAGCCAATCAAGCCAGCTTTTTGGTAACATTACTCCTCCCCATAAGCACACCAGAGATTAACCTCTAATAAGAAAAATGTTCTTGTCCTGCAAGTTCATGTTATTTCCTTTCGTGTACTAAGTGGTTTTTTGATTATTTTTGTACTGCAGCATTTTAAACTGGATCAGAAAGTCCTTAAAGATTTCACCCAGAAGTGATCTGCACTTTTATAGTGTCTTTCAATGGCTGCATCTTTGCCAGCAGACTACTCTAGTAGAGCAGTACAGGTGGAAAGTGGATCCACATACCACAGGTTGTCATTTGTAGGTGAGTGATTAAAATTAAGTTGTTGCATGTTATAAACATGTATAGCACAATAATTTATATTTCTAACAATGCGTAATAGATATGAGGTGATGAATTAATTATGATAATCACCTTCTATCCAACAAGCATGAGTGAAATAATCGTTTATTAAATTCTCAACCTTATTAATTGTTGCTGAATTGTTTTTTACCACATAGTTTTGGACAAAACCTTTGTCCAACCTTTGTGACAAAACCTTCTGAATGCCACGGCACTTGACATTAGTCATCCAATTTCCAAATCATAAAAAGCAGTCGATTATTCGCTGATAACCTGTGTGCTGTGAACCAATCAGAAAGCAAAATATTCAATAACCAACAATGACAATTTAATAAAATTACTTTAAGTCATCTTTGTTGCATGTAAATAAGTACACTTATCGCCTTTCATGTATTCAGAAACTTTGTAGGACGGGAGAAGGAGATGCTTGTGACAAGTTTATATATATATATATATATATATATAGTAGGGTTGTTTCTAGAAACTTGCCAATGAGGGCCCAATGGGCCCCCTTGTGTAATTTTCGGGGCCCCAGAAAGGAGCGACTGAGAAGGCCTGGAGTTGAGTAACTGCGGAATCCCAGATGTTTGTCTATTTAAAATAATGGCTCTCGTTGCTTGAAAACGGTGACTTTCCCTGTTTTTATTTTTATTATTATCGGTATATATGCATGGAAGAAAAGAGAATAACTCAGAAGTAACTCAAGAAAGTGCAAAAATACGAACACAGAAACAAACGAAGAAGAGAAAGTCAATTGAGACAGTGAGAGGTATTGTAAAAATGGCTGTTGGAGCAAATAAAGTTGAAATTGAAGTTGAAGAGGCTATAATTTTCGAAGCATAGACTGGTGGTCATATCAATCTCATCGTCAGTGATGTTTTCGAATACTTTATTTCAGAAAAATTAGTACTTAGCCTTATTAGACACAAGTTTGTGCGCCCCATTTGACATGCCAACGTAACTCTTATGCGGCATTTTTATTCGAATTGCGGAAATCCTGCAAAGCCGTGCTCTAGAATAAACCCTGTAGTAGGGTTTTATTAAATGGGCCCTGCAGACTAGGGAAAGCTGGATTCCAAGCATTTTTTCGTGGTTCAGTTTTACTTAAACATTTGGTTTTAACAGTGGTGAACATAAAACTATCACTAGCATCCTGGTGTAAATAAACACAAGTGCAAGCAAACACGTTTCTTGCAAATTATGTTTATTTATCCAGGGACAAAAACAGCCTCTTTGAAAAGTCTTCGGAGGACTTTTTGTTAATGGTGACTTAATTGACTTGTACAATTATTTATGACTGGTTTGACTTCATGGAACCTCTGTACAAACTGGTGACACATGCATTTGTAGCATAGCACAATCGGTGTTTTAGTCACTTGGCAAGAAGTGTCTAGATCTGCATTTAATTACAACAAGAATTGCACAGAAAATTACTATCCTGTAACTGATACATAGTACACATTATGCAAGTTTAATCCAAGTTTCAGCACTATATTGCATTGTATTCACTTGATATTATTTCGCTAAAAGATTCAGACCCGTAACTCCCATCTCAGAGTATCCCTTTATTCAATGAAGTAGTGATAGGGCTTTGTAGTGGGCTGGGTGCACACTGGCTGTTACTCAGTGGTTGGGTGCACAATGTTTCCCAGTCAGTTGTTGTAGCAGGCTAGTTCGAGGTCCTAGCCCCACCTTTCTTTGTAGATTCTTGGCAATCTTGTTGGCTTATTCCTGGAACAAATATCTAACAATAAAAACAATTCAAACTCTGTGGAAAACCATTTGCAGCTGTTTACCTAAAATGTCAAGAAACGCAAAAACCTACAGCAAAGACGATCGAACAACAGCCGAAGATTTTAATGAGTATTTCATTAACGTTGGAAAGAGCACTGTTAAGAAGATCAACGATCTGGCCGTTATGAAGTCAACTACGATCAATCTCATGCTACCCTTGAACCCAAAACGTACCCCATCGAGGAGCAATTCTCCTTTAGCCCCGTAAAGGAAAAAGAGGTAGAATCCATCATCAAGGCTACGGCACTTAATAAAGCACCTGAATACGACAGGATCCCTATAAGGGTTATTAAGGACAGCTTACCCGCTATTCTGCCTGCTGTTACAACTCTCATAAATACCTCCTTTGAGACTAGTGTCTTTCCAAACAAGTGGAAAATTGGCGAAGTACTACCCATCCATAAAGACGGTGATTATGAATTACCCATGAACAACAGGCCTATCTCGTTGCTGCATGTTCTGTCAAAGATCTGTGAAAGAGCTGCCTATAACCAACCTACAGCATACTTACAAACAAACAACAGGATGTCTAGCAGTCAAAGTGGGTGTACGGAACATCATTCTACTCAGACTTCTGTATTATATGCTACAGACGGCATCCTCCAGTCCATTGATAACAAAAAGCTGACTGCAGTGGTGCTGTTAGATATGAGCAAGGCTTTCGACTCAATAAACCACGAGAAGCTGTTATTAAGATGACTCCATCGAAATGGAAGGAATATTTTAAATTTTCTAAGACTTGGTCCAATTAGTAGTTATGTTTAGAGCATTTCAAAAATGCGATAAAAAATAGGGGTTACCGAGCTTGTTTTGGCACAACATGGATAGCCATTGATAGCAACTATACGACCTGCAAGGTTTTTCTGAGAGACCCTAGTAATCAGAAATGATAACTATAATTGCTTTTAAAAGACATTGCTTGAATTGAAATATTGAGGCAGTTCAACAGAATAGAAATTTATCTTGCATTGTATACTATTTTGGTTAAACAGGAATTGAGGATATGAAAAAATCAAACAATTTACCACGTGCGTACATACCCTGCTGTACCTAAAGACATGTTATTTTCGGCATTGAAATAAAAATATCTCAAAGCAGAACTTTTAACTTTTCTTAAAATCGCGATATATTGTACTCGACCGTGTGCCATTTGAATTTACGTATTAAAAAATGGGGCGACCGAGCTCGTTTAGGAGACAACGACCAGTTATTTCTCTGAACTGCTTAGCTTTCATAGAAAACTTATCTAGTTCTGAAGGTGCGCGCGCACACGCAAAAAAATGATGCGCAGAAGGGATGCGCAATGCAATTGAAGCGGGAAATCACCTCAAAATTACAGCTCGTCGGAGCCTTCCCTGCTACAATAGCCTGGATGCTCAGTTATCAAATTGTTATCAAGCAGTACAAATCAATACGTCTCTGTCCAAACCATTGCAAGTGGAATATGGGGTGCCTCAAGATGTATTCTTGGTGGGCTCTTATTTAATATCTTTATCAACGATTAACCCTCAATAACACAAGACTGTCTCACACAGAATTATGTAGACGATACTAAGTTAATGATCTCTTTCT
Organism: Siderastrea siderea; assembly: GCA_964030785.1. Classification (NCBI taxonomy): domain Eukaryota; kingdom Metazoa; phylum Cnidaria; class Anthozoa; order Scleractinia; family Rhizangiidae; genus Siderastrea; species Siderastrea siderea. Next base: position 17,574,883 of record OZ034979.1, on the reverse strand, counting down.
GCCTAAAAGACCAATATAATGTTACAACGAAAATCCGTGGCGATTTGCAGAGACTCCAAGATTGGTGCTTGGAGAACCAACTTTTGCTGAATCTGATAAGACCAAACTCCTTTTATTTGGGAGCTGTCAGATGCTGGCAAAAGTAGACGATATCCACGTGTCTCTCATGGGAAAGTAGCTAACTCCACCTCATGCAGCGAAAGACTGTGGAGTATTTTTGGACAATACTTTGACATTTAACAAACATATAACATATACAGCCTCATCTTGTATGGCACGCTTGAAACAAATTAACAGAGTGGAACATTGTTTTGATAGACTAACGTTAATTATCTTAATCAATGTCCTAGTTTTTACTAAGCTCTTTTATTGTTCGTCAGTCTGGAGTAACACAGCTGAAAATAATCTCAATAAGATCCAGGCCGTGCAGAACTTTGCCTGTAGGATTGTTTCTGGGGCCAAGAAGTACGATCACATCACACCTTTATTAATAAAACTTAAGTGAAAGCAGTTATATCTTAGGAAAGCTTTTATAGTATTTTATAGGTGTATGGATGGAATGGCCCCAGGTTATTTAGCGGATAGGTTTGTCAAAGGATTTAGCATTTCAAACCGTCAAACCAGGAGCTCTCAGTTATTAGATATTCCGCCTCTTAAAACAACCGCAGGCCAGCGCTCTTTTTATTACCAAGCAGTTAAGCTTTGGAATGACCGAAGTGATAGACATAATTTTTAGCCAATGACGTCACGTTAGTGACGTCATATGGCTACTGTCAGAGCCTAAAAATCAACGATATACGCATATATATGATACGTGAGACGTCTGTCTTACGATTTGTGAGGCTGGGGGGATATTCTGTGAGACGATGAGTGGGGGTGTGCACCAGGAGACTGAAACTCTTACCTTATCAGCGGCACAAACCCATACAGCTTATACTATAGGAGTACGTCCCCCGGGCTTTGAAGTGTTTTGCATTCGCAAGTGTGGATCTACTTCGAATGCCTGTTTTGTGTACGTGAGGTCTGGCAGGATTTTATTCGCGTTGTAGTCCTGTATTTACTTAACTGAAGTACAAATTTCCACAGCAGCACATACAAGACGAACTTGCCAATTTGAGATGTTGTATGAACAGAACGTGGAAATTAACGTTACTTCGATCCCTAATTAAGAGTGAAAGAGACAGTATTTAAAGCCCAAGATAAGAAGACTAGAGTAAAACAGTATAAAATTTTTCGGGATTATCTCTCGGTAACAGCGAATCTAAGGGTGCGTTTCTTTGGGAAAATCCAAATCCCGATTCTTGTATCCAAAAACGGATTTTGCGTTTCTTTACCTAAATCCGAAAATGGATTAATCAGGGATTAGAGATCTGAAGAATCCACACTCCGAGTGGATACATCAGATCAAATCTAAATCCGGATTTTTAGGATTCATGATCCGTGCGTTTCTTTGGGGGACGGATCCGAAAATAGTACATCTGTCAAGCGGTCTTCCATGCAAATTTACCCTTCTCGCCATATTTTCTCTCGATCTTGCATGACAAAACAATCGATCGGTGAAAAAGAAAATTCAGGTGATTATTCCGTTCCGTATATTTGAAAAGTTCTCTCCAAAAGTACAGACAGAAGCATTGACACTTCAGGATAACTTGATTTGTGTACCATTTCTGTAATTCAGGGACCAGATTTTGCTAATTGTGAACGCAAATAGCGAGTTCACTTGAACTACTGCAGATACTGTCCTGGTTTATAAATATTTTGTATTCCATCTAGTTGAATTCTAGGGCAATACGAGAGAAACATCGTTCTGATATATATATTGCGTGCCTCCAGCCTGTCTTGTCATGACAAAAAATCCTTTTTCGGATTTTGCGTTTCTTTGGTGTCGAAGAATCCATATGATCTGGGATCACAAATCCGTTTTCGGATTCTCCCAAAGAAACGCACCCTAAAATTTGCAGTGTCATTTTTGAGTGCGTGTTATAAAACATGAACCCATTTAAAACTAAATCGGAAATTGCGCGGCTTGTTGCTAGCTATTCGTAAAACTGAAAAACATGAATGAAACTAGTATTAAAATCCAAGTCACAGTGGTGATCAAGGAATTAGAGGATGGATGTACTAAAATCTTTACAAGATACTAAACGTTATTTCGGGGTTATTCATAGCTCAAAGTGTAAAGCGTATGTTGAGCAAATTTGCATAGTTGACAGCTGTAATTTCAGTCGTAGGAATGTAACGCAACACTTAAAACATCTCGAACCGACCGAAACAGTACCGAAAGATTAACAACAACAGATATGCGGCAAAGCATTCTAATAGAGACCTGTTGGATCTACTGGAAAGCGAGCTGAATTTGAACATTTTCGTACTGTTCAAACGAAATTTATTCGGCTGTAGGTTGAGACTCAAAATAAACACGTGCGCTAAAAATAACTTTGTACCGTGGGAAAGTTACAAATGTAAACATACTTTGGTCGATTTGTGAAGCAAAAAGACGAAAATTATTATAGCCGACTTGATTACAAAGCAAGCAACTTCAATCAACAGGGGAAATAAATATAGTTGCAAAACTATTTCAGTCGTGTTTATAAACGCTAGTTCAAACCGATTTCGAATGAAAATATTGTGGAGAGCCGAACCCGTGTCGACGTCGTCATAAGTCGGCGCTTAGACCACTAGGCCACGAGCGTTTATTGTTGTCTACAGATGTTGATTTTACTACTTATTTCTATCTTCGTGACAAGCTGTCTATCAACATGAAAATGCCGGTGTTTTTCCCGGCAAAATGTGTTTGGACCGCCGTAAAAACCATGGTTGTGGACAGAAAAAACCAAAAAACACAGGATTCGGCACAGGGTTAAATCCAGTGTATGCCACTTTATATTGGTGACCCTGTGATGCGGACGGACGGACGGACGGTCACGTGACTATTACGTCACTACCAAAATTTCTTGGCTTAATAGGTTACCAAATTTCCTTAGCAATGGTGCTCCGCTGACGCGCAAGCACGCGGGCTCCGCTATTAAAACACAGTCTGTTTGAGAATTGTAGAAAGCCTAGTACGAAAAAGATGCTACGTGATGTCAAGGTTTTGTGTCGCCATATTTGTTCTTATTTGCTGTCAATTGTTTCATTAAATAGGTTCCGACCTTGTAGGCAAGTCAAGTTTGATTAAGAGATTTGTCACTGGAAAGTTTCCTATGTTTTGTGGCCCAAGTTTGGGTAAGTTTTTCTTCTGTTTATCTCTTCTATTTAACATTTATGAAATTGGAAATCAAGACTGGAGCAAACCAATAAATATTATAACCTACCGATTATTTTTTGTGTGCGCTCATTGGAGAAAACACATCACGTGGTACAAAATCGAACTTGTCGTCCGATTTGATATCCGTCGTGCGATTTTATTGACTAAGGAAAACCATGAAAGGAAGTCACTCTTTCAGGTTTTAACTTTGCAGATCTAATAACAATGTAATAAAGCCGAGTAAACTAACCAGCTTCGATTTGTTTAGCTGCAAATGTGCTGTGATCCTTACTGAATGCTTCCTCTTTACTACAATAAAGCGTGCGCATTGTCGAAATTAATCGGAGGATTGTAAAATAAATAAACCCCTTCCTGGCTTGCTGGTATATCAAAGGATAATGCCTTTGGCTGAAAGATGTCCTTAAAATTTCACAGTTGCCTTCGAACCTTCGTTTCTTGGCCATTAACTGTTCATTTTTCGCACAATCTTTCAACCTCTGGCAATATCTTCCGATATACCAGCCGCGGGAAGGGAGTTATAGATAAAGATAATGATAATGATAATGATAATGATAATGATAATGATAATGATAATGATAATGATAATGATAATGATAATGATAATGATGATAATATACTTTATTAACGTGTTGTTTTACTGATAAACGTACAAGGTTTCCCTTTCGTGTCTAGACCATGAATTTTACGACGCTGATATCCCTGGTGTGGGCGATCAACAACACAGATTTAGAATTTTGGACAATCCCGGCTTTTCACGTCTGGGATGGGACAATGTCGGTAAGGATCGGCCTGATCCTTACTGGTACTTAACTAGCGCTGAACTGGCTCTTCTAGTATACGACATCACGAACAAAGAATCCTTTCAGTCGGTAGTGACTTTTGCTGGAGATGAGCGAAAGTTCCATCATATTATTCCTGTGGCTCTTGTGGGAACCAAAGAAGATCTTTCAAATCGCAGGGAGGTGGAATATGAGGTAATTAGGTATTAGACACGTAAGTCACACTAAGCGTATTTTATTGTTTTATCAGTGATTTATAATTAAAAGCAGACAGGATCACTTCTATTGTCTCCTATTAAATTTCTATTAAACGTTTACTGATCGTGGTGGTGCTTGAAAGGACAACTACGGATTGATGTTCATATCGCTTTTATAAGAGAGATATTTTCAGTCATCACATGTAATTTGGGCCGAAAATAACTTATAATGAAATACCCTGCGTCAACCCCCGCGTACCACCTCTCTGTGCCACCTGTGTGCAAGACGAAATGGACAAGCCCCCCATGTATTACAGTAAAATACTTGAAAAGATCAGAGTTAATACCCAAAGAGTATTTACTGCCACAAAAGATCGGCAACAACGCAAGTTCCTGAAACTTGTGCAAGAGAAACAGGCTCCTTTTTCTAAGTGGAATGTCAACGCCCTCGTTGCCAGACTTGCGAGTACATCAATCCAGTCACCGAAATACGAGGCCCTAAGTGCACCTTTAGCATCCATGATCATTTCTCCTGCATGGCAGAAAATCTCGTGTACTGTATATCCTGCCGCAGATGTTCCCATCTTTACATTGGTGAAACTGGGCGAAGCCTCAGAAGTCGACTTGGAGAACATCTGCGAAGCATACGCAACAACACTCCTGGTTTCCCTGTGGCACAAAATTTCAACTCTTCGGGCCACAGTATCGCAGATGTCCAGGTGCAGGTTATGCGCTTATGTACCGGAAACAACATCCAACGCAAGCAGGTTGAAATGAGGCTGATTTTTTGTTTGGGAACCGTGCAACCAAATGGAATCAACATCAATTTCAGCTACATTTGAACTGTGCGCGCGCTTTTTTACGCGCGCGCGCTTTCACCTTACTTAGTTTTGAACAGCGCGTATTATTAACGGTTTCTCACACTGATGAAGGGTAATACACCCGAAACGTCTGCGTTAAAAGTAACATTTTTTGACACTTTATGAATATTGTTCTATACAGTATCCATATGAGACTTCATCCTAATAACATCAAAAGAGATAGTGGAATCAAAATTCCTGAAGCTTGGATACCTACGATCAAAAAGCACAACAGCCGTTCAACCACAAAGCGGACCTGTGAGGGAACAACATCTGATAGTCGTAATAATAATGAGGATCGAAATGCACCAATAGCAGCGAACCAACATGCTACAAATAGCGACACGTAAACAATCGACCTCATCGCCTGATGAAGACTAGCAGTATTGCAGTGGAAACATCGCGATCAACAGCTCAAAGCGATTCCATCGTGAGACAAACGAATAAACCGTCATCTTTCCTATCTTACACCACGATGAACAATAAACACATCTTTAATGAAAACTTTTTATTTGTTTCCGATTTTGCTACAATCTCGTGCAGCTATGATAATTTGGTAGAGAGAGTCTCCTTTCATTAGCAGGGGGCGGGGGGGGGGGGGGTAGCAATACTCTTAGTTGCTTCATGCTACGGAAACCGGATTAAGCTCCGTCCATGGGGGCCTCCTTGGCTCGTGTGCGACTTTACCTTTTACTTTTAGGTGGAGGAAGTGGTCACAAAGTGCCCGCGCTGACTTTGAATGCTCGTTACTTTAATAAATCTCAATATGCAAGCATGAGGCGCCAAATTTTGCGACTTCTCCTAGAATTTGCCTGGTATGACACCTCGTTTGTCATTAACATTGATGTCGCCATGGAAGCCATTATTTGACCAGCCTTTTTTTTGAACAATTTTGAATTTTCATGTTTCAGTGAAAAATGAAAACTAGCTTATTGCGGTTACCGGTACCTGATCATTTAATGTTCTATTTTTGGTTTTTCAAATTTCTGTTGGGATAATTTTGGTGGTGTTTTGGAGTTTCTGGGGAAAATGAACAAGCCCAAGATTGCTACCGCTTGGGAATCGTGACGGTACATCCGGGGCTCTTAATAGAGTTTTTGGTTGCATCGCAACTGAGCCACGTTTGTTGACTGAACCTTTGCAATTTATATAGTGCAGATATTTTGCCAGGTTCCTCGAATTCGATACCCTTTAAATCCGTTTCAATGATGCCTAGTGATTTTGTCGTTTGTTTGCTAGTTCCTTTTATAGCTACCGTTTCTTTTCCACAGTCCAGAGTAACCCCTGTAAAAGGTTCTCTGAGGGAAATCTCCTGGATTTCGGAATACCTTCTCAGTGCTTATGTATGTTAATATGTATGTTAAGTTCTCAGGTTTTTTCTTGTTTGTTTGTTGTTGTTTTTTTTCAGTTCCTCGTTACAAATATTACATTTATCCAGGAAGAAACTCAGCAGGACCTAAGAAACAGCACAAAGAATTGAAAAGAAAGTGGTGGTGCCCAAACTAAATGCCCCATCACAAATAAGAATACCGGAGGTTAACCCGGTTTCTGTAGCATGAAGCAACTGAGAGTATTGCTACTCCCACCTGGATGGGATGTCAGTCCCAGCAGTATGTCGCCGGTACCCATTTATATATACGCTGTATACACCTGAGTGGTGAGAGACAATGTTTAGTAAAGTTTCTTGTCTAAGGAAACAACACGATGGCAGGGACTGGGCGTCGAACCACTGACCTTCAGTTCTGAAGTCCAACGCACTAACCACTGCACCATCGAGACAAGGAACATTTTGTTCCATTTAGGTCTTGTTTATCAAGAAAATTCCGAGTAAGATCATTTTTTATACTGAAGCGAAAAGCTAAAAAGAAAAAAAGCGAAGAACCTGTCTTTTTTCGGCCATAAAAGTTTCCCCTGGTCAAATGTACTGTGAAAAGTAGGGAGAAGCAAATCAAAATCACAGCTGTCTGTACACTGACAAACGCCTGGGTTTGGGCGGATCTAATTTAACGCTAAAAGCCATTATTTTTACAATGCTGGTTGTAAAAGACTGGGACTCTGCTTAATGCGTTGCCCACAGTACGACTACTATAAACGTATCACTCTAGAAAACTGGTTTACTAAGTTAGAACACTCAGCACTGAACCGTTGCCACAACTACCTGCACCTTACAAACGACTTATTGACGACACCAGCAAGGCAGACAAACAGTAGACAAACCCACTTATTTTACTAAGAATAGACCAACGGACATTTGACTAACAAAAGACGGATCAAAAAGCACCAATCATAATATCATGGCTTAACTGACAGACGAACAATAACATGGCGAGTTCGTCGACCAATCAGGGCAACGAAGAGAGACTTATAATATCTACTGACGATTCACAATTCACTTGTCCCTGATGATGACTTCCGCTCACGTTGTCGAGACGTCAGTCAATGTCATCGCAAACAGTCCTTCTCAGGACTACAGTTACCCGGACGATCATACTTCACCGACCTAAAACATAGTTTTGTTCCGTTTACTACGACGACAAAATGAGCTTTTGATGGATAACACTGACACGCGCTACGCCCTCACTGATATTCCTATGGAGCCACCTGCAAGCCCTTGTTAGCTATATATAGCTTTTTTCTTTGGTACATACAAAACGTTGCAGTTTCCATTCCATTCCTTTTTGCTACATCTGTCCAAAACACTACAATGCGACACTACACAAAACACTATAATGTAACGTTTTCCCATAGAAACGTCTTGCAGAAAATTCTGTATTATTCCCTCCCCCCCCAATCGTGCTCCCCCCTGCTAGAGCTAGAGGAGGGGTACAAGAAGAAGAGGTGAGCGGTAACGACACCACCTTGTTTTTCAGTAATAAAATTTCCCAAAAAACTTCTCCCTCGTTGTAAAAGGAGTTCTCCTTTTTGGGGAGCAGGGATGGCGCAGTGGTGAGAGCGCTCGCCTCCCAACAATTTGGCCCGGGTTCGACTCCAGGTCCCGGTGTCATATGTGGGTTCAGTTTGTTGTTGGTTCTCGTCCTTGCCCCGAGAGGTTTTTCTCCGAGTATTCCGGTTTTCCCCTCTCCTCAAAAACCAACATTTCCAAATTCCAATTAGATCTGGAGAGCACGAACACGTTTAAACGAGCTTCTGAGCTCCTAAGTGTTGCGTGGGTAAACAAATTACATTTTTTTTTGACTCCTTCGACAAAGCTCAGCTTATTTGAACGCCCTGTTAATCTGTACAAGGATTTTTTGTTATATCTTCTCTCATTCCAGACATTTAAGTTTCTGTATGATCAAATGGAAATGAATGACGTTACAAGTGGGTACAGCATGGAGACACGTCAAAAAATGAAGAATTTCTCTGAAAAGAAAGAATGGAAAGATTGAAACTTGACGCCAGTGTTGTGCCTTAAGAAAGTCACAAGATGGTTCATTTCGTGATGTTGCCATGACAACAATCTTAGCTCCAATTTCTTTCTGCTTTGAACCAAATATCATTTGTGACTCTACCATGAGAGAGGGACGGTCCTGTTTGAAACACAAACAATTGCCATATTGTGCTCAGTTTCCGGATGATCTTCGTAGAGCTTTAAAGGGGAAATGTCGTTCTCGCAAGTTTTAAGTTTTATTATATTATAGATATTATTATATATGCAGGTTATATGGGTTAGTATAGGTAATCATACGGTTTCGAGTTCAATTTGGAATTAATTTGCACGAGTGTTTGAAAAACTCACAAGTGCAAATTAATTCCAAATTGAACGAGAAAAACCGTATGATTACTTATTAATAATATAAACATGAAAAAATTCGCGTGGAGGAAGTGCCGGAAGATCTTACTGCAGACAGGAAGTGAGCATTTGACGCGAATTTGACACTTTATTTACTGATTGGCTGATGAAGATCAGCTGATAATGCTACGAACTCAAAGCGGTTCGTTTAATAATCATAATCCAGAATATCGATGTGTAGTTTGCACTGGTGTTACACTTTTTGCACTGGTGTTACACTTTTTGCACTGTTGTTACAACTGAACTGCACTGCTCTCAGCCAATCAGAATCGAGTAATTTTTTCATGTATATTATTATATTACAAATAACCGTACCACGGACGAGATCTCGTTGTTGATGTTGTTTCTTTGTTTTTTTTTTCAGCCGTGCTCCGTCACGCGTGATCAGTTATCCACAAGACTGAAATGAACATTTGAATATTTCTTTGTAACGTCCGAAATTTGAATGAAACCTTGAAGATCTCTCTGGAAAACACTTTTAAAGTCATGAGTTAATGGCAAAATTAAACTTCGCTACACGCATAAGAAACCTGGTATTGTTCGGATATGTAACATTTCAAATAAAATGAGATTTTTTAGCTCTTTGTTTCCGAAAATGTGGTAAAATTCTCAAGGTAATTCCAAATCTCGGGATGAATTTGCAAAACCGACGCGTTAACTTGAAAACTCCAAATTTCAAAAATAGTGATCACGCGTGACGGAGCATGGCTGTAAAACGTTTTCTGCAAGGAGAGTTTCTTATTGTTTTTCACCCATATTTTATTGTCTTCTTTGTCTTCAACAAGTAAACGCCTTCACCTTCTGGCTTCAATTCACACCAGTCCAAAACTGACCGGATTACATTGAGGCTGGTTTTCACTAGCGACGGAGTCGGAGTCGGACTCATAATCAGAAGCATAGAACGTTATGATCTAGAGAAAATCAAACAACGGAGTCGGAAGCAGAGTTCCCATTTGCGCTTACGATTCCGTCGCTTACGATCTAGTGAAAACTAGGTTGTCGGAGTCGGAAGTAGAAGCAGAAGAGCTAAACCAACCACAAAGCGCGGGAACGAGCACTGTGATTCGTTTATTCTTCCACTTCTGCTTCCGACTCCGACAATCTGGTTTTCACTAGATCGCAAGCGACAGAATCGTAAGCGGCGTCGGAAGAAAATGGAAACGTTCAGATTCTTCCGACTCCGATTCCGTCGACCTTACGACTCCGCTTACGACTCCGATTTTTGATTTTCACTAGGTCATAAGCGCTCTTACGACTCCGCTTACGACTCTGACTCCGACTCCGACTCCGTCGCTAGTGAAAACCAGCCTTTAGAAAGTATCACACAGCAACTCAATTACAAAACAGCTCGCCGAACAACACAACAACAATACCCAACAAAAACCTTTGCTAACAACACATCGTAGATCGCAAATTTCTTTGTGATTTATCTCTATTACCCTTAAATTTTGCCTCAACATATTAAAACGAAGGAAACCCAAAGAGACCCTAGTTATGTGATCCATCGGAGCCAAAAAAATAAAATATCTGGGACATAACCTAATGATACAGCGAAGTTCCTATCTTGGGAATGCCGAAGCTCTCCGGAATATCAACGAATCTACACGAGAGCTTACGGAAATAACCACCTGTTTGTGCTCAGGAATGTGGTCTCCTCCACTATTTTTCGTAGTTTCTACGGCGATCACTATCTTTCATTTTGACAGGCCTTTGAAGTAAGCTTAATAGGTTATTTAACGTTATGGTAGATATTATAAACTCACTGAGTCACTAATTCTCAGAAATATGTTTTATTTGTTTAGGAAGCTCAATCGTATGCATTAAAAAATGGCTACCTGTTTATGGAAGTCTCAGCTAAAACAGGTGCCAATGTGGATGACTTATTTTTTAAAATAGGTGAGTTAGACAACTGTCAATTGCCATACCTACAGATACACTTGAGTCATTATGCGGCAACGTGATGTTGTTATCGTGTCATTTATCTGACTTTATTCGCTGATACCATAATTTATCATTATTTCCATCAAGTTTCAACGTGTAACCGCACAAATTGAACAGCTGCTTGTGTGGTCTCGTTGCAATGTCTGCTAACATTTTGGCTGTCACTGGTAATGGCAGTGGCGTCGTTGTAATGTGATATATCCTTTTGTTAGAAATAAATTTCTGATTTGGCTATCCTCCATCTTGGATCCCCCATCTTGAATTCCTTTAAGCTTATTTATTTCTTTTTCAAAAGCAAAATCGACTGTAAAAGTTTATACTCGTTTTTAAAACGATCTTAGGGAAATGCTCACTAATTTGTTTCAAATTGAATAATCAATTTGGAAGTAACTTCCGCGATGACACCTTTCTTTTGCGTGGTTTTAAGAAGTGAAAGAATGCTGCTTCGCAAGTAAGAGGCAAAGAAGCAAATCTTTTATTATTATATGTTTAAGCGAATTGAGTAAAATCTGCAACGGGAGAAGCTAATTGACATTCGTTGCAGGTATATGTAGGTCATTTAACCATTGCTGGGATTCTGGGTATACACTTGGCAGTTTGGCATGCAAGGAAAGCGTGTTCAATGGAGTCACTTTGCTTACACAAAACGCATCGCACGTTATCCGATATTTCAAAGCGATTCAGTTCTTTAGTGGATACTAGAATTCAATGGAGCATTTAAAATAAAATTGTGTTGACTTGTTATAACGTGGTGGTTGATACGTCATGTGGTTATTGTGTGGTTAGTTGCTTATGTATGTAACAGTTTTTTTACAAATTCAATTTGCCATCGTCGTTGCGATTTTGCGTCGATTAATGAAGAAATCTACCCAATTTGACAAAGTGTTGCTAGTAAGAAAGGTGCAAACGTGATGAGACTGAATATCAATTAAAGCACATTAAAATATGGTTAAACATCAAGCAAAAATAAACGATAAAAACCGACGTTTCGGTGTCTTCATGACGCCATTGTCAGGGTAACATGCAAATTACAACAAGTATTTTAAAACAGCGTTGGTGCTAAATAAACATAATAGAAGGTGTGAAAATAAAAATAACAAATATTTTCGCACCAATGGAGTCCGAGGGCACGTTAAGATTGGGTTTTAGATGTCTTATAAACAGCATCTCGTGCACTAAACAGTCAAACTTATTTCTGCATTTCTTAAGAACGACGAAGAGCCTTAGTAGGTCTTTAGGGACCTTCCCGTGCATGCTATTATAGTGTTTGGAAATAGAGGATGACTGGTGTTTATGTCTCTCCACACGTTCGTGTAGATGTCCGCGTGTAACCCACATAACCTGCAACAGACAGGTTACATTGGAATCTATAAACGACACATTGTTGGTTTTCAATCAATGACCTTGTTTCTTGCACTTTGAGTTCTTGGTCAATTTTGCGGCTCACAAACACGGGCTGGATAGTGGTCTGCCCTTTTAGGCTGAGGTCCTTGAGCTATTTCTTGACAATATCTGCTGAGACTTGGTCTTTAAATGGTAAGACCACTCCAACAATGTCTCACGTTTCTTTAGGTGGTGGTAAAGGTTGCTGGTTGCAAACCTTTGGTTCAACAAAGCGTTTGATGGTAGAGTTAGTAAAGTATTGTGGGTACTTAAACCGTGAGAATATCGTCTTTAATCGATCACATTCATCTGAGAGATATGCCCAAGAGGAAGAAAATCGGTTTGCACGATCAAGCATATTTGTCAATAAGCCTCGTTTGTAGCGATTTTTATTTTCGCGCCCTCTATGTTAATGTAGTACCAACGCTGCTTTAAAATACTTGTTGTAATTTACATAAGTTACCTTGACAATGGCGTCATGAAGACACCGAAACGTCGGTTTTCATCGTTTATTTTTGCTTGTCTATGTTAAAGCAAATCGTTATTGATACGAATTTTGAAATATGGTTATGAAAAAAAGAAAAAAACTGTGGACACGTCAAAGGTAATGAACACGATACTGAAACGTCCAAATGTTCCAAGTTAAGTTTGAGAAAAGTCACTAAGAATTTTCCCTCAAAATTACAAAATAAAGCAGCTTTGGTTTTCACAAAAGCCGTGCAGCATATACTAGTAATTTGAATAATATTGTGAATAAGAATTAACTCAGTTCATCAGCCTCGCCCTTTCCTGTTGCAGTTTCAGTTTCTTCCTATATTTTCAGTTTCAGTTACCTATCCATTGAAGGTGAAGAAGAAAGATGCTTGGATTATAGGAAACTGCGTGAATCGTGAAATAATTATGTGTTATATTCTTATGCTTTGTAGGGGTGATTGTATTGAGTCATTGGCTGGGGAGAGTAAGGTTTCAAGATGTTGCTGTGGGTGAACAAGGGGTTACGGAAGTGCTTGAACTTTCATACCTTGGCCTTGAACGTTTACCAACGCATGTTTTTGCCAGGAATGTAACACAAATTAATTTAAGCCACAACAAGCTGGTATACCTGCCTAGGAAGTTTGGAGATTTTATTAACCTGACCCATTTGCTTGTGAATAACAACAATTTGTCATCACTGCCTACAACTTTCAAACAACTGAAAAAACTACAAGTGCTGGACTTGAGAAATAACAAACTGAAACGACTTTCTAAGGATATTGCTGCTCTGAAAATTGCGGAAAGACTGTATGTGGAAGGTAACCCTCTGACCGTTGAAGACATCAGAAGCCTGCTGGAGTTAATGGAGAAAAGACAAAGACTTATGATAGATATTGCAGGTAAGTGAAGTTAGGGCTTTATAAATACTTTGAAAATCTGAAGCATCAACTAAAACTTAAAATGACGACCCAGGTTTGTTAGAAATTACTCTGTTAGGGCGCTGAAAGTAGTAATAAGTGTTTTTGGCTACGGATTGCCAGGATTGGAAGAGCTTGCCAATATTGGGCAAATTGTTTTCTCGCTTTTTCCAAATTGTTGAGGAACAATCGTCACAGGCACAGCATGGTTTGATTTCCCTTGAAGAGTTTTCTTGATTTCGTCGTTTTGGTGTTTCAGGAGCATGATCCCTTTGAGAAAAGGTGTGTAGTCTAACTTTTAGTGCCACTTTGAGCAAACAAATAAAAAACCCCGTGACACATCTGTATCAACTTTGGTGGATCAGTTTTTGGGAAATGTAAAAGAAAGATATCCAAAATAAAAACCCGCAAAAATTTTGCGCCATACCGGAACCTTTGAATTCTCCAACAACCCTAACATTTTCAACATTTTGCAATAATTAACGGCACGCTAATTACAGTTGCGTAATACATGTACATTTCCGCGTTAACAGCGCATAGGCTTAACATTTCAACATATACTTGCCCAATTCACTTGAAAAATGCAGGCAATGCTGTGTGAAACTGTCGAAAATTTTTTAAAACAATGGATCGATCCCCCATCTCAAGGTGGCTGTATTGCATAACAGGGCTAACAGATTTAAATCAGGCCATCAAAATGCAAAAACAGAACATAACAACATAACGTACGATAAACGAAGTTTATGTTCGTCTTTTTTTAGACGTAGCTCCAGCAGAGATTCGAGCACAAGGAGAACGAGCGAAGCTGCTCTACCAAAAGGCTCTAAGGGATGGATCAATAAATGTCTACCGTGGTCGAATATTATTAATTGGCCAGGAGCGTGCTGGGAAAACTAGTTTGAAGAAGTCGCTTTTGGGTTTGCCATTCGACCCTAAAGAAGAGAGTACTGACGGAATTGCGGTCGATCCTTCAAAGTGTGAAGTTGAAGTTGATCAAATTAAAACCTGGCAATCCACCAGCGAAAAAAGTACGGTATTGTCTGACATTTCTAGAGACATTTCCAGGTTGTTAGCTGAAGAGCGGTATCTCGAGATACTAAGCGTCGTAAAGCAAGATTCATCGATGAAAGAATCCAAAATGGAATCTGTTGGCTCAGCTGATGCTGGATTTCCCATGATGAAGGTTTGTACATTGCAGATAGCTCCTTTTTTTCACACCACAGATATGTTTCTTTGTTTATCTTTGCTACAATAAACGAAAAATTGTTGGGACCGTTTCATTTCAAGAAGTGAGTGTTTTTTTAAATCATACATCATCAACAAAATTTACCTTTAACAATTAAGCGATGACCTCTGTAAGGGTAGATCGTTAAGTAGAAAAGTAGTAGGCAGGAATTTTGAAATGCCTTTAAGTGTTAGAAGGCGTGGAAAGAAAACAGATCTACCAAACGCACCCCCTGCCAAGTACCTCATTATGGTTTCTCTCATTGTAGCTTTAACTTGAACTTGTGTTTTTATAGCGAAGTATAACTTAACTTCAACATTAAAACTATTCATCTAATATTATTATAGGCAAATGAATAAAAATTTTACTGAGAATTCTGTTTGAGAAAGCTAATGAAGTAGAATGTTCAAACTTCCTTCACAAGCTTTGGAATAAACAAATTCAGTGCCGAGATGTTGTAATGCCAAAAGGCAGGTTGTTCCCTATAAAAAGTCGTTTCTTAAGTTTGAGAAAAGCGGATAGTAAACTTACCTTTTTAGTTCTTTTAAGCGTAGCTCCTGCAAACATCACTGTAAATTTATTTCTATATATTGTCGTGAGTACAAACTTGGTCTATCTCATCATCACGAGATCAATGACAATATGGAGATGTAGCTTGAAATAAGAAAGAGATGTCGTTCAAGCAAGAGTCCCATATACATTTGCGTAAATGTTGAGGGGAGTGGATCCTTCTGAGGGCGTCTGTTTTCCTTGCCTTACTTGTCGCTGCCTTTCAGGAAACAACATGCCTTATGGGCTTCAGCCCAATAGGTTTTCATGTTCTCTGAGTACATACGTATTAACGGATGAGTGACAAAATTTTCAGCGAGAAATGTGCAGTAGGTAGTGTAGCTTTGGCGCAAGAGGTCTTGTCCAGCTAATTATTGATTTTTGTGTATCTTTAGCCTCACTTGAATTCGATTGTTGCTTTCGCTAGTAAATCTCTTTGACGCGAGTTCGAAAGTGCGTCGCTTGCAGGGTCACAGTATTAATGTGTGAGTCAGGCATGGATATATCTCCTGAAATCAACCAAGGAGGAAAGCACTAAGTCAATGAAATAGCTATACTGTTTTATTGAATAATATTAGCAAGTAGGATTGTGCAGCTGGTACTTCCCAGCCAAACCAGGTGGTACAGGTTGTGATAGTTTGGATCAATTTTTGATATTTATGCCAATCAGCAATCAGGAATGGTCCATCTCTTTAGAAGGTCTACAACTTTCGGTTCTTTTCATTTCAAAGGAAAACACGTGATTCGTCTGTTAAAGTGCATATGAAGCCAAATTTGTTTTTACATAGTTGTAAAATATATCGTTTAAAATGCACGATTCCAAAATTTGAGATGGCTAGGACAAAAATTGACGATTTTACAAGCGCTGAAAGTTGGGCCATTTTGCCCCGAAAAATGGTCAGAGGACTGGATCGAGTTTGTTGCGAAATTGGTTGGTTGTGACGTAATTTGGGGACAGAGGTTTTGTTTACGCTCACTGATTTTATGTCACGAAGGAGGATTTTTAGGAGAAAACCATGTCCAGTGATTCGGAACTGGGTAATAAATGTCTGAATCATCGAGTAGCCGCGACGAAAAGGATATTGCAGAGGAGGGAAATCAAGATGTTGAAGTAATTTACGATCAAATCAGATCAGGACGAACCACTAGCCGAAGTTGAAGACGACAAAGGAATCGAGAAGCCCAAGTGGAAGGACTTTAATACGCGAGCAGTGTTAGAGGCAAGATACCGTAAAGGCATGGTACGTATAATTGGGAAATATTTTTTTAAACGTATACAAGTCCTTGCTACTGGAAGTCTCGCTATATCGACAGCCGGCAAAACCCGGACCCGTTCGACCTATATGATATTTGCATTGAATTGTCCGGTCGCTCTCGTCGCGTTACCTCGAATTATTTTTTGCTTCTACAATGCAGTCACGAACAAAACGGCTGCTGATTAGTCGCTTAATCTTCCTCTCATTGGGTCAATGAAGTAATTACGACCGAAAGTTTTGGTCTGTTTATATCTTTCTCACGTATACACTCCATGTATTGACCTACAGTGACAACATATATTTGTTTATATATCTCGCCCGCGGACGAATATTCTTGTTTACAAGCCGCGCTTGTCCATGCGGGCTAGATCTATTATCTCGACTTTGATTCTTTTTTTTTGGTCGACGCATTGCATTTATCAATTTTGTTGTGATAAGTAGAATGTCGTATAGCTCCAGGTTTTCAATTTACTGACACTTAGTCATAGCCTGAATTCAATGGAAACTATTGTTATTTGGGACTCATAGTTTCTTTTCTTGCAGATTCATCCGGGCTGTTGCTTATCGATGGACCATCCACTGACTTTTATGGCTCTCCACAGACAAGCAAGAGGATATAATTCTTAGTAATTTTATCTATAACAAAATGCTTGCTTGTGCATCGTTGCCTTTACTGTGCACCTGTTGCTAGGTAGCTGGAGTGCAACCACGTAGGTGCCCAATAAGGGGTTAGCAATATATGCATCAGTCACTCCAATCAGGTTCAGTGAGATGGGCAGTTTCTCAACTGTTTGTGAAACGAATAAAATTTATCTAAAGTTTTGATTAAAAAGAAGTTCACATAGACATTCTAGTCGTGCCTTTGCTATTTCCACAACATCATTGCCCCGCGGAATCCCAATCTCTGGAACCTTCAAGGGAAAGCAAAACGAAAATGGGAATTTTGAATATCAGGTTAAAATTGCAGTGGAACAAATTAAAGGGAAATGACCTTTGGTCTGAGTTATAAGCCGGGAAGGGCGGGGGGGGGGGGCTGACTTATACAGGGATGTGCCACTTGACAGGGTAAACAGGAGGAGATTCTGTTGTTGCCACGCGCTGAGCGCGGATCGCAGACCGCGTATCGCTGGCGCGTGAATTAATTACAGCCAGAACGAACGGTGCGTGACGAGCGCGAAATAAACATGTCGCGATCACTGCTTCTGTTCATTCCTTGTCTCCTCGCGCTCCAATTTGTCCAGAGCGGAAAAAATGTTGCAGTAATGTGCGCTATATGCAAAAAACGCTTCGAATCAAAGCCTCGCGTGGAAATTCGGCCGGCGCACAGTTTTCTAGCAGATATAAAGCAATGCTTTGGATCGAACGTGGTCGTGGACCGAGACAGCCGGATATGCAGCA
This sequence comes from Siderastrea siderea, assembly GCA_964030785.1. Taxonomy (NCBI): domain Eukaryota; kingdom Metazoa; phylum Cnidaria; class Anthozoa; order Scleractinia; family Rhizangiidae; genus Siderastrea; species Siderastrea siderea. Next base: position 17,556,843 of record OZ034979.1, on the reverse strand, counting down.
CCTGTAGGGCTGCGATAAGTAAACATAAGAAGACTGGAGAAACTTTTGAACACGTAAGTACTCATGTTTATTTCTATAAAACCTATATAATGAAACATTTTGTAAAACAAACATTTAGGTACTATTGCAAGAAACTGATAATCCTCCCGAAACGGCATTTGGACAGCTAAAATGGCGCGTCGAAGACATCTGTTTTGGAGAGGTACTTCGTGCCCCAGATGGCCACACCCTGCTACCACCCGGGCAATTCGAGGAAGTTTCCGAGCACATGGCACAGCTTTCTAAACGTAAGAGTGCAGATGGTTAAATTACGTCTGCTTCTTTTGGTTCCCTTTTGCAAATAACGAAGTATTGAAATAGCCCTATCTTTTATCTTTCTAGAATGTGATCTGAAAGAGGAGCTGAGGTCACTAAAAGCCGAAATGTACAAACAGTTTGCTATAGCAGGGAAGCGCCCAATCTACGACCCTGAGGAATTCCAAGAGCTGTGTGCTGATGCTGGGGCACCAACTATATTTCCAACTATTCTGGCAGCCATGACCGATAGCAGGCACTCAAAAGAGCGAATACAGGCGAACAAAAAACAGACTGTAGCAATTATATATAAGCTATGTTATGGCCTGAGTCAAGTTTGCAACTGGCTTCAGACGGATCATTCACTTTTTTAAAAACAGTCAAACTTGAATCAGTACGGGATTGAACTACAACATGTCATGGGATCCTCATGATGCAGACACACTGTTAACAGAATCTACAATGAACTAGATCAAAGAACTGCAAAAAGACTTAATGATCTTGTCACAGAAGCAATTGCTCAGAAATGTCAAATTGTACTTATTATACCTGATTATACCGCTATCCACAATATTAGAAGACCCACTACTAGTCAATCTTGTAGTCCCAAATCTATGTGTACTATTCTTATTAAGTTATTTAGGCACATCCCTGCCATACCAGCCTGTGCTGTAACTACCTATCACTCTCTTAAAGCTTTGGATATCGCATCTGTTGTTAACTCTGTCTCTGGCCCTGCAGCAATGTACAAACTTTCTCAGTCTTACTCTTCTATAATGCCTAGTTGGATCGGGGACTGCTTCTTTAACCCAGAGCTAGAAAGGCATCGCTTGTCATCACATCAGTACTGCCAACACGACTCAGTCAGAACCATGCGTCAAATGTAGGATGTCCACTTGGTGGATTTTGTAGAGTTAAGTCTCAAAAGCAAGGATGACTTTGATGCGGCATTTGACATTATGCTCAGTACAAATCTTTTAGAGTACCTGAAGCACTTCCTTCTTCCTCAACCTGGTGACTGGCCTGCACAATTCTACTCCAGACAAGTCATCTATGAAACTCTACAAAAATACAACAAATATACTGAAGCATCCTCTGCACTACAATCTCAACAACAGTCCACTTCAGCAGCAGCTCACTCAGACCAAAGCTACACTCTGTCCTATCACTCTGGACCTGATAAAGAGAATGCAACTGTCAACTCTGATCAGCCTGCTATTCTTTCTTTAATGCCACGTATTAAACCTCTCCACATTTCACTCAATGGTCAGGAAACACTATATCACAAATTTAGAGACCTTTTTGAAATCATCTACACTAAACTGTTTCCAAAGAGCAAACTTTCAAAAACACCCAAGCCTTGGCGTATAAGCCTAATTTTGGAGGTAGTCTGTGGGGGATGGCTCTATATCAGAGAATCTGTTAGAGCCTAAGTCTTTTGGATAATTACTTGCCTCTTGTTCTATCTATCTACAGTGTAACTTTCGAGCTCAATAATTTCTCTAAATGTTTCAATGCCATTGTAAGAATCTGGACCATGTTCTTGTGCCTCTAAAGACACCACTATGATAAGGTCCTGTTGGTGTGGCTATCAATGTGTGCATACTGGGGCATCAATAACCCTGCTCTCTTTGAGATGTTTAGATCTCACCTGCTTATTTTTGACGAATACCCTGTGGAAAATGCCCACAGTATTATTCGTTCAAAAACTAACCCTCAAGACTCAGTGGAGTCACTGAGAAAAAAGGCCAAGGTTGCTTTTGAATCAAAACACATTACTCAGGTAAACTTTCAAGAACACTTTTCCAAGACATCTTCGGTTTTGTTCTCACAAAATCAGCTTGTCAACCTTAACACAAAAGGTGCAAAGGTTATTGCACAGATAGTCAAAAGCATCGCTACTTCCCCCGGAAAGGCAGTATTTACCAGCAGCGGCAAATCCGAAAAAGTACTACTTCCCAGGATATTTGGAAAGGAACCCCAGAAAAGAAAAATACTTCCATTGGGATACCAAAGCTTGGAGCAACCTTCAGAAAAAAATAGATGTGACCTAACAGAATGTAGAGTGGTAGGTGACGAGCAGTGGACACTGTTAGCCTGCTCACATTCATATCACGCGTCCTGCCTTTCTCAACCCCAGTGTTGTCCCTTGTGCCAGGACTTCCTAAAAACAAAGCACAAAAATTATCAGAGGCATAACACAGAATGCAATACTCAATCCTAAATCTAAAAATGAAGATACTATGACCCAAAAACAAGACAAAAATCCTGATGGAGATGACTCTGTTGATGTAGGCGATGTTGATCTAGTCTCCATTCATGCGGAAATTGCAGCGCTATACCGAAAGATACAATCTTTTCCAACACTCCATCCACCACCACTTCATTCCCCATTTATTCCCTCCCAGACTGCACCATCTCAGGCAGAAACGCAAGTGCAGCCAAAATGAAAACATACTTATTTGACAGAAGTTATGTTTGCTTTATTAATAAACCACTCAAGTATCTATGTGGATATTTAGTCATAAATGATAATATTATGAGAATGTCACATCAAATTTAGATTTCAAAATAATCAAACAGAGTAGCCAAGATATATATTTCTTTATTGAGAAGTAATTTTATATGCAAATGCATCAAATGTGAAGTGGGCAATATATGCTAATAAATTTGACCATGAAAACAGAGTATTATTCCCATTTTTAGACATTAATTCCGATTTTTGTCAGTGGCCAAAGCAGCAAAAATAGAAACAATACATACAGCACTTTAAGAATGCCAAGAAATCTTTTTGGACATGTGTGTGAATGTTGCATAATGAAGCAAAATTATCATCAGGAATGTCAATAAATATGCCACAATAAGCTTGACTAAACCTGGTCTTCAGATCTTACCCGATGCCAGCGGTTGTTGTTTACTTGAAATGTTTATAGCAAGTACAAAGAATGAACATTAAAATCAACCATTGTACGGCAAGTCCACAGCAGGTGAGACGGATGTCAAGATCAGCCAACTTGCCTTGGAGAAAAAGGGCATGGGGAGGTCTAAAACATTTGAACATGATCCCGATATTTACTTATTTCCCTTGGACAATGTCCGGTACAAACATTCTTTTCGTATAGAATTCCTGTCCATTTTGCGTTGGATTTGCGTGTAGATTCTGAGTCAGACAAGCAGAAGCGTTTCCCTATGAGTGAGTCTTACGGCGATGGAGGGTTTTTAAAGGCAAAATTATTCACGAGTTCGTGTAGTTGATGTGCATAGTATGACCAACGATACAATATTCAAAGCATATTAACTCACCTTTCAGCTTATGTAAGTGAAAGCCTGTCCCTTGGGCTTTAGAGCGTGGTAGGAAACAACTGCCCTTTCGATGATAGGGGCCGCCATATTGTCCAAAACCCTTTTCTCCTCGGAGTTCTTCGAAGCAGTTTGCCATCTTTAAACCTCAAATCAATATGTCTACTAGCCACGGGTTTAAAAAAGACTAGTGTATCGTCCTCGAAACGAAATATCATAGCTCAGAAGCTGGTATGAAGAGGTTAAACTAGAGCCACAAAATAGTAAACATTTACAGAATGTGACCTCCATCGTGCGAAAAGTGATCGCAACTGCGCATGCACCACCGCAGCTCCTCCTGTTGACAGGGTATGGCTTTTGGCCTCTTTGTCCTAAACAGGGTATATAATTTTTTCTGTCTGTCCTGAACAGATTGTATTTTGTGTCATTTGTCCTACACAAGGACCTAAAATGAAGGGTGTTTTCTTAAATAGGGTAGGTATTTTGGGCGTTTTCTTGTCTTAAACAAGGTCAGGGTTTCAATCCCTCAGTAGCAGCCCTATACCAAAACATGAGTCGTGCCCCCCCCTCCCCCCCCCCCCGGGGGTTATGAGGAGGTTTGCATCCCGACTACTCTTTTGGCCAATTTCAAATTACTTGTCTTATGACTTCCTGAACTGTACTGCATGCACTCAGCCCAGTCACCATAACGTGCTACATACTACCCATAGGATATATTCAGTTATGCTGCTCTTTCCCCCCCACCCCACGCACACCCTTGTTAGAGACTGGATTTTTTGACTTTTTGGCGTGTAGTCTTACCCACTACGTAAGTCAATGCGTCATTTGTGTTAACTGAGACCACTGCAAACAACTACTCAAACCATAACTGTAAAATGTATATTACATGCCGAAAATATCCAAAGGGTATCCAAAAGTACTTATTTAAAATAATTTTTAAAAATGACAGTTAACACTGAAACAACAATGGTAAACCACTGGCTTGGCTTGTGTATTATGGAAGTGGTGTGCACATAATAAAATACCAAACTAAATTTGACAAAGTAAGAACAACAATGTTCTTATGTTGACAAAAGTAATAAAACATGCATGTCATAATGACAGTATTTATGTTGCTTGGCAGCTTGTCCTGGTATGACCTGGTTTTTGCATTTGGACAGTTCTGGGGATTTTGAGCTGTTCTGGTGCCAGTGGTTTTCCTCTCAACAGAAACAGTATTGCTCTGCTGCAATACCTCTTGCTCTGCACATGAATCAGAAAACAACAATAATTATTGTACATATACTGTTTATTCAGGTGGTTTCAGAGAAATTAAATGGGAGATGAATTAATGTCAGATCACTCTGAGAACAAGGAAAAAAGGATTTTTGTGATAACTGAACAACAGGAGAATTTGCATGTTGATGTCAAGGCCTTTGTTAGAAAAGCACATACCGTAATCTGTCATTAGATACGGAATCCCATACGAGCACCATCCTTAACACGGGTTATTACTAACACAATGAATGATGTATGCCTGTGCTTTTCTATGTATCAACAGTAGGGTGGGCTTAGCCTACGAAACAATATCAGTTTATACCACTGAATACATGTGCTACGCCGGTAATTGATCAAACATGTAAGTCTTAATATCACAAATATTTGGCTTACTTGTCCTTTCGTTCGATCACTGGGAACTTCTTCTGGAGCTGCAGGAACAACAGTATCTCTCGTGGGCACAGCGGTCCTCTTTATATAATCTCGGATATTTACTCTCCCACTCTGCTCGATTGTATCAATCACCGATGATTTGTACTCGTAGCAATCGTCCTCGAAGTGCGCCGCGCAGAGCGCAGTGCACTTGGAAGTCACTGGGATCTTTAAAGTCGGGCCGGTGTTTTCGAACAAATTTGACCCACTTTACCCTGACAACCCGATCAAATTCATATGCACTTTAACAATTGTTGTCCAACCATACTAATAGAAATACCCGCCTCTTCTGAAGTGTTTTTCTTTCGAGCCTTTAGTGTCTCAAGTCTAATTTTTCATCAACAGGTTTCTTTTCAATTTTTTGCTGTTCAAACTGCTCGGTAAATACTATAACTTCAAGCAGCCCCCCTCTGGTATTTTGCTTAAACGTGCAACGGCTGAGTCAATAATAATTATTTTGTTACCGATATGAAAATTCAAAACAGATTTTAATTTATGTTTTAGGTTTTTAAAGATGCAGGTGGTTTCAAGAAGACAGACTTTTCCTTTCCAGAAAGGAAACTGCAAGTAGAGACCAGAATCGATAAAGATCTTGATGATCGTACAAATGAAGCTAAGAAGTCTGAATTAAGGATTGATGCTGCTTCGCCTCTAGATGACGTCACAAGCCATGCTAACGAGTGCTTAAAGCACATGCTACTTAGAGGTCAACAAGCAGTCAGTGATGACAACGACCAAGGGTCTATGGTAACTGTAGATTTGTGGGATTTCGCAGGGCAGCACCTGTACTATGCATCTCATCCTGTGTTTTTATCATCCCGAGCAGTTTACATCCTGGTGCACAACCTCAGCAAGCCACTCAATGCTCCTGCTGAACCCTGTGTGAGACAGGGAACCCATGATGTTATTTTAGAAAACCCGAATGGCGAAACAAATTTGGAAAATTTGCTATCATGGCTTGTAACGGTTCACCGTATGAAACCAGTAGGAGAAGAAATAGTTGATAACGCCGAAGGAAAGCTGCCTTATCTTCGGCCACCAGTTTTTGTTGTTGGTACTCATGCTGACAAGCCATTTGAGGAGATTAAGACCATCACATCACAGATACAGCAGAGTATTTCTGGGAAGGAATACGAGAGTCATGTGATCAGGCCACTCTTCAGTGTTGATAATACTCAGAGCAAAAGATCACTGTCAAGCTGGATCAAGAAGTTGTTTCGACAAGATCCGCATAGAAGACAACAAACAGGTAAAGTTCTTTTCGGAAAAAAATGAGTTATAGTTAGTTTAAGGGGGGTATTGTACCACGGAGAGAGAGAGAGAGAGAGGGAGAGAGAGAGAGAGAGAGAGAGAGAGAGAGGACACATCTTTTATATTCTAGGCCCATGCATTTTTAATTTAGAATGTAAAACAAATCCGTAAGGTACTGTGACTACATACACTGTTGCTCATAGTTAATTTCAGTTTTTTTTAGACCGCCATCCTATGAGGTGAAGGCCACTGTGTGTATAAATCATTAGTTTACTTCGTAGCGGGAAAAGATTGCGAGTCTTTTTCCTTTTTCTCCGGGATTGTTAGGCTTTGTTTGGCTGGGAAAGTTGGCAGATTTTTCTTGTTGGTTGCCACACGCTAGTGAAATGCTAGAAAGCTGCAAACATAAAAAATCTCAAATGTTTGCAACAGCTTGATTGACAAATAAAGGAATTTACAGCGTCTGTTTGTCACAACCTTGACTGTCCATACTTAGCGCCTTGTTTTTCATCTTTGAAGGGCAAGAGGATGACACTGACAGGGGTGGTGTTGGCATTGACGCACTGCGTGCTAGAATCATGGAAGTGTTGAGAAGCGAGCCATACATGGGAGAGAAGATACCAGTCAGGTATAGAAGGAGTACTAAACCTTCTATTTTCGTGATTTCACTAGATTGTTAAAACCACCTCACCTAGTATTTCATTGAAGTAGCCTTCTCTTAACAAGGGGGCTTATTACCAAATCATTGTGTGTGAATAGGGCAAATGTTACATTTGCCTGAGAGGAGACCTTCAAGTGGCCGATGGGGCGAAAAGACAAAGTATTTACGCGGGCCATCCTTCCCCTTTCATTATATGTAAAGGTCATTATGTGAAAGTAAAAGACTCTTTTCTCCAACTCTCAATTAAAGAGGTGGATTTGCCAGTTTTGCAACGAATTCTGTTTGGTACTACTGGACAGTGTTTCAATCATAAGTAGTTTTCCCTAAAAAACATATACCTGCCCGTACATTTTCATACACATGTGGCTTTAGCAACATTTGGAAAAATTCAAAAAATGGTCGGAAACGTTTAAGTGACCTTAAGACCGTATAGGTTATATATCGAAAGGTTATAGGTTCGACTCCTTATGGGAGAACTCGAATTTGCTTTTTTTTTTCAAGCAAGCCTGTGTCACTTACTGAAATACATCTTTCCCAACTTTTGAAAATAGTTAGCAGCTTCTTAAGTTTTCGGAAATTTTCCTGCGAAGAACCTATAGACAATTATCAAAAACTTTCAGATAGCCAGCTACATAACATCTTTACATTAACTACGTTTTAATCAACGTGCTTCTTGATTGGTTTGTAGGTGGCTGAATTTTGAGAAGGTGATTGAAAGTCTGGTAGCTCAAAATATTTGTCACACCAATGTGGAGCAACTTCAGATCTATGCTAAAGAATTGTGCTACATAGACGATGATGACGAGTTTCATATAATGTTGAAGTTTTATCATGACCTGGGTTTGGTTGTAAGGCACCAAAGCACAGTTGTACTGAAGGCCCAATGGCTGATAGACCTCTTCAGGCATCTGATAACAATTCCCCGTTTTGACAAAGTGGTAAGAAGACTTAACATTTTATTTTAGAATTTCAATCAGTTGAGAAAAGAAGCTCGACCCCAGCCGGTTTCCAGATGTCTTTAACTCGTGTTTGATTCTTAGTGTGTAAAGCCGACAGTCGAAAAGTATCCACTTGTCTAGTTATGTATTGCGCTTAAATTGAGTTAAGAAACAAATGGGTCCTGAGATTGATATTTACTTCTATGCGGTCTGTTTATGCTACAACTTTCGATAGAAGTGGGTCAAAGGTTGTGAAAAAGATAGATGGTTGAAGACGCTTACGTGCAAAAGCATTTTCAAGAAGGTGACATGAACGTTTTAATGCCCCCCGCCCCCTGCCCTTTCAATATTGGACCTTTTTAGGCTAATGTCCTGTCCGTAGAATCGGTTGACTCGCAACTTTGAGGCGAGGGGAAGGGAGCGAGGCTAAACGAGATGTGAAGTTCGTAATCTTCCCAACTTGTCTGGCGATTGATGTAGCTTCCAGGAAGATGGGGCAAACATCGATCGCAGAATGGTTTTATCAATGAAATTTCCGTTGGAAGTTGTTGCCAATCCTACTGAAAGAACCTTATGCTGTTTACAATACACGTGCTGTCGCTGATTGCTAAGACAATACCCATACCTTAGCGCGAGTTCAACGGCTGATGAAAAAATTGTTAAAAACACAGAAGACTGGGGTTGACTGAGAGATGAGTAGTTTTAAAAGTACGCTTCTATTTTCAGATAATCTTCACAAAGAGGTAAGATAATTAAAATGTAAGGAAGGAACCGACGTATGGCAAAAAATTGGGTGACACCTGCCTCTAACTTTTATCATTTGTTCCCAGGCTCCAATTTGACCCTTGAACTGCAGCAAAACAGTCAGCTTTTTTCAGGAAATAAAACATTTGTGCATTTGAAAAGTAGTTTTCTTAACAGGACTAGCGGATTCCAGTAACTTGGTTATTCTTCTGTATGAAACTGTTATAATGTTTCCAAAAACTTGCAAAAAGTCCCCTCATTTTGGACTTGAAACTACACACTCCATGCATTAAAAGACTCGTATGGAATTCGACCGCGCGGCCACGGCCCAGTGATAACTTAAAGGGATATAAAAACCGACTTCAAAAGACGAACATAGACAGACCCAATCGTTCTTGGGATTTTCTAAACATCTTAATTGGTGGCAATTTATTTTTCTATTTGAGGAAAAAGTCCTGTCATTTTTCGGTCAATTTGTGGATGTTTGCTCCTTTGGCTTGAGTTTGCTATCTTGTTTACCCGTGTCTGCCGTGTGGTTGAATTTTGTTTCGCTTCGTATGTTATGGCAAAATGAAGACGCCAATGAAAATTTATGGTCAAACAGCAGTCATTTCAATATTCGTCTTTCACAGTTGTCAAGAAACCAGGTAAGTGTCAATTTTAAGTTAATGAAATGTCAAACAAGTTTCGCTGACGTTGTTTCCACATATGTGACACGAAGAGTTTTGTCATTGTTGGTCACATATCCGTTTTTAAATTGTACGTTTATGTAATACGAACAATGGCATCTAGGTTCATCATCTAGGTTCATTTGAGAAGTTGAGCCCTCAAATAACAAACAGGTTTAAAACAAATGTTTACCCAATGAGGGTAATTCTTTGGCATGGAAAGCTTTAGGTGCAGAGAATCTGATCCACAACGCCTGTATGTAGCAATTCTAAATTTGTTTTATGCACTTACACAGTCACGTTAAATTTTTTATCGGCAAAAGAAAATTAGGGATATTACGCTACTACTTTTGGACATCTATCTCGCGCAGCATGTTTTACTTCCACAGAACACAAACCAGGCGATATTTTTTGTTAATGCAACTTAATGACAAGAAAAGTCCCAGAGGCATTATACCCGGCCTTCCCCCCCCCCCCTCCCCTTCCCTTATTACACCGATTGCACCATCAAACGCAATTGAGAGTCTGCCCGTGTGCTTGGCCTCGTAGCTCAGTTGGTAGAGCGACGGGGTCATGGGTTCAAATCTCGCCGGGGTCAAAGATTTTTCTTTGAACCTGGTTCTCATTTCTAATTTCTTCTTTAAAGGCCTGTGGCTGGGAGAAATTATGGAGGACAGCATTGCTCATTTCTTGGCACTCATGCATACACTTTACATCATAATTACTAAGTTTATAGAAATCGCGAGTTCGTGCCAGCTTTCAAATTAAAGCACGCTACCACCTTCGTCCTTGCTCTCGTCGAAGAGAAGTTAACTCCAATGAATTCCTTGTACTTTTCTACACAAATTTCCCTAAAGATTTTAGTGAAGCAAAGCACAACTGCCAAATAATGCTTGCATTTCAATGTTCAATAATGTTTGTTTAGCAGGCTCGGGTTGAGTGACCTGATCGAATCGGCGCCTTTCAAAGCTTGTTAGCATCTTTGTCCTTGCTCTCATCGAAGAGATTTTTAGGCTATTGTATCCCTAGTAATATTCTTCATGAAGATTTTAGCGAATCGATCCTAAACGACTGGAGACATTGCTTATGTTGACCGAAAGTTTAAAACGCATATTTGTCTGGTTGAGGGAAGTCTGGGGAAAGTGACCACCAAACAAACAAGAAAAGCTCCAGGGGCATTAACCCCGCCGTAGTTCTCTCTCTCCTCGGGGTCCAAAAATACGACCACGTAAGATACGGTGTTTTATCGTACCTTTTACGTGTTTGCTATTGACAATATAAACCAAGGCATGAACTGCCCACTTTTCTTCGGTCAACCACCCTGTTTTAGCGTGTGTGTCAAAGAGAGTGATGAATTATTTTGACCATAGCGTGACTCGGTCTGGCCCTAATAGTTGTTACGCTATTAAAATGCAAATGAATGCCAGCTCGATTTGTTACCTTTTAAAGCTCGCTTGCACCTTCGTCCTTGTTCTCCTCGAATGGAAGTTAACTCCTTTGAATTTCTTGTACTTTTGTACACTGATTTCTCTAAAGATTTTAGCGAAGTAAATCAAAACTGCCGAAAAATGCTTGCATTTCACTGTTGAATATTTGACATTGTTATTTGGGAGGCTCGGGTCTAGTGGCAACTTGCCAAAATAACAAGATCGAATCAGTGGCTTTCAAAGTACGCTAGCATCTTCGTTTTTGTTCTCATCAAATGGATTTTTATGCCACTCAATCGCCAGTGATTTCCCACACTAACTTTCATAAAAATAAATTAGAAAATAAACGCTAAACGAACGAAGATTACCGGCAAGTATTTTTTGGCCGAGCGGAAGTCTGGGGCAAGTGACCACCAAAAAGAGAACCCCGAAAAAAAAATGGGTATTACTAAACCCCGTCCTGACGGCCGGGTCATAAAAAAAAAGGGTAATAAGAATTAAAAACAAAACAAGAATTAAAAACAAAATACACCTCGTAAAACAAGCCGGCTTTAATTCGTAATGATTTATTCAGATTGGAAATCAAAATGCTGTTCTCCGATCTCGTTTTTGTCTTCACAATGACGCCGTTAAATATTTATTCAGTGTGGTGATTTCGTTTTGTTTACCTTTCATCACTTTGAATTTCTGACCTCACAACTGCGTGACGTGACGACCAGTTCCGGAAGTTTGGGACAAGTATTTGTTCGACCGAGAGTAAATTGAAAGTCCCGGGAGAGTAACCAAGCAAAAATATATAAATACGGTTAGAGCTCTCCTTGCAACACTATCGTAGGCGACCAGCGTTGTGAAACCCCGTTTGAACTGTCACTTAAACTCTGTAATCAAGAGCTCTCGTAAGCGACTGCTCCTGTAAGAGACCGTGACAAATTTGTGAATTACCTACTGTTATTTTCTTTGCTTCAGTTCTCGTAAGCGATCTCTCATCTGAATAAGAGAACCTGACAAGTTTTCAATCTTTGTGGATGCGTGACCTGAACATTCGCGAACCTCTTATGTCATAGGCAAATTACACTACTTAATATAATCTCTCATTATTACCTCATACTATTAGTAACCATTAAGACCATAAGCTTTATGCTAAGAACTCCCGCAAGCGACCCACTTTATTGTTTCATCACCTGGTCGCTTAGACGAGAACCCATTCTCGAAAGCGACCAGGTCTAGTTGCGACCACTTTTCTGAATTTCCGAGGCGGTCGGTTACGAGAGCTTCCACCGTAAGTAAATAAATTAAATAAAAGAGAAGAAGAACGGGTATTACTAGACCCGGTCGTCGCCAGATTGGGGACAACGGGTGAGTTTTCTGGTTCAAGTTAAGGTTGAAAGCTTCAGTGTATTTGTGTTGTCTCAACGCAATATATATATATATATATATATATATATATATATATATATATATATATATATATATATATATATATATATATATATATATATGTCTCAACGCAATATATATATATATATAAAATTATTCAAAAAGGTTCCAGGCTTCAAAAGTATTTCATCGATTTAATGCGACAGGTCTGTTCCGTATAGTATATATATATATATATATATATATATATATATATATATTTATCATTATGCACAGTTCTTCGTTTATGGATCTTTGATAATTGCAAAGGCCTATGCACCAGTGAAGAGGTGTGATGGCACTGTGTATTAAAGTAATATTTTTTCCGGCATTTGTTTTGTATTAGGAACCTCTACATTCTAAGTACTGGCAGGAAGTTGAGAGAAGTGGTGTCCTTAGCATGGAACTTGTTGATCACGTGTTTTCCAAATTTATTCAGCAAAGCGTTGTCAAGGAGGACATCTTAGACATGATGGAGCAGTTTGGATTGATCGCTAAATTCTCATCCACAGCTACAGATGCTACGTACTTTGTACCGGCACAACTCAAGACTCCACCTGAAGGTCTTTGCAAACAAGAGCCCTCCATGTCAGACCCTTGTCCACTGTACCTTCACTTTGTGGATGGGTTTGTTCCACATGGCCTCTTCACACGACTTGTTTCAAGATCCATTTCCTGGTACTGTGAGTCGTGGCGCCCACTGCTCCCTAAACTGTACCAAAATGGTGCTTGGTTTGTTCTTATGAAGAGGGAGGTGGTCTATGATCTAATCCTTCTTTGTAAGAAGAGCTTTATCAAGATTGTCTTGAAGCAAAGAGGCCAAGATGAGGCGGTGTCAATGGAAACAGCTGGTATAGCAAGGCGTGTTCTTGTCTTCATAGAAGACACTTTACAAAATCTGTCACGCGAGTTGCCATACTTGAGTGGCTTGCGGTATGAATTGTGCGTTGCGTGTCCCTACTGTGCGCGTGAGTGTACAAACCAAGTGCCATCTACCGATGAGGATTGTTTACACCTTCTTGAAGTAAAGCGAGGAGAGCAACTGATTTGTATGAAGAGCGTCCGCCTTGATAAAGTGTACACAGTTCATGGAGTGGAGAAGTGGTTCTCTAAGAGAATGACTCAGGTATGATTTATATCTGTTGTGTGAGAAGCCTGTAAAGAAGCTCTCTAGTGATGAATAGGGCGCATGCTTCACTCTCCGATTTATCTTGCATCCTTTTCCCCACTGAGTAGCCACATTATTACTCTGTGTAAAGGACAAGTGTGTGATGCTTGATCGATTTATAGTTCTTGCTAATTTGTTCAATGAGTACTGCTCTAAATTTGAAGAAAGGCCTTTCTCTTGAAAAAAGCGTGTTTAATCCGTGAACGGCTCCGACGTCATGTTGACTGTATGGCATACCTCTGCGCCGAACATGAATGAAAGATGTTAAAAGTAGATAAACGTTCACCTCTTCGAGAGTGTGATGACAGTCAATGAAACTGCATTCGGTTGGCGGTCAAGTTGAAGTAAGAGTTTGCACTCTTGTACCCGGGTCCTGGGGAAAACACAAGCAGCTTCAATCTCTTTGAGGGTCCAAAAAGACACAAGAGCACATGAGAATCGCAGGTTGACCGAGAGTGATAGTTTATGCTCCAGGCAGCACCAGGCGACTCTTGTTCTCGTTTGAACTGGGCATTGCATTTCCAAAGTGTCTACGCTTTCTTCATATTCATTTTAAATATGCTTCAGACATAGTAACATGTGGTTTTTGCCCTCTTGAATATTGGTTACCTTTTTTTGCATATTACAGGATCTGCATACCTCCACCTTACCTTGCACATTTCAAGGGGCAGCAGCCCAAAGTGATCTAGGGACGTCTGACAAAGCACTGAAAGTGACTCTCTTGGCAAGTGAGTGGAGTTCCTCTATGGGTGGCCTGTCAACCATTAACAGGAAGCTTGCCATCCTACTGGCAAAAAACGCACAAGTCAACGTCACTCTCCTCGTCCCACAATTTGCTTGTTGTGAAGAAGACAAGAGAACCGCTGGTAGCCACAACGTTGTCATCAGGGAAGCACTGCGTCGCCCAGGTTACAATGACCCACTTGACTGGCTGAGCTTCCCACCAAGAGATCTTGGCATCGACATTGTACTGGGTAATGGTGCAAAGCTGGGTAAACAAGCCCAAGTCATTAGAGAGTACCATGGATGCAAATGGGCTCAGGTAGTGCACACTGCACCTGAAGAACTTGGAATGTACAAGAACTACCCCAAAGCTATTGCCAAAGGTGAAGAGAAGAACAGAACGGAAGTAGACCTCTGCAAACTGGCAGACCTTGTTGTGACAGTTGGGCCAAAGTTGGCGGAAGCCTACTCATCCTACCTACGGTCCTGTAAGAAACAGCAAGATATCTTTCAGTTGACTCCAGGTGCATTCCATGAATTTTCAACGACAGAACAAGCAGCACACGAGGGTAAGAAGTTTAAGGTTTTAACCTTTGGCCGCGGTGATGCTGAGGACTTTAGTCTCAAGGGATATGACATTGCTGCAAAGGCAGTAGCTGAACTGAAAGACAGCTCATACTGTCTCGTTTTTGTGGGTGCACCGGATGGGAAACAGGAAGAAGTCGCAGCAAACCTGCTTCTGAGTGGTCTTTCCAAAGATCAGCTGATTGTAAGAACTTTTGTGCAAAGCAAGGAGGGGTTAAACGATTTGTTTTGTGAGGTTGATCTTGCTATAATGCCTTCCAGAACAGAGGGTTTCGGGTTAACTGCCCTTGAGGCGTTGTCTGCAGGCCTTCCTATCCTGGTGAGCGGTAACTCAGGATTCGGGGTTGCACTCCGTGATCTACCATCAGGTGAATCGTTTGTGTTGGATTCCGAAGACCCCGAGGAATGGGCAAAGGCCATCGCTTCTGTTCGCCAGAAAGGAAGAACTCAGCGTCTTCAAGAGTTTCAAATGCTGCGGACAACCTACGAGAAAAAGTACAACTGGGAGGAGCAGTGTGAAGCCCTTGTTGAGAAGATGCTGAGCATAGCCTGTGGTAAGATTTAACATTTGCTTCACGCATGCAGCTGCGATTGTGTGGAGCGACTGTTGACTGAGTTTTCGAAACACTCGTTTGACTTAAGGACACTGAACTTTTATGACGGCGTTTTTACCTCCTTATTTTTTTTTAATTCTTGATCGTTAATAATTTAAATTTTTATCGGCAACGTTGTAGAAATCTGAGAGTCTACTCAACTTCCAAGACGGTAGCCTCGGTTGTGATTTCTTTTACTAGGTCGGAACCACTGTAACAACCTACCGCAAAGATTTCAAACGGATCCATTTTTTTTATGCATACTTATATCAATTTTTCCCGTCCGCCACCGTGTTTCAGGAGCAAGATAGGGTACAGCAAAAAAATACGTGCAGGTATGGTAGCGAAAAAAAAACTTATGCCCGGCAAACAGAAACCCCCGAAGAATTTCGACCAAACGTTTTATTCCAAACTCCTATTCGCAATTTGTTTGGAATTGGCAAATGATTCAAAAAAGTATTTTGGCTCTGTCTGTAGTTCACGAGTGTTTGAGCTTGACCATCCCTTAAGACCGTTACGTTTTCGACCCTTGAGGTATTTGTGGTCTGACCCAGCAGTTAGAAATTCTCCCAGAATTTTGACAGAAACCTCCTGGTAGTATTCAATATTTGTTTGAAACAATTTTGGTTTTGTAGTTGACGAATTTTCCGAGCTTGATCATAGGTACCATGAAATCACTGTGTTCCCGAAACGTAGTAGATTTGTCGTCTGAATCAGCTATTTTCCTGGTAGGAGAAATACCCGGTTTTAGAAAGTAGGAGTACTATTACTAAATGTCTGCTATATTAGCATATTTTGAGACAGAGTAACGACCACATACTGATGGAATTCGCTATAATTGTCAATATGGTAGCGTAACAGCTCGGGCAACGAGTACTGTTCAGTCATTACCCTTCCGAAAAAAATGCTACAACAGTAAAATTTTAGTTTCGAATCCCTTAGCAACTCACACCAAGAAAAAATACTAGAAAATACTAGAGCTGGTTCTACCTATAAAAACCGGGCTAAATTCTCTGGAACCAAGAGTGCTTGGCATATAGCTTATTTGAAACCGTACCCGTGAGACGGACGACTAATTTTCTATGTTTCGGGAACATAGCGATTTCGAAATTTTGAGAGAATTTCTAATTCGCAGGTCAGACCACAAATGTTATAACATATTATAACATAGCTATTTCATGGTATGCTTGAGCTCGGAAAATTCGTGAACTACAAAACGAAAATACTTTTCTGAATCGTTTGCTAATTCCAAACAAATATCGAATACTCTCAGAAAGTTATTATTCGAGAATTTTTGACTGCCGGACATTTCCTTTTTTTCAGAACCGTGCCCGACTGCCGGTCATTGGAACGGCGTTTAACTTTTAGCTGATAGTCAGATAATTGTTGTTTCTTTTAGAGGGCAAGTATAAATGAAAACAGACGTGTTTCCCATGGAACAATGCTGACAAGCATGGTGCCTTCAAGATTACAAAGAGTTGACGTCTCAGTTCGCACACAGGTCGTGGTTGATTCCTTGCAAACCATAGAACAGGCTGCACCCATCATGTAGTACATAAATTATTTATGTGGGTCTGAACAAACTTGACTTTTTTGCTTTACACATCATCATCATCATCATCATCGTCATCATCACCAGCCTCATTATCATCATCATCTTTTATTAGGATCCCTTACGTCACAGTGAGGTGATTAAAAGAAGAGCCCTATTATAAATACAAAACTAATGAGACACTAAAATTAAAGAGCCATTGTCACCCAAACTGCTTTGTGCGTTTGCGCTTCCAGTGAGCTGATATGTACAGTATCAGCCTCTGAAAATGGAAATATCTTCATCGGTAGATGTTACTGGAGAAAACAACTCTAGATCCCACTTCGTAGTTAACGGATATGGATCTGTTGTAGCGCCCGATCGATTTCGATGAACGTAAACCTAGAGCAGCCACTTCCAATGGATATAAGAATAAGAGAAAAACAAGTAAGAATATTGACGCTAGATGTCACAGGAAAAAAACAACTCAAGATCTGACTTGGTAGTCAACGCGTACACTTGGATTACAGCGCCCGAACGATTGATCACTAGATGTCCATGGACGTAAAACCAGAATAGCCACGTACAATCTTTTTTAAAAATACAGACAGTGATCACAAGAAATAATTAATCAAAACAGCACAAGCTCGTGACCATAAGCATTATTTTGTGGTAGCAAGAAACTTCTTTCTTCGAAACGTTCCTTCTGTTATCATCCGGCAACGAATCCAGTACAATTTCGGCGAACGCACTGTCAGTAGAATTGCTGAAACCCATGGATATTTTCCGTTCCCACCGCTGCCTATACATGGACTCCCCCAGACGTACAACCTTGGTAGAGCCCGGAAAACTCGGCGTTCGCTTCGGCTTTCCTGAACCCTACGAGGTATTCAATCTAAGATCCACCTCGAAAACACTTCACAATTCGAAAATACACAGACAAATCAATTCGACAACACTTAAAAGACAACTCAAATATCACACTTTAAACGCTTTCAGATCGCTAACGGCAGCGATGGAAGAAGGTACAAATCAGACTTCACAACAATCAAGTAAACGGCGGATTTTTCATATATGAAAAAGTTACCCCGCTGCCCAAAGCATCAAGGCTGAAAATGGCTCTTTGAACTAAATGACAAAACTACTAGTTTAACTTAGATTTATCCTTAAGCGTACTTTCTTAAACTGATCCAAAGTCGGGGCTTCACGCAGATACATGCTCAGACTGTTCCAGTCATCTGTTTAAAACATGTGGGAAGGAATGAGCAAAGGGATTGTTGACACACATGTACATGAAAATCCTCCTGTGATCTGCTCTCCTTTTACGAAGAGGTTTTCCCATGAGGGCAGCCCGGTATAGACAATTGAGTTTCGATAAGTCCAGTACGTTTGGACAAATATTGTTTTAATAATACTGGCACCTCAATTGCGAGCATTTGGAAATTGTGGTATCAAAAGGAGTAATGTCGAGACGCTTTTGCAAGATGTTAAGCTCATCTGTTCAAGCTGATGAAAGACGTTTCGGCAATTATACCCCACGTGGATATTTACCCGATGCGTTGGCGGTTTTGCTTGATTAGGCATGGGTCGCACTTGTCAAATTTTTGCGAAAGTTTATTGACTTTGCGGTCAAAATCTGTCTACAGCGTAATCTAACTTTTCCGGTTAACAAAACTTTGAAAATCGGCAAAAACATCAAAGACGCCGTAGTGCTTGGGTGGGGCAGGCAGATTTTGGAAAAATAGAGCTGAACAATAGGAATCACAGCGGCAACTGTCAACGCTTGTCAATGGAAGAAAAAACAGAACATTTACGACACAATCAAATAAGCGTACATCTCCTTCATTTTGCGCGCAGTACTTGTTTAAAATGCGTCTAAATGTAATATTTGTTACGTTTAGCTGTTCGCGACAGAATTGCTGTGGTACCGTTGGATCGTAAAAGTCGAAAAATCAAAACTTGATCACACAGGTCGAGAAGCTGACCACGAAAAACATTCGTTTCTTTCATACAAGATGCTCAACAAGAAAACTGAGCTGTTACAAATTTTTGGAAGAATAAAAACATTTGATCATCTCCAAACCTTCAATGCAACAGGACGCAGTTTGGGTTCTTACTTTCGTGCGCAACTGGTACATGGTATACTTCAGTTGACGTTAGGTGTATTCAATAACAATTATCTCCCACGAGTGTGACCCTGCAGTTGACTGCAAAAATTTTGCTTTCCGGTTGCAGTTTCAAAGTTTTGCCCTCGCTTTTGCCAGAAATGTTGAAAACTTTGCTCTAGTGCGACCCATGCCTTAGACGTTTATTCATATTTATCCAATTTCGGTTCTCTTTTTCCGATGTCTTTATTGTTTAGTGCTTCCTATCTTGATTGCGTGTTTATACATTATAAATTAATTTATTAGGTCAGTTATTTAAAAGAAATCTAAGACTAACAAGCCATTTCCGAGTTGCTTTGAGCCTGTTTATCGTGGCGAGATACCCGGGGTGCTAGTGTCTTTCCTCGCGCGCTCGAACACTCGCGAACTTTAGTGTCTCACATTTCCTTTCGGACGCCGCTCGTTTATTGGCGTCCGGCGATCATGTCAGCCGAAGGCCGCTACTGCTTGACGAAAGCACGGGAGAGTAACCTCTGGTGCCCAGGGTAGTAGCGACACTATGTATACACACATTCTGTTAATAAACGAGTTGTTATTTGCATCAAAGTCTGTTGTCCGGGACTCAGGTAAGGGTTATTCGGAAATGACTTATTGTGCTTCCAGCCAAACAGATGCCAGTATTTCCAGTAGAAGTGTTATGATGTGACAGAAAGGTTGACTACTTGACAGCCGTCGCAAATGTCCGTTGTATCCTCAGCGTGGTCGTCTTCTTATTTTTATTTTTGTTTTCATAACCTATCTAAAACGAAAAAAAAAACAGCAACCACCGCTCAAACCACGTGAGACAACTGTACAAAGTGTACGTTGTACGTACGCAAACTTGTTACTGAAAATTTAATTAGAGCGATATTTTAGGGTAGTGTTTCGTATGTAGCAAGTCTAACTTGTGTTGCTCTATTGTCAAATGTATAGTTGTCGTTCTGTTGTTGTTGTTGTTTAATGTGGATGTGACTTGGTATATGGTGCACTTATCACAATTTGCTTTACGAAAATCAGTTCTTATAAAAGAATGAAATGTTTGTAGTCTCCATGTGTCCCTCCTAATTTACCATGACTTGCGAATCGATACGTGGTCATGCGGCCAAACATTCCCCCAGTGGATTGAAAGAATAAGCTTTACTGTTGTACAGGGTCTTGTCTTGCCTTTAAAGTTAACAGCATTAAACAGCTGGATGAAAAGATTTTTTCACCTGCCATATGTTGAGAAGAAAAAATTGCCTTTATTGTACCCAAAAATGATGAAATGGGAGTTTCACATGATAAAATGAATAGGATTAAAGATTGTAATAATGAACGCTTCGTTACCCTTCAGGCTGACTGTTTGCTGGTGAAGGGTAAGGGCTTTTATTAACGAAGTTTCTCCCAACAAAAGGTTTTTAGGAAAATAACATTTAGTGGCTGATCAGATTTTTCTTACACAGTTTGATGGTTTATTACAAAATACTGATTGTTTTGAATTGACAAACAGTCAAGTAGTGATAGATCAATTACCTTAAGACTTGGCCAATTAATTTTATAGATATATGTAGATTTAGCCATTTTTATTTGTATTAATTTGTTATTGGTTGTTTAGCGTAGTTCATAGTTTCTTTTTTCAGCTTGTCAAACATTTGTGTCATGAGTCCCTGGCTCGGAAAACTGGGAAACCACTTCCTATGTATTTGACGTTAAATAAATTATCTATCTATCTATCTATCAATTGTAAATGAAATCAGCAGTAAATGAGGCAATTTTGATGTGCACATGACCTTACCCTGGTAACTACAGTTTGTTCTGTATGGCGATCAAAACGAAACTAAGCGAAACTCAAACCGCTGGGAATGTAGGCATTTGGATTAGACAAAACGGAAGTCAGCCACTTTTTTGAAGTGGTGCTCGCCATTTCATTGTGATTGACAAACAATTTTTTTCTTTTTTTTTTGTTACAATCCAGAACTGCAAAATTAAGCACGATTGGATCAAAGGGGGTGTCGCTTGTGGGTCGTGTAAAAATTGATGTTGTTAAAGTGCAAAATGATAGTAATTTTCTGTTTGTTCGTTCGTTTGTGTGTTTGTTTGTTTTTCTTTTGGTCAAGAATTTGCTCGATTTATATCGTCGTTACTCTCTCATTCATGAATTGCCTTTAAACCACCAAGCGGACAATATCAAGTAACAATCAGTTTGCACCGATTTTGTATAAGATAAAAAGGAAGAACTCGAAAAGGTCGGCCCTTCTTTTTAAGATTAAACCTTTTAAGCCCCAATATTAAAATGCATATTTTCCTTGCTGTTTCTTTCTATATTTTTATGTTACAAGTTGGAAGAATTTTATTAAACATCAAGTTATTTCATTTTAAGTCATCATATTTTTTTATTCTCATCAGCTGTGGCTTTGATCAAGTTGTGATATTGTAAGGAGAACTTAGATGTTTGTCGCTATTGGGGCTTAAGGGTTAATGTCCATCCATTTACAATTAATTCTGGTCATCCTTATCTAAGCATAAAATTAACAGTTTTCTACGGGGGTGACAACTCTAACAAACGCTGTTTCGGGACATAGCTAAAATTGTTCCGGGAATCTGGAGTTTTTTCCGGGAATCGGGACACTTGGCAATTTTTCCGGGAAACACGCGATAATTCCGGGACATTGCCGAAAAAAATCGGGACACCGATTTTTTTTTCGGTTAATGTCACGAAATCGTCCATAAATGAGAAACGTAATGAGAACATTCAAACAGCGCGTGCAACGCCGCGGCTTGTGGTTTACGCAAACCAATCAGAAACGCGCCCGACTTTGTGAGCACACAGTTGGGTTCCACAGCAGTCACGTCCAGATCCGTTCCAGGTCAAGGTTCCATGTACACTGCATGTATGGTTAGCGACGGTTTTTAATTTTTTCCTCGCTTTGCGAGCATCAGTGAAGTCCATTTAGGAAACAAGTGTGGATGCTGTAGGCGAAAAGAGCAAGCTTACGCTATAACGACGATGGCGCGATCAATACAATGTAAGTAAAACAGTTTGAAGTAAATATTATCCGGATGCTTTCCAACTCCACGTGTATTCTACGTTTACTACTGTGTTTACTGCTTAGCAAACGTACTTTTTTTGCTTTTTATAACAGCTGGGAAGTCATTTGAGAAATGGGAAATCGAGGATATATGCGCCTGGCTAACGCAAAACATGTTAGAGGAACATTGTGGATGTTTTAGGGAAAATAAAGTGCGTGGAAGCACACTGCTTTCCTCGCTAAAGGATGGAACATTAAAAGCGGACCTCAAAGAAATCGGAGTAAAGGCTCTTGGTAAGAGTTCTCATTTTCTACTTTAGTTCTTCGTCAGTTCTAATGAAATTCTTATTATAAAATCTTATCAGAAAAACAGTTATCTTGATGCTGCAAAAAGTTGTTGATAATTTACTGAACATTAACAACGGATTAACAAACTTTGGATATGAAAAACCCCGGGTTGAAATAAGATCCGATAAATGAAAGTGTTGACATAAAACTAAACAATGATCAGAAAACGCTCAGTGACACTCAGACTCAAAGGGATGATTGCAATGATTGCTCTAATGTAAAACTGAATTAATGAGAGCGGCGATCCACCATTAAGGTGTTCATACGTCTTTGTTATTTAATATTTATTTATTTATTTATTTATTTGATTATAAGTAATTTGTTTACTTTATTTATTTATTTTGCCCACACTGCAACACCGTTATACCCATACAAATTAGCGAGGAAAACAGGCTTCAAAAGTCGCCCAAGTATTAGTTTATTTCATCAATATTTTTCTGACAACTAGTGTCGTGGCAGTGCGCGTAGTTTATCACCTACAAAACAATCTGGAAAAATACGTAACAAAATGTTATTATGCAAGTGTCAGGATAAATACACCACAATTTTCAGCTTGGAAACTTCACAGCAACATAACCAAAATCATTCTCGTCCCCATAGCCCTTTTCGTTTCTCTTAGCCGGCAGGGCCTTGGCACGAGAAACGAAGGGCTCTGGGGACATGGGATTTTTGAATTAATTCGAATTTTTTTGATTGGCCGTTTGAAACAAAGAAATCTTGAGCGGAAGTAAAAAGACGCCATGACTTTCTCATACGTTCTTTTGAAATATCGTGACTGCATACATGAAGTCTGGAAGTCCTAGAATCTAGGACTGGAAATCCTGTGTCCCCAGAGCCCTTCGTTTCTCGTGCCAAGGCCCTGCCGGCTAAGAGAAACGAAAAGGGCTATGGGGACGAGAATGAACCAAAATGATCCCAGAAATGATCAATTTACTCGGTTTAGCGGGTGTTTACTTCCGGTTCGTAGGGGATAGAAACAAAATATCAGACCTGGTCCACTCCGAGATTGAAAATCAACGCCGGGCGAAGAAACCAGCAGCAACCGTTACAGGGCCCATTGGACGATTTCTTGTTCAGATTGATAAGAATCAACAGACAAAGCAAAGAACAAGTGAAAAGAAGTCAGGTCAGTAGTCATGCCACGTAATATTATGAACTTATTTTCCAGCACGTAGTCTCGTGCTAATATTTTACCGGGAGTTCAAGCACGATAATAATAATTTTGAATTTTAAATGTAACAATTTAAAGCTTGCTTGCCACGTTTTGTTATGGGTGGAGCGACTACATTTTAAATATGAAATAAGGTCGGTGCTGAAAGGTTTTTGCACTTTTGCTTCTAACGTCTTCTACAAGTAAATACGACATATTATGTTTGTCTTAATTTTCAGATCCAAGATATCACGGTAGGCCGCGCTTTCTTAAGGGCACAGCATCAAATAGAGTCACGGATGGCGGCGACATCTACCGCCGGTGGCTGAAGAAAGAGTGCTTTGAAGGAAGGGGCTCCTTTATCCCCCGAGACGCTGAAGAAACAAAACGGCTTCAGAAATTCAAGGCTCGCGTTAGGGACCTTACACTGAATGTGGCATTGGGAAAGCTTTGTATCGTTCAGTACAAGGCAGGGATGCACGTCAAGGCTCTAGACGAATGGACTGTCCATTGTGATCTTTGCGACTGCAAATTTCATTGTAGAGAGGTCATGAGAGTCGGGGCGATTGAAAAGCATGTATTCAGTAAGCAGCACATAAAACTGCTTGCCGCAGATAGAGGTTAGTTTTCTTTGTCCTTTTTCTAAATTCTTAAACATTTCTGGTCAATTCAGCATAATTTTTTTTTTCCATAACCATGACGTCAAATGTAGAATCATAAGACATTTTAATTGGTAACCGGTCAACCTGTGTAAAGCTAATGGACACTCTTTTGGGATTCTTTAGATATACAACTTACTTAGAACGAAGTGCAGCTTGCTTCTTGGTGTAAAGAAGCGTATTTAAAACGCAAAAGAGAGCCTCAAGCTACAGGCCAAGCTGAAGCACGTCGCGCACAAAAAGGTATACCGCTTACTCTTTATAATAAAATCAATATACATGTAAAATAGGAGCGATGATTAGATGTGCTAACATACACTTACCATGTATCACAACTGTGTTATCACAGGAAATCCAACCAGGAGAAGACCTCCTCTTCATGCGACAAAAAGCAAAGAGTGTCTATCCAAGCGAGTCGTTCGGTTAATTCAAGATGCGAACAAGGACCTCAAAAGAGTTCCACTGATTCTAGACGACATGCTCACAAAAGGTATTGTTAATACCCTTCATAATCAAACATAAAGTAACTGTCAAGCATGAAAATAGTATGAAAATGAAGTGTTACGTTGGGTCCTCTTGTATGTGGGTAAACGCTTTGTACAGCTAGCATCACAGGTGGAGTAAATCAATAAGAACAAATGATATTATGCTTAGTAGCCCCGAGAGCATTTCATATTTCCCTTAAATACCTAAAAACTATCTTTAAGAATCACAACAGTTAATAACCTTGTAGACGTAGCAATCGTATAAAGAGCTAGTAGATACTGTAGTAAGATGTGACAGACGTTCACTAATTATGGCAATAAATTCAATGATCATTCAAAACATTGAATGCTGAATGTTTTAAAGCTTACATGACTTATTTTATCGTTCTAAACAGAGCTACGATATCCTTACCACTGGCACAATGTCCGCACAAGCGAATCAAATGCAAGTGCAGAAAAGTTTGGCAAAGAAATTTCCTGAAAGTGCATACAATGTCAAAAAGAAAGAGGACAAAACAAGGTAAACCAGACTTAAATAGAAATAAGAGGGGGCCGAAGAAATTGAAAGTGACCGACCAAACACATGAAGGACTAGTGTCTCCGGTTACCCACAAAAAGGCACGGATAAGTAATGGCCAAGCAGGGAGTGAAAATATTCAGGATAGTCAGATGCCCATTCAAAGCTCGTTCCCGGCCGAAACGGCCGAACACGAAGAAGAGCAAAACAGTAGAGGTGAATGGAATAGTTTCCAGAACGATGACGTAGTAAACGATGAAATTAACGCGAGGGGAGAGGGACGTGGTGACGACATGTTCTCAAAACGTTTACACGAAGATGACGGAAAGCTCCAGCAAGAAAATCCACGAAATGGCCAAATTGGATACCAACACGAGACATGGTGCGAAGATGTACAGAGTTCAAGCCAAAGCGACGCAACGCCAGCAGAAGTGCTTCCAGTGGCTCTCAATAACCAAGTGCAGTATGAAGATGAGATCGAAAACGAAGAACAGAGTGGTGACGACGAAATGTGTGAGGAAATTTCAGACGAAAATGAGGAAAAGACTGATTCCGAAGAAAGCGACGAAGGAAAAATGCCCAGTACATATGACGATGAAGGTGAAAATCTTGTTGAGGAAAGCGACGAAGAAGATTCTCAAGAAAGTGATGACTTCGCATTTGCTGAAAACCTCCTCTCCTGACTAGATGTCCCTACATTTAAATCATTTTTAGAAGATGCTGTACCTTGTGCGCATAATTACAGCGAAGAACTGAAGTGCCTTTGGAACAGCAATGGAGGATGCACTCCACCTGGTATTCTCTATAAGAATCGGCTGCATGACCCCAAAAATGTCTGTGTTCTATGTGGACTAAAAGACTGTGTTAGGTCCTTTGAATTGTGGTGCATGCGTCATCCTTTTTCTTCCCGTGATTTGTATCGTCAATCTGAAGCTGTTCATGAAAGTGCAGATGCCCTGTGGAGAAAAAACATTGACAAAGAAGCTTGTTATATTTGTGGTTCAAAAGATTGCTTACGGTCCTTCGCGGATATAAAACACAAACACGTTGGGATGGTAGAGGACTTGAAGGCGGAATCATTAAAAGCGAGGCAGTACATTGTTTACAGGAACATAAAAGTCAAATCCGGTGAAGTGGACATAATGGTTAATGGTAAACAAGCCATGAACAGTGTACAGAGTAGCCAATGTGCAGGTCTTTCATTCACAAGTGATCATATGTTTGACCGCTGTAGAGATATCTTGAGGGAGCCTGCCACACGAATTGCATTCCGTCGTTTGTGTTTAGAAGAGAAAAATGGAGTTTCAGTGAATAAGTTTAAGTCCAACAATGTTCAAGAGATACTAAACTCCATAGAAGAGAAGGGAATCTACTGCGACGAAAACCATCCAGACAAAGAAATCATTCTCGGTTGTGCAGAGTTATATCGTGAAGGAAAACTTTCTGAAGACGATTTTTTTCATAAAATTCAGCACCTCATGATAGAAGCTGGAAGACATGGGCCTCAAAAGAAGATCGTCTGGGGAAAACACCCCGAAATACTCTTCTGGGCTCTTAGAGGTTATCTAAGGTTTGGAGATGATTTCATAGACCACCTGTCAGGAGAAGGTTTCAAGCTGGATAGAGTAGAGGGAGACGATGTTGTTTTCAGTTTTCAAGGAAAGTTCCTTCTTATTCCTGGTAGGCGTACATTGCAAAGATATTCCCCAGCATATTCAGTGACTGATGGGATCTCGAAGTCGCAAGTACGACTGTTAATTCAGTGCTTCGTCCACAACAAAGTCATGTCTATTGAAAAGCACAATGCAAGTATTTTCCCTTGTTGCTTGCAGTATGACGGACTAAAACTTAAACCAGCTCTAGAATACTGTCGGCATCACCACTCAGTCATTGGTTTATCAAGTGGCCCGATGGCGTACGAAGAAATGAAAGAAATTCGTAATCTGGGCGACGAAGAAAGAAGAAAGAAGGTGGCCGGCCTACCTTTCGCAAAAGAAGCTTTAGAATTCATTGCAGAAAGTCTTGACAGCAAATTAGCACTTCCAATGGGCCACTATCTTGTCAATGATACTGGATCATCCGAAGAACTTTGGATGCTTATTTCAAACGCGGTGGAGGTGTTACAGTGTTGTGATAGATGTATGGAACAGGTGGAAACGGGTGTGGCAGAGTAAGGAGCTTGCAAGTTCGTATGTGAACAATGTACGACTGACCGCCAGCTATGTGAAAGGTGTAAAGCACTGAATCTTTCATCAGATCAGTGGAAGTCTATAACAAGGCCGTGCTTTTCTTGCGTCGAAAGTCAGGTGTCATGCAAACGTGTTGTTGTCTGTGTGTTAGCAAGTGACTGCCTTGAAAAACAGAAAAAGATCCTCCGCCAGCTAGAAGAGAAGCGTACCTCTTCTGAAACAAGAGACGCTAAACTGGTAGACAAGAACACTGGAGAAATTCTGATAATACCATCGCCAGATGACCCACATACAGACAAGAACATCGTCGCTGAGCACGACAATTACTGGCAAATAAAGAACGGAGAAGTTTTTTCGACAAAAATCATACAAGTCTTGCGTTCGCATCCTGATGCTACTATCAACAAGCCTGTGAAAGATGCTATCACTCAAGAAGCTCTCTCCCAGATTGACAGAATGTCCAACGAAACGTTCATGGCACATGTATCATCTCGCTTACAAGAGGCCATTAGGGATGCTGGTCCCGTTGTGGTTACCGTTGCTTCAAATGTACGTTATGGAGAAGAAGGAAACAAGAGAAGAAAGATTGACGGAGAGCCATTTGGAAGGCTGACAGCATGTTGTATTACCGAAGAGAGTCGTGTTTTTCTAACCGATGGTGAAAAGAATCTTATTTACGAAGCAAACATAGCTAATCCACCTACAGTCGAGGTTATCTCCAAGACATTTAAGAACCCGACAGATGTCATCTTCATTCGAGAAAAGCCCCAGCATCTTCTCATCTGTGATACCCTTGGAATTGGTAGATTTTATTTGTCAAGCAGCAAAACCTCTCGCCCAGTACTCAAAGATATCGGTCGACCGTTTAAAGCAGCCCTTGTTCGTGAAAGAAAACAAGTTTGGATTACCGACTGTGAGAAGAAGACAGTTGTTGTTTTCAATCTGGAGGGCGGTAAGACAAAGATCATCGAGCACAAATTTAAAGAACCAACAGGAATAGCCTTCTTGCCAGTCTTAGATGTTGTAGCTGTTTGTGATTCTTCAGAGTGCGCGCTTGTCTTTTTTGCCAAAAACGGGGACGGACTGTTAGTTGTCAATTTGCCCAATGAGATATCGCCAGTACATGTGTCATCTTTTCAAGGGGTTGGGAGTGCCGTTTTCCTTGCATCAAGCACCAGCATGCTATACAAAATGAAAGTAACACTGAATGCAAGTAAAGATGGCAGAAATTCGTCAGCTGTATTGGAGGAGGTGGCTGGTCATCGCCACACCCCACCCACAGTTATGAAGACGGGCCAGCTGCTTCATCAAAGCTTTCATGTGTCAATAGCCTTTGGAGTGTTGGGTCGGCGTGTTTTATTGCTGATGGTGGCAGGCTTCGTCTATACACACCAACGCAAGAGTTTCAGAATTGGATGGAGACCCTCCGCAACGGCCACGAAGCTTACGGTCTAACTGAAAAGAGACTTGGTGAGAATTATAAATGTAAAGTCAGAGCTATGGACTACCCGTCAAAGATTAAAGCTCTGGAGCAAAGAAGCAGCTACTTTGGAGAGTGGCAAAATGAAGTCGCCGAAAGGTTACCGGGAAAGAAGACCGCCAGCATGGGAAAGTATGGTACCCCCGCAACAAAAACCATGGAGAATACAAGGATATCCTCAGAAGGGAAGAGAGGCATCGAAGGGCTTCTAAGAGAACATGGCCTTGAAAGTAGACTAAATGATTTTCAGTTTACTTCTGTTACAACGCTTCGTACAGAAGGCATGTTTGGAGTTTACAACCGAGATCAGGTGGTTCCATCTGCACTTGAATTCAAGTATCTTTCCTCTCGCAGTGCACTGGAATGCGCAATGAAATCCGCTATGGGGCTTGGATTCAAGAGCAAGAGAGAGACTCGTTATGAACACAGAGACGACTGCCAAATGCCATTACTCTACAAAAAGCGGAAAGATGATCGTACTTTTATTAAGGAAAGTTCGCGGATAAAGAAAGAAGCATTGGAAATGCGTGACTTTTGTCGGGTGTACGGAAAGGGTGTTAAAGTTAGTGGAGTGCGACAAATCTACAAGCAGAGGCCAGGCTCCCTTCCTTTGTACTGCCGTCAACCAAAAGCCACTGTGACACTGCACGATCAAGAAAGCGCTCCTTTGATGCAGTGGTTGGATTCTGTGACAAAACAAACTGAAGGAAAAAGAGTAGAAAGGGCTAAAGGCAAAGAACCAGGTGTGTCTACTGAGCGATCATCCGAAGCCAGCGAGAAAAGTGTGGTGGTGGTTGGTCATCGAGTAACCAAAGACGGCGTGGAGTACCTATTGAAGGGCACACAAGAGCCTGACAGTGCCGGAATGTGGATACCAAGAGAAAATGTGGATCTCACTCTTGTAGCGGCATACACAAGACGGCAGAGGGCTTCTCGTTGCTCATCGTAGTCAACGGAACACTTCAGGCTTCTTTTCTCGTTCACGTTAGCACGACTACTACCTTATTATAGGAAATTAACGATGCATTTTATTAAGGCGAATTTAATTTTAATTTTAGTCACCTACATTTAATTTTTAATTTTTATTTGAAGACACCTTCACTTCCATTGATTTCAAACGTCCTTAGATTCATCAATGTATTAAAGGTCATTATCTGACTTGGTAGTTACTTTTTAAAAATACTTTTGTTGGTATTACTAGTTGGAATACGGTTTAGCGGTATTTAGCCTTGAGGTCAGCTGTTGGACGTTGTTTTGTTTTGTTAAAAGTGCAAGCTGTTATATAAATTATTACGTATAAACATCAAATTCGACTTTTTTCGCGTTGTTAAAATGCTTCGTTTTATTCCTATAATAAGGTATTACCGGCTTATACAAACAAAGTATGATCAAATTGCATTACAGCCGTGTAACAAGCCGAAAATAAGTAGGTCATTCATATGATTTCTGGTCCAAGTGATAAAAAACAGTGTTTCCAGTCAAGGACGTTAGCTCTTGTTAATGTGCACTTTATCTCAGCACTTAATTCATGATCATGTTGTCATGTTTATGTTAACATAAAAGAACTGTGCTAGTTGCCACTGCGTTAACCTCGCTTACAGTTTACTGTCCGAAATGGAAGAGAAAGACGTAGAAAGGATACAGTGACATTGTTTACATTTTTATGTTTATTTATGTGCTTAACGGAAATCAGTTTATGTATATTGTTTCGTTTTCTTGTTTCATTTTTTCTCAATTAAATGATTCGCTTATTAAAAGAGCATAAATTTCAGTATACAACGAAAATACGGTCAGTTTAGAGATGTTCTGTTTCTATGTTAAATGAATCTATAGTTGACGAAAACAGTGGTTTCCAGTTAAGGACGCTCGCTCTTGTTGGGGTCGCCCACTACCTCTCGGAACGAGTTACTTCATTGGTTCTTAAAACAATAGATAACAGGTCATAACAATGCCCCTATCCCTGAATAACAATAGAGGTAGTGTTTACAGCGGGCGAATGAAAAAAGAGGTTCCAGAGAGGTAGTGTCTTACTGTCTTGTTGTCATGTTTATGTTGACAAAAAG
Source organism: Siderastrea siderea (assembly GCA_964030785.1). Taxonomy (NCBI): domain Eukaryota; kingdom Metazoa; phylum Cnidaria; class Anthozoa; order Scleractinia; family Rhizangiidae; genus Siderastrea; species Siderastrea siderea. The sequence continues at coordinate 17,525,812 of OZ034979.1, read as the reverse complement.
GAACTGTGCTAGTTGCCACTGCGTTAACCTCAGCTCACAGTTAACCGTCCGAAATGAGAGAGAAAGACGTAGAAAGGATACAGTGACATCGCTTATATAGTTTTATATGTGCCTAACGGAAGTCAGTTTCAGTTATTTATTTATTTTGTTTCGTTTAACTTGTTTTATTTCTCTCAATTAAGAGATTCGTTTATTAGAAGAGCATAAATTTCAGTATACAAGGAAATACGGTCAGTTTAAAGATGTTCTGTTTCTATGCTAATTGAAATTGAAGTGTTTTGCTGTTAAGACGCTAATCGTGGTTAAAATAATTCTAAACATGCAGAACATGTAATATTTAAGTTACACAAGTAATAAAAAAGGCAAATCTTCGAATATATACGCTGTGTTAAACTTTGTCAGAATGCCGGGAATTCTAAAATTTTCCGGGAATGTATCCCAAAAATTCGGGACTATGTTCCAAATTTCCGGGACGACTTACGTTAAGACCTAGTATTGCTCAAACAGCGTTTGTTAGAGTTGTCACCCCCCGTGTTTTCTGGCACAAGACTGTTCATTTTTAACAAAACTGAATCATTAATCTTCAAATGTTTTTTGGACTTTCAAAACGGTGCTAAAAATAGGTGTCGGTCTCTTTAAGTCCGGATCCGTTTGCCAAAACGTAAGCTTGAAAGAGGCAAATTTTGTCATTATTTTTAAATGGGCACTCTTAATAAGAAACGCGTGAACAGTCTCAACACGTGATTACGCGCTACTAGAACTCTAGCGGATGCATCTTACCAGTTTCATTTTAAGTGAAATATCGAATTTAGATCTCCTAAATGGCTGGGTTGGCAAGTTCCCGTAACATTCGACCCAACTTGGGGCAAAGCATAAGTTACTTGCTTTCTGTCATCGTCTTTCTACAAAGTTCTTATCTTATCCACGCATTAAATAATATTTATAGTCAGAGGAGCGGACCCACTAGCGGCCCTCGTAATTTTAGCTGAGGATTTTTGACATCAGTTGTGTTCTTAGTTTTTGAATTCTCTTTTCTACTTCTATTTTGAGGCGAATATCGGGTCTTTTTTTTCAAGCGGAACTCTCTGAAATGAAGGAAGATCAGAAAGGAAAATGTTTCAGTGGCTCGATCATTCGTCTCCCAACAATGTTTCTTTGGTTCGAATCGCACACTTGGCGCCATATGTTAGTTGAAACATTTGTTGATATTTGGTCTCGCCTTGTTCTGGTGGTTTTTCTTCAGCCTACCCGGTTTTCTTCACTGGACAGTTCTTCCAATTCTATTTGAATATAGGTTACCTGCATACAACCCACCCTGCGGTTGAGTTGTTACTTTCTATGAACTATTTTGAAAAGTACATCTGTTAACAATTACAACACATGGCATGCCTTTTCAACCAAATTGATAAAAAAGGTCTTTCAGTCGTCGTTTTGTCTTTATTAAAACTTCCTCAATCCAAGCCATCCAGGAGTCCTATCCACCCTTTTCGACAGGAGGCCTGGTCACTCTGCGCACAACACACTTATCAAGACTTTGTTCTTGACGAGTTCTCGACTGTGATGTATATACACCTTATTTTAATTAAACTCAGGGTGGCCCTCTCAGACAGCTCGAACAAGCTGACCTGCTCTCAATAGGAGGTCGATCACAGGTAAGTTCGCTTCAGCGCCACTGATTCCGAATTAGTGGCATTTTGTGAGATTCAAAAAATCCACGCAACAACGAAAATGGCAACTGACGATTTGACAACATTTCACCGTTTTTGAGGTAGCTACCGGAAGACGGGGGTATCCGAAAAGCAACGAATTTGACCAAAACGGCGACCTTGGCGAGACGGACGATTCGACGACATTTCGCCGTCAAGTCTTAGATTTGAGGCAGCCAGCGGAAGACGGGGGTATCCGGAAGCGGTGAATATGACGAAATGGCGAATTTGGCAAAACTGGCGATTTGACGACATTTCGCCGTAAAAACTCTGATTTCAGACAGCGAGCGAAAGAGGTGGGGTGGGGGGGGTATCCGGAAAGCGGCGAATTCGACGAAAACGGTTAGTGCGAATTTGGAGAAACTGGCAATTTGGCAACGTTTCGCCGTTAAGTCTTAGATTTGAGGCAGCGGGCAAAAAGGGGGGGTATCCGGAAAGCGGATAATATGACGAAAACGGCGAATTTGACGAAACTGGTGATTTGACGACGTATCGGCGTGAAAACAGATTTAAGGCAAAAGAGGGGTTATTCAGCTAGTGAATTTGAGCAGGGAAGAATCAATGTATTATAAATGAGGACATTGTTGAGAGAAAAAAAAGCTGGTTTTCACAATTGATAATTACGGCGACGGCGCAAATTGTTTGCAAAAGTTACTGGAAGGTTTTGGCCAGATTGAGAAAAGATATCCTGGTGACATTGTAGTGATGACGAAAGTTATTGATATCGGCAGCCAGATAGTGAAAGCGAAGAATTTGAGGTACGTGTTTGATCGGACTGAAAACAGAACTAATTTGAACTTGAAGAGGTTATTTCTATGCAGCTCAGAAGCAAGCTTACTGTAGCGACGAACATAAGAATTCACCATTATAGTTTGTTAAACGCGAAGCAAAAACGCAGGTTAGAGGTTGCGAACGCAATGGCAAAAACAACACTCAAACAACTGGCAAAGCGATTCTACTCCGTTTACATGGCATCCGGTTTAAATCTGAACACTTTGACCTGTTGAAACAGAGCCACAACGAGTGCAGGTAAACCTGTGTCTATTTTGCGTGTTATAGCCAAAAAAAAAATTTGCCCTTCCTTCCTTGAGTTCTTGGTAGTCTGTTTACTACTTGTTTAGATTGCTTCATGATTTTCGCACCAACTCGCCATGAATGTGTGATAGTTTTTATTAAATGCTTCTGCCCCATTTCACTGTGCTTTATTTTAGGTCTTGTCTTGATATTTTGAAGTGGAAAGCCTTCCTGATAATACCTAGCTACCGTTTGTTCAATTTTAATGATCGACGTGACGATCGCTTAATGCTAAATTTCTATTTCTGAACAGTTTCTTGTTGTCTTAAGAAATCAAGAACTACGGAACGATTTTGATTTGTTTCTTAGTGACGCTGTTGGCATTTCTGCTTAGTTTAAATTCGCTGCCAAGTGATTTTTCTCGTCCATTTTTCTCGCCGGGTTGCTCGTCAGGGAAAAAACTCTCAGCTCACTTTGTTCATTTCGTTGTTGAGTGTTCATTGACCATATTTGGTCGCAGCAGGTATATGAGCTGATAGCCTGGCTCCGTTCAGCCAATCAAAATGCTAGAAATCCAATATACCTTGTCCAGTTTCTAATAATAGGAATTATGCAGTAATTACGCAGAGGTTAGAAGACACCACAAAAACAACGTACGTTAATTACGCAATGTGGGAATTATGCAGAGATTAGAAGACAATGTACGTTAATTATTTTTTATCCATTTCTTTCTTAGTTGGCATATTTTTAATTAATTTTTTTGGATATTGTGAATTTATAGTGATAGAGACTAGGTTCAGATTAATGTTAAAAGGAAAATTAGTTCTGAGAATCCGAGGTGAAAGAACTAATAAAGTATTGTATTGGATGGTATGGTATGGTATGGTATGGTATGGTATTTATACCTAATCGTACCATTTTGGTACGCTTCGGCAGCATATCGGGCGAGTTTGGTCGAGCCATGGTTCGTATTTTGGCGAGACGCAGTCGAGCCAAAATACCCATGATATGCTGCCGAAGCGTATCAAAAAAGGTGCGATTAGGTATTTACCGTACCTAAATTCGTACTAAAACCCGGCGTTATTTTTTAAGTTACCGTGATCAGTGAGGCGTTCTAGTCATAGGGCGCGTGAACCGTGAGAAGAATAGTGCGTCAACTCCTCGTCTTTTCTTTTTTTAATTCTTTTCTTTGGAGTTTCATTTTCGTAATCTTGGAAGTCCAAATTAAGAGAGAAATTTGGAAAGATCCGGCTCCATTTTGAAACAAAAAAGTTTCAGCGCTGTCCGTAAACGTAAACGCGAGCGCCCGCGTCCAATTTTGGCGCGAGATTGTTTTTTTTTTCTCTGTTAGCGTTAAACAAATTACTTTCTAGTTTAGCAAAAGCAATAGTTTTGCATTTCGTTGTATTTCTGTTGTAATTTTCATCTCTAAAGTCTGCAAAAAAGTGCGAATTTTAGAAACTGTCCATGATACCGTAGGATATCATGGACAGAGACTCTACAAGACTCTCCATGGCCTAGCGCCTGCTTACATTGAGGATCTCCTTGTCAGCTACATTCCGGGACGTTATCTAAGATCTGCAAAGAAAAATTTACTCGCCGTGCCTGGTTTCAAACTAAATAGTTATGGCCGCCGTGCTTTCTCTGTTGCTGCGCCGTTGCTTTGGAACAGTCTTCCACAACATGTTAGGGATGCAGAATCGCTAGACATTTTTAAAAGACAGCTGAAAACAGTTCTTTTTAAGCGTGCTTTTTTAAATTGATAATTTTATTGTAAATAGCGCCTTTGGACCGTTGGGAAAGGGCGCTTTAGAAATGTTATTATTATTATTATTATTATTATTATTATTATTATTATTATATCAGGTTAGTGACTTGATATCGTGGAAAATCATGACAGTAAACAAGGCTTCTGATTGGCTAATTCGGTAAGGTATGGTATGGTATGGTAGGGTATGGTATGGTATGGTATTGTATCGTATCGTATCGTATCGTATTGTATTGTATTGAGTTGTATTGTACTGTATTGTATTGTATTGTATTGTATTGTAAAAACTAAGCAACTGGTTACGTAAACAACCTACGTGACAAAAATTACGTAATTATGAATATCTGAAGTTCATATATTTGAACTGCGGAATGAATAAATAAATGTAAAGAAGATCCTCGCAGTTATTAATGCAACTTATGCAGTTGCGAAAAGAAAGCCTGGAAAAATCAGGCTTGCCGGGATTCGAACCCTGACCTCTGCGATACCGGTGCAGCGCTGTAACCAATTGAGCTAACAAGCCAACTGGGAGCTGGTCATTAAATTGGTTCGTAATATACCCGGGAAAGATGAAGATGAAATTATGAATATATGAAGTTCATATATTCTAACTGCGGAATGAAGAAATAAGTTATTAACGCAACTTATGCAGTTGCGAAAAGAAAGCCTGAAAAAATCAGGCTTGCCGGGATTCGAACCCTGACCTCTGCGATACCGGTGCAGCGCTGTAACCAATTGAGCTAACAAGCCAACTGGGAGCTGGTCATTAAATTGGTTCGTAATATACCCGGGAAAGATGAAGATGAAATTATGAATATATGAAGTTCATATATTTGAACTGCGGAATGAAGAAATAAGTTATTAACGCAACTTATGCAGTTGCGAAAAGAAAGCCTGAAAAAATCAGGCTTGCCGGGATTCGAGCCCTGACCTCTGCGATACCGGTGCAGCGCTGTAACCAATTGAGCTAACAAGCCAACTGGGAGCTGGTCATTAAATTGGTTCATAATATACCCGGGAAAGATGAAGATGAAATTATGAATATATGAAGTTCATATATTTGAACTGCGGAATGAAGAAATAAATGTAAAGAAGATCCTAGCAGTTATTAACGCAACTTATGCAGTTGCGAAAAGAAAGCCTGAAAAAATCAGGCTTGCCGGGATTCGAACCCTGACCTCTGCGATATCGGTGCAGCGCTCTAACCAATTAAGCTAACAAGCCAACTGGGACTAAGCCAGCTAACAAGCCAGCTTTTCGCAACTGCATAGGTTGCGTTAATAACTGCGAGGGTCTTCTTTACATTTATTTCTTCATTCCGCAGTTCAAATATATGAACTTCATATATTCATAATTTCATCTTCAGGGTATATTACGAACCAATTTAATGAGCAGCTCCCAGTTGGCTTGTTAGCTCAATTGGTTAGAGCGCTGCACCGGTATGGCAGAGGTCAGGGCTCGAATCCCGGCAAGCCTGATTTTTTCAGGCTTTCTTTTCGCAACTGCATAAGTTGCGTTAATAACTGCGAGGATCTTCTTTACATTTAAAAATTACGTAGCTACAACTCTTTCATGTCTAATTAGTTCTCATTCTCTACTGGTTTAAAGTTATGCGTTGTTATAGTAACTGCAGTATTATCATTGCAGTAATTTAAATAAAAACAACCTAATGTTTTATGTAACAGAAACTTGGATTTAAAAACGCGCGAACAAGAAAAAGAAGGAGAGAGAGAGAAAGCGAAGGCACGGGACTGTTTGAAGGTTAGAAAGAAGAAAGAAGAGCTGAGTAGAAAAAAGGGCGAGTCATTTTACACGGCAAAATCCATTTGTCGAGTGCAGCCTGAGCCGGGCAGAAACAAAAGAGTTGACGAGGGACGTAAGATAACGAAGTGCTGTGAGCACGTGAACTGCTGTTCGTTTAGACCACCGTTTGTATCAGTCATTGAAAAAAACAGTTGTACCCAGTTTTGAAGCACGTTTCTACAGGAGGTTTCAAAAGCTGCAGAATGCCTTAACGCAATACTTCACGGGGTAAATAGAGATTACTTCATGGAAAATGCGCGCGTACGACTTTTATTCACGAGTTGAGTAGTGTCAGAAAACGAACGAGTGAGCGTAGCGAACGAGTGAGTTTTCTAATACGTATCAACGAGTGAATAAAAATCGTACAAAGCATTTTCCATGTTGTAATGTGTTTATTTCATAGGTACTGAGATTTTCTTTTTCGTGTAGTACTGAGTAGACAAATTTATTTGCACAAATGAATTATGCGCCGATCAATTCGAAAGTTCAACATCCCCCCCCGGGCAACCCCCCCGGGCATTTGAACTTTTAAAGATTGGCTTGTTCAAATTCCCTCCCCTAGGGGCAAAAAGGCGTTCAAATGCCCCACCAATTAGTACTGAAGTACCTCTCCTCAAAGACAAATTTCGTCCTCAATCAAACACTTTACACGCCTTGTTGAGAGAGATATGCCGTAATGACATCTTCAAACTTCTTTTACAGACCCTTTTGATAGAGTTATTCACTGACAAAGGCGAAATTCTATCTTGTAAATCCGTCAAACCCTGCAAAAACCGAAAAAAACTCACGGACGTATTACGTCAGAACAAAAGATAAATCCGGTTCAAATTCCCCACCCTTCCAACGCAACGTTCAAATTCCCCTCTCCCCGGGCACGATCCACTGTCAAATGCCCGGGGTGTGCCCGGGGGGGATGTTGAAGTTTCGAATTGATCGGCGCATTACACTGTAAAACCATTCAAGTGCTCAACAACTGAGTAAATCAAACATCTGCAGCACTCAAAATTTTTCAGTAAAGTCAAATGTCTATTAATAAAGGAAGCCATGCCAACAACAAAGTTAAGTCAAGAACTCAAGATAAGTCGCAATTTATTCATCATCAGAGTCACTTTCCAGTTCCAAAGGCCTTAGACGTTTCCATCACACCGCTTCGGGGTTTGACGGATTTGTAGAAAGCGTCGGAGACTGATGTAAAGTGTTAATGTTGATGGAGAAATTACCACCTTGAATAACTGCGCCACTGAATAGTGCCATGGACTGCTGCTTACCACCATTCTGAGAGTCGGAGGACGGCGTACAAGCTGTTTCAGAAGAGGACGAAGCTGTGGTACCAGCCATCACACTGCTCAGCACTTTTGACATGTGCATCTGTTGCTTCGTTGAAACAGTGCTGTAATTTTCTATGCTCTTCAAATTCTTATGGCCAGATAGTTGTGCAATTTGCGTAGGTGGAATGTCGTGTTCACTTAGCGTCTGGATCATTGTCTTTCTGCCGCTGTGATTTCGAAGCCTGTCGTTTTCAATTCCTGCTTTCTGAACCATGGTCTTCATTAAACCATTGAGTTTGTTTTTGCCAACAGCACCGGACTTGAACCAGCCTTTTGTTGCGAGCGAGTCCGTCTTCAAACCGTTGTTTACAGCCAAATAAAAGGGAGCATCATCTTGATTCATTTCCTGAGGTCTCTTCCTGGCAAAACATTTGTAGACCGCGACAGGATCTCTTTCAGTTCCGTCGGTCGCAAATATTTTCGGCGGTACGGTTCTGACATCGCTGCAGTCTGATCCCGTTCTAGTTTTTGTTTGTCTTTCATTGAACTCCAAGTACTCGACTCCCAGACCTGCCAACCTCCAAAACATGCAAATCTGGAGACTTTGAAAAAAAGCCCAGAAAAACCTGGAGATTAGGACCTCAAACCTGGAGATTTCCAAAATATGTGTTAAATGAAAATAAAAAATGGTAGATTTCTTGTTTCAAGTATTCTTTACCTTATTTGTGCTACCTATTACATTCTTTTGCTGTATTTTTTGAAGAGTCAGTTTCTGTTTCGCTGTCGACGCGAGGCGCCAGTTTGAGTTAACTGTTCACAGCTCTAGCTTTCAGAGACCCAAGTACACCTATGTTTCACGGTAATGAGGTTGGAATTGTACCCAGGTTTCCCTCAAACATTAGATGTGATAAAATTCCCGAAAAATTGACCATTTTTAACACGGATTTTTCAATATTGCTTCATACTACCTAAATTGTTTGGCAATTTCAAGATTTTCTGATTCACCGTGAGATTTGGAGGCCAAATCATGAGACCGTGAGTTGATAGCCCAAACCGTGAGTCTCACAAACCGTGAGAGTTGGCAGGTCTGGACTCCGCTTGCCGTTTTCTGTAGCTTTACATCTCCCCAGCACATATCACGATGTTCTTGGCACCCACGGAGTCCGAAGTGAAGAGTGTTGTTTAGCCAGAGCGTGTTTAAAAGTGCCTCGGGACTACACATACCGAGCAAACCCTTCTCGTACAATATTTTCAACTCTTCGCTTGTCAAAGCTACCGACGTTTTGGGTTTATTTCCTTTACCTTGCTTCTTTAGCTGTTTTTGTTTGGACTGAAGAACTTTCCTGGTTTTCTCAAACACCAAGTCGTTGATTATGCTTACAGAATAGCTCTTTTTCTTCAGGTGTCTTTCGAAGCTAGCCACTAAACTTCGAAGAGAAGTCGGTTCGTATTCATTGCCATCTTTGGTGCGGACGGAGATGATGAATTGGCTGATGTATTCATTCAGCTCAACAGCCGGAATATCTTCTATTTTTCTGTCTTCGTTCTTCGTTTTCAAAAATCTTTCAAGCAATCTTACATCTCGTTCAGTTTTTTGAGCGGTGTTTTTGTTTTCTTGTTCTAAAATGAATTCTTCAACTGAGCAAACAGAAGCAAACCTTCCCTCGGCCATTTTTCAAAGCGCGCGTTTTTTTGTGCGCAACGGCTGTCGGATGAAATTTCGTCGTTCGCGTTGCTGATTGGACGAACGATATTTTTTCACAGTGAAATTTTGTCGTTCGTGCTCCTGATTGGCTTCGTTTAAAATCAGTACGAATTTTATTCACCGTGATTTCGTGGATAAATCTCAGTACCTATGAAATAAAAACTTGTCCCACATTCTCTTGATATTTTTATGGGTGCTTGGAAGTTTCTAAACTGGCTTATGCCGGAGCAATATTATTTATTTTAGCAAAGTTGTCTAATGGTTGACAGAACTAAACAGCCAGTGGAATGCATACGTATCAGTGACAATTATTTACATTGAGAAGTCTGTTGAGTCGTTTCCGGGAGCAACTTAAATGGGTTTATTAGAGCAATTATAGTTTCACAAGTACTCTTCTTGAACTTAATTAGGTTTCAAGAGAATGCTACAAGAAGAGCCGTCGGTGAAAGTCGTGCTTAAGTCTTCTCTCTGAAGAAAATAGGTCAACTTCACTACATTGTGTGTTTACCTTTATGTTTTCTCTTGTTGTTTTTCATCTTTTGGCGAATAATTGCACAACTAAAATGTACTGTATTTTAGAGGCCAAAAAGTATGAAAGAGAGGTCTTATGTTTTTTACCATCCACAAATGCACTCCAATTTCTTCAATTTAGGAGTGGTTAGAGCGATCAGGAAAAATATGCAGAACAACTCACGAGTAGAAAAATAGGTTTTCTCTCTCTTTTAGAATGCCAGCTTTGAAATGAAAGTCACTCAAGCTTTTTTGGATTTTTTTTTTTACATATAAAGACACTGTATAGAGGACAAAGTTGAGGCAAACTACCTGTTTTAAATTAAAACAATGTCTCGCCTAACGTGAAACCGACAGTTTCAGTACTAGCGAGCAGCATTGCATTTCTGATCTTCTGCAGTAAAATAAAGTAATTACTCCTATTTTTAAGGTACATGTTGTAATTTTCACACGTAGTATTTTCTTTTAGACGGAAATGAAATGTATCTAAGGTTCACATCTGATGAAAAACCTTTCTTTCTGTAACTTGTTCTTCAGAGATCAGTAAAAGTGAAGAAATTGTGAAGCAAATTCGTGGAAGAAAAACAAAAACGGCACCTAATAACCCGGCCGATAGTCTATTAAATGTTAGTAGAAAACCTACTCCTCTCGCTCTGGAAAATTGGCAGTAGCTTTATGAACTGCAACAACCGATGAAATGAAAACCGGATCCGGACGAAACACTGAAGTAGGCCAGGCAGACGAGTAGCTGAACTGAGCAATCTATCCGAACGAAAAAGCTGAACAAATCGAAAACATAACACCAAATTTCGACCTTCGATTACAGGTCAATCACAATTTATTGATCATAAGAAATAAATTTCAGTTAATCAATAACTCTTGTTTGAGCTTCGAACTTTGTCCAGTAATCTACCTTATGCCATCTTTTCACGTGAGTACCCCAGGAAACCCACCGTCAGTTGACCAATAGCATCAGGCCTTTTGTAAGAGTATATTCAATGCTCATATTGGCTTCGTTCAGTTTTAACACGAGCAACACTGTAGTCAGAACTGTTTTCAAGAAGTTAGTCGTCTATTTTGTTAATTTTCCCCGCTGAAACTGACTGGCACATCGTCATAATCCAAGTTTTACTTAGAACACCGTTTAATCCAGCGCTACGCACGATGGAATTCACCCGCAAGGAATGTTCGTCGCCGCCCGTGGCTGGTCAACAGAGTCGTTTCCCTTGCTCTAGCCAAGTACGTGCCTTCCTCTTTCCTGCGAGATCCTTTCACTTCGTCTCAATAGGCTGCCACTTGATGCCATTTTTCCTCTGCCGTTGTTACACCGTTGAAGGGAACCTTGGTTCGGTGAGGAACACGACATTTTGCCCCGACGGGGTCGAACGAAAAGAAACAGTTTTGTCACCAATCAGCGATCACGCACATTTTGTATTTAGCTACAGTTCTTGAGTCTTCTATCACAAGGTTTTTTAAGAAGAAGGTGAACATCTTCATCGACAGTTGGCTGCTATTTATAGCCACCTCTGACATTGCCTAAAGGGAAATGAGCCTCCTTGCAACTTTGACCGCAACAACTACGCCGACGACTGAAGACGATTTTCTTCTCCAAGCCCGCGTGACCCCACGGCTCGCCGCCGCTGTTCCGTGCCGTTCTCTTCTCTGGGATTGTCCATCCCGCTCGATCGCAGGTTCGTATAACACATTTAAGACTGTCTAAGCTTAAATTGTTGGGGTACAGAATTAGTCTTCCCGTTTTCTTGATGTAGTTGTCTTTTTATTTCGTTCGTATTTCCCTTTCGGACGCTTGTTTACGTGCATGACCCTTTCGCCCTCGCTAGCAGTTTAATATTTCGTGGCTTTACTCCCTTGTGTTTTTTAAAGTCTTCTTTATACTTTTTCCCCGATTCCCGTTTTCCTCTTTCTGTTTGTCGGTCCAGTGTGGTGTTTAACTTCGTTCCCATTTCGATCTCAATCTCGGGTCACCAGAGGAATCGCGGTCAATACCTGTCATTCGTAGATAGTGTTAGTCTAACCTTATTTGGCCAATGCCAAACGATCAAAGCTTTAGGTTGTCTCCCCTCGGCTTGGGAATTTGTTTACCGTGGGTTTTGAGTCTCATCGTCAGATCGGGTGATTACGTCTCACGGCTCAACCGTCTGGAAGAGTATCATTGTTATTTGGCTACCTATTGTTACTCTATTTTGGTTCCTACTGCCGTCACGTTATTGGAACAAGTAAATTACAGTTACCCAAATGGACGTCAGCTTTCTTATAATAATAATAAGTAAGCTTTAGGAGCATAATACTAAAGTCTCTATGCTCTTCTTGTCACGCTGTATCGATTTCTATCGTTCGTCGTTGACAGTTTCTACCGGTCGGTTATCCCATATTCTCTTAGTTTAGTTATCACTCGGGTTCATGCCAACGTTCCTTTTACAAAGATTACTATCGCTTGCACTTGCGTAAACAAGTCATTAAATGCCCCTTTTCTCCGATCAAAGTATCTCTTTTGCTCAGATATATATCACCTTTGCTTCGCTACATTTTAGCGATGAATACTCGCAGCTAATATTTAGCTAATATTTAGCTAATATTAGCGCTTTGCTGCCATATGTTGTCTCCATTAGCGTTACGTTGTTTTCTCTTCGCTTTGGTGGTTTTTTTTTTTTTATACATTCGTCTTCCATTTACAACTGGAGTATTATTTTTGTCTTTTCCCATACTCTCACACGGGTCGGCCGCCATACGATTTTTGACGTTTGATCTGTCTTACCGGGTGGCCAATTTTTTGTCGTCCAGGTGTTAATGCCATGCGATATCTAAGGTGTTACTGTTTTCAGTTTATCGTCATATGGCTATATCCGGTCCCAGTGGACCAATACCATTGCTTTCCTCTCATCTATTGTTTTGTTATCTTGTTTTGCACATGTGAGCTATCTTGAAGATGTTCGTCTATCCTGCTACCAGCCGCTGGATTACCTTTGTCACACCTTGGTGTTGCTCAATGGACAGTGCAGCTGAGGACATTACCTTCTATATATGGACTTACACATGTAAACATATGTTAGACTTGACACTTAATCTGGTACTTGACTGGCCCTATCTCCAAGGGTAGTGCGCTCAGCCTTCGGTTTGGAGAGTACGTTCCCTATTTTTTCCCACAGGGTTTTTTAGGGTTTTCGTACCGGGCAGCCGCACGTCAGTCATTAGCTATATATATATATACCATAGATGGAGCGTTTTCGTCAGCTAGCCCCTCAGTCCAATGCAGCTCCAGACCCTATCCCTGCCCACCTGCACAGTCTTTGAATAGGGAAGCTGAGTATTACCTGGGTATGGCGCTTTCTCATAACACTAAGAAAGCATATAGTTCTGGTGTGCGACAATTCTATGCCTTTTGCTCACAAACAAGAGTTTCTCCTAAGCTCCCCCTCGATGAGGATACCTTAATAAACTTTTCGGTCTGCATGGCCCGTTCAGTTCAACATAGTACTATTAAAACTTATCTATCTGCAGTAAAACACCACCACTCTAGCAATGGTCTTGACTTGAACCTCTCCAAATTTTTTCGCCTGCAGCTTGTTCTTCGGGGAATCAAACGTTCCCAGGGTGTGCATACTAGGGTTCGCAGACCAATCACATTGGGCTTACTAAATTTATTCTATCAGCTTCTTAATGTCAAATATACTGACAACAGGGACTCCCTCATGATTTGGGCAGCTATGACTCTGGCCTTCTTTGGTTTCCTTCGCATTGGTGAACTGACATGTAACTCTAATTTTGATCCAAAATGCCATCTAATTTTTTCCGATGTGACCTTTATGCCCTCCTCTTCCCCTAAGTACATGCTCGTTCGTTTAAAGGTTTCAAAGACAGACCCCTTTAGAACAGGGCAGTCTATAGTAATTGGGAGAACTAATTCAAATCTATGCCCTATTTCTGCTATGTTAGCATACCTGAATTCTAGGACCCCATTTGCTAACACTGGGCCCCTTTTCACCTATGAATCTGGCTCCTTTCTTACCCGGGAAAACCTTACAAAAGAAACAAGGCTCCTTCTTTCTAAAGGGGGGCTGGATTCCAAAGAATATGCTGGGCATAGGTTTAGAATCGGTGCAGCCACCACAGCTGCTTCAGCCAATTTGCCCCCATGGCTTATTAAGGTTCTGGGTAGATGGTCTTCCGACTGTTTTGAGAGATATATCAAACCCCGCCCTCAGTTCTGGCACAAGTTTCCCAAACACTAGTGGACTCTTTTAAATTTCTTTTGGGAGTTAATTACTTTTGTTTATTCTACTGTTGTGGCTCGTCGATGGGGGAATGCTTTGCATTTTGTGGGGATAAAGTGCTTCTCTTGTCACACTTTTGCCCCCATAGACTCGATATTTTTTGGGAGCCCAAACTCCCTTTATTCTGTACTCCCTGGATTTAGGTTAGTGGAGGCCCAACTTCCTCCAATCAGAGATGAGGCCCTACTTCCTCTTCTCTACCCAGGAATGCTCACTGTCGGCCCTGAGAGGAGGCCCTACTCCCTCCTCTCCATCCGGCGTGTGCCTCTCCCTGGGCTGTAGGTTTTTTGTTAGCTTGACACTCCAGGAGTACAAGGGGCTGACATATTTTTAGTGGAGCACTTTGTCACCCACTTCCCCATTTTCAGCCACACTTAGTTGTTGTTGTTGTTTTGTTATAGTTATGCAATAATCACCCCCTTTGGGCCCTGATATTGATAAGCAGACCTCATTACTGCCAACCCTGGCGAACCGTGAACTGCCATTAAATAAAGAATCATTTATGACCTCTTGTTCTCTTCTCCCAGCCTTACCATTAAATTATGTAGTGACCAGATAGGAGAATTTGCTTGTTGATATTCAGGGCTTAAAGGGTTGAAACAAAAAAATTACCTCCAAGTGTAACTTCTCCCAACCTTACCAAAAGAAAGGTATGGGACCAGTTAGGAGAATTTGTTTGTTGACAATTTGGCCTGATTTTATATTCATGTCAAAACATGAGGAAATTGATTAAGTTCGCTTCAGCGCCACTGATTCCGAATTGGTGGCATTTCGTGTTATTTGTCAACATCCGAACTCGATGAAAACCCAAAACGATAACCCGTTTAGTTTAGAGTGAGTTATATTTAGCTGTTGTAGATAAGCGACGTTTCCAATTCTTGACAGTTAAATGACAGGATATTAAAACATTGCAAAACCAAGGAAGCCGGCGTAAGAAAAAAAAAACATATTTTATGCATACAGTTTGAAAATTATATAAAGCTGCGTTGTAGAGTGTCTTTCTTGTTCGGATTCACATGTCCAACCCGAACATTGTCGCAAAATTATTGCGGGACAATTCGGAACAATTTGCGGCGCTGTACAGAACACTTTCGGTTTTTTGGGGGCCCGAAGAGTTTTCGGCTTTTTTTGTCAAACGAACGCCAGCTTATTCTTGAAAGCTCCACTGCTAGGCTACAACGTAGCCTATCTATATGTATTATGGGATTACAGCTGAACTAACTGCCCTGTATGAAAAATGACTGGATAATTCTTAACCATCAGAGATTAAATAAGAAAACAGTAAAAAATTGGGAAATTGAGTTGTGTTGATTACGATAAACTTTGGCCACATGCCACCATTTTTCCAGAAAGTAGAAAAAACTTGTATCATAGGATAGCAGTAGATTGTCAGAGTAGACCACTGACTTCTTTTGGTATCGGTCATCGAGTTAATGTAAAGTGCTCTTAGTTGTTCTGCTATCTTATGAGAAGGTTAAAAATCAAATTTATCGTTGAGAACACTCTTAGGAAAAGTATTTTATTGGGTTGCAACAAATCAATAATAAAGGATATCTAAATACCCCCGTTGCGTTCACGATAATTTGAGTATTGTAAGTACTCGGGCCCGTAAAGGTTATGGAAGAGACAATATGTCAGTGCGGGGACGGATGTTTGCAGAACTTAAGCTCATTTGTAGGAGACAACCAAAGGTCATCTCTTTGTTTACACTTTTGCCAAACGTTGGATTTTTTATAATCCTTCATTATCAGCAAATTTTCGATTTTGGTACGACGGTAGAGAAGGAAATGCTGGTTCAACCTGAATAGGAAACTGACTTAATACCCGCTGAGCATGTCAACTAAAAATTTACTTAAGTTTATTCGGGCAATTGTCAAGTTGGTTTTCATGCCGAGCATGTAAAGGCGATTTTCATGCTGGCCATGCAAAGTCGATTTTCATACCGGGCACGTAAAGTCGATTTTCATGCCGGGCATGTAAAGCCGATTTTGATGCCGGTCATGTAGAGCCAGATTTCATGCCAGGGATGAAGTTTGGCTCCACCGAGAGAAGCCTGGGTTTGAGACGAGAAAACAGTCATGCCCGGCATGATATTCAAAATTTCATGCCGGGCATGTAAATCGAAATTTCATGTCCTGCATGACTTTTTTTCTCGTCTCAAACCCAGTCTTTTCTCGGTCGCTCGGTACGGATTGTCCCTGAGCAAAAGAACATACAGGGTATGAACGTTTCTAGTCCCGGTCGGGCCATAGACAATTTTGTCTATATGATTTCTAGCAATATGATTGGTCTAGACAAAACTAAAACAAACTCATTTCCGCGCCGAGAGGGACTGGGACTGTCTTTTTTTTTGGCTGGCTCATGCCTGGCGACCTTATTGTAATGCTAATGCAAAGGGGAACAGTGCACAATTAGCAATAAATTACACGAAACGTATCATTTATTTATTTTCACATCACAGATAACTTTCGACATCTGGTCTAATTTTCGAAATCTACTGACATATGCATTGCATTTTCAAACTCCGCTAGGGTCACGCGAACTCGATGAAGCACTTAGGTTGCAAACTCTCTTGGGCCATCGGGACGTATGCTCCTCCGCCAGCCTGCTTTTTTCCTTGGAACTTTTGCTCGGTTTTGGGGCCGAAAAGGTACGGTGGGTTCTACACATGTGCCAGCCGAACCCATGTGCCAGCCGAACTTCAAAGACGAGGTTCCCCGTGCCGATCGATCTGTGAGAGAGCGAGGACAGGCTGCGAGCCTCTCTAATGCTCCAGTACGGCTTTTCGTGGCCCGAACGAATGAGATGCGAAAACTTTCCTGAGTACCGGGGCGACAAGTTATGCATGGATCCCACCGTAACAGAAACGATCAACTAAACGGCAACAACAGCGCCACCGTCAGGGTCGTCTGGTGAGGGTAACTCTGATGAGACTACCAGTGCGAAAGATGGAGATCTTGGGCATCGGTGTCACGGAATTTTTGTCATGGTGTTATGAAATTTTCATGGCCTTGTTAGCTTTCTTTTTTTGGTGCGTACATAGTTTGTTTCGTTTCATTTGTTGTCAATGCTACATTAGGAATTATGCAGTAATTACGCAGAGGTTAGAAGACACTACAAAAACAATGTACGTTAATTACGCAATGTTGGAATTGTGCAGAGATTGGAAGACAATGTACGTTAATTATTTTTTATCCATTTCTTTCTTAGTTGGCATATTTTTAATTAATTTTTTTGGATATTGTGAAAATATAGTGATAGAGACTAGGTTCAGATTAATGTTAAAAGGAAAATTAGTTTTGAGAATCCGAGGTGGAAGAACTAATAAAGTATTGTATTGTATGGTATGGCATGGTATGGTATGGTATGGTATGGTTTGGTATGGTATGGTATGGTATGGTATGGTATGGTATGTTATTGTATTGTATTGTATTGTATTGTATTGTATCGTATCGTATCGTATCGTATCGTATCGTATTGTATTGTATTGTATTGTATTGTATTGTATTGTATTGTACTATATTGTAAAAACTAAGCAACTGGTTACGTAAACAACCTACGTGACAAAAATTACGTCATAGCTACAACTCTTTCATGTCTAATTAGTTCTCATTCTCTACTGGTTTAAAGTTATGCGTTGTTATAGTAACTACAGTATTATCATTGCAGTAATTTAAATAAAAACAACCTAATGTTTTATGTAAAAGAAACTTGGATTTAAAAAAGCGCGGACAAGAAAAAGAAGGAGAGAGAGAGAAAGCGAAGGCACGGGACTGTTAAGAAGAAAGAAGAGCTGAGTAGAAAAAAGGGCGAGTCATTTTACACGGCAAAATCCATTTGTCGAGTGCAGCCTGAGCCGGCCAGAAACAAAAGAGTTGACGAGGGACGTCAGATAACTAAGTGCGGTGAGCAAATACAACGCGTTTCATACAGTAAACAGTTTTGGTGCTGGCGTGGTAAGAGACGTCAACGGTATCGTTCAAACCGCGTTCAGCCAAGAAAAGAGGAGTTCTTTAAAACGTCCACAAAGCTGTCAAAGAAGATTGTGCGTGTGTTAGCGCGGGACAATTGGATAAGTTGCGTGGTTGCAGTACGCTGGTTTTGTTGGGTGGGTGAATTGGATCAACGGACCGAAAAGCTAGCAAAACGGGATTTTTAAACAGCAAGAGTTGGAACTGCATAGTTTATAGTTCGTAATCTCGAGTTGTTGTGGTAGTTCGTTTAAGTTAATTACTTAAATAATTAGGACAAGACGCTCCTCGACCTTATCGCCAAGTATTAAATATGTAACTTCTTTAAGTAAGTTATAATAAGTAATTATTATCTACGCTAAGTTCCATTTAAGTAATTATCTCTTTAGTAGTTTCATAGTAATAGTAAAGCAGTGATTTATTCTTAATTAAATAATGTTATTGATTGTTAATTTAGCTTCAATTAAATTATCATTTAAGTATTGGCTGGTGTTGTTTGTGTTCGAGGGAAGGGACGTATGTGCCCAGGGTTTGCGTGGACACCAGGGAGCCCACTATTCGCGTGTTCCGTCACAATCGGCCCGTGAACTGCTGTTCGCTTAGACCACCGTTTGTATCAGTCATTGAAAAAAAAGTTAAACCCAGTTTGAAGGACGTTTCTACAGGAGGTTTCAAAAGCTGCATAATGCCTTAACGCAGTACTTCAAGGGCTAAAAACTTGTCCCACATTCTCTTGATATTTTTACGGGTGCTTGGAAGTTTCTAAACTGGCTGATGCCGGGGCAATATGGTTTTCTCTAGCACAGTTGTCTCATGGATGACAGAACTAAACAGCCAGCGGAATGCATACGTATCAGTGACAGTTATTTACTGCGGACTGCGGACTGCGGACTGCGGACTGCGGACTGCAGACTGCGGGCTGCGGACCGGACTGGGTATAAAACACCGACTGGGTATAAAACGCGGACTGAATTTAAAATGTGGACCGAGTTTAAAAATATCTGTAGTGACCGATAAATATAAAACATGCTACCTTTTCAGTTTTCTCGAGCGCTTTTCAGTTGTCGAAGACCAAATCTTGCTTCCCCGGCCGTTTAAGGACGGTGCCCCCTTTTGTTACTGCGCATACGTTCTGCGCATCTCGGGATATTCGGGTTTCTTAAGGAATTTGCCCACTAATACAACAATATTATTGCACGGTTTAAGACTACGTGGAAAAAGCAGATCTTAGCAAGGGCTATCAGAATCCAAAAAGAAAATTGGGGGTAACCACGTATTTTTCAGAGATAATTGAGCTTAAATTTGGAAAGTAATTGCCATACATTCTTTGTATTTTAACGCTTTTTTAGAATTACGGTTGCTTAATTATCTCTGAAAAATGCGTGGTTATCCACATTTTTCTTTTTGGATTCCAATAACCCTTGGTAAGATCTACTTTTTCCCCATAGACATAACCTTTGGAAAAATACCTCCAAATTAGGAGGCACCGTCCTTAAGCTTTTTCAGCAGGTCTGAGTCGAACGCTAGCAATCGCAACCATTGTAAATTCAAAGTGCCTACATAATTTCAACTGTGCAATAAAAATCGCTAACATTTAGCACTTCTACTTTGAAGATGACTTTCGAGCCACATCATCGGTTTTCCTATTTAATCTGAATTTCAAAATTAAGAACGTCGTTTAAATATATATTTTTTATTTCGTGACCTCAGGTTAATCATGACCAAAAGTACAAAATGAATAAGAAACCAGTTGGGAAAGAACCCAAAGTTTCATTTGGATCGGCTCTTTTGAGAGAATGAAAATTTGTCTGCACATGAACATTCAGTTTCTTGATTCCATTCATTTCACAGTCCAAGAGCCAATTTTACACTTACTGATTTAAATTCAGTCTGCATTTTATACTCAGTCCGTAGTCCGCAAGTCCATTTGTTTTAATAGTGCTCGACTCAGAAACCTGCTTAAACGGCCGGGGAAGCAAGATTTGGTCTTCGACAAACTGTCTTTAACAGGTTTCATAATTCTACGGCTTTGTTTAGCAGATTTTTGTTCTTCTTGAAAGGGGATGAGGTAAGTTGACAATTTAATTCGTCGGGGTTTCCACAAATGTTTCTCTGTTGCGTGACATCAGCGGGCAAGCAAGTCGCTCTCGGCTTCAAAAGTACTCTAGCTGATTTCAACGTGCAACTCCAGAACTCCCAAGCTTAAATGTGTAATTTATCTTACCTAAGCCGTGTGACAATCCCACTCTCAAACTCTCTTTAAGTGTGTTTAAACCTAATCTCTCTCCTTTAAGTTCAAAGTTCCTTGTTGTTGTCTGATTTGGAAGTATAAATTTTCAGAATTTTCAAAGCCATATTTTAAATTACTGAACGAAATACTGTAAATAAAAGACACCCAACTCAAAAGCGCTGGAGAAAGCTGAAACAGTAGCATTTTTTGAGATTTATGGGACAATGGTGCAGCAATTTTTAAACTCAGTCCGCATTTAATTACTCAGTCCGCGTTTTATACCCAGTCTGTGTTTTAGACCCAGTCCGGTCCGCAGTCCGCAGTCCGCAGTCCACGTTTTATACTGACCGATTTGTCAACATCCCGGAACTCGATGAAAACCCAAAACGATAACCCGTTTAGTTTAGAGTGAGTTATATTTAGCTGTTGTAGATAAGCGACGTTTTCAATTCATTTAAGCGAACAGTCAGTAGTCCGAGATAATTTGACAAGTCTTGACAGTTAAACGACAGGATATTAACACACTGCAAAAACCAAGGAAGCCGGCATAAGAAAAAGACATATTTTATGCACACAGTTTGAAGCCCGACAAAAAAGAATAAATATAAATTATATAAAGCTGTGTTGTAGAGTGACTTTCGTGTTCGGATTCACATGTCCAACTCGAACATTTTCGCAAAATTATTGCCGGACAATTCGGAACAATTTGCGGCGCTGTACAGAACCCTTTAGGTTTCTTTGGAACATTTTCGAAAGAATATAGCGCCTAAAAATAGCCCCGCAAAATTTTTGGGCCCGAAGAGTTTCGTTTCTTTTTTTTTTCAAACGAACGTCAGCTTATTCTTGGGAGCTCTAATGATAGGCTAGCCTATCTATCTATATATATATACTATGGGATTACAGCTGTACTAACTGCCCTGTATGAAAAATGACTGGATAATTCTTAACAATCAGAGATGAAATAAGGAAACAGTAAAAAAATTGGGAAATTGAGTTGCGTTGATTACGATAAACTTTGGCCACGTGCCACCATTTTTCCAGAAAGTAGAAAAAACTTGTATCATAGGATAGCAGTAGATTGTCAGAGTAGACCGCTAACTTCTTTTGGTATCGGTCATCGAGTTAAAGTAAAATGCTCTTATTTCCTTTTCTTATTTCTTCTCCGAGCGTAAAATTCACCATCTTTCTTTATTTATCACCTACAGGGCACTTCGACATTGCTGATCCTAGCAGTATGCAGGACGCGTGTCACCGCGAACTCAGTAAATATGACCTATGCCCGCCACGAGTCTCCCAGTAGCTCACGATCAGTGGTTAGAGAGTCCGACCGGTGTACGGAAGGTCATGGGTTCGATTCCCGTCGGGGACTCAGATTTTTTCTTTGCCCCACGCTCGCGACATGTTGAATATTCCATCTTTTCTTAAAGTGCTCTTAGTTGTTCTGCAATCTTATGAGAAGGTTAATAATCTTAGTTTTATCATTGAGAACATGCACTCTAAGGAAGAGTATGTGTAGGCTATGGTATGATGGAAAGGTATTTTATTGGATTGCAACAAATCAATAATAAAGGATATCTAAATACCCCCGTTGAGTTCACGTTCGACAATTGGAGTATTGCAAGTACTTGGGCCAGTTAAGGTTCTGGAAGAGACAATTTGTCAGTGCGGGGACGCGTGTTTGCAGAACTTTAGCTCATTTGTAGAAGACAACCAAAGGTCATCGCATTGTTTACACTTTTGATAAATGCTGGATTTTTTATAATCCTTCATTTTCAGCAAATTTCTTTCGATTTTGATACGACGGTATAGAAGGAAATGCCGTTACAACCTGAATAGAAAACTGACTTAGGTCCCGCTAAGCATGTCAATTCAAACTTTACTTAAGTTTATACCGGGCAATTGTCAAGTTGATTTTCGTGTCGAGCATGTAGAGTCGATTTTCATGCTGGCCATACAAAGTCGATTTCAGACGTTGAACAGAAATAATTAAAAGGAAAAACGTCCGTAGCAGTTATCTTTCTGATTATATTCTCGATTTTGAGGAAATTGCGGCTGTTGATGTTGTTGTTGTTTTTTTTTCTCATCGAATAGACCAAATACATACGTTTTTTTGTACATGGCAAGCAATTCTCAAGTCTAAATTAAGCACTCTGATTGGTTAGTTGTCGGTCGGGATTCTACAGTACGGACCATTACCGTGGAAACGGTCCTTTCGGATATTCTTTTCTCTTACTCCCGCAAAATTCAAACTGCAAAAACGCAAGAAGATAAAGAAAGTAAAAGTTTGGAGCTGGCACAAAACAAATGAACGAGGTGAACACGTCTGCTTAGAAAAAGCACTCTTCAATTCACTTTACCGACTTTTTGATGTTACCAAAAAACTCGTCAGCAGTGAATCAAAAAGCATGGCCAACTTTCTTTAGTGTGTGTCTATTTTTTTTTGTTGGGCTATAGACTGTAAGCTATAAAGAGCGGAGTAAATCGGCCAAGACTTGAACAATAATCATTAAAATTCAGCATTAACAAAAGAATACGTTTCTCGCAAGAAAACCTCTCGGCGAAAAAAATGAAAACTTGTAAACAATTAGCAAATGACTTTTATCGGCAACTGTAAATCGAAAGGAGTCGATCACCTTCTCGTCTAGCTTATATAGGCCAGCCCTTTAGTCAGCGCTTTTCACAAGAACAAATTAACGCTATACGTATTAAACTAAAAGTGCACCTTGATTCATCGGCGAGAGTTTTGCTCTTGTAGTAGACTTCTTTGAAAATAATTTTTGCTTCTTCACAAGTCTGCTTTTGCTGTAGCTCGAGCTTAAAAACAACTTTGTTTAGGTGCGAAGAAAATTTGCACTCAGCATCGGCAAAGTTTTCCAAAAAGCCATTGAAGCAAACAACTTCCATTGTTTGACAAAGAGATATTCTCAGTGTCCTTTTAATGCGCCGATCAATTCGAAAGTTCAACAGCCCCCCCCCCGGGCAACCCCCCGGGTATTTGAACTTTTGAAGATTGGCTTGTTCAAATTCCCTCCCGTCGGGGCAAAAAATCCGTCCAAATGCCCCACCAATTAGTACTGAAGTACCTCTCCTCAAAGACAAATTTCGTCTTCAATCAAACATTTTACACGCCTTCCAGAGAGAGATAGGCCGTAATGACACCTTCAAACTTCTTTTAAAGACCCTTTTAAAAGAGTTATTCACTAACAAAGGCGATATTCTATCTTGTAAATCCGTCAAACCCTGCAAAAACCGAAAAAACTCACGAGCGTTTAACGTCAGAACAAGAGATAAATCCGGTTCAAATTCCCCACCCTTCCAACGCAACGTTCAAATTCCCCCCTCCCTGGACACGATGCACAGTCAAATGCCCAGGGTATGTCCGGGGGGCGGGATGTTGAAGTTTCGAATTGATCGGCGCATAAAGTTTGAGAGTTCCTTCGTTCACGTTAAAAACTAAGACGCTGCCTCAATTTCTAGTTGAGCAGTCGTTTGTGAGATTCTTTCAAGGCGTTTTCAATATTCTTCTTTTTCCCGAGTTGTCTCCGCCCATAACAAAGAAGTATTTTCAAATAAAGCTAATCTTGTGTTGTAGAGGACGATGAAAAACTGACACATATAATAGAAGCAAAGCAGTTTTCATTCAAGAGCCACGCAAGTTTTCTCCGATCGGCAGCAACGATCATCAAACTGTTTTCGAAAGCCAGTTAAAATCGTTGGCTTCTTTCCTTGACATCGCGCCGGAAATTGGCGTGAATGAAGTACCGGAAGTGTTGTTTCGTACGAAAAATGATGCCATATAATAAACTACTTACTAACTTCACTTGCTCGGGACCGTACTGGGGAATATTGGTCCTCGGTCGTTTTTGCACGGACCGCACTGCGCTCGGTCCGTACTAACACGACCTCGGGCCCAGCCTCGTTCCCAGTCGTCCTCGGCGACTTCGGATGTGACGTCACCCGTCAAGCTTGTCGCGAGAATTCGCCTTGGACACCTGGCAAATGATGGCAAATTCAAAATGGCGCGCTCGAACCATCGCTGTCACATGAGGCGTCCGTCAAATTTCGGGTTGCAGGCAAATGAAAAAAATTTTCAGTGGCAAAGTTAAATGCGGGTTCAATGATTAAACCTATGCCAAAGGCAGC
The DNA here is from genome assembly GCA_964030785.1 of Siderastrea siderea. Lineage (NCBI taxonomy): Eukaryota > Metazoa > Cnidaria > Anthozoa > Scleractinia > Rhizangiidae > Siderastrea > Siderastrea siderea. Next base: position 17,501,402 of record OZ034979.1, on the reverse strand, counting down.
GTGTTATCATGCTCATTCATCGCTCCAGATCATAGAAAATGATCAAAGCACATCAATGACTTGTGGCTGCTTGCGCCATAAAATGCCCATGGAATCCCTTTGCATGGAGAAGCAAAATGTTCAAGAGGATAGGAATTGGAAGAACGAGGAAAGCAAAACAATGGACCATTGTGATTCAGAAGCTGCTTGGTTGGTTGAAATCATCGAATCTCGACCTACGAACTGTTGTAGGTAGCGGTCTTGTGAGCTTTCTCGGCTAGATTTCAGAACACCCGGCCACTGCAGGAGCACTCGTTCAACTAACTTAATCTTAAGTTATTCACTGACTACAGGACAGCAGGACCGTGGGAGCACTTGTTCAACTAACTTAGCCTTAGTTATTCATCCACTAAGGGACTGCAGGACTGCAGGAGCGATAGTAGTAACTACCATTGTTACTCTATGACTGTGGGACTACGGGAACAGTAGATTTGTGGCGCTCGAAAGTGGCCGGGTATTCTGAAACCGTTCCCATTGAGGAGCCCAAGTGGTGTTTCGGAAGTTTGCGGTGAATATTTGTTTGGCCGAAGGAAATCCGGGAGTATGGGGCTAGTGACCACGAAAAAAACTAACAAAAAAAAGGGACATTACTAGACCCCGTCCTGACACAATGGGGTAATAAGCGTTCAATTCTAATAGTTGCGGACTAGTTTACCCTTTTATTTCGTAAAACCGTTCTCATTTTCTAATCATAGGTGTCTATTTGTGGTATGAGAAGCCTTCTACTAACAGCAAAGAAATAAACTAATGGAAGAACAAACAAACAAACAAACAAACACTCGAAACCCGGGCAATAGTGAAAACTAGTGCTAAATACGCAGTGTTGATCCCGCTAGGAATAAGTGCATATATATATTAATTTTATAGGTTTTACGCCTGTTTTGGACAACACACGTTGATAACTTGTTAGATTATTGACACATTTTTAAAAGTTGACCCTTGGATGAACAAATAAACTCATTCCCGTTGTAGACGGAGTGACGTCCCACCCGAGATGTTGTTGTGGTCAATTTTTCGAAGAAGGTTCACTGTTTGGCGATCTTACCTTTCTTCGCAATATACCCAAGGACTTGTTAACAAAATGCCACAACGAAGTGTACACAGATTCACTCTTGAAGATTTCTTTCACTAAGAGCAGCACCTAGGACATGTTTGCTGAAGAGACTGAACAGAATTTTAATTCGAAATTTGCCCAAGTCAACTTGTTTTAGTTTTAACAGGTTGTCGATATGCATGGTCTCTTGTGTTGTTTCTCTCTTGTTCCCACTTTTTGGTTTTTTCTCGGCAAATGAACTTCGAAGGCTGCTGGATTTTTTTTACCAATTCTAATATCCTTATGCATGCATGTTTACGTCAGACCAGCTAATTTCACTGCCACGCCCCGCTTTTGTCAACGAACTCAAAACAGCAAACTAAGCTCAGGTGTGAAATTTGAACCTGTGACGTAATATGCATAACGCCTATTCTTGAAAGATGAATCGACTTAAACCATAATAGAATGATTGATATGATTGAAAATATTGGATTTAGGTCCATGCATGGAATAATGTCAACCAATCAAACCACAAGAAAACCAAGACAGACAAAGAAACAAACAATGACATGGCCAAGTTTTCAAATAGAAGAATCAGAAAATATACTATAGCTGAAGATTCAATCGTTTCCTTGAACAAAATAGCAGGGCCTCTGTCTTTCTCCTTCTGGATATATTTCTTATGGTTATGGTCCTTGAGGTTCTTCTTCACGATCGAACTCCATAGCATCATATTCCAGGTCTTGAATAAGTAGATTATCGAAGGGTTTATTTCGTATATTGCCGGCTCTTTCTGCGGGGAAATTGGAATCTTTTATGCTAGACATGTAGAATATGACCTAACTAAAAACGATCCTCACCTAAAAGAGGTGAAAAAAGCATTTTCATTCGAAAATTGACGTCATATACTGTCGCCATAGCGACCGATTCCCACCAAACGTAAAATTTTGGATTTTTTAAAAATATATATAGTTTTGTTACCGTAATCAGCCTTGCTTTTATTTGGTTCTTTATTTTTGCTGAATAGATCCTTTACTACAGGATCTGGTACTTTTATTTTGTTATGGTGGTCCTTGCAAAGTTACTTGTTTCATGGTAATTTTGGTTTGTTTTTTTTGGTTGTTTTTGTGATGGGATTACCTTGTAGGCTTTTCGATAGCGAATTTAAGATGTTTGTTTTCGTCAATTTTGGACAAAAAAGGGTGATCTCTGTTCGGGTCTATCCAGATACAAAGGAATTGCTGGTTGGAGTTTTGGATCTTCGATTTCTATTACTACTAAGCAACAAAGCGGCCTTGACCATTACCTTGATCCAGTACCTTAGTGATCTAATATCTGAATGAGAATTAGTTGATTCCTTAAGCCAGTATCTGTGTTACTTAACTTTTGTTTGAGGTTCATGTATGAAAATAACGTCAATCACTTGAAGCAGTGAACCATTCCACTGTGACAGGAAGCAGCTGGGCTCTGGTACGTCACTAACCAGAAAAAGTTACAGCCAAAATTAAAATACTGAAAATATAGTAAGAATTAAAGATATAAGACCAATTTGCTTTCTAGTTTCAGCATTCTAAGAAAAAAGTGACGTTTTACAATTCTTGGCCGAATTGCATGTGAGGACTTTAGAGTTCAGGCGAGCTGAGGGGCCAAGGGGATAGATGCGGGATTCTCAAGATCGAGGTAATAGCGGCACTGTGAAATATCGCAGCACTGTGAAATATCTTGCGACAGAATGTGCGCAATGAAGTGGGAGTCCCTCAGAAAATGGGAACCGGAATGCAATATACGGGAAGCCGGAAGGTCGACATCCCCGGTCCCAATTTTACAGAAGCAGGAAGGTAGACATGTCACTGCCCACACAACAAAAAGAAAATATACTTCAGAGTATTCTTACTGTTTATTCCCGCTTTTTACAATTATGAAAGTTGTACTTAATCTCTCTTTCACAGCAGGAAAATGTTTAATAAACGTTTCGAGTAAATACTGTCTGCTTTTTTTTCACCAAATCTACCATAAAACCTACTCAAATTATTCAAATGACTTTAAAAGTCCATACAAGTAGAAATAGGTTATCAATATGTGATTAATGTGCAATGGGTATAAAGGGTACATGCATCAGATAAAAACTTTTTCTTTTGACTTTTAATAATGTAACAACCAGAAGCCTACTGAAACAATTTACAGATGTCTTCAAAAGCAGGTACAAAACAAAGTAGTTTGTCAAGATAAATATTGGTTTAACAGATACTTCGATATATAAGCCTTTTACAACAAACTGTCACGTGAGTGATTAATTTCATCAAAAAAAATGAATAAACGCCGAGATTACCATGAGTAAAATTGACTGGATGGCAACTAAACATTCAAATTCAATTTTTAGGAGACCGCACTCTCATCTGGACTTTGCAGCCAGCAGGTTTTAAGTCGTTTCTTCAGTATTTTACACTCACTATGCAATGATGTTGCCCACCAGTATAGTCACGTGACAGTTTGTTAAGGCCTAACCTTAAAAATACTTTTACGTTTTACAAAAGCTAAGAAAACCCTAAAAGCAATTTCAGAAATGTCTTTACAACAGCCAAAAGAATAAATAGTTTATGGAGTCGATAAATGTGGATTTAATAAATACTGAACTTAAAAACTGCATTTACCCTATAAGAAACCTACTAAACATCTTTAAAATTCTACAAATGCACGTTTTTAAACGGCAGATGAAAGGCCGTTGCTGATTTTACAAAGCCACAATAAAATGATAAATACGAGTAGAATATATGTAGAATAGAAACTAAATAGAAGTTCGGTCTTTTTGCCTTTCACTTAATTGCTACAGTCTGAATCTCTAAATGTGATTACATATTTGTTGTATAGCAGTTCATGCTAGTAAATTACTCTGTGTCAACAAAGCTTGAGACAGCAGTTTCCTGTGGTATCACTGGCTCCATTGTTTGTATACATTGCCATGTCACATAAAACCACCTGGCACAAGAAAAATATAGTAAAAAATGTCAATTTTTTGTCAATACCAATCTTGCGAAAGGTTTAAACAGAAAGATGTTTTTTGTCTTCCATGATTGGGTCAGTTTGGCATTTCAGTAAGAGGTATATCACGAGAACGGCGTATACACCCCCAAGGCCGTAGGCCCCTGGAATCTGATGTAAAAGGGTTTTAAGTACCTCTGTATGATCTAGTCTTAAAGGTATTTAGCTGTCTTATTTTAAGATATTAGTAATGAGGTACCTTTCAAGCTCGTTTCCCACAGCGCAGAATCATTATTACAACACGTTTTTTTCTGATTTAGCCGCAAACATTGACATGGTTTAGTGTTGCGATTCAGTACATTTAGCCGTATGGTGAGAAATGACCTTTCCACGGGCTAAGCTTTGCAATTGATAGCCGTTAGTTGAGAAAGCTATTTGAATAACAGATCATTGTTTAAATGGTCTTGTTTTGACGATAAGAGCTGTGATGTTTTGAAGGAATGGTTTTGCTGTTGACCGTTTCGTGCGATGGAATACGTAATTTAGTAGCTAGGCACACATAGTAAGAGAAACTAAATTTATGGCCAGACAAAACTGCAGCGGGACCAACAAGGCGATTGCTCGGTGGAACTGAACGAACGGAATTCAGATAGTTATTATGAAGCGTAGCCAATGTCTACCTTTTTGAGAGTGTGACACACTATTGTCGATTTCTGAATAACATGTAGATAAGAGAAATTGTTAATTTGGGCAGCAAACCATTAGGCTTTGGGAGCGAACAATTTGAGAACAGCAAATTAGAACAAAGTAATGACATAAATGACATTAGGGGTTTTGAATAACAGGAGTACTGCTATAACAATTGGGAGTCATATACTTGCTTTTAGTTCATTTGTTTCTGTTGAAGTTTCCTGTTATATTCGCGTAAGTTTTGTAGAATAGCCAATCCGAGCATATAAGCGTTTGGCTGATGAATTGTTCAGTTGCTTACTATAAATGCAGAGGATGTACCCGTATGGTATGCTGCTTAGTGCACCTAGACAATATCTTATGCGGGATCAATTCATTTCATCAACTTTGCTCCTCTGTGTCACAACAAGCCCTCCCAGGACTTTCAGCTCTTTAAAATATCCGTGTGGATTTACGTCAAAAAGGTAAAGAAACTGTGTGAACTCTGAAATAATGACAGGTAGAAGTAATTGCAAACGTTCCAGTTGCTCACAGCTATTTGTAATATTTATAGCACAATTTTTAAATCCAAAATGTGTCCGAACCTCAGCTGGAAGAGACTACTGACAACAAAATGTTACTTAACGATTTCACCGCCCACATGCTCGCTTTTACCAGAATTTAAACATTAGAAAACTTTATCAGTGTGAATCGAGGGAAGTAAATTATGACAGGCACACGTTTGTCGATTTGTAGTGTTTGCTTTCTGCATAGAAAGACCGTTTAAAGTGCACTCCTATAACCTAACATTCCTACTAGTTAAACAATCTCATAAGCTCTCCCCTTCTCTGTTATACTCACAAATAATTATAAGGCACTCTCCTCCGCTGGCTCAAGTTCGCCCACCTCGGCTATGTGACGTATTATGGACAACTCTGTCCCTTGACAACACTTTTTGTTGTTGTATCCTGCGCCGTAGCAAACACCTTTCTGCACTTTCACTACCTGACCTTGATCACGATATTCAGTGGTAGCACCAATAGCCAAACTGTCTTCCACGGCGCCGTCAGTCATGGGCATTTCCGTTTCTTTGGCTCGTATCTGAGTGTTGTTGCCTTTTTGTAACTGCGCTGAGTTATCATCTGCTTGTTCATCTTCTTCAAGAGTGACGTCTAAAGCTCCAATGTCTTTCACGGCATCACCAAAAGTGGACATTTCCATGTGTCCTGCGTCCAGCTGGGTGGCCAGGACGTTCGTTTGAGCCAAACCACTTATATTTCCCGGCATATCCAAGAGCGGGAGAATCAAGGCCAGGCAACAAGAAAATGACCATTGTGGATTTTTACGCCATTCCTTGAAAAATCCATGTAAATGCGCTGCATACTGAACTAGGAACAAACAGTAGATGAAACGAGTTTAAATAGATAAAGAGTAAACTTAGGGAAAACCATAAAATTGTTTCAGCTTTCGTTTTACGTTAACTGTTATAGTTAACTAGGCAGGTTAAGAAAATCATGAAGAAGATCCTTAGATTTTGGTTCTATCTGGTGTCTGCTTTTTCGTATAACCAGTTTTAATTTATGTTTTTAAAGTAGTGTCAGTTCATGTAAAGAAGCTAAAATAAGAGATGGATACTGAATTTGACTTCACGCAACAAAACGATATACCAGTCTAGTTTCTTATCAAATTATTTTGCCGTGTTCTTTAAGCAATCCTTACGGGAGGTTATTAAATTTCGCCAATTTTGGCACTTTAAACGAGGAAATGGGTCCCAGTTTGTTTTGTCACATCGCCCACGATATACCGAAAAGAAGCTTTGATTTAATATAATCTGTCTGTTACTTTGCAATGACAACGCAAATGCTGTTAAAAGAGTTGGTCCCTTTAAGCAAATCAGTCACTTCGCAAAGCACGACGGTCACGCTGTAATGTTGTTGGGAGTTTTTCATTAGTTGAGCGAGTTTTTTCAACGATCAAGGTAAGTCCCATTTCGCAGCAATTGTTTTGTTTCTTAGCTCATAAGTAACCATTACAAGAAAAAGAAACCTGATGTATTTCAACTTGTAGAAGCACTTTAATTTGGAGATAAAGGAGATGATAGATTTTCCCGTTCAAGAGGTGAAAATAGCTGATCTGTAGCGGTTTTTACGCATTTGTGCCCAACACACTCACTTTCAATACCTTGAAGCTGTATTTTCTGAAGTCAATTCAACGAAAAAATCACTAGAAACAAAGAAGGTGGTACATGGGGTCAATAGGTAATGTTTCTTCACTGGGCTGGTAGGTTTTGATAGTGTGTTTTTAGTACTCTAGTGAATTTTTAAGATTTAATTTCGTGAATTTTGATCTCCCCAGCTTTTCATTTTCTTCAAATCAAAGCGTCTCTAGCAAAGTACACCAGTTTTCTGTTTTCACTTATGCATTATAAGAAAAACTTTAATTAAATATAAAGTAGAGAAAACAAAAAAAAGAAGAAGAAAAGAAATATATGATTCAACTTCTTTCAGCGACTGCCTGATTCAGAAAAAAAGTCATTCATTGTAATGCATTTTGCAGCTCTTTGTCACAAAGCAGAACGTAAACAATCATATTTTCACGCCAACACAATATCGCTAATTCAGCTTGCAGTTTTACGCTAAAAAACGTGTTATTATATTCTTTCCAAACCAGAATGCTATTGAAGTTATGCCTTTATACCAATAATCATGGATACTATCATACCCAGAAGAAGCCCGATCACCAAAGTGTTTGCTCCAAGCACCAACAAGTTGAATAAAGCTCCGCCCAAGTATGAGTCAGTTGGGGCTGGTATGTTCTCGGCAGGAATTCTACTGACGGCTCCAACGACCAAGTTGAAAACAGTTACGGCAAGGGACGTCGACATCAGTTTGTTTTCGAAGGAGTCGCTCAAGGGACGCATCCAACAAAACAGTGTTCCATACATCCCAGCAATGACCAGTGTCAAGCCAATGTAGGACCTCGTTTCTTGTCCAATTAGGATCAGACCAGATGTGACAATCACTTTGCGGGACATCTCAACCAGTTCCCAATACCACGTACGAGGCTTGTAACTTTCAAAAAGGAAGCGCATTCCGGTTGTCAATTCCATGTTGGGACTTTGATTCTGTGTTGTTTCGGTGTCTCTGGCCAGTGCTACTCTTTTTTGTCTCCAAAGGGCAATAAATGCAGCTGAAGGTAGGGCAATGATGTAGGCAACTGAAACGTACGCCGCGATAACCAACCGATTGTACCCTGAATTATGGCATTGTGTGCTGTAATCTGCTTTCAGGTACTCAAAGCAAGCCTCTTTTTCTTCTTTGTCGTCTTGGCAAAGCTTTCGGCAAGCAAGTGGCAATACAGTGGCTGTCTTGGAGCATGTGCTTAGGTATGTCACGTACAAGAATAAAAACAGATTCTTGTACACAAGCTCTTTTGTCTGCGACACAATTTTGGGTTTTTCCTCGTATTCATGGTTTGGATTGTTCAAGATGATCACTTTACGCACTCCATAAAAAACGCTTGAGAGGAAAATGGCAGCAGCATTTATTGCCATCATCGCAAGTAAGTTCCCAAAGGCATCTACGCGTAATCCCGGAGAAAGGCAGTGAACCGGTGCCATCTGAAGTATATTCAGCTGGAGTATCTCTGAATACGCCCCGGTAACTTGCAAGGAATCTGGCCATTTTATGTACGAGAATGTTTCTAATAGGCCATAGGTTACCTGATAAAACCCAATCACAATTTTCAGTTTGGCTAAAAAGACGTCTATTGGACTGCGCTCTTTGTTTTCCTTCTTGTTCCTTCTGGTCACCAACACCGAAACTACAACAATGATAGTGAAAGTAACCGCAAAGATACCAAACTGTACCAATATATACGTTTTAGATGGACATTCTTTACAGGTTTGCAATTGCTTATAACGGTTTGAGCTACAGACAGCGCAAAGAGGACCTTCGTAGCCATTCGTGCACTCGGAATTCAAACCACCTTTGCAAGAATCTTCCATCGGGCACATGTACTGCATTGGTATCGGATACGGAAACTGTACATCCTCCTCACGTAATGAAGGAAAAGGCGCTAAGAGATTGTTTATAAAATCTATGTAGTGTTCTTTGTGACTCTCGTTCCTCCATTTCCACCAATATCCAGACTTCAAAGTAGCGTAGTCATCTTTGCACTCTAATCCATGTTCACATTTGCGACATTCCTTGAACATGTGAGTTCGATGAAATCCTTTTAAGCACTGACAAGCACGGTACCCCGAAAAGAAATCTGTCTCTGTTCCTGTTTCGATAAGATTTGAAGTCAAATTATTTTTAGAAGATCTTATCGAAAAAAAAAGATATTAAAAAAAAGGTTGTCAACGCTTGCATACAATGGTCACTGAAAAGAGCACTCCTGTATTTATTTTATATAAGAGGCTGAAAATTGCCTCTCGCCAAATGCATATCACCAGGCCACTTTAGCTACTTATTTTTCTAAAGCAAGAGCAACAAATAGAATGTAAGAATTTCCATGTATTTACTGATACTTCTCACTACTTTGAATGGCCATTGTTCGTGATCCCATGGCTGAACTGAAGGTACAATCATGTTCGCAGGTAATGGGACAATGACACAGTAGACCTCTCCCTTCCCATTGAAACATTCATTTCAAGCCTGAACCATTTCTTTTACGGAGTGAAGGAGGGGTCAAATTTTCAAAATATGCCTGCAAAAAGGGAGGAACATACTCATTTGAGGAGCTGCTATATAGTGTTACAACTGTGATCTTAGGTGTTGATTTTATCAATTCTTGTCCACCAGAAAAGCTTTTCTTTAGGTCCTGTGAACACTAATGCTATTTTGTTTGATAACGCTTATTATTTCAAGTCTTTTGCCTTTTTTTGTCGCACACACGAAAATATAGAAAACGTGGAATTTCTAAGACGCTTTCAAAAGTGGGAACATTTGAAAAAGCTCCTTTTTCAGAGTGGAGGAGTGAAAAACCATTGTTTGGAAATCCAATTAGCAGACGGATTGGTAAAAATGGAGACAAAACGCATCAATGTGTACAGGTGAAATCAACGTAAAAGCACGTACAAACTATAAGAAGGTAGTACTTTAAGTTAGCACTAATTAAAAGAACAATCCATTAATTAGTAAATGGATGAGTTAAATAATTTGCTATACATGAAATGCCGTGAATATGTTTGGAATGACGAATTTTCTTTACCAGAGGGACAAGACTTGCAATCCGAAGTTTGAGTTCCTGGTGCCTTATCATAAGCAACAAAGGAACCGTTTGGATATTTCTTACAGCTCACGCCCACATAGCCCAGATCATCAGAATAAAATCCTCCTATAAAAGAAAGCCAAAGGAGTTTACAGCTAATTTTAAAGCTAATTAAGACTAAGGTTGGTCACATTTGAAAGAAATGTCTAGAAATGTTTTTAATCGCATAATATTACAATTTACACTAAAACTGGCACGTGACCTTTTTATTCAACAATTTAAATTCATCTGTGAACCTTGTTCGCAGGAAATGAAAAGGGCGCGAACTAAGTGTTGTCTTTTAAAGTTATCAGTCTCCTCTGGGACACATCTGAAGAGCAATATACCTACAGTCTTAGCCTGTTCCAGGCGTTCAGATAGTGGAGCGCGAGCGAAAAATAAAGCGAGCGAAAGAGCGGGACAAAAACGAGGGGAGACTGGGGGAGAGGACGAGGGAACGCCTGTGAAATTTTCTCAAAGGAAGCCGTTCCAGTATACCAGAATCTGGTATACCCTCTGATTGGCCAAATTTGACACCTCCTGTCAACACCAGAGGGTTGTTGACGCAGACAAGAAATGCGATATGGCGTGCCCGTGCGAAGGTCATTCTCCATCGAGTCACGCACGGTTAAATATCTGTTTACGGCAAGCGCTTAACTATTTAACAAATGAAGACAACAAAGTTCATTCCGTCACAGAGTGAAAAGCTTTCCATTCATCAATTTGATAAACCGATGTGTCTATAAAGTCGTCTGTGATTCTCGTTACCTTTATTGGTCCAGTAGTGGAGATGACATTTGCGTTTCCGTATCGCAGAAAATTTTGCAATGTCCATTTGGCATGTCAGATTTCTTAAAGCATCACCAGTACTTTTCCCAACGCTTCAATCTCGGGAGAAACCTATTTCGGTGAGCATAATTACATAACTTTCTTGTTTATATTGACCTGACCTTGGGTTCATGTTTCCCTGCCGCTGTCGGCGGTTTAAAGTGGGCGGCATGGGCTTTTTAAAATTAATTTCACAGGCGTTCCCTCGTCCTCTCCCCCAGTCTCCCCTCGTTTTTTTCCTGCTCTTTCGCTCGCTTTATTTTTCGCTCGCGCTCCACTATCTGAACGCCTGGAACAGGCTACTACAGTCTCCGTAACAGTTTTTAAAACACTCCCCCTGTCCATCTCCAAAGTGTTAATAACAGTGACTTAAAAGAGCCAAATTAGTTTCACTCCACAATGTGGGAGAGTAAAGAGAGAGCGACACACACATATTAGTAAATTGTGTCATTGAGAGAAATTTCCCAATTGCATATGAAGACCATGAGGATTAAAGCCCTTTAAACTTCTTGCAAATTGGAATGCCAATTTAGTTGAAACGTATTCAGTCCATTCCAACTTTATTACCAGTTAGTCATTACCATACTTTCATTTTTGCTTAAGGCAAAGAAAGTCGACATCTTCGGCGAGTACCAATTTTAAAGCTCTTTCACATTCTGTTGATTATTCAATCCAGCGTTAGCATCTGCGGATACCACGTTTTATTCATTGCAAATGCAATCAAAGCTTGTTAACTATTTTACAGCAGGTTAAATTGTCACAAAGTGTGGCTTTCTTCTCTTAAAAAAGCTCCTAAATTTGTTTCGCGTTTATTTCATATAGATAGTTAACCCATGATAAATTGAATGATAAATTAAATTGTTGGGGTAACCTTGCGACGGACTACAGAATCAAACTCAATAACAAGAAGTATTCCTGTTAGTTCCGTTGCCCTTGTAGACGACCTACACACTTGATCTCAAACTCACTTAATTCTCTAAGTACAGTTATTTGTTAAACTTCAATTAAACTTCATTTAATTTACTGTTAATTCTTCTTTCTTGGTGGATTAGCCTTGTTTGCCGCCTAATCTAAGGCATGTGTTGTTTATTTTTCGATTTGGTAAGGGAAGTGTTTATCCTAAAACCAGTTGCAAGGTAGAATATCTCTGTCAGATACCTGGAGGGCATGAAGTACAGCCTGCACCTCCTTTGGACGAGATGTTGGAAAATGTACCCACGGGGCATGGCAGAAAGTAATAAAAGTCAGCATCAGCAGCTAACTGTCTGAATCCAGAAGCCCTCAGAACTGACATGAGGACTGCAAGTCCAACGTTCCCGGCATCTTTTTGTACTTTGACTTCTTCTTCCTCGGAATCGTGGGGATTTCTAGAAAAAAAAGCACGTCTCCTTTTAGATATGAAATAAAATTGACATGTTTTGTTTGTTTTGTTTTCCTTTAATATGTTAAGGAAGTCATTCTCACATAGAAAGAAAGAAAGAAAGAAAGAAAGAAAGAACAACTTCACGAGTTCAATGGCGTTCTCTCCCTTTCAATGCATTTGCGCACGCAAAACATTGTCGCACAGTATTTCTTTACTGAAATACTTACAGATATATCGTGCAGCTAGCCCAAAATTTAGAGAAATATTTTAAGGTTCTTAGCGTTCTATTTCCCACAAACCTGACCAAGAAGACCACAGAAAAGAACAATCAAAGAGCAAGTTTAAATTAATTCCTCGCGAATCGAGGTTTATAAATTTGTCGCACGGGATCGCGTGGGGATCGCGCGAGTATCGCTTAGGGAAGTTGAATCTCGGTCTCCCTACATATATATATTTCGAAGGTGTTCGCAGTTGCCTAGCAACAAAACCAAATCGCGACCGCTGACAATAGCGCACTCTCATGTTTCTTCATTTCTTGCTTCGCTTGATTGTGTTCTCCGTACATTTGCTTGTTGGCATGTTTATGCAAATGCGGGACACGAGCAAAGGAAGCAACGCCTGAGTTAACATAATATAAATCATAGACTTTCTGGCGCTGACTGTCAATTTTAAAACAACGTTTACAATCAAACTTGAAAAAAGACGTTTCTACCGAAAAACTTCGGCATTCTTCGGTTTGAAAGTGGCAAAAAAGCAACGGCTCACATAACGGTTCACGTTTCGCGCATGCGTGGCTGACTAACGCAGCAAAAAATGCAAACGCTGCGTGAGACTACGAACATTAAGCAAGAGACTTATAAATGTCTAGGATCTCTATATGTTCGTTCCCCGAATTCTGGTCCCTCTGTGAATGCCACGCCTCGAGAAAAAGCCTCCTATGATAGTCCCGCGCTTTGTCCACAATGGTTGTACGGTCGAAATCCATAGTGTGGCCAAACTGGTTTGCGTGTTGAGCAATTTTTGAGTTGCTGTAGCAAACACGTCTACTCTTCCATGCTCTTTGACTCTCGTAGCTAAAGCTCTGTCAGTTTGGCCATAGTAAACAAAGTCACAGTCGAGGCAATGACTTTCTAGACTATACATCTGGACTGAAATGTGGTGACTTTGTCCTTTGGTCTCAGGAAGCAAGGGCACCAAGTGTTGATCGGTTTAAAACCCACTTTGACTCCGTTGTTGCGTAAAACTTTCGATATTCTTTCGGTTACGCCTTTCACATACGGAAAAACAACAAACGATGTTTGTACCTCATCCAAGGTGTTGCTGTTTGTGACGTGTCTGGTTTTGCGTTGAGAGTCACAAGTCTTGATGAACCGCAACGGATAATTATTGTTCATCAAGACTTGTGACTCCCAACGCAAAACCAGACACGTCACAAACAGCAACACCTTGGATGAAGTACAAACATCGTTTGTTGTTTTTCCGTAGGTGAAAGGCGTAACCGAAAGAATATCGAAAGTTTTACGCAACAACGGAGTCAAAGTGGGTTTTAAACCAATCAACACTTTGCGCACTTGCCTCCCGAGACCAAAGAAAAAGTCACCACTTTTTAGTCCAGATGTATCGTCTACATTTAAGCCCACAGCCTCGACTGTGACTTTGTTCACTATGGCCAAACTGACAGAGCTTTAGCTACGAGAGTCAAAGAGCATAGAAGAGCAGTCCGTGTTTGCGACAGCAACTCAAAAATTGCTTAACACGCAAACCAGTTTGGCCACACTATGGATTTCGACCGTACAACCATTGTAGACAAAGCGCGGGACTATCATAGGAGGCTTTTTCCCGAGGCGCGGCATTCAAAGAGGAACCAGAATGCGGGGAACGAACATATAGAGATCCCAGACATTTATGAGTCGCTTTCTCAATGTCCGTAACCTCGCGCAGTGTTCGCATATTTTGCTGCGTTAGAAATGTGAACCGTTATGTGAGCCGTTGCTTTTTTGCCACTTTCAAACCGAAGAAGGCCGAAGCTTTTCGGTCGAAACGTCTTTTTTCAAGTTTTGATTGTAAACGTGGTTTTACAATTCACCGTCAGTGCCAGAAAGTCCATGATTTGTATTATGTCACATCCTGACTGCAAGTTTAGTATTTATCGCCTGAGTTAACAAGCGGCTTGTAGTCCATTCCGGGGGAGACTCAGCGTAAACGCCGGCTTAAAATTCAGGGCGAACAACAAAGCCGGAAAGAGTCGACGACAAGAAACCACGGGACCGGTAGAGAACATCGTTTGATAGCCTAACGAAGACTAAAGCCGTCAGCAGGACACAGAAACAGGAGACTGCAATATCACAGGCGAAAGAATATTAGGACATTAAGACAACGTAATTTAAATGTAACTTCTCCAAATAGCACAACGCAACTACAAAACGAGATTCCCCAACAACGCGAGCATCGATACAAGGTTTTCGAAATTATAACTCAGTCACACCGACTGAATGGCAATGAACTCAGGGGCTCCAAACTCTTCGAGAAAATGTGTGCTGAAACCGATCAAGACCGGCGATACCGACTGGAAGTGTTTCGCCAAATTTATTTTATTAGAAGCAACGAGAGGAGACAAAAAATACACGATCATCAAAATACTTTTGCTAACCTTTTTCAACGGATGGTGACTGAACAGATTTCCTCAAATTATTTCCTCTCTTTATCATTGTCTTTACTCTTGCTGTACCAGTAATTATCAACGTATAAATATCTCTTCTTCAAGTATGATCAAAACCACAGATCACACAGGAGCAATTAAATTATCAGTTCCCCAGTTTCCCAAAAAGTGCAAATTTGTGAATAAGCAGTAAAAAGAATTTACATTTTGAGATAAGGACGTTCCCTGAAAAATAGTTAAAAGAAATATTTCATATTGGATCAGAAAGAATTTATAAGAGTTTATGTTTTCCGTTTTGCATATTAATCCCGTGAATAGTTAAAAAAATAATATTCAGATGGACTGGAACGGAAAATTTCTGTTCACAATTTGGATAGAAATGCACTTAAGGCTTTTTATTACCAACAATTTCTGCTCTCCTCCTAGCAAGTACCACTTAAGGTGTAGCCAGGATAGGTTCATACATGTATGTATTTGATGTGAAACAAAAATTACTGTAACCGCCATTAGCATTTTCTAAATAACAAGAAAGCCCTATGGACATTTTAACCGGCCATTTCGACCCACCCCACCCCCAGGATGAGTAATGTTGGAGCGATCCCGTATTTATACAAAGTGGCGTGACGAAAAGGGTGACTGTGTAACAAAATATTTTGACTAAAGCGTTATTGGATGACGTAATGTTTAAATTGTGATGAAACAAACACTCAGCATAGCAGTAAAATCAATATAATGCTTGATAAACAAAGGCAAATGAATGTCGAGAAATAGCACTCAAAAGAAAATCTTCGCTACGCAAACAAACACCGCCTCCAGACACCTTTGCCGACAGTAGACCAATCAGTGGGTGCTATTTTATCTTCCGGTCACCACCCGTGGAAATTTCGCGCAATATTCTCTCCACGCAAATCCTAGCCTAGTGTTCCTAACATTCAACCGTCTTACCATTTTGTCGAATTTCTTTCAATGTTGGACGTCGTTTAACTGATATTATCGT
This sequence comes from Siderastrea siderea, assembly GCA_964030785.1. NCBI lineage: Eukaryota > Metazoa > Cnidaria > Anthozoa > Scleractinia > Rhizangiidae > Siderastrea > Siderastrea siderea. The sequence continues at coordinate 17,485,582 of OZ034979.1, read as the reverse complement.
GATGGGGAGAACCAAAAGAGCGAAAACCTCAAGCCAACCAGCTGGGCCTAAACTGAAGCGGCCAAGGCGGGCAAAAAAGCGAAGCGAAGTGAAACTGAGTGCTGTGGAGGGCTGTGATTGAATCAGTATAACTGCAGCAGCTCTTTTGAACAGCGCTTCTTATATTGGTTGAATGGGTACTTATTGTAGTGTCAAGCTTAGTAAAGCTTATAATTGAACAATGCTCAAAGGGCTTATTTTTACTTGCGTTATCAAGCAATCGCATAGCGCGTGTTCGACACACAATTGTTTTGTCCGTTTCTCCCCAGCAAATAAGGAATTTTTAAAGGCAATTGTTGGTATCCAAAAGATTGCAATATTGTTTAAGATATTTGTATCTTTCCAAAAGAGTGTAATAAAGTAACAACAAAAGAGCGGTTTCATCGGGATCTGATAGGCCAATGTACAAATAAGTGAAACTATTAGCTGTGACAGCAAGCGAGGTTCCCTGCGAAGAGATCAAAGGTCGTTTCCCAGCGTTGGCTATATACCACGGGCTACACGTACACTGTATTAACAAATCTAAAATAATAAAATTCTTCTTTTTGCATTAAAATCAAAACATTGAAGAAAATCAAAGGAGAACACGGGTAAAACGAGATGAATTTAAATTCACTATCTCATTATTGTCGGTTCTTTGTTTACGCTATGCGGGAGCTGGTAAACGGTAACAGTTATCAGGCTACTTGAATGATTGTGTGTTGTAAACTGTATTCATGTTAGGTCGCTTGTTCAGGGCTGCTCTACTATCCCAGAGAGATCAAACGGAGGTACTACAATGTATTCCATCGAATTGCAGTAATAATAGATGCTGTACGTTTCCGCGTAGTTTGCGCTCGCAACATATTATTTGGTATTAAATCGTCTGGCGATTCACTGTCACTATTGCGATTAAAATCAGTCCAAACATTCAATAACCCTCTTTCTTCCGTTCTAAGGATATTTTGCCTGCTCGCTCCGATACTTTCCTCGTAATTGGAAGGTTCTAACGGCCATTCCCGATGATATGAACCTTTGTCTGATGCAGCGAGGCTACAACGTGTTTCCTCTGTCATGCTTTTCTGGTCTTCTGAGTTTTCCTCTTTTTCGCTTTTTGGAGTTAGCTCACGGACATTTCCGCGGCCTGTGGGTTTCCATAGCAAAGTCATAACTCAGAAAACCGGGCTCTAAAGACAAAAATATAACATTAAACGGACATAGAACGCTTCGGGAAACAATAAATATTGAGGCTCTCCCATAAACAATCTTTCCCGCGAAAATCGTTCTGGATGGCTGCACTCGCATCAATTAGCTGTCAATCAAAAATAAACTTTCACTTCCGGTGGAAAAACGGTCATCCCATTTTCTTGGCGAATATTTGCTCTTTTTTTTCAAATTTCTTTTTCGGAATTAAAAGATTCCAAGGAAATGTTTATTTTGATGGAAAAAATAAAAATCGCAAATTTACCATTTTTAACGTACACGGTAACCTTAAAATGTGAGAGAATTGGCGAAATTAGAGGTGCTTCCCCTTCTTTGTGATGTAAGAATTCTGCTGTTATAAAGCGGTGAAATATTCATTGTGTGAGGGTCACGATGCGACGAGTCCGTCCTTATCACGCGGTAAAATATTAATTCATATTTTGCTTTATAGGCAAAGTTCAATGTATTAGCAACATTGAATCAGACTTAGTTACGCAAGATACGCTAAGATAAGATACGCGACATAAACCGCTACCATATTGTTAACAGGGGTTTATCTGGGTTATCTGTGTTTATCTGTTAGCGTAGACTAAATATATATTACGGCCACTCAAGATACGAGCCCTAACCTGTGTAGCAAAAGATGCGACGAGTATTTGTTTGGCCGAGCGAAAACCGGAGGTCTGGGGCAAGTTATCAACACGGCGGGGTAATAATGAACAAGAAAAGCCCCAGGGGCATTAGACCCCGCCGTTTTTGTCCCTCCCGTAGGGTGCAAAATAATTATATTACGGCCACTCAAGATACGAGTCCTCACCTGTGTAGCGAAAGACACGACGAGTATTGTTTGGACGAGCGAAAATCGGAGATCTGGGGCAAGTGACCACCAAAAAAAACGGGTATTACTAGACCCCGTCCTGACGGCGGGATAACAAGAAAAGCCCCAGGGGCATTAGACCCCGCCGTTGTTGTCCCTTCCCTAGGGTGCAAAATATATTACGGTCACTCAAGATACGAGTCCTAACCTGTGTAGCGGAAGACACGATGAGTATTTGTTTGGCCGAGCGAAAACCTGAGGTCTGGGGCAAGTGACCACCAAAAAACATAATAAAACAAAATGGGTATTGCTAGACCCCGTCCTGACGGCGGAATAAAAAAAACGGGTATTACTAGACTCCGTCCTGACGGCGGGGTAAAAACCCCCGCCCAATTTGTAAACCGGCGGTGCCATGGCGACGGCCTGTTAATAACATAAAAGTCGAAATATAATGAGGCCTAACAGTACTGCAAAAATTAAAGTCTGAAATCCAAGCTTTCGTCGATCCACGGCAATCATCAGGGGTAAGGGTAAGAAAACATATTCCGCGTAGGCCTATATACAAATATGAAATAAGATGTGTAAAAGGCGTAAGAATGCGGAATGTAAAATGTGTAAAAAACAATAGGTACAAATATGAATAAGAAGCGAATCAAATGTCTACTGAGCGACTGTCATAGTACAAAGAGTCTATCCAGATATGTTAAAATAGTACTAGGTCAAAAGGTCCGCGAATTCGCTTCATTCCTCTCGGGAGTTGAGGGTAGGTTTGTATTTTCTTATGTGAAATGTGCCAAACAGGTGTAGATTTAAAGGGTCGTTTTCTAGGACAATGGTCTTGATTTCAATACCTTTGTAGTCTTTTTTTGTCATGTGGAGATGTGTTTCTTTATAAAGGATTTTTCACTATTGAGATTTTCTCTTACGCAATCGTGGATAAAACGTCTAGTGCTCCCGATGTAGTGTTGATTGCAATTGTTACATGTGATTTGGTAAACGGCGTTCCTTAGTAAGCACAATTTGGTGCTGAAGGTGGGCCAGTTGTCCCTGGTGCATGTGCGCTCCATGGTGTTGTGGTAGAGAGCTCGTCTGAGGGTGTATGATCTGTGCGTGACAAGTACTGGTATGGCCTCTTTTAGGAAAATGATCCTGTGGTTTAGTCGTTCAGAAATATATGGAATCTTAAGGAATGACCATTCTATATTGGGGGGTCGAGAGTTTCTTTAATGGCTTTGAGGGTGCTTTGTTTGGTCTATACTGTCTGGATATCCGTTCAAGAGGATGATGTCGTCAAACATGTTTTGATGCTTTATGAATGTCGTTTGCGTGGAGCATCTATCTTCGATACGTTTCCGCTTATCGCGAATGAAGTTGATCTTTGATTTCTTGGGTATAGCTTATTGGTGCTGTACTAATAAGGGTTTCTTGGCTGTTGGCTTTTTTTGTAAAACTCGAAGGAGCTTTTGCCGTCTTTGAAGATGGTGACTTTGAAATCGAGTAGTGACAGTGAAAGGCCTTTGTGTGTTGTTTCCGGTTTCTTTAATTTCAAACTTCAATTTGGTGTGTAGGCTGTTCATTGTGTGGTGGAATTGGTCTGCCATTTTTCACCGGTTGTTTGGAGATAAATGTCGTCAACGTATCTTCTGTAGGGGCTTATCGATAGGTGTGAGGAGAGGGCAATGGTCTCTAGTTTGTCCATGAATAGGATGGCTAGAATGCCTGAGATGCTAGAATCCATAGGTAGGCCTTCTTTTTGGTGGAAAACTTGACCATTTAAGGAGAAGTACATGTTGTTTAACGTAACTGTGAGAAGGTCTATTATGTATTGTTTGGGCATTGGGTTCCGGATTCTATCAACGGCATTGGTGATGGCTCCTCTATGGGTGTTGAAGTATACAGGGACACCACATCGAGGCTGCGTGAATATGTTGGTGTTGGTGCTGGAATCTCCGGTTTGAATGCACGTAATGAGCTCGAGGCTGTTTTCTAGATGTGCTGGGACGTTCTTCAGCATCGGTTTAGGGGTGTCGGCGAGCAATTATGGGATGGGTTGTATTTTAATATCTGGGCCGGTTTTGTGGGTCTTGATGAGATGGCAGAACCTGGGCAGATCGGTGTTTGAGGCAAGAAAACTTTTTCGGACAAAAGGAGGGAGCTTGTTCTGTAGGCAGATGTTTTTCTAAGTTGACCTGACTTTAATCTCAGTTGTCTTGGTTGTCATGTGGGGTACCTTTTAATACGTTTCTGGAGTCGTTGAGGTGATCTAGGGCCACTTGTGTGTACGTGTCTTGCCGTATTATGCTTGTCTGTGTGGCTGATGTTCGACCACTTTTGTCGTGGTTGTAGAGCCTTAAGTGTGGCTTGCTGTTTGTGGTGGATCCTCTGGAGCTTTCCTTCCACTTCATCTCTGGATTCGGATCTGTAGATGTGTCGGGATAGGTGAGGAAGTCTGAAGGTTGAGGGTTTGATTCCCGGAAGTGTTTCCACCGTATTTGATTGGCTTGTCGGTCAAATGCTATGTTGATGTCCGTGATCGTGTTTTCGTTTGTGCCAGGTGAGAGACTGAACTTGTGCCTTTAGATAAGAGATTGATTTCTTGGCTGTTGAGGTTCATGTGAGGTCGATGATCAGGTTGGCTTTGCTTGTGGTGTCGTTGTCCGAGGAGCTTGTGTTGTTTGTATCAGTGGTTTTAGAGTTGTTCTTGTGTTCGGTAGCTGTATTTGTTTGGACAGGCGAATTTTGTTGGCTGTTACTTAGGGATGCGTTGGCGCTGTTGTGGTTTTTGAGGTTGTCTAGCAGCTTTGGGAATTTTCTGTTGTGTAGGGTGCTGGCGGTGTTGTATACTAACTATCTTTGGGAGCGAATTTTAGATGCTTTGTCAGGTGTGAAGTCTGATGTTATCCTTTCTCAAGGTGTTGCTGTTCATGTTGTTTAATGACAATAATTTTCCGCAGTGCCATTTTGCTTTCGTTTGCGACGAAGCGTTTCGTTCTCTGTTTTGTTTTCTCGGTGATGGATTCGATTTCTTAATCGTATGGTAGCATCTTGAAATGTACTTGTGTTTCTGAAAATAGTAACAAAATGGCGGGAAATTACAAAATGAAAGCTTAATAACTCTTTAACCAATTGAGCTTTTCCAAAACCTTTTTCACATTTGTTTTTATCACGTCGCGCTCTTTCAAAATTATTTATTTGTTTTGCCATAACTTGAAATTTAAATTTTGCTGTCAATCTTGTGACGTCATTTTCTCGCCAAAAACCGTTAAAATCGAAAAAAAAAACATACGAGTTTTTGGAATACAAAGTTCTACCATCCTGCAAAGTTTGAGCTCAACCGAATAAAAAATGCAAAAGTAGTTCCAGGGATGCACGTTTAGGCGTCCTACAGGGTGTATATGCCCACCGTGCAACGGCATCTTCAGGGATAAGAAAAAATATTCGGCGTAGACCCGTATACAGATGTAAAGTAAGATATGTAAAAGGCGTAAGAATGCGGCAAGTATGTAAAATGTGTAAAAACAATAGGTACAAATATGAATAAGAAACGAATCAAATGGTCTAATGAGCGAGTGTCATAGTACAAAGGGTCTATCCAGATATGTTAAAATAGTCCATTATCCTTCTTGCATACTCATTAGCATTTAGTTATGGGAGAGTCATCCCAGAGGAGCAAGCTCGCTGAGGACAACACGAAGGTGCTAATAGAGTAAAAAGAAAGGTGGGCGGGTGGGGCGACTCCAACCAAAGCTAGTCAAACTGGCAACTATAAATAATTAACACATGCTTATACAGTATGCGCGAAGTCTAATGAATATTATTAAGGTATAAATAGTCCATTATCCTTCTTGCATTCTCATTAGCATTTAGGTATGGGAGAGTCACCCAAGACTGCGCCTATTGCCGCAGAATCCCCTAGCTAATCCAGATAGATATACCAAAATGAACTTCTTATCCTACCCAACCCTTAACTAAATTAATTTCCCCAACCCTAACTGACCTTCAAAACGCCTCCAAACAAGACTTGTCACTAACAGCAACCAAGAGAGAACTAAATCTACTAGAATGCTTTAGTAAAACCATGCAAATTATTGTGCCCCTTGTAAACATCTGCTTACTCTAGTTTTAACGAAGACGAGGCGTCAGCAGCTCCACCAGGGTTAAGCACTTGATTCAATTTCATATAGTGACGTGCAGGGGACGGGGACTTGCAACCCACGTGATCCATGATATGCATCAAGCTTTGTTCCAGCGATTGCCAAAGAAATTGCACAGCCACTTCGCAAGCCGTGCAGAGTGACGCTCCGATTAGCAAAGGCTGGTATTTGACTAGCATATATCGAGAGTCGCGCTTGTGCCGCAGCCGACTCAAAAGGGACCTAAATAATCTCTCCCGATGGGTTCAGGGGCATAAACAAGAATCCTTGTCAAACAGGGATCTTCAATAAGTCGCACAAACTGATATAGACCTCCACTGCAGTGACTGGGCATACGGATGAGTCTGCATGACGCTTAAGGGCAAAAGGTTTGAAGTGCCGTCTCGCAAGGCAAGGACTTTGTGAGGGTATGGTTGAAAAGCAAACCCTTCCCTCCAGAGAAATAAAGTATCGCTTTCGTTTTCACCCGACCCAAATCTCCTCTCTGTCACCACCAAAGAACTGTACTTTGAAAAAGGCCTGATCTCTTTGTCAGAATAAATAGCTGAGACGTGGAACGAATCTGCACGTTCATGGGCTTAATTATTTCTGACGATAAAATCACCAAATCCTAAAAAAAGAATGGTTCAGCTTGTTTCGGGACGACTCTGGCGGCCAGCTGTTCCTCTCTAATGGCTGATAAATAGGACTTGACCGGGGTTGAGGCTGCAGGGTTCGCGAGTCCGGGGAAAGGACTGTCAATAGCCGATCTACCTTACTTGTTGAATATGGCTCTCAATTTCCCAATAATCGAGTGAACCGAACCATACGCTAAACGTTTAGGGCACGAACAGGACAAAACGCTCTTCTCACCAAACAAAGGGCAGGTAACAAAATGTACCACCGTCTTACCAAAACTGTCGTTCCAAATCAAAAATTCCACAATATTATCTGGTATTGCCGTGCACATGTTTCTTTGTGAAGTAGACTGAAAAAATTTCGTAAATTCCATTTCTAATGTACTTTTTTCCCTCTGTTAAGGAGTGGATTGTTGCTTAGCAACCATATAGAATATACGCTCCCATATAGAAGACAGGTTGATAGGCACCTTGAGACTCTTCAAGATTTGGCAGGCCCTGTTCTGACGTTGAAAGCCACACCTCTGACAGTAGCGAAAATTATAATCATTGGGTTTGGAACAAACTGGGCACAGTACTGACGGTACGAAGAGTCTGGGTACCATCGGCAGAGACTGAAAGAAAAAATCGTTTGTCTTTTTGGGCTGTTAACGACGTGGTTCGTCTAATCCGAAACGCCCAGAGGTCATGGGGATGGACCAAGTATAAAGCCATGTTTTGAAGGGAAAAGGAGCACATCAGCTGACCCTTTCTTGGCCACCAGGACTCTTTGAGTTGCCAACACGTTCAATAACGGCCACCACCCGGGCAAGGGGGACATCTTTGGTACCACCATTGTAACAACTGCATTCTCTGACGCAATGAAGCGCAAAAGAGGGCCAGTCAATGAGAATGGTGGAAACACATAGACGTTAACACGGTTACCATCGCAAACAGAGAGGTCCTGATTGAAGACATTGACACCCGACGACTTAGGAGTAGGGTAGGGCGTAAAATGCCTCAACGGGTTCCCTTGCCTGTCAAGTTGAGCGTTCGAGTCTAACGACATCAAGTCAAGATCATTACCGTTAGTGCCCCCAAAATAGCGCTGCACAATTTCCCACGATATAGGGAAAAGCACGACATCAGAACGAGACAGTCGTCTGGAAAATCAATCCGCTCGGTTCAAGTGTGAAGGAACAAAAACACGTCTAGGGAAAGGTTTCTGAAAGCAACTCGTATCAATCCTCTGAACTGTGTTGCTTGTCATATTCTGAGACACAGCCGCCACAAAATCTCAAATTAGACTTAAAGAAGCCATGCTCATCTGTTGGGAAAAGCCTGTTTTGAATCAACAGTTGGATCATGTTAATCTGTCTCTTTCCTTTTAGTGTCTTTTTGGTTACTTTACTTGTTTTTGTGGTGTGCTGCACGTTTAACTGCATTTCCTTTACAATAGTTTTCACTTCATCCATCGTATTACCGTTTCATATAAATTCGAACGTATTTTCACATACAGCAGTTAGCTCAAATTAAACCCAGAAACGCGTATCCGGTTCCTATCCATTAGATTTTAGGATGACAGGGGATTGGATGCAAGTTATTTGGAAGCAAATGGGAATGCGAATGTCGATCTAAACTCTCAATTCAGGACCATTGTGGCCACCCATCCACACTTCCAGTTAAACGGAAATTCTATTCCTTCCCCACCCCTACCGCTCAATTTTACGGTGCACCCTTGCTCGAGCTTCACGAGGTTCTGCGAGTCACGTATTTCTAAGTTATAATTTTTGTGATTGATTCCTTGACGAGATCTCTTAGAGCTTGTACGCAAAGACGACGCCACTGTGTGACATGCCTGGTATAGGTGATCGATCAAAGAACCAAGACAAAGATTTGATTAACGAAGTTGTACCAACTAGTTTGCTGCGCCGGAAAAAAAATATGTTTTCAACTTAACCGGAAATGGTCTATAAGGATTGCGAAAAAAAAAAACCTTTTAATGTTGTTGCAGGACGAAAGGTAGAAATTAATGACCAAATTTCTCGCCGGGAATAGAGAGTAAGGAGGATTACCAATCGCAGTGAGTACCAAGCCCCGCGCGGCTTTTTTATTCAGTACATAAACGAAATTTCTAATTTAGTAAAGTTTAGTATAAGAATTTTAGTTTTTGTTTTTGTTTTTATTTCAAGGATATGTTAACTTTGAAATTCACAACTGCGTCTTTAAATTTGGTCCAAACGTCAATGTTACTATGCGAATTTATTTGTTGTTTACTAAAGCAAATAGTTTTTGTTTTTAATTTGATTTCCTCAGAATCAAGGCTACCCTAATGGCAGGATTCCTTAAACGGAAGTCACGAAAACAGAACGCCCCTCGTGCATTCGCTAAAGCCAATTAAAAATTTCCCGTTATCTTTTGGATGCCTTTTATATACATCCATCGAACAATTCAAGTAGCGTACTTAATGGAAAAGTGGACGTGTAGTCTATTTGTTTGTTCTTCTTGCCAATTTTTCTTACCTCCCTGTCACCGAAACTATTTTTTTGTGTGTTGATATTTTGTGTTGATAGAGAGAGATACCTCCTCCGTATTTCTCTGAGATAATTTAAGAGCAAATGTCGGGAACTAAGAATGATTTTTTTTTATCACTACCCTTAATAGTTTATGTTTTGTACATTATTTGTGGTTCGAGCATTTTTTTCAAAACAACTGGCATAATTTTGGAATCAGTTTTTTCGGAAAACTTCAGGCCAGGCAAATAACATAATAGGATAATTTTTCGATGACAATCGCCAAAAGCCAGATTCATCTTGAAAAAAAACACGACTAACAAAAAGTTAGGGTAGTGAGACGAATATGACAGTAGAATTAAAATTCAGCTAGATAAGTTCAACTAAAACCACGTGATTTGTTAAATTGATTTTTCGTTATTGTCCATCCCTTCCAAAAAAGTAAATATATTTGGACTACCTGCTCACGAAATGCACGAACTAACAATATTCTTTTCTTTCTCTGAAAAATAATAATAAAGTAAAAATAGATCACTTTATTTAAGAGCCAGTGTCTGTAAATATCGAAAACCCGGCGCCAGTTGTGAAATTTTCGATTTCTTCATATTTTGCCTAAATAAACCCTTTAGTAAGTTATTTTCGAAAATACAATTAAAAGTTCCTAAAGCGCTTTAGTTTTTTCAAAATCGAGGAAAGTCTGAAAATTACCATTTTGGCTTCCCGCCGCCATCAAAAAAAGGGTAAAATGGTGCATTTTCTTTTCGCTCGTACAGCTAAACGCGGTAATGTTTACCGATGTACTTTAAACAAATCATAACACCATTCCTGCTCTTTCCAAAACTGTAGTTTATTTTTGAAAAGCTTTTAAATTTTATATCTTTCTAGCTGTTTTATCTACCCCGCTCTAAGCGCTTCAGCGGATAAGCAAATTTTAGCTAATTTGTAAACCATAGAAAGCCCATTGGTACATTGAATTTCAAGCCGAAACTACGATGGTCGTTAAGCTTATACTTCATATTATGCTGTGTGAAAATTTCTTCCGCGGCCCGACAAAAGTGTCCCGTTGAGAGACGGAAACGATGAGTCAATTTTGGCAACGCGACCAATTTGTACTGCAAACAAACGTTACTATAAATAAACCCAACATCAATCAAAACTCAGCTCAGAAAACCTTCTGCAGTTCAACATCAGACATCATACCCATTGTAAGTTAAAATACTTTTTGTTTTGATGAAAAAACATCCTACCTTTGGGTATTCGTCGTAAAATAGATGCTAAAAGAAGAACCTTTGATTCTAGCTTTCGTTTTCCGACACCGAATAAATTACATCTCAACCACAGGTCAAAAAGTCAATGCAATCATCTGTTCGTCACAGTAGGGTCGTATTTGAGTATTTCCCTCCTTGTACTGCAAAATAACATGTTTTATAGCAAGGAAATTAACTTATTATCTTGAAAAGCTAACATTCGTGGTACTTTAAGCGTTCTTAAAAACAAACATCTGTTTCCACTCGCTTACATTTGCGTGACAAGAATTCGCTTGCTGCTAAAGCGGCAAACTGTATCGAAAAGATAAAATGCAGTTTTCAATAGATTAAAACTGCTCATCGTAGGGAATATATTGCAGAATTTGCGTTGAATAGTTACTGGCAGCGAGGAGGACTTAAAGTCCTAAAAATAAAACAGTGACAGACTTAAGTGAAAGCCAGTCATTTGAAATTAATTTCCAGCCAGTCTGTCCAACTGAAATACCCTTATTCTGAGAAAACACAACAAAGTCTAACATGGTTAAACTTACCAAGGTGGTTGAAGGATGATCAACTTGACTATTAGTATTCCGGTAAAATAATAGGAATGTGTTTCTTGCCTAGCTAGTACTAAAACATTTAAGACGGCCATGTCAAAGAGCCTGTCGTGACAAAATGTGTTTAGCGTGATTGGGGATTGGGGCGAACGCCGGGGAGTGGGTAGGGGTAAGGGGAAGGTAGGGCTTTCGGAGAGAAAAATATGCAGGTGTTACACTAAAGGCTACATTACTGAAATGATATGAATAAAGAAAGTTACAATGCACATTGATATTTTTGTCTGTATTCCCGTTGTTATTTTTATAATAACGTTAATCGACAATGATCCCTTAACCAGTGATATGAACAAAATTTATATTTTAAAAAATGTATTTGTATACATATACTCTGCCAGACTAACTGTTTTACTGTAACCTGAATCGAAAGTAAGAAATAATGTGTATAAAATCATTTCTCTTTCGTAAAACCCTTCCTGTTGCGATAATATTTGTTTTTCGGCCCACGGCATTAGCTTTACAAATCAATCTTGCAGTGTTATTGTGTGGTCTTTTTAAATTTACTCCACAGAGCAACTACAACAATCTACTAATTCTTAAAGAAGAGAAATGTAGGGTACATTCCTCCGTACTGGTGGAGTTGATGCTTGAAGTTCCAAGGCAACCCCACCTTTTATATTTCCTCAAGAGAAAATAAGGAAACAGAGAGGGACACTGAGGGCGTTGGTTGGGATATGTCAATTCTACAAAAGTTATTTATATACTGGCTTTTCAACGGGTCTGTTTCCCGAAACGTCCGCATAAATACCATTTCCCTTGTTTTTCGAAGTCGTTTTCATCGACAAAACGTAACACCACTTGGTCCGCCATTACAAGCAAAATTTTGAATGGATCTTCAAACGCCATATCGAGGTTGCCTTTATGCGGACGTCCGGAAAACAGACTTCCGTTCCAAAATTGCCATCTAAAAATAACTTTACCGAACTTGACAAATCCCAAAGCCTAGACTGACAGTGTCCATCTCTGCCCCCTATTTTCTCTCGATTTCCTGCTTTAAACTAAGGCACACAGATCGTACTGATCGACAGCAATAGGGTGGGTGATATGAGGGGAGGAAAGCACAGTGTCTCTGGCTGTAGAGAAGTCCACTAGATCTTCTACGGAAAGCACATCTTGCTCCGTCACCTGCACCTTTTGCTGACACGCTTTCGCTGCCAAACGAGAGAAGAAGGATGAAATTTGCTAGGCAAACAACCTCTCACCATTTGGGCCCTCGAGCTCGACGCATGCCTTTGGCGACAACATCGGGATCTAGTTTCTTCCCGGTGCCTTGACCGATGTCAAACTTGGCGTTTAGGTAAGACGTAGGTAAAACATTGCCTGACTTTGAATTTATTATTCCTTGGAATAATCAATTGCACAATTTCGAGTTTGGCGATGGGGAACTAAATGTGGTATGGCGAGCGTAGGGCATTGTTTCAGGAAAGCGATTTGTGGTGGACAAAAATACAGCTCAGTAGCTTTACGTTTGTTATTTTATGATTTTAAAAAGGTAGTATGTTGGTATAAAGGGCTCTATGACTGTTTTATTTACGAGAAAACGAATTTTGAGATGAAATTTCATACAGAAACGTCTTTATAAATTCAAAGTCAAGCAACGTTTTACCCTAGGGTGTACAAGGGAAGGCACTCCAATGACATTTCAATTTTTCGCACTCTGTTATTTAAATTACTCATTCTTTACCATTGGTATAGTAATTTAATCCAAAGTTGTTATTTTATCTCAGATGTAAACTAAAGTTGGTTCTCCGCTCCGTTTTCAAACGGTCATTTTAAAACGATATCCACGGTCAGGCAGCCTAGGCAAGCCAGCACAGAAACAACCGATGTTCCTCAAGTTCGTAAGACTCCTGCTTTGCCCAGTACTGGAGATTTGTTCTCGTGTCCACAAGAGGGCTGTGTACGTGTGTTCATACGACTCTACTATGGAACGGCACCTTTCCCTGGAAGCCTGCGAGCTGTCCCCTAAAAAGTATTGCATCTTACACCTTGCAAAACACGAGTACGCCTCTCACCTTCAGGAAGGTACAGGCCTTGTGCCTTCGTTACAAGTCCCCGCCTCGTATGTGTCAGCGGACCACGACCAAGGCTACAACGACGACTGGGCCTGAGGCTGAAAGATTTAGGGACGCGCAGAAGTCTTAACTGGCACCGGGAAGAAAGTAGACCCCGATGCTGCGCCAAAGAAATGCTTCGAGCTCGCGGTCCAAATGGTGACAAGCTGCTTGCCGTAACGGAAATTCTATCTGCCCACCAAAATTTCATCCTTCTTCTCTCGTTTGGCAGCGAAAGGTTGTCAGCAAGAAGTGCAGGTGACGGAGCAAGATGTGCTCGCGGTAGAAGAGCAAGTTAACTACTCTACAGCCAGAGACACTTTCCCTCATATCACCCACACTATTGTTGTCGATCAGTACAATCCGTGTGCCTTCGTTAAAAGCAAGGAAATATAAAAGCTAACTGTAGGGTTGCCTTGGAACTTCAAGCACCAACCCCGCCAGTACGGAGGAATGTACCCTACATTTCTCTTCTTTAAGAATTAGTAGATTGTTGTAGTTGCTCTGTGGAGTAAATTTAAAAAGACCACACAATAACACTGCAAGATTGATTTGTAACTGGCTCGTGCCGTGGGCCGAAAAACAAATATTACCGCAACAGGAAGGGTTTTACGGAAGAGAAATGACTTTATACACATTATTTCTTACTTTCGATTCAGGTTACAGTAAAACAATTAGTCGCAGAGTATATGTATACAAATAGATTTTTCAAACTATAAATTTTGTTTATATCACTGGTTAAGGGATCATTGTCGATTAACGTTATTATAAAAATAACAACGGGAATACAGACAAAAATATCAATGTGCATTGTAACTTTCTTTATAATTATTCGTATCATTTCAGTAATGTAGCCTTTAGTGTAACACCTGCATATTTTTCTCTCCGAAAGCCCTACCTTCCCCTCACCCCCACCCACTCCCCGGCGTTCGCCCCAATCCCCAATCACGCTAAAACAAATTTTGTCACGACAGGCTCTTTGACATGGCCGTCTTAAAACTTTTAGTACTAGCTAGGCAATAAACACATTCCTATTATTTTACCGGAATACTAACAGTCAAGTTGATCATCCTTGAACCACCTTGGTAAGTTTAACCATGTTAGACTTTGTTGTGTTTTCTCAGAATTCAGTTGGACAGACTGCCTGGAAATTAATTTCAAATGACTGGCTTTCACTAGTCTGTCACTATTTTATTTTTTGGACTATAAGTCCTCCTCGCTGCCAGTAACTATTCAACGCAAATTCTGCAATATATTCCCTACGATGAGCAGTTTTAATCTATTGAAAACTGCATTTTATCTTTTCGATACAGTTTGCCGCTTTAGCAGCAAGCGAATTCTTGTCACGCAAATGTAAGCGAGTGGAAACAGATGTTTGTTTTTAAGAACGCTTAAAGTACCACGAATGTTAACTTTTCAAGATAATAAGTTAATTTCCTTGCTATAAAACATGTTATTTTGTAGTACAAGGAGGGAAATACTCAAATACGACCCTTGTGTGACGAACAGATGATTGCATTGACTTTTCGACCTGTGGTTGAGATGTAATTTATTCGGTGTCGGATAACGAAAGCTAGAATCAAAGGTTCTTCTTTTAGCATCTATTTTACGACGAATACCCAAAGGTAGGATGCTTTTTCATCAAAATAAAAAGTATGTTAAGTTACAATGTGTATGATGTCTGACATTGAACTGTAGAAGGTTTTCTGAGCTGATTTTTGATTGATGTTGGGTTTATTTATAGTGACGTTTGTTTGCAGTACAAATTGGTCGCGTTGCCAAAATTGACTCATCGTTTCCGTCTCCCAACGGGACACTTTTGTCGGGCCGCGGAAGAAATTTTCACACAGCGTAATATGAAGTATAAGCTTAACGACCATCGTAGTTTCGGCTTGAAATTCAATGTACTAGTGGGCTTTCTATGGTTTACAAATTAGCTAAAATTTGCTTATCCGCTGAAGCGCTTAGAGCGAGGTAGATTAAACAGCTACAAAGATATAAAATTTAAAAGCTTTTCAAAAATAAACTACAGTTTTGGAAAGAGCAGGAATGGTGTTATGATTTGTTTAAAGTACATCGGTAAACATTACCGCGTTTAGCTGTACGAGCGAAAAGAAAATGCACCATTTTACCCTTTTTTGATGGCGGCGGGAAGCCAAAATGGCGATTTTCAGACTTTCCTCGATTTTGAAAAAACTAAAGCGCTTTAGGAACTTTTAATTGTATTTTCGAAAATAATTCATTAAAGGGTTTATTTAGGCAAAATATGAAGAAATCGAAAATTTCACAACTGGCGCCGGGTTTTCGATATTTACAGACACTGGCTCTTAAGTGTCATCGGGACACCTCCAAGATCGAATTTGAATTTGGATGTGTTGGTCTAATTTTTGAACTCAACCCACACATGACACCGCACCAGGAGTCGAACCCGGGCGGGCCACATTGCTGCGAGGCGAGCACTCTCACCACTGCGCCATCCCTGCTCCCCAAAAAAGAAAAAGATACTTCACAGTTTAGAATCCAGGTCACTGAGTCCAAAGACGGACGCAAGGCTTAATATCTTCAGTTGTGTCCTCAAAAGATATCTTTAAAAAAATAAAATTAAAATAAAATAAAATTACTGATGAACAAAAATGAACAAAAATAACTTCACTGAAGTAATTCAAACTAAGTTTCAGTGGTACTATCCACATTATAAAGCTGTAACATAATATAACACTATTTTTTCTTCGTTAATATCGATATTAGCGTTTGTATTGCGGTACAAGATTGATATTTTCTTAAACGGTGTTAGACATGGAATTTAGGAAAGGGAAATGCCAACAATTTTGCGGAACCCTGTCCCAATAAGCTTTGTAACCCAGAATCATATTAAGTGTATTCATCCTATGAAAATTGAAATTATAAGTGAAATTTGCTTTACTTACAGGCATTCAGTGTGTAATACTTAAGAAGGATTCAATTCATTTTATTGCAAAGCAATCAGCAAACACTTCAATCTTTTGCCAGTCTTATTTTCGTGAAAGTTTCTTGATCGGTCGCATGGGCGACACTTCAACCAAAATAAGGAAAACATGTTCTCTTGGCAATTTAGATTGCACAAAAAGATCACGAATATTACTTCACTAGATAATAATTCTCGGTTTTTTATCGATTCTTCCACTGTCATGCCAACGTTACACTGACAAAACATAGACACCCCAGATTCCATGTCGACAACTAAAAGTTATTATATATTCAGAGTCCACAAACTAGTGACTGAATCATCAAGAGTTTCAATCTATGGATATCCGTTAACAAACATGAATTATCATTGGGAAATAAATTGAGATAATCCTAGCTACCGGACTAGAACATTAGCATACATATACAGATTGAAATAAATTGGAATTGGAATTTTGTAGTGGCATCTCCACAGGGAGGCTATTCGTCCATCGATTCCAGTTCGAACTTGGGAATGTTGATTTTTGTGAAGAAAACCGGGAGAAAGGACGAGAACCAACAACAAACTCAGCCCACATATGACACCGGGACCGGGAATCAACCCGAGCCACACTAGTGGGAGGCGAGTGCTCTCACCACTGGGCCATCCCTGCTCCTTCAAGTATATATTATGTGAAGTGGTAACCTACATTGTTAATGTCTGTTGAAAAAGGATATCAACGTTAAATGCTTCCGTTCCGATTGCCTTTATAGGATTGTCTGATAACATTCTTGATAAAAGAAAAAAATAAGACACAATCAAGTGGTTTGTAAAATAACAGCAGCAGCAACAACAACAACAACAACCTTTGGCCAATTAATATGTTCCAGCGTTTTTTTGCCAGACTAAGACAACGCAGATCTATTCATCAAAGTCTTACGTCTTAAGAGTCCTTTCAAGCCAATGTATGATGCAAAGGGAGCACTCCCTCTCCCCATGAGATTTTCTACATTTTATTTATTTATTTATTTATTTAATTCTTTTGCGTGCCCGCTGTTTTCAGAGGTTTTCCCTATTCCACGTGGAATCGGTTGCGACGGTTACGGGATACGTTGTCAATTGTAACATACGGCACAAGTAGAGTAGTAGGGTCGGAGTTAGCCTTTTTTCTGGGCAGGGATGTCATTAGCGTGCACAAGAATAAATTAACTAGGTGACGCCATAGGCTATTGTCTTGATCTCGTGAATAAAATGCGGTGGAATCTCATTAATGTGAGGTGGAATACGTTATCATGGATGACGTCATAGGCTATTGTCTTGATCTCATGAATGACATGCGGTGGATTCTAATTAGTTAAGAAGGAATACCAATAAGTTTCTTTCTTACACAATAAGAACACGAGGAACAATTGACTTGCCCAAACTTGCCCAATTACTTTTACAAAACCCCATTGGTGTGGAGTACATTAAAGTACAACCGCTTTGACAGGTTTTTAACTCGTTTGGACGAAGCATTCTGGTTGGCTGCCATAGCTTCTATTGTTTGAAGTTTTAGCAAGCGCCAACTCGCATCTCTTTGTGATTCAAAATCACTGAACCGTGACGTTCTTGTGCAAGCTTCTATTTCACGCCGATTTCAGACAAGCATTGTTATTTAACAATAGAAAACTATTTTCTGTTCACTGATTCATAAATTGTGCATGTCAATGATGGCGACAACAAACCAACTACACACAGATTTTAAGAGAAAATTTTACTTCAATCGCTCAGCTAGTACAAAGCAAAGTCCTTAATACACAATTAATCGTCCTCTTCTTCTACCTGAGGGTAAAAAGTCTTGTTTGCTTATTTCCGTTTGTAGATTGTAACAGCTCCACAATCAAAACATCTCATGATTTCTTCCTTCCTATGTTTTCGGCCTATAGGAATATTGTGACTGGATACAGGCAAGTTTCACGGTTATCATGCCCAAAGCACTTGGCACATTTCATGACCGCAGTGTGATAAAAGCCTTCGCAGTGTTGACACGGATTTGGATCCTGTTTTGCTGTATGACTGTTGCACTTTCAGAGTCGCTATTCTCGGTCTCCATTTCGCTTTCGGCTTCCATATAACTGTTTTCAGTCTCTTGGGACTGACTATTCTCAGAAGCTGTTTCCTCTTCTTCTTCACTGTCTGTAGATTGTTCCTCGTTGTTTTCGGAGCCTAATTGTCTCGATAATCCTTTTATTTCTCTAACAAATCTCTAAGAAGTTTCTTGTCCTAATTCAAACGCTTATCGACTCCCAGCTCTTCCAGTCCATGTAGGAAAGTGTTGATCACACGAGGTTTGGCTACATCACTGTTATTCGGAAGTAACACATGTTCAACTAGTTCTGAGATGTACGTAACTGGAATAAAGCGTTGATGGTGGAGTCATTGCCCAAGAGGTGTCCAAAACAAGATACCTAGTTAAGAAGCTCGCTTTCTGAGAACGGCTTGGGAAAGATTGTCCAAAACATTTTTGATGCGAGGTTCCTCTTCATCACTCTCTTAGCAGAAAAGCGGAAAAAGTGACTATAAATAGATCGAAAACCTGATTTCTTTCAACGAAACAGCGCAAACATCAATCGGCATAGATCTGCCAATCACAAATAACTTTCTCTCCGGACATTAAACTTTGTTCACTGAGATTTTTAAGCCATCAATCCAAAACTGAATAAAGAGAATGTTAATGACATTTCTCTGGAGTTTATACCAGCTTTCTTATAAAACTTCCAAGATTTCTAGCCGCAGAAACATGATACTCCTCTGAAGTTCTCCCGGGAAATTTCCAACAAAGTCAGTTCTCCCTCTTTTTTTCGATGGGCCATTTTATTTTCCACCTTGGTAGCCTTTTCTTCTAGTCACCAGTTTTTTTATTCTGTTCACCGTTGTGTTGGTCGCTAAACTTTAAAAGGGACTTTTGTTTGACGGTGCAAAAATCCAAAACAGACGTGCAGACACTGAAGTGAAATAAGCTGCAGGCCGATTTATTTCTCAGAGATGCCTGACAAGGCTTTGCTCCAAGAGGAGAAAACTTTGGTCTAAGATTCCTATACATCTTTTTCCGCGAGTGCGCGACGCCATTTTTGTCACGATAGGTGGCGTGTTCTTCCCCTCTAGCCAAAAGCGTGCAAGAATGTATTTTGTAACGTAAGAACCTCGATGGTTCTTTACTACTCGTTACATGGCGTCATGAAATGAGCTAATGCTAGTACGACACAGTCTTTTATGGTTTTGATGATGAAAACAATACAGTTGTGGAGGAGATGAGGGAGAATAAAATTGTGGTGGAGGTGGCGGCGGCAGTAGTGAATCAAAGAATTGTGGTGGTGGTAGTGGTGAAAACAATAGAATTGTAGCGGTGGTGGTTGTGGTGCAAACCATAGAATTGGGGTGGTGGTGGTGGTGGAAACAATAGAATTGCAGAGGTGATGGTCAAACAAAAGAATTGTTGAAGTGGTGGTACAGTCTATATAAATGGGAAACATTAAACTTTTTATCAGTTTGAGTTTGGCTTTTATTGAGTTAACATAAGCTGGTTCTGTGATGTCTGTCCAAAGAGTTTTTTGATGAAATATAGTATGCAAAGGCACATGAGTAGTAAACACGGTAACCCCGTTTTCAGCCCAATGTATAGTGTGCCAAACTCTACAGAAAATTTTCAGCGCTTTCGCTTTGTACATCCCTTTACTTGCGTAATTGCTGGCGAGACCAGAGCGGGCAAGACGGTCTGGGTGAAGTCTTTGCTGCAGAAGGCTGAAGGGGTAATTCACTCACCCCCTGAGAGGATAGTTTGGTTCTATCCACAGTGCAGCCCACTTACATGGAATTGATGGTAACGGTGCCAAACATAGAATTTTTCAAAGGCATTCCTTCTGAGCTTGACAGAATTCTTTTTTGGCATCAACAAACGCAACTTGATGGTGATCGACGATTTCATGGAACATGTGGGCGGAGACAAGACAATCGTCAACCTGTTTACTAGAGGTTCTTATCTTCGCAACCTCAGCGTCATTTATATCGTGCAGAATGTATACCATCAAGGAAAGAATATTAGCGATTTTCAAATGAGCGATTTTCACCCTTGCAATCTTTCCAAGCTTGTATTTTGGTTGTGTTTTACCCTTTTGGTTGTTTGTCTTTTCTAGGGTTACCATATACCGTGAAATAGTTTTATATGTAATATCACGTAATTTGTTCATTCTGTCACTACTGAGAGCTAATATTTCACTCACATTATTTTTACAGGATTATTGAAAAAAGTTCGATGTAGAATGTTTTTTATTCCATTAGCGTTCAGGTACCTAGAAGTTAAATTAACACAAGAACTGTAAGGATAACTTTGTGGTGAAGATTTATTAAAGAGCAAATTCAATGTTTTGTACATTGAACCATTTTTTAGAATTCTCCAGGAGTTCTGCAGATCTCCAGAAGTCAACAAACAAAAATTGGTGAAATGACATGTAACACTTTAGCGAATTGTTTTCGGTGAGAACATGCGTTATTTTGGTATTATGGGGAATGCCATCTTAAAACAGCTATTTCCAGCAGCCATGTAACTCGATCGTTTACCACTTTGCAGGAGATGGATTTTTTTCTCCTAATCCACACATCTCGAATCGACAAAACGAGATCAGGGATAATGCACTTTTAGTAGGTAAGCAAGTAAGTCATCCAGCCAGCCAGCCAGCCAGCCAGCCAGCCAGTCAGTCAGTCAGTCAGTCAGTCAGTCAGTCAGTCAGTCAGTCAGTCAGTCAGTCAGTCAGTCAGTCAGTCAGTCGGTCAGTCGGTCAGTCGGTCGTTCAGTCAGTCAGTCAGTCAGTCAGTCAGTCAGTCAGTCAGTCAGTCAGTCAGTAGTTTCTTTTTGTGAGTGAGCTATTCTTTTCCAACCACCCTCTACTCCTGCCACAGGAATGTACCACTGTCCACTTGTGTCGTTCCTTATCCGACTGGTTGGTTTAAGAGCTGGGGTACCAATGGGAGGTTAACGGTTTCGGAAACCTAAAGGCTGACAGAAATGCGGTTGAAAGGCTTTGAGATGGCCAACAAACAATAAAAGTAAAATATTTCATTGGCTATTTATTGTCATTTTTGGATTCCTGTCTACATTATCGATCAAGTTCCATACAAATCGTTATATATTCACACTAAGGAGGTCTGCTTGTGAGCCTGGGTCTCCTGTGCAACACTCGCGAGATGACATCCGTAGGAGAGTCATTTTTTCTTGCCGCAAATTTTTTTTAGTTTTGTGATTTTTGTTCACGTCTTTGACTATTTTATTTAACGCCGCCGTTTTTCTTTCAGTCATCATGAAAACACTTTATGGTAGACATCACTCCCATTTTTTGCCTACCCAACTATCGTGGTGGTTTTGGTTCTTGGCATCCAAGTGAAAATTAAAACGACGACGAGGACTATTCTTTCTTTCCATCAAATCATATTATCATCCCCAATTGAGGAATTATGAGCTACTAAAACATGCAATTTCAAAGCGTCGTTCTTCAACCCAATGCTACGCGAAGGCCAACCCGTGTTTTCACAAACTTAATTATTCACTGTAATGCATTTTAATAATCTTGAACGCAAAAGTTTCTATAATATTATGAAACAAAATGTCATAATACGAAACGTACACTTCCCCCAAGAGACCACTCTTGGAAAAGGTCTGGTTTGATATTAATGTTATCTCGTTGTTCCACAAATACCTAGAAATCAATGAAAAAATATATATATATACATATATATATCTTAGTGGAAAGTGACATCTAGAGAAGACAAATATGCCAAAATGATTTTTGTTCACGTTCAGTTTCAATGACAATTATATCGAATTCATCAGTAGGATTTTATATTTCTCTAATACCCAGTGACAAGGCTCACCTAGCTCCACTCTACCTAAGGGGAAAAACACTGGATGCAGATCGGTCAATCCTGGATTTTTGGTTTTCGCATGCAAAACTCCCTCTCCCCGCCACCAAATAAGGAGAGGGAGGTGAGTACTTCTTGACAACATTCTGTTTGCAAACGCACAGATTTTGTAAAATTGGAAGATTGGAGAATGTATTCTCGGGAAGATTTTCAATTTTGTTTGAGCTCAGGTCCCTGAAAAAGAGAAAACACAGAAGAATTTCATGTCATTCTGAACACTTCATACAAAAAGGAAAGTAGAAATAATCCTATTCAGATCGATTTTCTTGGAATCTACTGAGACTAGCGACAGTAGTAATTACTCAGTAGCGAAACAGTTATTTTACTTTGTTAAAGGTTTGACCACGTTTGGTCTTTTCCATTTTGAACACTAGGCGCCATTTTGAACCGTTGATTACAATAACAGGTCAATGTTCTTTATTTTAAACCCCGGTTAACTGGTGAATCGTGCTGAAGGTGCGTTTTTGCACGATGTCAAGGAAATAAAAAATGACTATGAAGGTCCTTTGTGTCAGTTTAGCGTAATATGTCGGCTCACATGTTTATCGTATGCTTCTATCGTGACTAAAAATCACAAAAGTGATGTTGAATTGTCAACACCATTAACAAGCATGAAACAAACTCTAAATTTTTATTGATGGACCTAAAATGTACTTTCTTATTGAATTTTACATTAAATTGCATTTTAGGTGTTACTATAAAGTAGCCCAGCCTTTTCCTTTGTTACATGGCAAGACAGGGATTCATATGATGTCCTGGCCTGAACAGATTCCTTCCGTTCGGTCCCATCCTAATCCCTCAACCGTTTTCAGAACTCATGGACGGTCAACTTTTGATAGGGTTTCTCGACGTTCTGCGTGATTTGCGTGACACGCGGCTCTGCGTTAACTTTGTCTAAATTCAGTCCACCACCTATGTTCTTCGTATTGGAACTACTGTTTGTTTGTCAAGACATGAGTCTTTCATCAAATGTAAGTTTCCTTTATCCACAAAATTTCCATTCGAAATCGGTTAAAACTAGCGTTTATGAACACGATTGAAATAGTTTTATTACCCTATTTATTTCTCCTGTAGACTGATGTTAACTACTTTGTAGCCAATTCGGCTATAATAATTTCCGTCTTTTTGCTTCGCGAAGCGACCAAAGCGCTCCTTTTTGTCTACATTTCTAAATGGGCACGAGCGCTGTTAATAAATTCCCGCGGCTGAAATCTATTTTTAGGAAGAAGCTTACGTGCTTTTTTGTTCTTTTTTTTTTGGGGGGGGGGGGGGTCTCAGCTGAGAGTCAAATAAATACGTGATGTCAAAATCCGTTTGCTTGGCCTTCGAACAGTAGGAAAATGTTCAAGTTCAGCTTGCTATTTCAAAACCTGCTCGCTTCCCAGTCATTTGTACTCAGACAAGCTGGTTAGGAATCAAAATATTCTCCAACAAAAACCAAATCTTCGGCTTGGAAATTACAAAGGAAAACGGAAATCAGCTAAATATGCGAGGGAATTCGCGAAACAAGCCAAGTTGAGTTCATTGCGGCCCTGAGTCAGTCCTGTGTATAGTTTTCACGTTGATGTGCTTGTATGGGAAATTTATATCACGTGTAAGTAAACACAGCACTGCAACGCAGATAAAATCCTGCCAAATCTCAGATCCCTAAACAAAGCCTTCGAAGCATAATTAAATATTCCCTAGTTTCTCGTGATGAAATAAAAACACTTCACAGCCCGCGGGATGTTCTCCCACTTTTACGCCCTAGGTGTATGTGCCGCTGTTCATGGCACAGGTTAAGCATTTGTAGAGTCCCAACAGCTAAACCCCACGCAAAACCTCACACAATAACCCCACCCTCCTGGCTGGAAAGCGATGCAAACACTTCAAAGCAGTACGGAGAAGGTACTCCGATTTATAGCGATTTATAGCGGGACAAAGGCCCGCAGAGCAGAGCACCATACTTATAGAAAAATATATATCCATGCGAGTCAATTTTGATGGTCATGGAGTCACATGACCGCACGACGTCCCTCGAATCATGCTCCATGTAAAATGTTCAAAGAGTCTCAATAGTCCCGCGCGTTTACGTACTGGAGAAAATGGCGGACTTCCCTCGAAATTTTAAAACGCTTACCACCTTTTTTGAGGCTTCAAGTAAAAAGACATTTTACCACATTTAAGACGGAGCAATAACCCTTCACTGAACATTGACAAGAAAGAATGCGGATCGCCCGTTATCACAGGAGAAATTTGATCTGAAGTCAACTATGTGGCCGGTACGAACAATTTTCAAAACGGTAATTTTGCATTCTTGGAATGAGGACTTTCCTTTTAATAGCTCATGGTGAAAAGGAAAAGACCTAAAGAAGTGCTTTAAACTAGACGGCGCATATAGAAGAAATAGGAGAGCTTGAAGGCAAGAAATCCTTGTCCAAGGACATACTTGGTCTTTCAAAGGAGATCTGGAAAGCAACAGACCACTCGAGCAGTAGTCTTTCGTTTAGATTTTCAAGGACGAATCAGTTCACTTCAACGGAAAGGAAATGGCATATTTGATTATGGATTATGGTCAAAATTAGCGAGTTTACATGTTTAAGATAATTTTCTTGATCTGTTTGAACAAATTTTAAACACTTGTTCAAAATAGCCGTGAAATTTATTCCCGCCTCGAGCTAAATCGCTTGCTGGTAACTTTTTCTTGAGACGAAAATAAAATGCTTTTTGGCTTCCCAGGCAAATAAGTGCTGATCAAAATAATTGTTTTTTTTTCCTTTATGGAGGCTTGCTGCACATTTCTTCTGTATATATAATATTAACGTATTGAACAACTGAAAAGTCGCTTAGTCGCCAATAATTTTCGGATCTGATCGTGAGTGAAAGAAACTCTTAGCGGTCAGCTTCGCTTGCAATAGGTGAGTTTTCATAAGCAACGACTAATAGTCCATGGGCCAGACCAAATTTTCTTACCAGTTTTAGGGACAAATTATGAGTAGGTCATTTTAAAGAATGTACGGATGTACGGAAGTATTGCAAAAAATAATGATAGCCATCCCCACTGCGTAGCTTCATGGTCTATTTTTTTAACTCAAAATCTCCAAAATTACCCTCCGACGTGGAAACGAGGCTCAAACAAATAACGTCCCAAATACGGATTCATTTCAATTCAAGGTCTTCGATAACAAGCACGAAAAACAGACAGACGATGTGGTTATTAATATTTTCGCAGTGTTTATTTTGAAAACGAGCTTTTTACGACATTTACAAAAAATAAAATGATCTGCACGATTTGCTATGCATTGTGGGTAACCAGAATATGGCGGTGTACATGGCAGGTACAGTAATTCTCTTGGTTTTTCGCCCAATTCTTGCATTTCTAATTAGCAAAAGGCCTCGATAAACCCTCCTTACATACAAAAACTCCAAGAACATTTTGAAGGGATTTTGTTACCAGAGATGGAGCGAATACTGCCAGTGATTCTAATTCTGCCAGTAATTCATTCATCGCGATCTAGCGTTTGAGGACAATGAGACTGACTTAGGCTCATATGGTTTGCCGTTATACTTCGCTACTAAAAAGATGGATTATTCGGTCCTCTAAAACCTAAAGTACTATTCGGAAATATTTTTCGGTAAATCAGTTAGACTTCCATATGAAAATGCAGCCTGAGATTGCAAGAGATGAAGCCGATGTACAGTATTTACTGTCAACACTGGAGGGCTGGGTGAACCCGTTTCAGAGCCAAGGGCAAGACCTCATCTGTCTGTCCACAGGAAAGGTAGCCTCTGAGGATGTTGCTCGTGATCTTGAAGCCAAAGATCTGAGCGAAAGAGCCTATCGAAAGTTTACCGAGGAAAGGCTGCAGGCTAATCTCCCGAAAGTAAGATTTCACGATACAATGTCAAAGGCAAAGCTAAAGACATTCGGTCACATAAACTAGAGTGGAGCTCCGAAAAGGAACCGCCAAAGAGATTGTACTAAAGGCCGACCGTCCACTGTTTGCACAGATGATTGCTATGGCAAAGGCAAGGTAACTCAGCATGAAAGAGGTACTCTTCCATCCACTGGGTACGCTACCGTGGTCTCTGGCCGCTTCTGATGGCTCCCTCAAGAGCGAAATCTTCACTGACAAAAGAGTTACACAAAGATGCTCCGGCGGTTGAAAATCTTCCACTCCAGTCGGCTTGCATTATCGATGGTATAGCATTGGTCCAAAGGACCATTTAGAGAAGTTACAGTTATGCTGCTGGCCATGGTCCTATGTAAAGGCGCTAGCAGCACCTGGATCGATGCTGTGTTTAATGACTACCGAAAGTTATCGATAGAGAATGCAGAAAGGGAGAAGAGGGGAGCTGAGATGGGCAATGAATACAGAGAACATGCAGCAACTGATACACTTCATTGTTGACGAATGGCAGAAGGAACATTGCAGTGTCAAGCTTGCAGGGAAGAAGTTGTACACCACAGCAGGAGACGAGTGCTATGAAATCTCGTCAGATGGTTCAGTACTGTGCCAAGAGCTGAGGTCTACACAATAGGAGGTAGAAACAAGGCTACTGCTACATACATATCATGCAGGAAGAAATGGCTGCGCTACAGTCGTGATTTCATCTGACGATACTGATGTGTTGGTGCTCTGCCTTGCGTTCAAGAGTCTCATTCCCTCGACAGTGTATATGAAGTGCGGAACACAGGTCTGAACAAGGTATATCGACATCACAGACGTTGTTCAGCGCCACGGTTCAGAGCTGTGCAGATGTCTTCCTGGCTTACACGCTTTTACTTGTTGTGACATTGCAAGTGCCTTTTCCGGGTAAGGAAAACTGTCTGCATTGAGTTTGACGAAGCGACACGTGAAATTCAGAGAGCTATTCCAAGCGCTTGGTACTGAGTGGGAAGTATCGGATGAGTTGTTTACACGCCTCCAAGAGTTCACCTGCTTCATGTACAGGTCAAATCCGGGAACCACTGATGTAAATGACCTGCAGTACCGTCTCTTCTGCACCAAGAAAGGAGACCTTGACTCCAACCAGCTACCACCATGTGTCGACGCTCTGCGTAAACACTGCGACCGGGCCAACTACCAGGCCCTCCAGAGCTGCCCGCACATACCTTCTCCAGTTGGCCATGGGTGGCGTCTTGAGGAGGGCAGGCTGATAGTTAACTGGATGAGTGAGGAGCCAGCGCCTATGGATGTGTTGGAGTTGTTTCGTGCCGACGGAGGCTATCGCCGAGACTGACGACACGACGAAGATGATGATTAGACACATATTAACGTCAAGAAGAAACGTAATAAACACGACTTAAGTAAAGCAGAACAGATCTTGCACTGAACGATTGTAGTAAAGTGAAGGATTCCCTTACTAGTATAACTGTTGCCATGATAATGAAGAGAAAATTACGATTTTGAGAATATATTCTATTCATAAATCATATTTATAGCTGAAAGCCTTAATTAACACGTTATGAAATGTGACCAAAGAAATTTCCTAAATGGCTTGCACAAACGTCGTTTTTTCACCAAGACGTCATTTCATTCTAACTTTCAAATGCTAAAGAAACTGAAGTTTAGTAAGTTACAGGCTAGAATACGACTAGAACTGTGAACAATTCTTACCAAAAGGCCATAGAGAGTAAATGTAGAGAGAGAATTAAAAAAGTAAACCAAATATCGAAAAACGAATATGGAGAAACCTTTCTTTTAAAGGAAAAGAAGATTCATTGCCATAGCAACCAAACAGAAACGTCTCTGTAAAGACATCTAAAACTCGAGACAACCTGTAGCATTTATTTATCGTATTTAAACCAGAGTCTGTTTACAATTTACAAAGTAAAACATTTTATATTGCAATAGTCAGCCAAGAAAAGTAATATTCTGTGATATTGGTGACGTCATTTGATCATGTGATTTACACAAGAACGCTATACCGTTAGCATGGCTATCATACATGAAATTAAAGTAGAGGGAAAAGGTATCTAAAAAGGTATGATAGCCTAATCCCTAAGAATGGTAACAAATTCAAAATTTTGGGGTCCTCGCCCATGGACTATAAAGAAAACAGCATTTAGAGCAACTTTATTTGTCCTCATAGTCGACCCTGAATAAAAAAAACGCTAAATTAGTCTCATTTTCAATGTGTTCTTTATAAATAAAAACGTGAAAACAGTGCATAAAAACAAAGCATGGACAAAATTTTTCAGGTGGCGCGCGTTCAAACCTCACAACTTCACAATTTGTTTCCATTTTTGTCTTTTTTTTTCTTTGTTTCTTTTCTTCTAATTTTTTTTGGTTACTGTTGTTTCGGTTTGATTCAGTTCGTATGCCCTTTCTGTCACGTCCTTCCTTTGTAAGGGATTTTTTCGTTATTCTCGCACATGGTATTACGCTTAAATAGTAAACCGAAACGCAGACCAAGGAAACACAGAGGGGAAATTTCTTGCTTGTCACGACAAATTTCAAACCGTACTCCGTTGTCATGTTAACGGATAAGGATCTCGTTAAACTTTAAGTTATACGTGTTTTTTTCTATTCTTGGTACAAGCTATTGTTTAACGCGATCTTTCTTATTTAAAGTGCCACTGGGACCAGAATTTTGGTATTCCATATTTTTACATTTTCGAACATAGTTTGTGGTTCTTAGCCACCAGCCAAATTGCAACTTATTACGACGACTAGAAGTCGCTTTTTTCGGACGGTTTTTGTCGAGATTTTGCGGCCGCCATTACTGGCCTTTGTTCCGGGAGCTGGCTTGCGAATGAACGGAAGTGACGTCAGAGGCTCACCTCAAACCTAGCGCCTTCACATGGTTACTTGCCACGGGAAAGGAAATTGTCCTCGAGGAAAGATTTCTTGCCAAGTGTTTGTTGCACGACTTTGAAATCTTCCTTGCTGCAGCAGTAATGACAGGTAGTACTTGTGTTGTACAATGCTACAACAATAAATCCAACCACCGAGCTGGCATTTTGCTTCATTGAAGCCCTGCGAGCGGACCCGCAATGGAAAAAAGGACAATGTTCGTACTCATACACATGTGCGAAATTCAACCCGAGAGGCATTTTGATCACTTCACGGACGAATTTCTCCAGAGGGCTGCTCGTGTCGCAAGATCCCAGAGGTCGATCATTCCATTGCCCATTCCAACTATATGGAAAAAAGAACCGGAAAAAAACATTATCTGCGCGAACAAGACGAAAGGTAACTTACCTAATCTTATAACGGAGTTGAAGTGATAGTTTGTTACTTTTTCAACGCATCCACCATTGTGCAAAACTGATTTTCTTTTAACGTATTTTGAAATTTATTATCGTCGTGGAAAACCCTTTCAGTTCTTCCGTCTGCTAGTGCGAAGAACCTCGGCGAATGCAATCCTGACCGCCGTGATTAAGCTGATATAGTTTGTACTTCTTATCTTTTCCTTTCTTTAATTCTGCGTGTGTAAATTTCAGAGCAGTAATCGCTTAGAAGCATGGACATTTATTTTATAACATACCATCCTGACTGTGGGGAAACTTTTCTATCTTTATTCCCTGTCGGTGAACAGTCGATTGACATTATTGTTCGGGCAGTAGCAAAACGTAGATTAGGTAATTACAACCTAAGAATTGAAAATGGAAGACATTCCACCCCTAAACTCCCTGAGCATCTGAGAATTCGTCAATGCTGCAGCTCAAATGAAGTTGAAAACGAAGTACACTTCCTCTTATCTTGCAATAGATATGATGCAATTAGAAAATCTTTAGTGGACGATATTATTAGTAAATATTCCGATTTCGATTCTTAAAATTGTATTTCTCTTAAATAGCATCGACGCTTTCACTTGTAAAAAATTAGGTTACTTCATTTACGAAGCTTTTGCATTAAGAATGGCTCAATAGACACAGGAATTGTAAATTAATCGATTTTGCAACTTTTTTTCTTTCTCTTGTCTATGTGCAATGGCATTTGTAATTGGGAATGCAAATAAAATGTTGTTGTTGTTGTTTGAGATAAAGGCTTTAATAGATCGGATCGTCGGTGTGTGGAAATTGAAGTTGGGAAAAAATATCACACACCACTATTTGCCTAAGGGTTTAACAATGTTATTTCTTTTACCTGTCATAGCAATCTAAATATCAAGTTATTATTTTTATGCAGCGAATAAGGCAAGCGAAAGCTTCGTTTCCTCGGCGGTCCGCATGTTGTTGTTGAGCAGCAGAAATTTTCCTTGTGACTTTTAATTTTGACTACAAATATTTAGATTCCGGTCACACAAGGCCTCCAGTTCTTGAAAAAAAAAGGTTTTCGTTTATTTCACTTCTTTCGTCTCAGAAAAAGAATTCTATAAAAACTGTTTAAAATATTTAGCAGCGCCAAGCACTTGTGTTTCAATGTGTTGAATGACCACTGTACTATGATAGACACGATAAGCTGCCTGCCAGCTGACTACAACAATTACGGTTTTTCAACAAAGTTTCCCAGACTATGCCAAGAATGGCCAAAAATCTCAATGCTTTTTTTATAATATATAAAGAACATAAACAACGGCAGTCAAAGTATCGCTTCTTTTATTTTCTCCCACACCAACAGTAACATCGATCGACCCATGATTGAGAATTCGCGAGCATCAAAGTCTAAAGTTTTCATAGGTGTTTTGTCTAAATTTCCACAGCTTAAAAGATCAATTCTTCCAATAGCCATGTCTATTTTGCTACAGGTTTACGGTGGATAAAAGTTACTCAACCTGCCTTGGAATGGACAACTTTATGATCGCTGGATAGCGGCTGAACAGCTGGCTGGATAGCGCTATCCAAGCTTTGAACAACCGAGATGAAGCGATAAATTTTATCCACCGGACAGCGACTTATCCGTTGAAAAAGAGTTATCCACTTTTTGAGCAACTGGGGCCTGAAATTCAATCATTGTCTAAGCATATTTCGCTTATGTTTTGAACTCCCGCCAAATAACTCATATAATATGGCGAGAAAAAACTTTAAAAACAGTTTGTTGACAAGATTATTAGTTGAAACCTCACATCAGTTCTTACATCGTGCGGTAAGAAAAATTCTTCATTTGCCGAATGAAACGAATCCTCAGAGGCTTCGGAAGCTAAAGACTGTTTCGAATCGTAGAAATACTCTTCGGAGGTTTCGCAGTCGACGGTAGACATCCTCAGTCAAAACACAAGGAAACGTGACTGAGGTGAGCCTCTGACGTCACAAGCTAATATATAGATTTAGCCAAGCCTAAAAGCGGAGCCCCCCTTTTTGTTTTGTCTGTTTTTTGCTTTTGTTTTTTGTTTTGTTTTTGCTGGCAGTTATTAATTTGTGAAAATACTCTCATCCAAGTCGTTTTATTAAAAAAAAAAAAAAAAAGAAAAAAAAGAAAAAAAATCTTGCTTCCGCTAAGTGTCGAACCCCGGTTCGTCGGCGTCAGTTGCCGGTATCTAGTCCACTAGGCCATGGGCGTTTGACATTGTTTTCGTGGTTAATTTTAACACTTATTTCTTTCTTCTTGACAAGCTGCCTATCAGCATGAAAATGCTGGTGTTTTTCCTGGCAAAATGTGTTCGAAACGCCGTAAAAACCATGGTTGTGGACAGAAAAAACCAAAAAGCACTAGCTCTGCTATATTTGGCATCGAAACCGCTGCGAAAAGCTGCGAACTCAAGCGGTGTGCCGACCAAGTTTGAACAGAACCGACGAGGCAAATTTGAACTTTTTGCCTGAACTTTATCGCCGAATTTCTTTCGCCTAGATTGAACTTTTCCCCTTCCACCAAAAAGACAACTGAGTGTTCTTTTGAACTTTTTTTTTCCACTAACAAATTTGTTTTTGACTTTTGTTGTCTTTGCTTGTTTTGCTACAACGCGGGTCAACATGCGATTTCGCGCCGAAAACACACGGGATTCAGCACAGGATTCTATCCAGTGTAGGAAGTGTATTGGTAGCCCTGTGGTGCGGACGGACGGACGTACGGACGGATGTACGGACGGATGTACGGACGGACGGTCACGTGACTTCTACGTCACTACCAAAATTTTTTGGTTTGATAGATTACCAAATTTCCTTAGCAATGGAGCTCCGCTGACGCGCTAGGGCGCTGGCTCCGCTATTAAATTGCGCAATCACCCAGGAACACGTTTTCAGTAGTGGCGGACGCATTTTACGCGACTTTGGAGCTAAAAAATAAATATTAGGATGGAAAGTTTGGTGTTCAGTTTTCTGGGGAAATATGAACACAACGCGATATTTTGCGACAGAATTTGGCCGAAATAAACCTATGAATTTTCGTCCCAGTGGCACTTTAAGTTTTCTTTTGTTTTTCAACGGAGCAATAGATAGTATTGATATATTTAGTTATTTTTGATATAAGGTCTTTAAAAGTCTTTTTTGATATAAAGTCTTCAATTAGGTAACCTAATTTGCTGATAGAACTACAAACTTGTCATGTTTGTAAACAAATCTTGAGTAAAATTGGTGAAAACAATGACCTCTGCACTTTGCTCAGTTTTTATGCGATCGACAAAATAACATCACGTAGCTTTATTTTGTCTGTGTTTAATAACTAAGTGTTCAACCTGAAGTTTATTAATAAGCTTAACTTAAATTAAAAAAAAAAAAAACGAAAAAAAAAACGACTAAAAATGCCCGGTGACAAGCCTCAACGAGAACTAAGATTTTTGTCACCATTTGAATGGAAAGCCCGTTATTTCTCCGCCTCCGACCCAAAATGTCACAACACACTAAATAAATGAGAATAGAATATTGAGAAGGACAATGAAAGCGACGATTAGCCTAAAAGAAGCGGAAAAGGTTGTTTATAACGTTTCGCAATCCATGCGTACGATGCCAACGAAAAGTGTTATAACGAACTTAATGTACATAAAGTAACTCTGTTTTACCCAGCTCTGATGTGGATAGAAGTGCGAACATTTTGACTATGTTTGGTAACTTTTTCAGGTGGCGCGATTTCAGATCTCACAACTTCACTCTTTTGTCTCTCCATTTTTTTCTTTTTCTTTCTTTCTTTTTTCTTTTGGTTGTTGCTTCGTTTTGTTTTTCGTACCTCCTTTTTGTCACCTCCTTCCTTTGTAATGGGTTTTTACATGAGAGGATGTTGGTTTTATTTCCGTTATTATCTCACACGAATGAATGCAAGACAGACCTGCAGCGGAGTTGATATCTTTCATCCTTGTTGAAAGCTTGTTGATGCAGAGTGGTCGATTTTCATACCACATTTTGTCAGAAGGTCGCCAATTTCTTTTCAAATACTGGACAGCTGGAACAGTTTTTCTTCCAGTAGGATTCAGCTTGGAAAGAAGAAGTTCCAAAGTGGAATATCCATCAGTTGGACTGCTGCTTTTGTACGTACGGCCGTTCTTTTTGTAACTTTCTACGTCAGAAACTCCTCCTGGGTGGTTCTTGGTCGTCTTATCCTGCGACACAGTGGCAAAAAGGCTGCCATTTGCATCTTCGCCAAACACAAAACTGCTTTTCTTTAAACGTCGCTGGCCCTCAAATCCACGGCGGCACCAATACAAAGAAATGTGGAACCAAACATTTCTCAGTAGAGATAGGGGCTGGGTAAGTGAAAGAGATACACCGTTTTTGAGCTTTTCCAGATCTTCATGCTCGGTAGCTGGTTTATGAGTATAGTGTTTTGTAAGCCATCTTTCTCCAGTTGCTTTATTTTGGCATCCAACATTTGGTTTAATAATACAAACCGGGGATCTTTGTTGAAGGAAATGCCACGGTTTTTTGGAGGCGTATTGAGGAATCATTCAGTGCCATTTCTTAGGGATAAAAGCGTCGGACGGCTGTAATTTTCTCCGTCGGTTTCGTGCATCCGCGTAAAATTGGCGCAGATTTTCATCAACTTCCTGGATTGACATTTCTGCCAATGTTATTCCAAGTTGTTTCTGTTTACTCCACTCTACAGTACACAAAGTAACAGCTGAAAATTAGTGGAGAATTTTGTCAAAATTAGGGTAGTTTATTGCGCGCTTTATTTCGAAAACGAAGTCGGTGAACTCCCAATTTTTTTTTTGCATTTCTGCCACAGGTAAATCATTATCTGGCTGTAGCAAAAGCATGAGAAAAAATCTGTGTTGTAGAAGATTTTCTTGCGAACGTCCTCAATAAACTGACACAGAAGGCAGGTAAACTAGGTGCATCGTAGAATGCCGCTACAGAAGCAGTTTTGTCAAACAGCCTTTATAAACGGACATTGAAGGCTTCAAATTCTAACTCGGACAGAGTTTACAACTTTTAATGGAACTTCAATTCACATTATCGGCTTCTGTAGTGACACCAAAGTTGTTCTAGCTTATCAAAGAGTGGTAAAGTTTTCGTGTCCTAAAAATTTTAACTTTATAAATTCACCCATTGCTAAAAAGCGCAATCTATCAAATAAAAATCGATATTGATATAATTCCATCATTCCGGAAGGTCTCCGTTAAAAGTGGAATCGGCTAAAAACACCCAAGCCATAAAGCTTCTTACCGTAAGCCCTACACCAAAATTTGGCCTTATACATTTTTTCATGAGCTGATGTCACCCGCGACTTTAAGCCGCCCAAAGTTACCGCGACTTCAGGTCCCAGAGTAGGCCTGATGTTGTTTCTACCTGTTTCACTGAAACCACATACAAACAAACAAACAGTGCATTGTCAAAAAGCTACGTCTGAAAACAATTATTTACCAAAAAATAAGGTTAGATGTTTTCATTTTATTCTTAAAATGTCCACTTTAGACACTTTCGAGTTTTCTGATCCCAGAAGCATGCAAATGTATTTGATTTTACAAATTAGCCTATTAACTGGTCACAGTGATTGAGTATGAACTATGTATAAACTACATACGTAACTGATACTTACAGGCTGTTTAACAGTTCGTTTTGTTGGTTGCCAAACACTTTTATTGCATTGGAAGACAAGTCCCTTTAAAAAAAGTTACACCAACGCATGACTTCTACAACATGTACTTTCGCCTTATGTGAAGCCTTCGTTCGTTTATTGTTGAAACCTCACTGGTTTCAACGTTTCTCCTATTATTTCTCATAGTTTAATTCACTTATGATGATGATGATGATGATGATGATGATGATGATGATGATGATGATGATGATGATGATGAAAGCTTTTTCTTCCAACAGGGGGCGCTCTGCCAGCTTTCGTTGTTCTCCCCGGAGGCCCTCTCTTAAGTGAAAGAAGAAATTACAAGGGAAGCAAGTTACAATAGGCGTTCACATTAAAAGATAAAATTATTAGAGAAATCTCCAATCTGTAATCTAAACCTTAGAAATCTACTTATTCATTTACAGTATAAAGATTTAAAGCTGCAAAAAAACAACAACTCAAGAATTAAACTTTAAAAGTTCGCTTCGTGCTTTCCATTAGACTCGTGAGTACTGAGTAACATAACATTTTAAACATTCCGTACTAGGTTTTGGCAATTTAACATCGTGCACATCCTTAAGGGAGTAAAACTGATATTTACACCTTATATTTGCAGCTTGTACCAGAGCTTGGCTTTGTGTAATTGCTTTCTTTCCTCGAGATTCTTCCGTGTGTGTGGTTTTAACAGGACTTTGGTTGACGTTTTGGGAGCCGCTCCTAGAATTACTCTCGCTGAGCGATTCTACGTGTGTTGTATCTTAGACAACGAGGCCAACGAGGCCAAGTGAATAAGTGAAAAATGAAGAAATTAATATATGTAAAAACTGTAAATTATAGCGCAGCTCCTTTGCAGCCGAAGCCCATAGGGCGGAGAGCCATACCCATAGAAAATTGGGTGTATATATCCATGCGAGTCAATTTTGATGATCATAACGTCACGCGACCGTACAACGGCGTCCCTTGTACCATGATTCATGTAAAATGTTCGGAGTGTCTCAATAGTAAAACATTCTCACCGCAAACAATTGCCCTGACACGGGAAGCTAAGTTATGGGAGGATACCCGCGACTGTCAGGGCAATTGGCGTGTAGAATGTAGGATACAGCAGTGATCGACCGCCACCAGGGGAGGTGGGAGGGGCGAAACCTTTATGGTGACTCAACCGAACTCCGTTAAACTGACCACGAGGTGACTGAAACTTCGATATTTAAAGCAGAAGGCCGCAAAGCATCACGCCAACAGTGCGCAATAACAGAATGCTGGAATTTGAAAATCTTAAGCCTTCCTGCGTGACGGGCTAATTATGTATGCAGTGAGAATAGTAAAACATTCTCACCGCAAACAATTGCCCTGACACGGGAAGCTAAGTTATGGGAGGATACCCGCTCCTGCCCCAGACACTCCGCTGTCAATTTCGGAAAGGGGGGCAAGGAATGCAGAAAACCAAAATACCACACTCACACAAAGAATCGTAAACTTTATTCCTTCCATTACTCAGAACCCCAACCCCTTCTTGTACATCTCGGAGCTAGCTAAACAGCAGCGTCCAAATTATTGGGATGTGAGACCGGGGTTACCAAGCCGGAAGCAAGTCTGGGGAACACGCTTTCTAATATTGTAAGGGAAGCGTCAGCATGTGAGCGCTGCATATATCTACTCGCGACTTCCCCACTTTTCCAGCCTAGGTATTGAGCAACCTCTTCCTGGGAACAGCCTAAAAGCCTTAGAGTGTTAGATAATCCTACCCGAAAACTGTGCGGAGTCTCTCCAGCATGGAGTTTGGACTCTAAAAGGTGTTTCCTCAACCGATTGTTAACCGCAGAACCTGTAAAGGGTTTGTCCCCCACCGAACCATCGCGTTCCGTGGCTCTAAAAAAGTACCCTTGATCCAATGAAATTTTCAGGCACTGGCACACCGTAATATAATGCTGGACCCAGGCAACCGGGCAAACCTCGGGATGAGTAAACTTAATCAAAGCAAAAGAGCGAGGTGAGCCCTTGCGGATATTTTTAGTGAGAGTAAACTTGAGCAAAAAGCCTTCCCGATCCCTTAACCTAAAAATGTTGCAAGACTGAAGGCGACCGAGGTCAGAGGCCCTATCCCCGGTGAAAAAATCCACCACAAAAAACGTAGCGTCCCGAACGAGTATGTATTTACCTGAGCGCGAAGGAGGCGCGTGACTTAAAAGCAAACCTCGTAAGAAAGCTATGAGTCTACGAAATTTATCGAAAAACAAAGGTACTGCTTGAACAGGTGTTATAGCCAAGCCCGCCTGCTCCTGCCTGACAAATTTTAAGTAGTCCTTAACTAAGGGGTGGGCAACCGGGTTAGAATTATTAAGACGTCCTAGATTATTAAACACGGCCCTCAAACGACCTATAAGGGAATCTACCGACCCGGCTGCCAAGCGCTTAGGACAGGTGCAGGAAGCCCTTGAACATAAAGACGAATGTACTACAGTTCTCCCTGACTTATCCTTAAAAATT
Organism: Siderastrea siderea; assembly: GCA_964030785.1. Taxonomy (NCBI): domain Eukaryota; kingdom Metazoa; phylum Cnidaria; class Anthozoa; order Scleractinia; family Rhizangiidae; genus Siderastrea; species Siderastrea siderea. The sequence goes on along the minus strand of OZ034979.1, from coordinate 17,448,147 downwards.
AGAAAGTTGACAATGTCACTAGCAGTACAAGAAGTCACTGTCCTAGGGGGAGTCAATGCACCCAAAAACTGGGAGAGCTGTTGCTCCAAAGCGGATTTCTGCCTTTGGTAAGGGTTAGAGCGTATAACAGATTGAAATTCTTTAAACCGTTCCTTGATCGCCGTTTCATCCACGCGAACAGTTGACGTAACAGCAAGGTGAAGTCCGGTCGATGTCCCGCACGCCTGACAATAATTCGCATCGGAATCGTTAGGGTAAAGGCAGGCTGAACAGCGTCGGGCTGACTTCCATGGACGCATAACCTAAAAGAAGAGATCAGGCTGGCTTAGCAAACACAACGGAAGGCCCACAGATCCCACTGAAGCTCTTATGAGTACCAGCGACGGCTGTTCTGAGAGGGAAACAACAAAATGCCATCTTCGCCTTTCTTCCCCAAAAGGAGTCGATCAACAGTAAGCGACTGCAACAACGCCCACCAGAAATGTCGAGGCTTTAAATCCGGGACGATGATCGTAAAGGCACCATGAAAGTCTTGCTCGAACATGCACTTTAGAAGGGGCGCAATTAGCACAAACGGTGGAAACACATACAAGTTGTGGTCCAAAGGTAGAGACTGTGCGAAAACGTTAATTCCGCAAGAGCTTGGAGTCGCACAAGGTGTAAAATGGGGCAAACACCGGCCTTCCCCATCACGTTGACAGTTGCTATCCAAAGACATAAGGTCGAAGGTGTGAGGCCCAAAAAGGCGCTCGACGGGCTCCCAAGCCCTTTCTGACGACATGCAATCGATATCTGAAACCTTCCTGGAAGGGATGTCAGCCGGGTTCTCACTTGAAGGAACATAATGCACATCAAGGCTGAAATTGAATTCTCTGCAGCAATCAAAAATGTCTTTAAAGGACATTGTTAATGTCTTGGTTTTTACAACCGTCATTTGCCAGAGCAGACTTCAAAACGAGGCTATCAGTGTGAACGTCCACCCTACGCGAGCTGAGATGATGCCTGAACGAAAGGAGCGAATGCAGCAAAGCCCGAGTCTCTAAAACATTGATATCTTGCGAGCTGTCTATCCACTTATCTCTCGACTCCAGACTGCGACCGTCCTGTAGCAGAGTACCACCCCAGGCCCTCTTGGAGGCATCACAATAAAGCGTAACCACTGCGTGGCGTTCAGTTCTCCATGGAAGGCAGTCCTTCCAATTATCAAGAAAACGCCAAAACTCTATCTCGGTGCGAAGAGTCGCCTCTACCTTGAGGGAAGGCCAAGTAGATCCTGAAAGGCGGGAGATCGCCCTAAAGACGTCGCGCACGTACAACTTACATCCAGGAATGGCAAGGCTAAAAGAAATGACCTTCCCCGAAAATCGTTGAAGTGTTTTCAATCCCACGTATGGAGACGAAAGAATGTCTTCCCTCAACGCCGCGAACTTGACTTTCTTGTCCTCAGGGACGAGGAAGGCCTGACGTACAGAATCGCAAACAAAACCCAGAAAACGAACCCATGTCGAAGGAACCAGCTGCGATTTGTCAAGACCAATGAAATATCCAGCTTCAATGAGCAGATAACACATAATATAAACTGCCGCCTTAGCTCGCGACTAACCCGTAATGGAGAAGTAAAAAGTTGTCCAACGTGCCGATCATCAATGTACTGCGAAACTGGGACTCCGTGAGACCGTGCGGAGGCCGAAACTGCAAGTCCGAGCTTATGGTAAATAAACGCGCTGGCCTTCCATCCAAACGGCAGTGTACGAAACACAAAATAGAAACCATGCCACTGGAAGCCGAAATAAGTTTGAGACGAGGGATGAAGCAAGACATGTTGATAACCACTCTTATCATCACAGGAACTCTGGAAGTGACCGGGGAGAACATACCGCGGCAAATCGCAAAGGTGGTCAAGCTTGAATGGGAGGTCACGAATCCATAAATTGAGATATCGCTCATCATGACACAACCGCGGCTTTGAAGGCTCGACAGTTAGTGGTAAAACCAAACGTGGGGGCGTCACACTATCCACTGGGCCCCAAACTGCTAAAACCCCCGCGGTGACCCATTGTATTATGGAATCGGAGACAAACTGGGAAAACTTGGCTGTGGTAGGCGAGTTCTTTAGGATTATTGGAGGAGGATGTTCGGAGTCGTACGCCTGTCCCTTGAGATTCCCCCTAAAAGGCCTGAAAAATCGGTCGACGCGAACTCCATCTTTGATAACCTCCAAAAGGTCAACTCCAGAACAGGGCGATTTATCAAGAAGGCCCTGCCAAATGGACGGCTTGTTATGAATATTGCCAGCCCTGAAGTGGGCAGGGTCGAAGAAGCGCAAATGAGCTAGATTACCCAAACCCGGACGCGACGCCACCAGCTCCAGAGGAGGCAAGGGGCCAACAAAGGGAGGGGCTCCCTGTGTTATGCAGCGAAGAGGCACATCTCCCGCAGAGACGTGTAGCTGAGCCATACTGAGTCTTGAAATAAACGAAGAATGATTTGCCTAAAACGTAACGAAAGGGAAACGAAAATGAGCCGAAACAAACACCCGAAAAAGCTTAAAGGGAACCCAACCCTTTGTTGACCCCAGGCTCCGAACTAGGTCCGAAATTGAGACACTGAGAAGGTCCCCCCGAGGTCAACTGGGCAAGGGCAAATACCCACCCCAAGGCAAAGAAGACAAGTTTGAACAAACAAAGAAAAATATTTAATACAAAACATACAAAATCCTTGAATTATAGAATTGTAGACACAATCATTGGCGTCCACGCCCACGTCCAGGACCGCCTCCACGTCTGGATTTGCAGTTACGCGCAATGTGTCCCCATCCTGCACAAGCGTGACACTGGACCGAATACGGGGCAGACTGGCGCAAGGGACGTCTTGCCTGGAAACTTGGAGAGGGCGCCTTGGACATCCCCTTCAGGATCGACGCCCTCCAGGCGGCCGGCCCTAGGCCAAACTCGAAAAATTATGTCAAAGCTCTACAGACTTTTGGCTCTCCAGGCCGCAGTCAAAGAACAATTTACAGCTCTAGGCTGTTGGCTCTCCAGGCCGCACTTAAATAACAATTCACAGCCCTCCAGGCTGTTGGCTCTCCAGGCCGCACTTAAATAACAACTTACAGCTCTCCAGGCTGTTGGCTCTCCAGGCCGCACTTAAATAATAATTCACAGCTCTACAGACTTTTGGCTCTCCGGGCCGCACTTAAATAATAATTTGCAGCTCTACAGACTTTTGGCACTCCAGGCCGCACTTAAATAATAATTTACAGCTCTCCAGGCTGTTGGCTCTCCAGGCCACACTTAAATAATAATTGACAGCTCTCCAGGCTGTTGGCTCTCCAGGCCACACTTAAATAATAATTGACAGCTCTCCAGGCTGTTGGCTCTCCAGGCCACACTTAAATAATAATTGACAGCTCTCCAGGCTGTTGGCTCTCCAGGCCACACTTAAATAATAATTTACAGCTCTCCAGGCTGTTGGCTCTCCAGGCCACACTTAAATAATAATTTACAGCTCTCCAGGCTGTTGGCTCTCCAGGCCATACTTCAAAAATTGTGTCACCGCTACAGGTTTCTGGCTCTCCGGGCCACACTCAAAAAACAACATACAACCCTAGAGGTTGCCGGCCCAACGGGCCATATAAACATCAAAAACTTGAACGTATAAAGCAGTAAGCGCCGACCTTAAGATAGTTCGAGGCACGCAAAAGGTGGCGGCATAGACTACATGAACGCGAAAGAGCAACGAAACAACAGGAATAACGCAGTAAACCGCAATGAAAAGCGCGAAACAAACCACGAAACAAACAATCTAAAATAAGAGAATGAAAAAGGACAAATATGCAAAAAACTGACCCCAAAAGAGATAAACACCCCAAGAGGGCAAAAAACTTGTAAAACAGCGAACCAAAAACACAACAAGACTAACGAGGTTGAAAATAAAACAAAAGGGAATCGCACCTTGTGCCAAAAAGCCGTAAAACAGTGTTAAAGATAGAAAACCGAACAAGGACACTAAGCTAGCGAAAAAACTACCAAAACCCGCATGCAATAACGGCCAAAAACGATGATAGGCAAACAACACGAAGAAAAAGCCAGACAAGAAAACGCGAGGAGGCGAACAAGCAGGCCAGCGTAACGACTAAAGCGCGAAACCTAACCCACGCCGCGAAAATCCAAAACGTAACATAAGACTAAACACAGAAATGAAAATCTACCTCTTGAACAACCACAGGAGCCGGTGCAACAGGTGCCGGTTCAACAGCCGGTATAACAACGGGTAATGGGTCAGGAACTGGCGCCGCCGGAGCTGGCGGCAAAGGCAAAACAGGATCGGCGTCGGCTTCGGCCATGAGTGCTGGTGGCGGTCAAAAAACTAGAAGAAACCTTTATGGTAACTCAACCGAACTCCGTTAAACTGACCACGAGGTGACTGAAACTTCGATATTTAAAGCAGAAGGCCGCAAAGCATCACGCCAACAGTGCGCAATAACAGAATGCTGGAATTTGAAAATCTTAAGCCTTCCCGCGTGACGGGCTAATTATGTATGCAGTGAGAATAGTCACGTGCGTTTACATACTGGCGAACTTAATCGCTAACCACCTTTTTGAGGCTTAGCTTCAAGTAAAAAGCATGAACTTTCATGGACATTTTGCCACATTGAGCTCGGTTGCCTGATATCACAAAGAAATTTGCTCTGAAGTCAACAATATGCATGGCCACTGGCTCCTCGTACCGCTCCATTTTCAGTACGCTAATTTTATTTTCTTGGAACGAAGACATTCTTTTTAACAGCTCATCGTGAAAAGGAAAAGACCTGAATGATTACTTTAATCTCGACAGCGCATATAAAAGAAAGTGGAGAGCTTGACGGCAACACATCCTTACTCGAGGACGTAAGCTTACTGGAGATCTGGAAAACAACCATCTGCAAAGGACCGTTCCAAAGCGTTTAGTTTTTCAGGTACTCTTTAAGAGTAAAATACATTACATATTTGATCGTGGATTTACATTGTAAGAATTGTTTAACAGAACGAGTTTTCCTGGGCAAACAAGTGCTTATGTGAATGACATCTTGTTCGTGAAGGTTTCTTGTCACCTTTTCTATGAATTTTCATGTTGATAAGTAATCTGATATGTAGGCTGAAGCTTAATCTCCTGTTGCAGATGAGTGTGTGATTTTGAAGATTTTTTCTTGGAGCAACTGTTCGTTTTTTTTCAATGAAAAACCAAATTAAATGGTAACCCATTTACTTCAGAAAGTTCTATTTAGTTTTTGTAAACAAACGACGTCTCAAGTTCATTCACGTGAACAGCCAAAGATTTGACAAGCTTTGACTGTTAAATGACAGGATATGGAAGCACTACAAGACAGCAAAACTGCTCGTGAATAAGAAAAATACGTGTACAGTTTGAAACCCGAAAAAATAATAAAACTGTGCTTTAGAATAACCTTTCGAGCTCGGATTCACAGAACAGATCCCCAAAATATTGGAGGACAATTCGGAACACTTTCCGGGCTTTTTGAAAAACACGTTTTAAAAGAGAACGAGCCAAAAAAGCACCAAAATATATTTGAGACCTAAAAGTTTCAGGACTATTTTTGAGACACGAACACCAACTTATTGCTTGGGAGCTCCGCTGTTAGGCTAGGCTATCTATATATATCAAAGCAAGAGATAGTTTTTTAATTCATGCACTAAAATAAAGTTAGAACCTTTCGTGTGTTCAGTGTAATCTCTTTACTTACAGCAAGCTAAGCATTTTTAAGCTGGCCAACACTCCGTCAGGCACAAATGTAATACAGTTTGAAGATACATACCTGTTAAAAGGGTAGCATCCGAGAAATTAAACGATTGAATTTACCATCTAGGGTAGGCCAGTGGCCGATTTGTATGTAAACTTCAACTGTTAAAAACGATGAATTAGCAAACAAATCATTATATTTATGCCGCTGAGTGATCCTGTTGTCAGCCTGGACCAACGTGGTCACCTTCCGACAAGTAATGAACCATGGAGCCAGAGGGTTTTTCGTTCCCCGAGTGCAAACATTTGTCTTGTTTACGGCCATAAAATTATGCCATCAGTTTATTATAACTGTACAACTGATTAGCCACCTTTGTGAACGTTTTAGGAGTATGATGAAATTGGAATTGAGTTAGTGCACTGATATAAGCCCAGCAAAATTCATTCGTCGAATTGCATTGATAGGCTGACATATAGGACGGCTGCGCCTGCTTTTCGGGAAACGACATAACAACAGTTGTGAACAGTTTCTAACTCAGAAGTTAACTTCCGTCATCATGCGATACAATTGACGACTACATGGGTTGCCTTAAGGGGGGAGACCCCTAACTACAGTTTTGGCGTTGCTGCTTCGGCATTGTTGTAAGCGGAATTTTGTCATTCACCGTTTTACACTGTTTTTTTTGTCAATGCTCAAACTTGGAGGACATGAGGTGGAGTTCTGATTTTTTGACGATTCTGGGACACACAAAGAAAGCAAAAACTGCAGTAGAAAATATAAAAATATACGCAATTCTCACGTCATAATAATTCCGGAGAACTGAGCCAGGGTAAGCCTTGCGTTTACCACCGTGTTTTCATTCCCAGAATATGCAAGGATAACAATGTTGATTTAAGGGAGGAGGCAGTTTATCAGATGATTTTTCTTCTACATATCTATTGCTGCCCTTTGGTAGATTTATACTGGAAGGGATGCTGAGTTTGCTTATACCGCTTTAATCTGTGCTTGAGATATGTAAGGTTGAGCTTGGGTGGCCCCTCCTTGCGGTCAAATGTTTACCAGACTCTTGATGTCGTGAATTAAAAAAGATAACCCTCAAAGGAAAAAACCTTGTAAGGGCTACAGTAATTGTCCAATCGTTGTGCTCTTGAAGCGAAACCGCACTGCTTTCACATCTCCTTCCACTCACAGCGTTTTTCGAAGACGTCGAAGTGATCGATTTCAAGAGAGTGTATTGCCGATCGAAGCCACGTTGTGCCACCATTTAAAATTTAAATCTTTATATCCTCAGAGCACGTTAGAACCATCCATAAGCTCCCAAAAATCACAGACTGCATTTGCGCAAAGATTCGAAATCGACGCTGAGTACTGAAACGTATTAAGAGCGACTTTCAGTAAACATCGAGCATTCGGCGACAGAAGTTGAAAAATCGAGTTCTCTCATATTTTACACATAAATGGGTATTGATAAAACCAGAAACCTGATGTGGTTCGTTTTCCACAGAAGCGCTTTATTTTCGGAAAAAAACGAGAAAATCGATTCTCGGGTTCGGGAGGTCAAAATCACAGGAAATTAATCTTAAAATCAGTACTATAAACTTGCATCGCGCTGGTAAACTAAAGCGCGGAGAGAAATATAGAAACTTCTTATTAACAGAACAAGTCTTTTTCATTAACTAGACAGTTACAAAACAGCAGTAGCGAAATTAAATGAGCACAAACAATTCCAAACTAAAAGGCAGGTTTCGATGTTCACGTAGAAACTGATTTGGAACCTAACTTCTGTGAAGTAATTTAACATGTGCCATAACCCCAAATAGTCCCAATCCTCGTTCAATAGACTGAGAAACATTGAACTAAATTATACCTTGAAACTGGCTTGGGTTATCCATGCTGCTGTTTTTGGGAAAACTTCGAACACCGCGAATTTTAACGAATGGGGCTTAAAATGAAGTTCAACTTTGCCACATTTCGAAATACGCCAAAATTTCCGTGTTAAGCTACACAGTCTCTCTTTTCTTCGTCGTTGCTTGATGCTTGATGATTGCTTCAAACTAAAATGTTCGGTTGCTCTCAAAATAAGTAGATGGAAAAGAAAAAATTGAACGATATTGGGGTTTATCGTTGTAAGCTCTCAGTGCAAACCACGACAAAACGTGACACCTAATATGCTACACCTGTAACATCATATATCCAAATTTGGTCAAACAATTTAGTCACAGTATTCGGTAACGCAATGCAAACAAATGTACAAAGAAAATTTGCACACCAAGGAAATGAAGTTTGGAAACGTGAAAATCGCCCATTTCGGGTTTTTTCTTCCTCTTTTTGGAACACAAAAGAATGCTAACGCTGGAAATTAACAAGAATGAAGTAGAGCGAGCCCGTTTGGTTAAAGAAGCAAATTTTCCTGTGTTTTTGTGTACAACAAAATTCAACTTCACTAAGTCCCATTTGTTAAAACTTTGCTGAGTTCGAAGTGGTCCCAAACAAAGTAGCATGGATAAACCAAGCCAGTTTCAAAGTACGGTTTATTTCAATGTTTGTGCCGTCTATTGAATGAGGATTGAGACCATTTAGAATTATGGCACATGTTAAATTATTTCACAGAAGTTAGGTTCCAAATCAGTTTCTACGTGATCATCAGAACCTGCCTTTTAGTTTGGAATTGTTTGTGTTCAGTAGATTTCGCTACTGCTGTTTCACAGCTGTCTGGTTAATGAAAAAGACTTGTTCTGTCTATAGAAAGTGCCTATCTTTTTCTCTGCGCTTTAGTTTACCAGCGCGATGCAAGTTTACAGTACTAATTTTCAAGATTAATTTTCTGTGATTTTGACCTTCCGAACGCGAGACTCAATTTCCTCGTTTTCTTAAAAAATAAAGCGTTTCTGGCGAAAACGAACCACATCAAGTTTCTAGCTTTACCAATACCTAATTATGTGCAAAATACGAAAGAAATCGATTTTCCAACTACTGCCGCGAAACTGAGATTTTGCTTGATTTTTACTGAAACTCGCTCTTAAATTACTTGTTAACCGAAACAAATGTATGCACTTTCCGCACAAGATAAAACGTTATACTACGATTATCTAAACCGATTTCTTGGCAGTAGGAGTTTCAATTTGAAACAAAATGGTTAAAACTAGAAATACAAATATGAAATGTTCGTACAATGTTTGCTGACGCTGGCATACGTTTTTGTACATGAAAGAAATCTCCGTACGTTACAGCTTTCTACGTCAACCTGCATCGGTAGTACTTCCACCGATACGAGACTTTGGAATGGTAACATGCAAACGAATGCAGAGCTGATAAGTGGAACCCAGCGAACTCATAACAATATTAATTCGAAGTTAGAAAAGCTAGTCTTCATGCAGACGTGGGGAGTCTGCATGTCCTCGGCCACAGCAAAAATTGAGTCAGGAGTTGACATTGTGAAGAGAAAAGGTTTGACTCAGACTTGTTTTCAAATACTTTCTAAAAGACGTTTTGGCTTATGCTTGAGCATTCATCAGTTTGATAAAAGATTGCTATTACGCGTGATTTAAAATTATAGCACGTGCACGCACGTGCTAGAAAGTTGTTAACAAGTTGCGTGTAATGTTTCAAACATATCGCGAGACTTAGCTCGAGCCAGAGATTTGTAGATCTCTGGAATGGATGTTTATGGAATCACCGTGCATCAAATCAACTGCACAAATTGCGATTTTGTATACTATGCTGTATTGGATGAAGAAAGGTTCAAAGAAGACTTGCAAAGAAGACTTGCACCTTGCACCTTGGCACGTTATGGAGATTTTCGACTCCCTTGATGATAAATACAACTATTGGTCAGGGCTGCTAAACTACGTCATTGAGGAGCATATTCCGGTCAGACGAAAACGAGTACGCCCCAAAGATGTCCCTTATATGACAAAGAAATGGAGAGACGCAATTAGAGTTGAAAGAAAAGCTGCTAAAATGTTTGCAAAGGAGAGAACCCCAGAAAACTGGGAATTAAAGAGAAAAACCAGAAATGAAGCGACCAAGGAACGACATATAGCAATAAAGCTGTTTTGGAAAGAAAATGCAGGAAATGAACTCTAAGACGAGCGACTTTTTTAAGTCGTTCAAACCTTTCTTGGGAAGTAAGAAAAGATCGAATGGAAGAGACATCATCAACATAGAAATCAACGGTGTAATATATATATAGAAAAAGATCAGAGCGTCGTTGCGGAGGAGCTATCAAAATATTTTTTACCTTGGTTGACGACATCGGAGGGAGTAACACCATCTTACTCACAGAAACATCACCAATAACTACACAAACACTGAGCAATTCTCCTTTTCCAACATCACCAAGACAGAAACTACGAAGGCACTGGAAAGTCTGAATCCCACTAAATCGATGGGTTGGGTCATGATACCACCGAAAATATTAAAACTGGCTGCAAAAGAGATAGCCCCCTCGCTAACCAACATCTTCAACTTGGCTATAAACTGGGGGAATACCAAACAGTTGGAAAAGAGGAGAATGGATTCCTGTTCAAAAAAAGATGAAAGAACAGAGAAAAAGAAATTAGACCAATAACAGTTCTCAATACAGTTAATAAAGTATTTGAACAGAGACTCAGTCACCAAATAACAGAGAAGATAGATCCTCATCTTTCTACTAATATGTCAGCCTACAGAAAAAGTCACAGTTGTGAAACGGCGTTGCTAAAGCTAACTGAAGACTGGAAATCAGCTTTGGATAATGAACAAATAGTGGGAATTATCTCGACTGACACCAGCAAGGCATTTGACTCGCTCCTTCCGGCGCTAATGATCCGAAAACTAAAAGCTTATAACTTCTCTGAAGTCTCGCTAACTTTACTAAGATCTTACTTTGAAGAACGCCAAGGAAGAGTGAAACTCGGCACCATCACAAGCAGATGGCAAAATATTAGAAAGGGATGCCCCCAAGGGTCCTGTTTTGGACCACTTCTTTGGAATATTTTCCAGAACGACTTGTTCTTCTCTATCAACAATTGTCAGTTATCCATGTACGCAGATGATCATCAGTTGTACTCATCAGGAGCCCAGATTAGCGAGGTGGAAACAATATTATACGATCAAGCACAGGTTGCAGCTAATTGGTATTCTGACAATTTCCTATTAGCCAACAAGGAAAAGCTCCAAGCCATGGTCATCAGGAACAGAAGGAAAGACATCTCAAAGATCTCTCTCAAGGTTGACAACGAAGAAATTGAACAAACAACATTGCTTAAACTTTTATGAGTTAATATAGACCACAAAATTTCTTTCAGTGAACACGTAAAATTTATTGGTGTAAAATCCAGCCAAAAAATTGGTGTTCTCCTTACATTGAAGAATTCAATTCCTGAAAAGGCTAAGATACATATATTTAAGACTAGTATTCTACCACACTTAACATATTGCTCTCTAGTTTGGCATTTTATTAGGTCTTCAGACAAACGTCAACTTGAGATATTACAGGAAAGGGGGCTAAGGGCAGTTTTTGAAGACAATTGTGGTTCTTACGATGAGCTCCTAAGCAAAGCCAAGTTACCAACTCTATATAATCCTAGGCTTCAAGATGTAGCTACTCTCATGTTCAAATGTCAAGCACGGCATTTGCCCCACATACATATCAAATGTTTTTAACCAACAAAGGGACCAGTACATCCTGAGGAATTCTGATTTTGTTATACCCCGCTTCAATACGGTGACGTATGGAAAGCACTCTATTAAGTATCTTGGACCGACACTATGGCGCCGCCTACCTAGAGATATAAGAAATGTAACAAACTTGAATCTTTTTAAGAAACTTATAAGGCAGAGGATCTCTCAAAATTTAGTTAGTAATGAATGTGGATCGGACTGTCTTCTTTGTAGATCTTAGACATCGTATTTTTACAGAATATTATTAGCAATTTCAATAGAAAATTATTAGAATATTATCCTTAACAATTTTCTTATATTATTATATTTTTGGATACACACTTATGTTTTGCATTTAATTATTTTAGTTACTTGAATTCCTTTGTGTCACCAATTAGCACACATGCCAAAGTTTCTTGACACAATAAAGTTTATTATTATTTATTATTAAACACAAAGGCAACTGAAGACGTGGATTGCGGAATGCAAAAATGCCGTCTTTTTGTTTGACCACAACTTTAAGGGTGCATGCCAAGTCCACGAAAACAGTCATCACATGGAATTTAGGCAAAATTTCAAGAGTGTCTGCTCCTAGACCTGCCTTGTTGACAGCAGAAAACATGGTTACATTCCATCCCAGCACTACGGCCGCCAGTAAAATCTTCAGTCTTTGTTTCAACATTCTAAAGAACGACGACAACACGAATGCCATTTTCATCCAACTGCCTATGAAAGCTTATAAACGAGCCCGAAATCTAAATGATCTATTGGTTCACAGTAGCTTGCCACCTGATCAACCACGCCAACACTTTTCCCTGCGGGCACTTTTCCCTGCAGACGACACATCTGTCGGGTTTACCTCGGTGTAAGAACCTGACAAGATTTTCTTTGTTTGTTAGCTTTTGTTTTGCTGTACGGTATTGTTTAAAATGTTTTTGTTTCCTTTGTTTTACGTCATCCGTGAGTTTCACAGGTTCTTACACCGAGGTAAAGCCCATCTGTCATGCCTGTCCTTTCATCAATATTAACACCAGGAAGAGTAATTGGTATCACAGGACATTTTACGTGCACTTCAGAGAACTTGATCTACTGTATCTCGTGCCGCAAATGCCCTATAGCGGTTTAAATTGCAAAGATAGGAAGCAGATTGGCAGACCGTTTCAGGGAACATCGCCTCGACGTTTTTAAAAACAGAGAGGTCCTTGCATTTCAGCAGCGCAGGTAACACCCGCGAGGACATGCTAGTGGCCGTGGCGAGAGCAGGTCTCCCTTCGAAGGATCTCCGGCAGCGCGAAGAAATGCGGCTCATTTTCACTTTTGGCAGTCTCGCTCCTCTTGGAATCAACCGTGATTTTGGTTTTTTGTATATAGAGTTGATCGCTCCACTCACGCGGGTCGCATCTGGGCCCGCGTGAGCCGTTTTATTCGCATACGATGGCACTGAAATAACGGACTGAACAGTGCTACTTTTTAAACACCTTGAAGAAGGCAGTAATGCCGAAACGTGGGTGTCATTATATGACAATCAACAGCGCCTGTAAGGCCCAGTTCAGACGTCGTACCTCTCATGTGCCGTACCAAATACATTTTCGCTCCTAGGTCGTATTAAGCAGCAAGCTTTTCCGTACCCTGAGATTTTGGCTTGCCTAATTGAAATCTGTCGAAAAAACTCATTTGGACACCGTGCAACTGCCAAAAAACTACATACTTCTTGGTACGGCACATGAGAGGTACGGCGTCTGAACTGGGCCCAACTACTTTCTGACTTCTATATTTCAAATTTCAATAGCAACGTTTCCCGGAAGAGTGCTTGCCAACGAAAGATCTGAACGCTAGGAACGACCACTTCGCCATTCCAGAGGTCTACAAATTTCTGGCTTGCGCTTGAGTCCCGCGATAGTGTCGTTTGGAACACTACGCGCAACTTTTTACCACCCTTTGGCACGCGTATGCACCTGGTATAAATTTGAATTAAGCCTAAGATCATTAAAAGAAATGTCTTCTTTTAGCAAGTATTTGAAAACAAGTCAGAGACAAACCTTTTCACTACATAATCAACTACAGTAAGTTAACTTACAGAAACTGCAAGTATGTAAGAGTAGAAAATACACCGGCGGTGATGTTTTCAATATTATTTGAATTCAGGTTCCTTGAAAATGAGAAAAAAAGTAAAAACAACCTTTGCTGTATTAGAAATATATCTAGAATTGATGACGGTTTCAGCCTACACCGTTTGAAAAATGTAGCATCGATAAACCTGTACATACAAGGAACATGCAAAACAGTTTCTGTTCGTGGCTATCGAATTCTTAGAGCATTTTTGACTCGGAGGAATGACGCAAGGTAGAGACAAAACCACCGGTAACTTAACCTCCACACCATCGATGCAAGCTTTTCTCTTTGACGAAAAGCGCTTTCAAATAGCGTAGAGGCGTTAATCACGTTTTTTATCTTTTGATCGAATAGCCATTAATACTGCTCACTAGTAGTGGAACGTTTGGGTAATAGATAACTGTAACTACCGTCATTCCTAAACTCGTACGATACACGCACCAAACAATGGCAAATATTTCAATCGTTTTGCGACGCGAAGCGACGTTTTGCTCCGTGGTTCCCGTTTGTGAGCCTCAAAACTACTTCGCAAAGAAGAAACGCCTCAATGAAATGTAGGGCACGTCCAATTTATTCGCTCAACATTCCGAGTCTAGTTGAAAGATTTCGACTCAAAGACGTTTGAAAGAGCGGCAATGGTGCAAACAATGCGCCCTTGTAGCCCCTTACCAACCTTTAATCCAAACCATCTGTTTGACTTTTTTGCAATGAACGCACTTAAGGTTACACAACATAACACGATCAACAGATCAGGAATTTTAGTATTTTTTTTAAGCCTTGTACATAGCCTTCTCAAACCTAAAGCGAATACTATGGGCATATTTTCACTGTCAAAGTAACCACGGATTTAGCCTGCGCGTTACGCTGGTGTCTTTGTTATTCCTCTGGGTATTCAGAGCCAGTGATACACGTCCCTCTAGGGATTCCGTGTGTCTATTTAAGCAAACTAACCTGGGTTTTCGGCCTCTTTCGCCAAGTAACGCCGCGCTGGACCAGTGAACAATTTTGTTGCTTTTATCTCTCTGTTCCTGCGTCGCCGAAGCCACGTTATAGCCGTCCCCGCAGAACCAAATGCCGAAGCTTTAGCGAATTTGATGGAAGCACAGCCCGTTCAACAAGTTCAACAACAGGGTCAACAACCTCAAGTCCCACTTCAACAACCTCAAGTGCCGGCGGGCGCCGCGGCTGATGCCCAACAAGCTCAAGTTGGCGAGGTATTCTGTTCAAAGTTTCTTATTTTATTTTTCGTTCTTGTGCGCTGCAGTTCTAGGCGTTTTCGTCTTCGGCTCTTGGTTTAGTTTTGTTCCTTTTCATTATGCTTTTCGCTTTTTCGTACATCTCCTTATGGTTTGGGTTTGCCTCGTGCTTTGCGTTTCTCTCGCTTTTAGTGTCGCTCTATGCTCTCGCCCCGCTCGCATAGTTAGTTTATTCCCCGGGTTGTTTATTTTTGTCTATTCTCGCTTCGCTCCGTGTACTTTGTGTTTTGCACACTTGGGAATACTCTTTTGTTATTTCGCTTTATCAGCCTATTTATGCCTGTCGCGCTAGTTTTATTTGGGTTGGGTGGCCCTTTTGTTTTATTGTTTTACTTTATTTGTCAGGGTAAGCCCTTGGGAGGAGTTTGTTTTTATCTGGGTTCCCGCCTTTATTTTGGCGTGTATGTTTTTTCTTTAGTTTAAGCCCTTTGCGCAGATTTCATTTTTGTATGGGCGTCCGTTGCGCGAGACTGCGCCGTTTCCGCTAGGGTTTGGTTTCTGTTTATTTTCGTTTGCGTCCTTAACCTTAGTTATTTTCTATTGTGTGTTTTTTATTTTATTCATGCGTTCCTCACCCTTTCCAACTTAAGTTTGGTCGTGTGTTCGACCTGAGAAAGAGTGTGGTCGTGTGTTCGACCTGAGAACGAGTGTGGTCGTGTGTTCGACCTGAGAAACAGTTTGGTCGTGTGTTCGACCTAAGAAAGAGTTTGGTCGTGTGTTCGACCTGAGAAAGAGTGTGGTCGCGTGTTCGACCTGAGAAAAGAGTTTGGTCGTGTGTTCGGGTTCGACCCGAGATAGAGTTTGGTCGTTGTGTTTCGACCCGAGATAGAGTTTGGTCGTGTGTTCGACCTGAGAGAGTGTGGTCGTGTGTTCGATCTTAGAAACAGTTTGGTCGTGTGTTCGTCTTCTTTTAGAATTTTTAAAGTGTATCGTTTTGGTTTAATTCTGTTATGCTCCCCTATTTACCTTTCTTTTCTTGCGAACGTGTCGTTGATTTTAGTTTATACACCTACCTTTTTGTGTTCCTCTAGTGGAACGCTGGAGATGATATAGCATCCTTGAAGAAAGAACTTGCGGCTCTCCGCCAGATGTATGACGCTGGAACTGTTGATTCCGCATTGTCTCTTCTTCTTCAACATTTGGCCCGCCCGTCGGGAATTTTTGATCCTCATGCAGCCCTTGCAGCTCTTGAACAACTTGTTGATGCCGCCAGGGATAAAGTAGACGATTGGGCTTCTAGGTTTAGTGTCATCCTACGCCAAACACGACCTCTGTTACTTGACCTTTCATTTCAGCAGCTGCTTCTTAAGTTGGTTGGGGACAAGGAAGAGGTAGCCATCGCCAAAGAAATTCAAGAGGCTCTCAAGCGTTCACTGCCCCCGTATCCGCCAAGGGAGGAAAGGCCACGGTTTAATCCGTATCCTCGTCGCCAACCCCCTGTGTGTTTCGCCTGTGGAAGACGCGGTCATTTTGCTAGGTCATGCAATTCCCGGCCTAGGGGCGTTTCCAGCTACCGTAAACAGAATTGAAAACGGTGATTTCACCCGGAACTGTTGTTTTTTGGCACTATTAAACAGCGTTTCATTCAAATCAATACGCGTTGTTTGTTTTTTGTTTCCTTTAATTTTTTGTATTGGGGTATTCCCCCCCCCCGCCCCGCTCCTTGTCGTAACCAGAAGGGAAATCTAAACAGCTTCCTACAACCTGTCCTAGGACGGGTTCCTGGTCCGGCTGGGCTAGCGGGTATTTGTCCTCCCTCTTTTCGTTATATTCTTTTGTCCGAGGTCAACCGTTTTAAGTTAGTTATTCTCTTCTTTTCATCTCTTTCATTCTAGGTCATACTTCTCAGTTCTTTTGCGGAAAATCTTAAAAGTGTTGAGCACCGCTATCGCGAAGTCACTTGGTGCGATTGGGAGGGTAAACCCACTAGCTTGGCCGGACCCCTTCCGTCCGTGGACATGGTATCTCGGGGCTTAACTTCCGCCTCCCCATCCATGTTACGTTTTCGGAATCCTGAGAAGTTTATCTCTGGAAACCTGTCAGGGTGTCTTCCTCACTGGAAATTAGTTCTTAAAGATTACCCAAGGGCTTCGGAAATTTTTCGTTATGTTTCAGAAGGCGTTAGAGTGCAAGAGTTTTTAGTTCCATTTAAGGGCACATTTCGAGGTCGCTCTTACAACGCTGATGTACCCCCGCGTGTGCTGTTTCCTAACTCCTCTTCGTTTAATAATTTCCACGACTTTGTTGCGCAAACCATTTTGGAAAGAGTGGCAAATGGTTCGCTCCTTGTTTGGGGTGAGGTTGGTAAAGTAGACCCCCCTCATCTAGTTTTGCCCATTATGGTGGAGTCAAGCAAGCCTCGCATGTGCCACGATGAGAGGTTCCTTAATTGTTGGATTAAAGACTGTCCATTTTCCCTAGACTACATCACGGATCTCTCTCACTATGCTAGTGTTGGTCATTACCAAACCACGTTTGACGACAAGAGTGGATATGATCACGTTCGTTTACACCCTTCTAGTTCTACCTTTTTTGGGCTCGAATGGGAAGGTTTATATTTTGTATATACCACCTTGCCATTTGGATGGAAGGCAAGCGCATATCTCTACCATTCCATCGGTTTGGCGGTAACTTGTTATGTCCGATCACTCGGTGTGCCGTGCTCGCAGTATATTGACAATAGGCATCATGGCCAATTAAGACTACCGCCTAGTCGTACGCCCTCCTCTTTTTCGGGATTTCAACTGGCGGAAATGGCAGCATTTATTGCTTGTTCCACCTTTGTCTCGTTGGGTTACTTCATTGGAATTAATAAAAGCTGCCTGATTCCCTCTATTGCCGTCATATTCCTCGGCTACATTTGCGATTCGGAGAAACAAGCTTTTCTGCTCCCGCAAGACAAAACGCGTCAAGTTTGCAGCCTTAAGAGAGGATATATTGAGTCATAAGACTGTCTCTTTAAAGAGTCTTCAAAAGTTTGCTGGGAAGACCACTTCGTTTGCTTTGTTAGTTGCAGCGGCCAAGTTATTTACGAACACAACCTACCAGACCATTTCTCGTGGAGCCAGATTGGCCAATACTCAGTTTCGCATTTCACCTGATCTCCGTCAGGAGCTTCTCCATTGGAGGTTTCTCGATTCATGGGAAGGTTTTCTCCCTTGGAAAAGCGAGCGGCACATCCATCTCACCCTGCACTCCGACGCTTCATTCTCTGGATGGGGAGGGTGTCTTAACCTTCCAGGTCAGCCTCCATTAGAGTTGTGTGGGCTCTGGGACGAGGCCACCCGTTGTCTACCCATCGCCGTAAAAGAGGCTAAGGCTCTCTTCAACACTCAGTCAACACTCAGTCAACTGGCACGCACTCATAATGCTAGGATTGACGCCTTTGTCGACAACAAGTCTCTGTTTGTACAGTCGGGAGAGACAAGTCTCGAAGTCCTCGGCAATATCAGACGTCTTGAAGGATATTTTCTCCTTTACTATGTCCCGAAGCTTGTCCTTGAACCTCATGTATGTGCCTTCCAGAGATAATCCAGCAGATGCTCCTTCCCGAAGCCTGTCTGATCTTGATTGTTCTCTTAGCCTTGCTGCCTGGCATGAAGTGGACACAGCTTTTGGCCCTCACACTATTGACTTGATGGCTCTCCCGTTTAATGTTCAGGCTGATCGCGCCGGTCGTCCTCTTCGTTTTTTTGCGCCGCTCCCTTGTCCTCAAGCTGCTGGTATAAATGTTTTCGCCCAAAATATTCCTCCTGATGAGAATGCATATGTCTTTCCTCCGTTCGTCCTTATTGGCCCGCTCCTTAAGTACTTTAAGTTCTCAGGGATGTGCCTCTTCCATCGTGGTCCCTGATCTTTGCCCAAGAACGTTTTGGTGGCCTCTGGTTCAACGAAGTGCCTCGAGTTCTTTCAAATTGGGATCCAAAGGAGACTCCAGTATTTTACTGTTCCCGGCCAAGTCTGGTCTTTCCATGTGGGAGCCTCGTCCTTTGCAGTGGGATCTTTGGGTATTTCGAATCCCGTCCGTTTGAGACAATCTTCGTTCCTCCCAGGACGCTACGTAACTTTTCTTTAGACTCTGTTATTATCCCGGCTTTTGTCGCTCGTTTGTATTATGTTATTTTTCTGAATAAAGGCTGTTTATATTATCTTTAAGTAGTCCTTATTATCTGATTTAGTCTTCTTTCAGCCACGCGTCGCCCCTAATTCTCCCCTACTGTTTTTTTTTCTATTTCAGTTTCTCCCGGAGGTCCCCAGACTTTGGAAACCTGCGGTGCAGTGTCCCGAGTGCTGTTACCCTAACGACGCAAGTTTTCGATTCTGCCAAAATTGTGGTTTCAGTCGTGCGCCGGAGAATATTGAGGACCCCCCTCAAAGGGTCTCACTATCCCTCTCTTTTATCGATTCGCGCCTAGCGACACTGCAGTCTGTTAGAATTAGTAAACCGTACCAAAAGCAGAAGAACAAGCTTCAGCAAGAACTCGAGCGATTTTTATATTCTTTACCTTCCCCCAAATCAGTGTATGCAGCTTCTCCTCAAGATATCACCAGGTTTTTAGTATGGAAAGATCATAAAGGTAAAACAAAAATTCACATTCCAGCTTGCAAATTGTTCGGAACCAAACAAGTAGGTCGTTGCGCGTGTCCCACCACGTTGTCAGCAGGGACTGTCGACAAACTTATTGGTAAATTGCGTTCCTTGTTTGTCGAACTGGGACGAGGGAGAGAATGGAACGAGTTCTTAGGTATCGGTAATCCAGCTTCACATCCTTGTGTCAAGCAGTACTTAACGTCTATCCGCGAGGAACAAGCGTAGGCAAGGCTCACCCCTATGCAAGCCACACCGTTCTTCTTTGACAAGCTAAAACGACTCTGCTTATACCTTAGAGATCGCACTTTCGCTGGTCAAATCTCACCTAGGCAGCGTTACCTTTTCGCGAGAGATTTAGCATTCTTCTGCCTGGACTTTTTTGCCGGTGACAGGGCATCAGACTTAGGGAGGATTTTTACAAGAGAAATTATGGCTCTTCCTGACGGTGATGGTTTTCTTTTTCATCACACTTTTGGCAAAACCCTTCGGAGTAAGGATGCTAACACGTTTATGATTAAGAAGTGTCGCGATCCCGTGTTTTGTCCTGCGGCCCACTTACGTTTGTACGTCAACCTTTGTGACCTCATGTCCATAGATCTAAGAGACGGCCATCTCTTCCGATCCACCGACAAGAAAGGCGCCGTTTCGGGCAAACCGTTCATCGGCTCAGCAATTGCCAATCGCCTGTCTCTCTATTTGGCTTCGCTCGGAATCCACTATGGTGAAACCATGCACAGTTTCCATAGCAGGTGTTCCATAACCATGTCTCTCATAGGCGTTTCCCCAGAAGATATAGCTAGGCATGTTGGATGGAAATCCCTCCAGACTGCCGAATACTACACACAAACCGGGAAAGTCATGAAGATGTCCCACGCAGCATCTGCCTTAGCTGACAGCACTTCGGTGGCTGGGACTGATCCTTCTGCAGCAGTCTCAGTGGCAGAACTGTTCCGCGTAAAAACCGAATTACGGGGTTTTACTCTCGCTTTTCCTTAGTTATGTATATGTTTCAGTACAGTGCTAGTCTTGTAAAAGGGAATTATTTATTTTCTGAGTTTTGGAGAGAGTATCTTAAATGTTTGTTTGGATCTCTCTAACTTTGTCCTGTTTCGATTGTTTTTAGAGCTAAAGTCGGTGGCAAAATCTCGCTTCCCATAACTTAATATCGCAAAGGCAGTCAGTGGTTGTATTGACAGTGAAAATGGTCTACTATTTAAACTCACTCTCTTACTTACAGATAATGTAGGTTGGTCAGGTTGGAAAAGACTCCGTCGAGTAGGAACGAAATAGCATTTGAGGACAAATCCCTGTGAAAAGAAGTTCCATCTTTTTAAGTGTTAGTTTAATCAATACAAATAAACCTTTTTGTTTTTACTTACAGCCGTAGCAGTTTGGTCAGGCCGACAAAAACTCCTTCAGGAAGGAACGAAATAGCATTTGAGGACAAATTCCTGTGAAACAAAGTTACATCTTTTTAAGTGCTGTTTGAAAGAATACAAACAAAACTCTTTACATACACATGTAATTCTGCCTTAACGCCATATTTAAACTCACTATTTTACTTACAGATAATCTAGCTTGGTCAGGGTGGCAAACAATCCGTCGGGTAGTAACGAAATAGTGTTTGAGGACAAATCCCTGTAGAAGAAGAGTACATAAAAGCTCGCTATTGCTTAGGATGCTGCTGCTGTGGTTGTTGCTGTTGCTATTGTTGTTGTTGTTGTTGTTGTTTTTGTTCGGTGGTTCTGATGAGAAACTGCAAACAGTAAACACCCGCATAAAAGAAACAGAGGATTAGGAACCTCCAGCCAGGACCTTATACGAAAAATTACTAAAGATTAGACAACACTGGGGCAGATCCAGGTATGTGAGCTGAACGATTACAAGGACTTGAATTGTTTTAAATTTGGCCAATAAATCACCCAGTATATAAAACCAATTCAGCCTGACAAATGACATTGTGTCATTTCTATCAAATAACATTTGATAAAAAATGGGCTATAAATCAATCGTCAACCATTAGTTTTGAAAAGCAAGGTTACCATAAGGTGTCTTATGAGTTTCTGGGCCAGTTTGAGGTAACTTGTGAATTTTTTGTTCAAGTTTGGCCATAATTTATCCAAGGCGGTGAATTGATCGTTGCCAAGTTGTTGACATGTTAGCGTTGTGATTATGTGAAAATGACTCTCGCTCTTTTTTACGAGCGATGCCAAAAGTACCAAACTAATTTTGTTGTATATTCTGGATAAAGACAACACTTCCAGATATTGCAACCGAACTTCTGAATCAATCTGAGTTATACCGGACATAGATCTGATGTTTTGGAAAAGAGCTCTAAAAGTGAGATTTTCAAATATCGAAAGATTTGCTATTTTTGCTCTAATACCAGAAATTTAGAATGACATCTATAATCCTACTATCAGGCTCAAATTGTTCGTAATTATGTCCTAACGGTCACTATCCGAACTCATTTAAGTCAAGTTTTCCGTTGCGCTTTTGCGAACCAGGGTTTTTGTGGACGTGAAAATCGCTTTCATTTTAGGCATTTCGAGACAATGTATGGCCTTAACGGTTATTCAAATTTTTCACGATATCAAAAATTGATCTGAACAAAATAAATATACCCGGTTAAGTGACGACTACCACAGTTTATCTTCAGACAAAATATGAAGAACCTTGACTTTCCACTGATGTGCCACTCATCACTCTTAAGAGTGCAAGAATGAAAGTAGCTCTTCAATTTCTCTTCCCGGCTATCCAATTCTTGGATCATTTCCAGACTTGAAGCAAGGTAGAGCCAAAACCATCGGTGACTTGGTCTCCACACCATCGATGCACGATTTCCCCTTTGAACAAAGCACTTTCAAACCGTGTAGAGGCGTTAATCACCCTTTTCTTTTCTTTTAATAACATCATTTGTACTGCTCACGAGCAGTGAAACTTCAGGATAACTACTGTCAAAGTCTTAAAACACAAGCACCACACAACGGCAAATGCTTCCATTCGTTTTACGACGAGACGTTTTGCTCCGTAGTTTCCGTCCGTGATCCTTAAAACTACTTCGCAAAGTAAAAACACTTTACTGAAACGTAGAACAAGCCCAATTTATACGCTCAAGACTTCGAGTCTCGTTGAAAAATTTTGACTCGATTAAGTTTCACAAACTATTCGTTAAAGAGCGGCAATGGCGCCCTTGTAGCCCCTTACCACCTCTTAACCCAAGGGCATCTGTTTGACATTTTTGCAATGAACGCAAAGAAAAAAATAGCAACAAGGTTACAAAACTTTTTTATATACAGATCTAGAATACTATAAACAAGGCTTTAATTTTATAACAGGCTACAAAAATACTTAGAAAAAGAAACCGAACTTTTTCGACTAAACTAAGTCATCAGCGGTAAAACGCGGTCCGCAGCGTTCAGACATTATTTAATATTTGCTTAAAGTGCACCTAACCCCAAAATATTTTTTCGGCTAATATTAAACTTTGCACCTATTTCAAAAACATTTAGCCATTATTTTCAGTTTTTAACTTTTTTGTGGGATTCAAACTTTGGCAAAACTAAGCATGGTTTGTTGCATGACCGAATCATAAGGGGCATGAGTCTATTCCTGCTTTGACATCACAAACTGCTTTGCATGCATGTTTAAAAAGACTTAAGGAGATACAAATCAGTTTGTGATGTCATTTCAGGAATAGACCCACGCCCCTCACTAGCTCGGTCGTGTGACAGATGATGGCTAGATTTCATAACTTTTACAGCCTATAAAAAGTCAAGACTGAGGGGGATTTCGTAAAAAAAGAGGCGCAATGCGTCTCGAACAGGTGCAAAGATTTATTTTTCAGAAAATAATATTTTGGGGTTAGGTGCACTTTAAGTGATTCCCCTTAGGATCAGAGAATTTCAATAGCTTTCAAAGCCTTGTGAATATCCATCTGAAACCTAAAGCGAATACTGTGATCGTATTTTTGTTTTCAGCTTGCATAATTTACTCTTTTACTTACAGTGAAGCTAGATTGATCAGGTTGGCAAAGACGCTGTCGGGTAGGAATGAAATAGCATTTGAGGACACATACCTGTGGAACAAAGTTACATCTTCATAAATGCTAGCTGAAAGAACATTTTGTTTTCAGGTTGTTATATTTTCTCTTTTACTTACAGATAATGTAGGTTGATCAGGTTAGCAAAGACGCCGTCGGGTAGGAACGTAATTGCATTTGAAGACAAATCCCTGTGAAAGAAATGACATCTACATAAGTGCCAGTTTATAGAATACTAGTAAAACTTGCACACCTTCACATGTATAATTTCTGCCTTTATGCCAAACTTTGTTTTTATTTCTATCAAGTTTGCTAGATTCACATGTTTCACTAACAGGAAAAATGAGTTGGTCAGGCTGTCAAAAACTCCGTCGGGTAGTAACGAAATAGCGTTTGAGTACAAATTCTTGTAGAAAATGAGTACAAAAAAGCTTGCTATTGCTTAGTGCCGCTGCTGTTGTTGTTTTGTTCGGTGGCTCTAATGGGAAAGTGCCTACCGGTAGAGCGATCCAAATAAGCCTTATTAATTTTTTCTGAAGCATCTCAGCATCTCCCATCCAGACCCCGTGTACGGACCGCCCCAATCCGGGGGAAAACTTGAAGTGAAATGATTTTACTCCCGCACAACGAAACGCTGGATTTTTCTTCTTAAAATTGAACTTTTCTCTTATTAACTGTTGTAAAGTGAAAGGAAAAATCAGCAATGGAATAAAAGGCCTGGTTATTCTTCGAAAAGGCGAGTATTCCTGGCTTGCTTTTTTCGAGCTGTAGTTTTCTTTTTGACACGCAATTTGATTTAACATGGGTTGTCTTCTGACCTCCGTTTCCCTCGGTCTTGAGTACGGCCATCGGCCTGCGGCCTTGGGCCGAACTCAAGACCTCGGGCACAGTTTTCCCTATACGGACCTACATAGGCCGGTGATAACATATATGTACCGGGAGTAGGAATGTTGGATCCGTTTAACGAGAGCCTAAATTGGATATCTAGCATAGCTTTCTAAGGTCTCTTGGAGTGGAAATTAAACACAATTTTTCCAGGGGAGTGGTAGATTTTACTGTGTATGATGACTGTTAATCGAAAGATTACCTGGTTCAACGTATGAGGTTAAAGACCTGAGAAAACTTCAGGGGCAAGTTGCATAAAAGTTAACGTCCGGCGTAACCTTCTAACGTCAGACGTTCACTCCTATCAAAGTCACTATTTTAAGAGGGTCTGAATGGGGGTACCTCGATAACACTTAACACTTAATTTTTGGCCTCTGTAACATAAAACAGTTAAATCTTAAGCATTTTAACACTAACAGTAAAAAATTCACTGTAACAGTAAATTTCATCCAGAACAAAACAAAATCGGCTCCAAAATTGTCAGAAAGCAGTCCGAAGATCATTCGAACGTTTCCGATCATTCCGAAGATTTCCGAAGACTACCGAAGATTTCCGAGGAGAATTCCGAAAATGTTTCGACTATATACCAAGGACAAACAGTTCATTCATCACTTAAACAAGGAAAAGACGTTAGCAAACGTGACGTAATCGATATATTGACATGTGAAAGATGTCTCTTTTACTGTGTAAAGACAGAATTTTTCTCAGTGAGAGAAATCCTTGTAATTCACTAATTTATATCATAACATGGGATATTATTTACCATTAAATGCTCAACAAAAATGACAAATGTAATTCTTTCCTTGATAAATTTACATGTATATCACGTATACGAACCACGAACTTTTCAGCGCCAGTTTCCGTTATGCCCTCGAATATGAAAACTCTTTTCAGATATATTGCAAGCTTCAATCTGTCCAATCTGGCTCGAGGGTCAACTCTTTGTAAATTTGTTGAGTTGTGAATTATTGGTATTTAGAAACTCAGTAAAGGCTGAATCAGTGTTTTTTATAGAGCTTACACTTTGACATAATAATTTACGTTGCAAAATTGTTTAATTAATCATTTTCATGTCCGGTCAAAAGCTCCTGGATGTGTGCATACCTGATCGTCCTGATGTCCTTACAAATTAAGGCGAAAATGAGCACGGATGGCTCGACCAGTCCTGGTGACCGTTATATCAGGTGGGGTATCATCCTCCCTATCGCTCTCTGAGTCGGTGTCATATCCATCCTCTTGCACGGGTAGATCAGTCATTTCACAAACAGCAACAACTGCAACTTCGCTATCGTCCACAAATGTGACTCCGGTTACGATATGATCGTGATCTGCAACCGGTGGCATATTCTGCTCGATTTCTTCTTGATTTTCAGTCACTGAATGGTCTTGTGAATCCTCATGGAATATCACCTTCGTACAAGAAGGTTGACTGGAATATACTGCTGGCGGCAGAGCTCTTGCTCTGTCTTTGGTGGTCTCACTGCGCACTGTTCTTTGCCTCACAGGGCGATAACTGTCAACTAACTCCTTCATGGCCCAAGAAATTCTGTCAGATGTTTCTTGACGGCTGCCACGCTGGATTGCTTTGCAAGGTCAAACGTGACCCTGCTTCTCTGCGTTTCGAAAGCAGAATCCTCTCCTCACTAGAGCTTTAACAACACCGGATGCCGCCATGTTTTTTTTTTGGCTTTTGACCAATTTGACCTCGAGTTCCAACCTCGTCGACCCTTCACAGCGGTCAAACGCAAAAAGCTACATCACTTCCGGTTTTTCAGAGCCTTGAAGTTTGAATCAGTTCGGACTTTTACGAGCGCAAAGTTCGTATGAAAACGATACATAAAATGTCCCGATAAATCAAATTTCGTGCCGATAAAACTTGTGGATGTCAGTTACTTCATTTCCAACTCATACTCAACGTAAAACGCTTAAGTTTCCAGAAACGGCGTTAAGTTTTGCGGTTAAAGTGAAACTTTCGACGTTTGTCTGTATTTTCCTTTGTAAAATTATGGCGGGAACTGCGCACGCGCCCCGCGTTTGACCGCTGTGTGCTTCGATCCCAGTTCGCACGCTTCTCTGACCAAAGGATCGCGGGCTCTTGGTACGCTATTGGTCTCCAGTAATTACGTGAAAAGAGACCTGGGTACGAGATTAGGTCTCCAGGTTTCCCCAAAATACTGATGCGCATAGGTTGAAAAAAGAGACTATTGCCCCTTTAAACTGCCCCTTTGAGCGTAGGCTCAAAGTTAGGGCAGCATGGTGATTGAGTGATTTTATTAGCAATTTCAGCAGAGCAGATGAGAATTTACAATGCTGAAAGACTAAACACTAAACAGTATTTTCTACGAAAACAGTAAACATTAAAATATTGGCCAGTTTAACAGCAAACACTTAAAACTGCGGGCAAATAACACTAAACACTAAACCCCATTCAGACCCTCTTTTAACGTTTGACGTTAGCAGTTACGTCTGACGTTATGTCTTTTGCTACTCACGCCAGGTGAATACCGACCAGGAGTGAAGTGCGGCGAAAGAACAGCTTATTAATGTGAATCAAGAGCCCTCACTATTTGGTCCAATGTCTTTCATGGTGGAATTCCAAACCTTCATGTGATGTCCTCTTTGATGAATTAAAGGTTTTGTATGGTTATTATGCCGCAGAGACCATTTTTCCTCCTTAACTATTATATAAGTACTAAAAGCATCTGTTCTGTTGGCAGGGGTGTGTTATGTCCACAGTGCTTTTCAACCTTGTTGTACAGTGGATCATGCGGTGTACCACGGAGGAACAGAATAGGGGCATAAGATGGACTCCATTCTCTTATCTGGAAGACCTAGATTACGCTAACAGTTTATCGCTATTATCACACACCCATTCTCACATCCAAGAGAGGACCTGGCGACTTAACATATTTGCAAAGCAAGTCGGCCTCAACATCAGCAGCAAGAAGACTGAAGTTACGACACTGAACACCACCAACTGAAGCCCAGTCTAGGTTGAGAATGAAGTTCTCCCTTATACGGACAGGCTCAGCAGCAGTAAAGGGGGAGCAGACCTGGACATACAGAAACGTCTCAACAAGGCCAGAATCTCTCTTAACACGATGGGCAAGGTATGGCGCTCCTCCACCTAAGGCACTCACATCAAGCTGAAACTCTACCACAGCTGTGGCCTAACAACTCTCCTATACGGTTTGGAATGCTGGCGATTGATCGAGAAGGATTTAACAAAGCTATCCACATTTCTGCGCACCTTTTGGCCCAAAACTATTTCAAACAAAGACCTGCTCGAAAGGTGTAGAATCGAATCCATGGCTACCATCCTAATGAGGAGACGCTGGAGGTGGATTGACCATGTCACCCACCAAGACGCCTCCATCGCCAAGACTGCCTTGCACTGGACACCAGAGGGAAAGCGAAGGAAGGGTCGAAGATCACGTGGCGGCGGAAAGTGGAAAAAGAAATGCATCAGATGGGAAAGACCTGGAGCAGCATTCCAGTCGTGGCGAAGGACCGGCACAAGTGGAGGGACCACCTTGCTGCCCTACACTTCACCCGGCGTAACGGGTATGAGTGAGTGAGTGAGTGAGTGAGTGAGTGAGTGAGTGAGGGAGTAAGTGAGTTACTATTATATATTTTTTTCATGAACAACACGACGTTCTTAAGTTTCCAAACATGTTTCGGCAGATACGTCTGCCATCTTCATTGTGAATTTGAACATAGTGTGCAGAAGAATATAAATAGAAATTACAATGAGAATGGCAGAAATTAAGACAATTATAATGTTAATGAATAAATTAAACAGAAAGTTTCAAATTCATGTCCTTGACCTGCGCATTGAGTGTTGGATTTTTGCAAAGTATGTGTAGCGCTTCTTTGATCTTAGGTGCAAACCACGAAGAGGCCTGGTCGATAATGGCTAAACTGTCAAGGGAGCACGCAGAGCGACATGCTTTTGAGCCCTCAAGGTGCTCAAAAATGTGTGAGGCCCTGTCCGTTTCCAAGTGTTCCCTTAAACATGTGCTAAAATGTCGGGTGTCTCACCGACATAGCAGGCAGCACAGCCTGCACACGAGAATTTGTAAATCACACATGATCTGAGTCCAGTGGGGATAGGATCTTTCACACTTAAGAGACTACCTACTTTGAAAGACGAAAATGCTAACGCAATGCTTACATTGTTGCAGTAAAATTGAAAAAATCGACGAATGCGCTTTTGGGTGATGCTGGAAAAATAACCTATGTAAGGTAATTTGAAATAAAAGGTATTAGGCGATTGTTTACCGGTAGATTCCAGAGTTGCTGGTTACATGCTTAGTGACACTGCGATTGACAATTTTATAAGCCTAGATGGATAAAGGTTTTTCTTTAGGGTAAAGATAATGCTACATTCCACATTTCCAAACAAACAAGAGACGCTATACCCTTGCATTTTCCGCCTACTTGGCTTTTTTGAAAGAAAAAATTGCTGATTCACAGAGCTGCTGCCATAGTAAACCGAACATTAACAAAATTCCAAACTAGATGGACAACTCTCTTACTTTATTCAGACCGTGAGCTATAGGGAACATAGATTTTGAGTTCTCACCGAACGTTGTTTTAAGCAAACATCGATGAAATATGTCGACGATTCAATAAAACTGTCACCTTACCGTCAGTTCTGCTGTCCTGTTTCTTTGGTTTTTTACGTTACCTTCTGCAAATATCCCTGTTTCTCCCCATTTTTTGGTGAGTTCGATATGCTTACTTTTACCGCCTGCCATTTTGAAAAAAAAAACACTCGTTCCCAGTTCTACGCAGCTAACTAGAAAACTCCTAAAGCCGCTCTAAGGCCCCTGGGTAGGAGGTACTTGCGCCCTTGCTAGGAGGTTTGTGCCATTGGCCAATCGTAGGGCCGGAAAGACAATTGCTTTTTTCCCCTCAAATTCGTCTTTAGCTGGTAAGCGCAAAAAGCGTTTTCCAGTCCCCCGACAGAACCTAATTTGAATTGTAACTTTTTGATCCGTTGCACAACGACCTTCCATATATGGAAGTCCGTCGTGCAATTTTCTTATGAGCTCGTAACCATAACCTGGAAAAGATGGCCTACCTAGCGGCTTTAGAGTGGCTTTAGAGCGGCTTTAGGAGGTTTTCTAGTTAGCTGCATAGAACTGGAAACGAGTGCTTTTTCAAAATGGCGAGCGGTAAAAGTAAGTATATCGAACTCACCGAAGAATCGAGGAGAAACAGGGATATTTGCAGAAGGTGATGTAGAAATCAAAGACACAGGACAGCAGAACTGACGGTAAGGTGATAGTTTTATTGAATCGTCGACATATTTCATCGCTGTTTGCTTGAAACAACGTCCGGTGAGAGCTCAAAATCCATGTTTCTTGTAGCTCATGTTCAGACCGGGCAGGGATTCTTCCCGCACTGACTTTAAACGTTAATAACCTTTTTTAGGAAGCAAGCTAAGGCCACCAAACGTGGTGACTTTTCCTAAAATTTAACTGGAAAAATTTGGTATAGCAAGTCCCTGTCCAGCAAGTTTAACGTCACCATGGCGACCACTTTTTGACAAGCTCTTTTTTCAAAAGTTTCAATTTCCTTCTTTTTAATGAAGAATTATTACTTTGTGAAGTAACTTTGACATTTTTAGATCATTTTCGTGTTATGTCAAGCGTAGTCGGTTCATAAACCTCCAAGATATAAAGCCTTTTTTTAAGTTAGGCCCATGCCAATGCCGATGCCTAAGGCAGGGGCAAATAATTGATCTGCGAGACACTGACAAATCATATTTTGCGAAATCGAGTTCAATAATTGTTTTGTCATACAACAAGACAATGTTCTTATGCATTTAACCAGCGTGCTAGTTTCACAATTATTTATTCCTATCCAGGTGGTGTAAAATTATATGAAGCGCGCGTAGTGCTTTCGTTTCGTTCAAAACTTTTATAATATTCTTCACAAAAAAATACAAAATCAGTGAATTCCGTTTTTGTCAAAAATCAATCACTTTAAAACTTACACATCAACTGATTTGCCAAAAAGTACAACGTTCAATAGGAAAAATCACACTTTCTTCTTCATACTTAAAAGTCAAAACTCGCAGAAGTTCCGCACTTAAATGGCTTACTTGCTTGCGAAATTAAAAGTGCAGTTGTAATTATTGTTCACAGTTTGTTGCGAATTTTGAATACTCACATTGGCTTCGGCGCGCAAAGTCAGGGTCTTTGATGATATCTATCTTTTGAGAGCTAAAAAACCGTTGAAGACCGAAACGTATCCCAACAAGTGAGGCTTTCGTGTACAGTTCCCCATTATTTTTTCCTGGCTTCGGCGTAGAACTTTCTTAGAACAGCTGCAAGTTTAACGTTCGACGTCAGAAGCTCCTTTTCGTCGACTTTTCTCGCTTCTAAATACCGTCGTAATACGCTTAGAGGAACCTTAGTTGCTTTCGTGGTTTTATCGCGGTTTTATTTTCAATTAGACAATTACGATCACTCTCTGTTTACTTTGGAAATGTTGCCGCCATGGTGGAGTTTCAAACGTGGACTGAACAGGTGACTCAACAACTGCGCACGAGCAGACACATACGTAGGCACTTATACGTAGGCAGTTAAAACGCCGGATAAAACAACACGAATGATGACATGTTTTAATTAACAATTGTTCATCGCGTTGGATGCGAGGTGATAAGTATTAACCTACTAGGGGCGTAGCAATGAATTGGTTACAATCAGCTCATATTCAACAAGCATACGTGAAATAATTGTTTATTAAATTCTCAGCTTCAGTGTTCGTTGCTGAATTTTTCAAATAGTTTTTGACAAATCTTTTGCGTGGCGGTGAAAACTTTTGAACGTCGAGGCATCTAATTTTCTTATAAGGCGAAAAGCAGAGTTACTCGCTGGTAACCTGTGTACTGTGAACCAATCAGAAAGCTGGAAATTCAATATCAGAGATTGAGAATTGAACAATAACTACTTATTAACCGAGAGTGAGGTCTTAACGGGAAAATCTCAAGCTGAGGCCTTGCTGTACAATACAGCAAGGACGAAATGGTAGATTTACTTGTCTTTACGAAAAAAATAAAGATCACTTAAAGAATCAAAAAATCTTTAATTTTACAATTAAAGACTCTTACATTACTTAAAGTTAGAATCATGCTTTAATATGTCTTTAAGAGCATTTAAGATAACTTAAATTTAGTTCACCACCTTACTTGAAAAACTGTGTATTTAAGTCTTCCAGTAAAGTTATTTTAAATCGATCAAAACCATTAATAAGCTTTACTTTGGATATTAAAGCTAGGTAAATGTCTTACCAGAATTAAGAGCCGGCACTTAAATTACTTAAAGAAACATGTTATTATTTTTCCTTGTAAATCCATTTAATAATCCTTTAAGTTTCCACTTAAAGGCAAGGAAATAAAAGAGAATATTTAAGTGACATCACTTAAATCCCATTTAAAGGAAACATATCTTTTCCTTTTCAATTCACTCAGTTTTAGTCGTATGGTGTACTTTGTTTGTGTGGCAACAAAATGATCTAAGGTGTCCTAGGGCAAGGTTGTCAACATTACAAGCCGCATGCAATATCACTAAAAGAGTCAACTGAATGTCACCCAAAGACAAGACAGATAGATTAATAAAAACTCAACAACAACCACTTTCAAAACTAATAATGATAAACAAATTGCAGTGCAGTGCTTTCGGTTTGTCTTGTTTTGTTCTCGACGCCTCCGCTTCATCCCGTTCATCGTATTTCCTGTGTTTATTCTCGCCATGCTTCAATATAACAACACCAATTTGTTTTGTTTTTCTCGTGAAAATTGTCCACCCATCCATTCTTTGAAGATTCTCTGGCGATTTCTTTGCCTGCTTTGGCGCATTTGGCGCGCTAAATTGCATCCGCTGACTGGTTGTACTGTCGGCATGCGAATCGACTGTCTAGGGGTGGGACATTAGTCGACCGGTTAAGTCAGTTTTGGCTATTTAATGACTTAATTTGCACACTCTTTCATAGTAAAAACATATCCTGATAATTTCTCATTTAAAAAAGCTGTAATAATAAACATTTTTGCAAGGCGAGTCCTGATAATAGTACGGTGATGGGATGAACAATTTTCCCCTCCCACTCCCGGTGCAGTTAGTATTTTGAGCGCCAAAATACGTTGCATAGATTTAATGCGCGCGCGCATTAAATCGAATTTCCAAACAGCGAAGTGTTAAGTTCGCCAACGTTTCTTTGGGAGCTTACGGTGGAGAATGCAGACGTTCTGTTCACTGAAGATCGGAAACTTCGACTGGAGTTAAAATTCATCGAGAGACACGAGGAAGAAAACACACATCTTGACTATCTTCCCTACCTTCTGCATCGCAATGTCACGTCCCTCCAACATATCGCGATCGGTGAGTATAAGATTCGTTATTTTGGACTGACCCTTGGCCTGTTTTACTGTGCATTTAAGCAGACTACCGCCATTTATGGGTAAAATCCACACAGCCCCATACATCAGTTATAATTATATTCAACTGTTTCCATAAACACAGAGAATGGGATGTGGTGCTTGAGTCAGAAAATGAAAGTTTATGTAAAAGCCGTCTATAGCTCCATCCGGGAATTTTACCTGGCGATGAGTACAAAGCTGCTCTCCTTCCTCTGAATGACAACAAGCATGCACAGTGGTAGCTGTTTGCAAGAGATTCAGCCAATGCATTTGTACAAGGTCACTGGCTTATATTAAAATAGCCTCACTGAATCTATTGTAAACTATCATTCTAACTACATGTGTACCAGCTATTAATTATTTTACAGAAGGCATATTGACAGCCATCAAATAATCAGTCAGAACCCTTGACTGCATTTTTAAAATTGATTGTTTGGTAGCGGTTGATAAATACGTGTACATATAGTTACATGACTTGTATTTGATAACAGATTCATTGGTCAATTCATTTACCGATCCCGAGGATGCAGAGTTATTTGCAGATACAGTTAACCTGGGTGCAATTGCCAATCAGAGAGTTAGAAATTCAGTGATTTCTGAGGAGCAGAATTACAAATGTAACATAATGTGTGAAATGATTTTGGTGTTCTGTGCATGTAATTAATGTTATGTTATCAAGAGATACCACCCTTTTTCTCGGGGAGGAAAGCCTTACCCGAGTGAGTGGTAGAAATCAAGGCTGGGCTTAATTGATGAAATCAGCTGACACACTCAGTGACCTCTGGACTACTTTAAGTTTTTAAATTTAGACATTTATTGTTACCCCATATTTGTTAAAAATATGTTTCTCACTTTGCAGAGAAAACAAGATGCTACTGGTGATTCCTTTGGAGAGAGGTAAAGATCATTGTTATCCCTTGCACTTTAGTCTCCAATAATTATGTGTTGCATGTAATTTTGTATACATGTACATATTTTTTATTGAATTGAAAACTGATGAACCGGCAGTTACCATCTGCTGCTAAAGAAAATTGTGGGATCTCACTTTACAGACACTTGCTTTATACGGACACTCAGAACAGACAGTAATTGCAATTCTTCTGTCCCCACTAATACTGTAGCTCATGCATATATATCAGCATGCTCTGTTAGTATGTACAACAGACTGGCCAAAGTGACAACGTTGCCATAAAAATTTTAATGTCACTTGATGGGATTGAACAATATTCAGTCTGTTTGTCTGGATCTCAAGAGAAAATGTCAGGCAAAAGCAACAGTCTTTTTTCTTATTTTAAATATGAAAATATTTCATTTTAATTGTGTTCTACTGCTATGGATGGTTGATATAAGAGAAAACTTAAATTTTCACTTTGGTCAGAGAAAAGTGTCTGTTGTCCTCGCCAGCAGGTGTCCATAGAGCATGGTGGCATATGTGTCATGAGCTACTGTAATTAAAAGATATAATGTGTGTAATTAGTGTCCATAGCAGGTGTTCATAAGGTGTATTGTCATTTAAGAACCAGGGAAAGAGCTAAAACAGTCCAGTCCTGTATACAATTTTCACCAGGAATAGTACAAGTGTGCATGTTGTAAGAGCATTTATACTAATTAAATATTGGATTCGGCTTTGAAATTATTAGTTTTGATTGAAAATGCACTTCAGCTTATTACAAAGGCTCAGTTTATAATATAAGATCTTAGTGCTTATTGTTTGCAGACAAATGCAAAAACTTGACTTTAATCCTTCCATAATGACAAGGTTTCCTTATTTACAGCTGTACTGGTGACTGAGCCACTCTGTGTCTCCAGGATTGGGCTTCATTGTTTACACTGTCCCAACACACAATCATGTAAGAACTTCAAAGAAACACTAGCCTTACCCTCCAGAATTGTAAGTGTTGATTTTTTACAGCTTTTAAAACCTTTCTTACTTTTGTCTTGCAGAAAATGCCAGGAGTATTATTGCCTTGGATAAAGCAAAGAAATGGAGCGAAAATTTAAAAGGAAAGATGGCAGCTTTACACGTCCTCAGACGAGAAAGAAGAAGAAGACAACAAGTTGGTCTTTGTCATCAAAGAAATTCCTTGGGAGAGCGAGGAGCTTAAGGAAATATAAATTTAACAAAACTTAAAAACTATGCAGTCAAGACACTCCCGAAAAAAGGACAGTGAAGAGAGTAATGAGGGAGGGGCCTTTTTCATGTCTTTGAAAGCTACAAGTAGTATACAAGTTGTATACTTCGGTGACCTATTTACCTGTACACAGCAGATGCACTGGGGCATTTATGTGCCTGTGTGAAGTAACTTTTTAATGATTGTTTGTTTTGAGTGTAAGCGAGCAGCTTCGAAAGTTGTGAGTATTGTTTTGTTTCTAATCTATCTGTTGTGTACTTGGGTGACCTGTTTACCTGTACACAGCAGATGCACTGGGGCATTTATTTGCCTGTGTGAAGTAACTTTTTAATGATTGTTTGTTTTGAGTGTAAGAGAGCAGCTTCGAAGGTTGTGTGTATTGTTTTGTTTCTAATCTATCTCTTGTGTACTTGGGTGACCTGTTTACCTGTACACAGCAGATGCACTGGGGCATTTATGTGCCTGTGTGAAGTACCTTTTTAATGATTGTTTGTTTTGAGTGTAAGCGAGCAGCTTCGAAAGTTGTGAGTATTGTTTTGTTTCTAATCTATCTGTTGTGTACTTGGGTGACCTGTTTACCTGTACACAGCAGATGCACTGGGGCATTTATTTGCCTGTGTGAAGTAACTTTTTAATGATTGTTTGTTTTGAGTGTAAGCGAGCTGCTTCGAAAGTTGTGAGTATTGTTTTGTTTCTAATCTATCTGTTGTGTACTTGGGTGACCTGTTTACCTGTACACAGCAGATGCACTGGGGCATTTATGTGCCTGTGTGAAGTAACTTTTTAATGATTGTTTGTTTTGAGGGTAAGCGAGCAGCTTCGAAAGTTGTGTGTATTGTTTTGTTTCTAATCTATCTGTTGTGTACTTGGGTGACCTGTTTACCTGTACACAGCAGATGCACTGGGGCATTTATGTGCCTGTGTGAAGTAACTTTTTAATGATTGTTTGTTTTGAGTGTAAGCGAACAGCTTCGAAAGTTGTGAGTATTGTTTTGTTTCTAATCTATCTGTTGTGTACTTGGGTGACCTGTTTACCTGTACACAGCAGATGCACTGGGGCATTTATGTGCCTGTGTGAAGTAACTTTTTAATGATTGTTTGTTTTGAGTGTAATCGAGCAGCTTCGAAAGTTGTGAGTATTGTTTTGTTTCTAATCTATCTGTTGTGTACTTGGGTGACCTGTTTACCTGTACACAGCAGATGCACTGGGGCATTTATTTGCCTGTGTGAAGTAACTTTTTAATGATTGTTTGTTTTGAGTGTAAGCGAGCAGCTTCGAAAGTTGTGAGTGTTGTTTTGTTTCTAATCTATCTGTTGTGTACTTGGGTGACCTGTTTGTACATGTACCTGTACACAGCAGATGCACTGGGGCATTTATTTGCCTGTGTGAAGTAACTTTTTAATGATTGTTTGTTTTGAGTGTAAGCGAGCTGCTTCGAAAGTTGTGAGTATTGTTTTGTTTCTAATCTATCTGTCGTGTACTTGGGTGACTTGTTTACCTGTACACAGCAGATGCACTGGGGCATTTATGTGCCTGTGTGAAGTAACTTTTTAATGATTGTTTGTTTTGAGTGTAAGCGAGCTGCTTCGAAAGTTGTGTGTATTGTTTTGTTTCTAATCTATCTGTTGTGTACTTGGGTGACCTGTTTACCTGTACACAGCAGATGCACTGGGGCATTTATGTGCTTGTGTGAAGTAACTTTTTAATGATTGTTTGTTTTGAGTGTAAGCGAGCTGCTTCGAAAGTTGTGAGTGTTGTTTTGTTTCTAATCTATCTGTTGTGTACTTGGGTGACCGGTTTACCTGTACACAGCAGATGCACTTGGGCATTTATGTGCCTGTGTGAAGTAACTTTTTAATGATTGTTTGTTTTGAGTGTAAGCGAGCTGCTTCTAAAGTTGTGAGTATTGTTTTGTTTCTAATCTATCTGTCGTGCACTTGGGTCACCTGTTTACCTGTACACAGCAGATGCACTGGGGCATTTATTTGCCTGTGTGAAGTAACTTTTTAATGATTGTTTGTTTTGAGTGTAAGCGAGCAGCTTCGAAAGTTGTGAGTATTGTTTTGTTTCTAATCTATCTGCTGTGTACTTGGGTGACCTGTTTACCTGTACACAGCAGATGCACTGGGGCATTTATGTGCCTGTGTGAAGTAACTTAATGATTGTTTGTTTTGAGTGTAAGTGAGCTGCTTCGAAGGTTGTGTGTATTGTTTTGTTTCTAATCTATCTGTTGTGTACTTTGGTGACCTGTTTACCTGTACACAACAGATGCACTGGGGCATTTATGTGCCTGTGTGAAGTAATTTTTTAATGATTGTTTGTTTTGAGTGTAAGCGAGCAGCTACGAAAATTGTGAGTATTGTTTTGTTTCTAATCTATCTGTTGTGTACTTGGGTGACCTGTTTACCTGTACACAGCAGATGCACTGGGGCATTTATTTGCCTGTGTGAAGTAACTTTTTAATGATTGTTTGTTTTGAGTGTAATCGAGCAGCTTCGAAAGTTGTGAGTATTGTTTTGTTTCTAATCTATCTGTTGTGTACTTGGGTGACCTGTTTACCTGTACACAGCAGATGCACTTCGGCATTTATGTACCTGTGTGAAGTAACTTTGTAATGATTGTTTGCTTTGAGTGTAAGCAAGCTGCTTTGAAGGTTGTGTGTATTGTTTTGTTTCTAATCTATCTGTTGTGTACTTGGGTGACCTGTTTACCTGTACACAGCAGATGCACTGGGGCATTTATGTGCTTGTGTGAAGTAACTTTTTAATGATTGTTTGTTTTGAGTGTAAGCGAGCAGCTTCGAAAGTTGTGAGTATTGTTTTGTTTCTAATCTATCTGTTGTGTACTTGGGTGACCTGTTTACCTGTACACAGCAGATGCACTGGGGCAGTTATTTGCCTGTGTGAGGTAACTTTTTAATGAATGTTTGTTTTGAGTGTAAGCGAGCTGCTTCGAAGGTTGTGTGTATTGTTTTGTTTCTAATCTATCTGTTGTGTATTTGGGTGACCTGTTTACCTGTACACAGCAGATGCACTGGGGCATTTATGTGCTTGTGTGAAGTAACTTTTTAATGATTGTTTGTTTTGAGTGTAAGCGAGCTGCTTCGAAAGTTGTGAGTGTTGTTTTGTTTCTAATCTATCTGTTGTGTACTTGGGTGACCGGTTTACCTGTACACAGCAGATGCACTTGGGCATTTATGTGCCTGTGTGAAGTAACTTTTTAATGATTGTTTGTTTTGAGTGTAAGCGAGCTGCTTCTAAAGTTGTGAGTATTGTTTTGTTTCTAATCTATCTGTCGTGCACTTGGGTCACCTGTTTACCTGTACACAGCAGATGCACTGGGGCATTTATTTGCCTGTGTGAAGTAACTTTTTAATGATTGTTTGTTTTGAGTGTAAGCGAGCAGCTTCGAAAGTTGTGAGTATTGTTTTGTTTCTAATCTATCTGTTGTGTACTTGGGTGACCTGTTTACCTGTACACAGCAGATGCACTGGGGCATTTATGTGCTTGTGTGAAGTAACTTAATGATTGTTTGTTTTGAGTGTAAGTGAGCTTCTTCGAAGGTTGTGTGTATTGTTTTGTTTCTAATCTATCTGTTGTGTACTTTGGTGACCTGTTTACCTGTACACAACAGATGCACTGGGGCATTTATGTGCCTGTGTGAAGTAACTTTTTAATGATTGTTTGTTTTGAGTGTAAGCGAGCAGCTACGAAAATTGTGAGTATTGTTTTGTTTCTAATCTATCTGTTGTGTACTTGGGTGACCTTTTTACCTGTACACAGCAGATGCACTGGGGCATTTATTTGCCTGTGTGAAGTAACTTTTTAATGATTGTTTGTTTTGAGTGTAATCGAGCAGCTTCGAAAGTTGTGAGTATTGTTTTGTTTCTAATCTATCTGTTGTGTACTTGGGTGACCTGTTTACCTGTACACAGCAGATGCACTTGGGCATTTATGTGCCTGTGTGAAGTAACTTTGTAATGATTGTTTGCTTTGAGTGTAAGCAGGCTGCTTTGAAGGTTGTGTGTATTGTTTTGTTTCTAATCTATCTGTTGTGTACTTGGGTGACCTATTTACCTGTACACAGCAGATGCACTGGGGCATTTATGTGCTTGTGTGAAGTAACTTTTTAATGATTGTTTGTTTTGAGTGTAAGCGAGCAGCTTCGAAAGTTGTGAGTATTGTTTTGTTTCTAATCTATCTGTTGTGAACTTGGGTGACCTGTTTACCTGTACACAGCAGATGCACTGGGGCAGTTATTTGCCTGTGTGAGGTAACTTTTTAATGAATGTTTGTTTTGAGTGTAAGCGAGCTGCTTCGAAGGTTATGTGTATTGTGTTGTTTCTAATCTATCTGTTGTGTACTTGGGTGACCGGTTTACCTGTACACAGCAGATGCACTTGGGCATTTATGTGCCTGTGTGAAGTAACTTTTTAATGATTGTTTGTTTTGAGTGTAAGCGAGCTGCTTCTAAAGTTGTGAGTATTGTTTTGTTTCTAATCTATCTGTCGTGCACTTGGGTCACCTGTTTACCTGTACACAGCAGATGCACTGGGGCATTTATTTGCCTGTGTGAAGTAACTTTTTAATGATTGTTTGTTTTGAGTGTAAGCGAGCAGCTTCGAAAGTTGTGAGTATTGTTTTGTTTCTAATCTATCTGCTGTGTACTTGGGTGACCTGTTTACCTGTACACAGCAGATGCACTGGGGCATTTATGTGCCTGTGTGAAGTAGCTTAATGATTGTTTGTTTTGAGTGTAAGTGAGCTGCTTCGAAGGTTGTGTGTATTGTTTTGTTTCTAATCTATCTGTTGTGTACTTTGGTGACCTGTTTACCTGTACACAACAGATGCACTGGGGCATTTATGTGCCTGTGTGAAGTAATTTTTTAATGATTGTTTGTTTTGAGTGTAAGCGAGCAGCTACGAAAATTGTGAGTATTGTTTTGTTTCTAATCTATCTGTTGTGTACTTGGGTGACCTGTTTACCTGTACACAGCAGATGCACTGGGGCATTTATTTGCCTGTGTGAAGTAACTTTTTAATGATTGTTTGTTTTGAGTATAATCGAGCAGCTTCGAAAGTTGTGAGTATTGTTTTGTTTCTAATCTATCTGTTGTGTACTTGGGTGACCTGTTTACCTGTACACAGCAGATGCACTTCGGCATTTATGTACCTGTGTGAAGTAACTTTGTAATGATTGTTTCCTTTGAGTGTAAGCAAGCTGCTTTGAAGGTTGTGTGTATTGTTTTGTTTCTAATCTATCTGTTGTGTACTTGGGTGACCTGTTTACCTGTACACAGCAGATGCTCTGGGGCATTTATGTGCTTGTGTGAAGTAACTTTTTAATGATTGTTTGTTTTGAGTGTAAGCGAGCAGCTTCGAAAGTTGTGAGTATTGTTTTGTTTCTAATCTATCTGTTGTGTACTTGGGTGACCTGTTTACCTGTACACAGCAGATGCACTGGGGCAGTTATTTGCCTGTATGAGGTAACTTTTTAATGAATGTTTGTTTTGAGTGTAAGCGAGCTGCTTCGAAGGTTGTGTGTATTGTTTTGTTTCTAATCTATCTGTTGTGTACTTGGGTGACCTGTTTACCTGTACACAGCAGATGCACTGGGGCATTTATGTGCTTGTGTGAAGTAACTTTTTAATGATTGTTTGTTTTGAGTGTAAGCGAGCTGCTTCGAAAGTTGTGAGTGTTGTTTTGTTTCTAATCTATCTGTTGTGTACTTGGGTGACCGGTTTACCTGTACACAGCAGATGCACTTGGGCATTTATGTGCCTGTGTGAAGTAACTTTTTAATGATTGTTTGTTTTGA
This sequence comes from Siderastrea siderea, assembly GCA_964030785.1. Taxonomy (NCBI): domain Eukaryota; kingdom Metazoa; phylum Cnidaria; class Anthozoa; order Scleractinia; family Rhizangiidae; genus Siderastrea; species Siderastrea siderea. Next base: position 17,407,500 of record OZ034979.1, on the reverse strand, counting down.
GTGTAAGCGAGCTGCTTCTAAAGTTGTGAGTATTGTTTTGTTTCTAATCTATCTGTCGTGCACTTGGGTCACCTGTTTACCTGTACACAGCAGATGCACTGGGGCATTTATTTGCCTGTGTGAAGTAACTTTTTAATGATTGTTTGTTTTGAGTGTAAGCGAGCAGCTTCGAAAGTTGTGAGTATTGTTTTGTTTCTAATCTATCTGTTGTGTACTTGGGTGACCTGTTTACCTGTACACAGCAGATGCACTGGGGCATTTATGTGCCTGTGTGAAGTAACTTAATGATTGTTTGTTTTGAGTGTAAGTGAGCTGCTTCGAAGGTTGTGTGTATTGTTTTGTTTCTAATCTATCTGTTGTGTACTTTGGTGACCTGTTTACCTGTACACAACAGATGCACTGGGGCATTTATGTGCCTGTGTGAAGTAACTTTTTAATGATTGTTTGTTTTGAGTGTAAGCGAGCAGCTACGAAAATTGTGAGTATTGTTTTGTTTCTAATCTATCTGTTGTGTACTTGGGTGACCTGTTTACCTGTACACAGCAGATGCACTGGGGCATTTATGTGCTTGTGTGAAGTAACTTTTTAATGATTGTTTGTTTTGAGTGTAAGCGAGCTGCTTCGAAAGTTGTGAGTGTTGTTTTGTTTCTAATCTATCTGTTGTGTACTTGGGTGACCGGTTTACCTGTACACAGCAGATGCACTTGGGCATTTATGTGCCTGTGTGAAGTAACTTTTTAATGATTGTTTGTTTTGAGTGTAAGCGAGCTGCTTCTAAAGTTGTGAGTATTGTTTTGTTTCTAATCTATCTGTTGTGTACTTGGGTGACCTGTTTACCTGTACACAGCAGATGCACTTGGGCATTTATGTGCCTGTGTGAAGTAACTTTGTAATGATTGTTTGCTTTGAGTGTAAGCAGGCTGCTTTGAAGGTTGTGTGTATTGTTTTGTTTCTAATCTATCTGTTGTGTACTTGGGTGACCTGTTTACCTGTACACAGCAGATGCACTGGGGCATTTATGTGCTTGTGTGAAGTAACTTTTTAATGATTGTTTGTTTTGAGTGTAAGCGAGCAGCTTCGAAAGTTGTGAGTATTGTTTTGTTTCTAATCTATCTGTTGTGAACTTGGGTGACCTGTTTACCTGTACACAGCAGATGCACTGGGGCAGTTATTGCCTGTGTGAGGTAACTTTTTAATGAATGTTTGTTTTGAGTGTAAGCGAGCTGCTTCGAAGGTTATGTGTATTGTTTTGTTTCTAATCTATCTGTTGTGTACTTGGGTGACCTGTTTACCTGTACACAGCAGATGCACTGGGGCATTTATGTGCTTGTGTGAAGTAACTTTTTAATGATTGTTTGTTTTGAGTGTTAGCGAGCTGCTTCGAAAGTTGTGAGTGTTTTTTTGTTTCTAATCTATCTGTTGTGTACTTGGGTGACCGGTTTACCTGTACACAGCAGATGCACTTGGGCATTTATGTGCCTGTGTGAAGTAACTTTTTAATGATTGTTTGTTTTGAGTGTAAGCGAGCTGCTTCTAAAGTTGTGAGTATTGTTTTGTTTCTAATCTATCTGTCGTGCACTTGGGTGACCTGTTTACCTGTACACAGCAGATGCACTGGGGCATTTATTTGCCTGTGTGAAGTAACTTTTTAATGATTGTTTGTTTTGAGTGTAAGCGAGCAGCTTCGAAAGTTGTGAGTATTGTTTTGTTTCTAATCTATCTGTTGTGTACTTGGGTGACCTGTTTACCTGTACACAGCAGATGCACTGGGGCATTTATGTGCTTGTGTGAAGTAACTTAATGATTGTTTGTTTTGAGTGTAAGTGAGCTTCTTCGAAGGTTGTGTGTATTGTTTTGTTTCTAATCTATCTGTTGTGTACTTTGGTGACCTGTTTACCTGTACACAACAGATGCACTGGGGCATTTATGTGCCTGTGTGAAGTAACTTTTTAATGATTGTTTGTTTTGAGTGTAAGCGAGCAGCTACGAAAATTGTGAGTATTGTTTTGTTTCTAATCTATCTGTTGTGTACTTGGGTGACCTTTTTACCTGTACACAGCAGATGCACTGGGGCATTTATTTGCCTGTGTGAAGTAACTTTTTAATGATTGTTTGTTTTGAGTGTAATCGAGCAGCTTCGAAAGTTGTGAGTATTGTTTTGTTTCTAATCTATCTGTTGTGTACTTGGGTGACCTGTTTACCTGTACACAGCAGATGCACTTGGGCATTTATGTGCCTGTGTGAAGTAACTTTGTAATGATTGTTTGCTTTGAGTGTAAGCAGGCTGCTTTGAAGGTTGTGTGTATTGTTTTGTTTCTAATCTATCTGTTGTGTACTTGGGTGACCTATTTACCTGTACACAGCAGATGCACTGGGGCATTTATGTGCTTGTGTGAAGTAACTTTTTAATGATTGTTTGTTTTGAGTGTAAGCGAGCAGCTTCGAAAGTTGTGAGTATTGTTTTGTTTCTAATCTATCTGTTGTGAACTTGGGTGACCTGTTTACCTGTACACAGCAGATGCACTGGGGCAGTTATTTGCCTGTGTGAGGTAACTTTTTAATGAATGTTTGTTTTGAGTGTAAGCGAGCTGCTTCGAAGGTTATGTGTATTGTGTTGTTTCTAATCTATCTGTTGTGTACTTGGGTGACCGGTTTACCTGTACACAGCAGATGCACTTGGGCATTTATGTGCCTGTGTGAAGTAACTTTTTAATGATTGTTTGTTTTGAGTGTAAGCGAGCTGCTTCTAAAGTTGTGAGTATTGTTTTGTTTCTAATCTATCTGTCGTGCACTTGGGTCACCTGTTTACCTGTACACAGCAGATGCACTGGGGCATTTATTTGCCTGTGTGAAGTAACTTTTTAATGATTGTTTGTTTTGAGTGTAAGCGAGCAGCTTCGAAAGTTGTGAGTATTGTTTTGTTTCTAATCTATCTGCTGTGTACTTGGGTGACCTGTTTACCTGTACACAGCAGATGCACTGGGGCATTTATGTGCCTGTGTGAAGTAGCTTAATGATTGTTTGTTTTGAGTGTAAGTGAGCTGCTTCGAAGGTTGTGTGTATTGTTTTGTTTCTAATCTATCTGTTGTGTACTTTGGTGACCTGTTTACCTGTACACAACAGATGCACTGGGGCATTTATGTGCCTGTGTGAAGTAATTTTTTAATGATTGTTTGTTTTGAGTGTAAGCGAGCAGCTACGAAAATTGTGAGTATTGTTTTGTTTCTAATCTATCTGTTGTGTACTTGGGTGACCTGTTTACCTGTACACAGCAGATGCACTGGGGCATTTATTTGCCTGTGTGAAGTAACTTTTTAATGATTGTTTGTTTTGAGTATAATCGAGCAGCTTCGAAAGTTGTGAGTATTGTTTTGTTTCTAATCTATCTGTTGTGTACTTGGGTGACCTGTTTACCTGTACACAGCAGATGCACTTCGGCATTTATGTACCTGTGTGAAGTAACTTTGTAATGATTGTTTCCTTTGAGTGTAAGCAAGCTGCTTTGAAGGTTGTGTGTATTGTTTTGTTTCTAATCTATCTGTTGTGTACTTGGGTGACCTGTTTACCTGTACACAGCAGATGCTCTGGGGCATTTATGTGCTTGTGTGAAGTAACTTTTTAATGATTGTTTGTTTTGAGTGTAAGCGAGCAGCTTCGAAAGTTGTGAGTATTGTTTTGTTTCTAATCTATCTGTTGTGTACTTGGGTGACCTGTTTACCTGTACACAGCAGATGCACTGGGGCAGTTATTTGCCTGTATGAGGTAACTTTTTAATGAATGTTTGTTTTGAGTGTAAGCGAGCTGCTTCGAAGGTTGTGTGTATTGTTTTGTTTCTAATCTATCTGTTGTGTACTTGGGTGACCTGTTTACCTGTACACAGCAGATGCACTGGGGCATTTATGTGCTTGTGTGAAGTAACTTTTTAATGATTGTTTGTTTTGAGTGTAAGCGAGCTGCTTCGAAAGTTGTGAGTGTTGTTTTGTTTCTAATCTATCTGTTGTGTACTTGGGTGACCGGTTTACCTGTACACAGCAGATGCACTTGGGCATTTATGTGCCTGTGTGAAGTAACTTTTTAATGATTGTTTGTTTTGAGTGTAAGCGAGCTGCTTCTAAAGTTGTGAGTATTGTTTTGTTTCTAATCTATCTGTCGTGCACTTGGGTCACCTGTTTACCTGTACACAGCAGATGCACTGGGGCATTTATTTGCCTGTGTGAAGTAACTTTTTAATGATTGTTTGTTTTGAGTGTAAGCGAGCAGCTTCGAAAGTTGTGAGTATTGTTTTGTTTCTAATCTATCTGTTGTGTACTTGGGTGACCTGTTTACCTGTACACAGCAGATGCACTGGGGCATTTATGTGCCTGTGTGAAGTAACTTAATGATTGTTTGTTTTGAGTGTAAGTGAGCTGCTTCGAAGGTTGTGTGTATTGTTTTGTTTCTAATCTATCTGTTGTGTACTTTGGTGACCTGTTTACCTGTACACAACAGATGCACTGGGGCATTTATGTGCCTGTGTGAAGTAACTTTTTAATGATTGTTTGTTTTGAGTGTAAGCGAGCAGCTACGAAAATTGTGAGTATTGTTTTGTTTCTAATCTATCTGTTGTGTACTTGGGTGACCTGTTTACCTGTACACAGCAGATGCACTGGGGCATTTATGTGCTTGTGTGAAGTAACTTTTTAATGATTGTTTGTTTTGAGTGTAAGCGAGCTGCTTCGAAAGTTGTGAGTGTTGTTTTGTTTCTAATCTATCTGTTGTGTACTTGGGTGACCGGTTTACCTGTACACAGCAGATGCACTTGGGCATTTATGTGCCTGTGTGAAGTAACTTTTTAATGATTGTTTGTTTTGAGTGTAAGCGAGCTGCTTCTAAAGTTGTGAGTATTGTTTTGTTTCTAATCTATCTGTTGTGTACTTGGGTGACCTGTTTACCTGTACACAGCAGATGCACTTGGGCATTTATGTGCCTGTGTGAAGTAACTTTGTAATGATTGTTTGCTTTGAGTGTAAGCAGGCTGCTTTGAAGGTTGTGTGTATTGTTTTGTTTCTAATCTATCTGTTGTGTACTTGGGTGACCTGTTTACCTGTACACAGCAGATGCACTGGGGCATTTATGTGCTTGTGTGAAGTAACTTTTTAATGATTGTTTGTTTTGAGTGTAAGCGAGCAGCTTCGAAAGTTGTGAGTATTGTTTTGTTTCTAATCTATCTGTTGTGAACTTGGGTGACCTGTTTACCTGTACACAGCAGATGCACTGGGGCAGTTATTGCCTGTGTGAGGTAACTTTTTAATGAATGTTTGTTTTGAGTGTAAGCGAGCTGCTTCGAAGGTTATGTGTATTGTTTTGTTTCTAATCTATCTGTTGTGTACTTGGGTGACCTGTTTACCTGTACACAGCAGATGCACTGGGGCATTTATGTGCTTGTGTGAAGTAACTTTTTAATGATTGTTTGTTTTGAGTGTTAGCGAGCTGCTTCGAAAGTTGTGAGTGTTTTTTTGTTTCTAATCTATCTGTTGTGTACTTGGGTGACCGGTTTACCTGTACACAGCAGATGCACTTGGGCATTTATGTGCCTGTGTGAAGTAACTTTTTAATGATTGTTTGTTTTGAGTGTAAGCGAGCTGCTTCTAAAGTTGTGAGTATTGTTTTGTTTCTAATCTATCTGTCGTGCACTTGGGTGACCTGTTTACCTGTACACAGCAGATGCACTGGGGCATTTATTTGCCTGTGTGAAGTAACTTTTTAATGATTGTTTGTTTTGAGTGTAAGCGAGCAGCTTCGAAAGTTGTGAGTATTGTTTTGTTTCTAATCTATCTGTTGTGTACTTGGGTGACCTGTTTACCTGTACACAGCAGATGCACTGGGGCATTTATGTGCTTGTGTGAAGTAACTTTTTAATGATTGTTTGTTTTGAGTGTAAGCGAGCAGCTTCGAAAGTTGTGAGTATTGTTTTGTTTCTAATCTATCTGTTGTTTACTTGGGTGACCTGTTTACCTGTACACAGCAGATGCACTGGGGCAGTTATTTGCCTGTGTGAGGTAACTTTTTAATGAATGTTTGTTTTGAGTGTAAGCGAGCTGCTTCGAAGGTTGTGTGTATTGTTTTGTTTCTAATCTATCTGTTGTGTACTTGGGTGACCTATTTACCTGTACACAGCAGATGCACTGGGGCATTTATGTGCTTGTGTGAAGTAACTTTTTAATGATTGTTTGTTTTGAGTGTAAGCGAGCTGCTTCGAAAGTTGTGAGTGTTGTTTTGTTTCTAATCTATCTGTTGTGTACTTGGGTGACTGGTTTACCTGTACACAGCAGATGCACTTGGGCATTTATGTGCCTGTGTGAAGTAACTTTTTAATGATTGTTTGTTTTGAGTGTAAGCGAGCTGCTTCGAAAGTTGTGAGTATTGTTTTGTTTCTAATCTATCTGTCGTGCACTTGGGTGACCTGTTTACCTGTACACAGCAGATGCACTGGGGCATTTATGTGCTTGTGTGAAGTAACTTTTTAATGATTGTTTGTTTTGAGTGTAAGCGAGCTGCTTCGAAAGTTGTGAGTGTTGTTTTGTTTCTAATCTATCTGTTGTGTACTTGGGTGACCGGTTTACCTGTACACAGCAGATGCACTTGGGCATTTATGTGCCTGTGTGAAGTAACTTTTTAATGATTGTTTGTTTTGAGTGTAAGCGAGCTGCTTCTAAAGTTGTGAGTATTGTTTTGTTTCTAATCTATCTGTCGTGCACTTGGGTCACCTGTTTACCTGTACACAGCAGATGCACTGGGGCATTTATTTGCCTGTGTGAAGTAACTTTTTAATGATTGTTTGTTTTGAGTGTAAGCGAGCAGCTTCGAAAGTTGTGAGTATTGTTTTGTTTCTAATCTATCTGTTGTGTACTTGGGTGACCTGTTTACCTGTACACAGCAGATGCACTGGGGCATTTATGTGCCTGTGTGAAGTAACTTAATGATTGTTTGTTTTGAGTGTAAGTGAGCTGCTTCGAAGGTTGTGTGTATTGTTTTGTTTCTAATCTATCTGTTGTGTACTTTGGTGACCTGTTTACCTGTACACAACAGATGCACTGGGGCATTTATGTGCCTGTGTGAAGTAACTTTTTAATGATTGTTTGTTTTGAGTGTAAGCGAGCAGCTACGAAAATTGTGAGTATTGTTTTGTTTCTAATCTATCTGTTGTGTACTTGGGTGACCTGTTTACCTGTACACAGCAGATGCACTGGGGCATTTATGTGCTTGTGTGAAGTAACTTTTTAATGATTGTTTGTTTTGAGTGTAAGCGAGCTGCTTCGAAAGTTGTGAGTGTTGTTTTGTTTCTAATCTATCTGTTGTGTACTTGGGTGACCGGTTTACCTGTACACAGCAGATGCACTTGGGCATTTATGTGCCTGTGTGAAGTAACTTTTTAATGATTGTTTGTTTTGAGTGTAAGCGAGCTGCTTCTAAAGTTGTGAGTATTGTTTTGTTTCTAATCTATCTGTTGTGTACTTGGGTGACCTGTTTACCTGTACACAGCAGATGCACTTGGGCATTTATGTGCCTGTGTGAAGTAACTTTGTAATGATTGTTTGCTTTGAGTGTAAGCAGGCTGCTTTGAAGGTTGTGTGTATTGTTTTGTTTCTAATCTATCTGTTGTGTACTTGGGTGACCTGTTTACCTGTACACAGCAGATGCACTGGGGCATTTATGTGCTTGTGTGAAGTAACTTTTTAATGATTGTTTGTTTTGAGTGTAAGCGAGCAGCTTCGAAAGTTGTGAGTATTGTTTTGTTTCTAATCTATCTGTTGTGAACTTGGGTGACCTGTTTACCTGTACACAGCAGATGCACTGGGGCAGTTATTGCCTGTGTGAGGTAACTTTTTAATGAATGTTTGTTTTGAGTGTAAGCGAGCTGCTTCGAAGGTTATGTGTATTGTTTTGTTTCTAATCTATCTGTTGTGTACTTGGGTGACCTGTTTACCTGTACACAGCAGATGCACTGGGGCATTTATGTGCTTGTGTGAAGTAACTTTTTAATGATTGTTTGTTTTGAGTGTTAGCGAGCTGCTTCGAAAGTTGTGAGTGTTTTTTTGTTTCTAATCTATCTGTTGTGTACTTGGGTGACCGGTTTACCTGTACACAGCAGATGCACTTGGGCATTTATGTGCCTGTGTGAAGTAACTTTTTAATGATTGTTTGTTTTGAGTGTAAGCGAGCTGCTTCTAAAGTTGTGAGTATTGTTTTGTTTCTAATCTATCTGTCGTGCACTTGGGTGACCTGTTTACCTGTACACAGCAGATGCACTGGGGCATTTATTTGCCTGTGTGAAGTAACTTTTTAATGATTGTTTGTTTTGAGTGTAAGCGAGCAGCTTCGAAAGTTGTGAGTATTGTTTTGTTTCTAATCTATCTGTTGTGTACTTGGGTGACCTGTTTACCTGTACACAGCAGATGCACTGGGGCATTTATGTGCTTGTGTGAAGTAACTTTTTAATGATTGTTTGTTTTGAGTGTAAGCGAGCAGCTTCGAAAGTTGTGAGTATTGTTTTGTTTCTAATCTATCTGTTGTTTACTTGGGTGACCTGTTTACCTGTACACAGCAGATGCACTGGGGCAGTTATTTGCCTGTGTGAGGTAACTTTTTAATGAATGTTTGTTTTGAGTGTAAGCGAGCTGCTTCGAAGGTTGTGTGTATTGTTTTGTTTCTAATCTATCTGTTGTGTACTTGGGTGACCTATTTACCTGTACACAGCAGATGCACTGGGGCATTTATGTGCTTGTGTGAAGTAACTTTTTAATGATTGTTTGTTTTGAGTGTAAGCGAGCTGCTTCGAAAGTTGTGAGTGTTGTTTTGTTTCTAATCTATCTGTTGTGTACTTGGGTGACTGGTTTACCTGTACACAGCAGATGCACTTGGGCATTTATGTGCCTGTGTGAAGTAACTTTTTAATGATTGTTTGTTTTGAGTGTAAGCGAGCTGCTTCGAAAGTTGTGAGTATTGTTTTGTTTCTAATCTATCTGTCGTGCACTTGGGTGACCTGTTTACCTGTACACAGCAGATGCACTGGGGCATTTATTTGCCTGTGTGAAGTAACTTTTTAATGATTGTTTGTTTTGAGTGTAAGCGAGCAGCTTCGAAAGTTGTGAGTATTGTTTTGTTTCTAATCTATCTGTTGTGTACTTGGGTGACCTGTTTACATGTACCTGTACACAGGAGATGCACTGGGGCATTTGTTTGCTATATGCCATTTGGCACTTATATGCCATGACCTTGAGTCAAATGTCATCCCGTCCAGCTCTCCCACTCAGTCAACAAGTACATAACTTACAAATTTTAATGTTAAATGTGCAGTATTTGATTATTACTAAGTATTAAGAAAGCTTTTCATTACTTCATCACTGAATTAGAAATTGTTTACAGATTTATATACATCAGAAATAAATTAAAAGGAAATTTTGAATCTGGAATATTTATGAAAGTCCATTTAGAATTTCAATTTTTATCTAAGGAAATTTGAATCTTGAATATTTATTAAAGTCCATTTTGAATTACAGTTTTTATCTAAGGAAATTATGAATCTTGAATATTTGTTAAAGTCCATTTTAAATTACAATTTTTATCTAATAAAGAAAAAGCTACTGTTGATTGTTAAAATGATATATATTTTACAGAACTCTGATTTTAATGTTACTTGTAGAGTATTTATACCACTTTACAGTGTGTTACGTTCCTTTTGTAAAACATTAAGTAGCTTGAAAGGAAACAATAAAAAGTTTATGTTTGTAAGTGGAAAGTTGTTTATGTATTTGTTTTTCCCTCATATGTGGGGGTGATAATTCATTTACATCGAATGTGTAGTAAATATACAAATTGGCAGTAATTGCAAAACAAGAACAAAAAAATGATGCTAGAATATGTATTCTGTCCCCTTAATTTGTCACTTAAAGGCGATTAAACGGAATTTCCTGTTCATATAATTTCATTTCCTGTCTTTAATTTGAAATTTAAGATACTTAAAGAATACTTTCCTTAACATTTAGTTAACATTTAAGGTGACATAGCCTCTTAAAGAATTCTATCCTGTCCTTAAAGTTGTCACTTAAAGGGTCTTAAAAAACTCTATACTGACCCTTTAAGAACACTGCTTAAATGACATGTAAATGGTTCATTAAGTGTTTTAAGTGAATTTCTTAAAGATGAAGGAAATAAACATTTAATGTGTTTAAGATACACTTAAAGAAACAGAAAACCGTTCTTTACTCTATCTTTAAGATACCTTTAAGTGACATTAAATCTGTCATTTCGTCCTGTGTGAAGTTTGAGATTGTCCTGTAAACACCGAAGGTTCGAGGTTTAATAAGTAGATTATTATATGGCATTTGTTTGGCCCAAGATGATTCAAGGGGAAGTGGTTGCTTCACATCCGGTTATGCACGCGCTTAGATCTATTCAGTCTCGTTCCCAAGCCCGCAAAATTATTTAGCGAAATGAACTACCGGGTATTCTGTCGAAAAATGCCTTTATTTTGCTTAGACGGGATCAGAACTGAAACAAGTATTGGAGTCGAAACCAAAACTGAAGTTTTTCCTTGTGGTTTCATTTTGAGAGGATGAATTGCTATAAACATCCAAGAATCCAAGCAAAAGTCATGCTACGAACGGCCTCATGGCGAAACAAAATGTTCAGTCTTTATCATCACTTTCAAACACAGCTCTTCGGCTCTTCTGTGTTCCTTGTATTTTTTTTACTGGGCCATTAAAGATTTAAAATTTAGAAATACTGATGATGTTTGCACCTAAAAAACTGCTCGGCTGTTCGCATCTGATGTACTTGCCTGGGTAACAGCGAGGAAATGTGTTGTCGTTAATTGCTGCATCGATTCAACTGTCATCTACTGGTCTTGGTAAGTTCAAAAGTTGTACATGCCCATTGTTTATTGAAGTTAAATAACGCTGGAATGTTTTTGTTGAGTGTCGCTAGATGTTTTTCTCGCTGTGTTCTCGGTTTTTTGTTCCTTCACAAAACCTTTAATTTCTTCTCGGCTGCTTCTAGGCTCCGGTTTGTCACTAACTCGGTCACGCGCGAAATTTAATGCCATCGCTCTCAGAGTGTTCACCGTCACTCATATTTGGTAGCTGTTGCAGGTTTGATAAAAAGACAATGGTTTTGAATTATCTCTTGCTTTCTTACTTGTAGGACGTTAACAATAACTCGTAATGCCCGTGGGCATTACGGTAGAATCCCGCTCTAAAAATAACCAATCACGGCGCGAGTTATATCGGCTGCAAACACCAGCCATATAATATTAACTTTTATTTGATTTCACCAGTTTACAAGGCATTGTAAAACTACAATTAATTTACGGAAGGGGAAATGATTGATGATGATTTTGAAGAGAAATACAGCAGTTACGTTGGCACGAGGATTGCTCACGCTCACATTACTGAGTAGGGAAAAGTGAACTGACTATAACTAGAAAACGATGTTAACATACAAAGCAGTGAAAGGTTCTGAATAACAATAATTTTCTTCCTTAAATTACTACCATTAACTAAAATTATATTTACCTATTATACACAGAGTGAGCTATCAGGCTTTATCCGATAATTGCAAAGATCCTTTCTAGTAACAATAATGTGATGGAGGAGCTTAAAATGGAATTCTCTTAACTTCGGTTCCTTACACCGTTTAAGTATAAATTTAAAGAGCTGGGCCCACTTATTGTTATTCATGGGTATATTTTTGTTCTATTTTTGCGTTCCAGGCTGATCTACCGTATTAATTTTGTCATTTAATAGTTGATAAATGTAGTTCGCTTTCAGCCTTTTTTTTTTTTTGGTGGGATCCAAAAGGAACATTGTTGAGTTTTCAATATAGTTTAATGGCGGGGAGGATGTTCTGTGTTGTGCTATAGTTATGAGGTGGCTAGGAATTGCGCTTTTTATTTGATAAAATTGAAGGAAATTTGTTTTAAAGCGATATTTCAATTGAAAGTCCGTGAAGGTCATGAATTTGCTGTTTTCATTTAAAAGCTGCTCGATTGAAATTATACCTTTAGAAAACCTGAATAAGCAACAGTTGATCACTGTTGCTATTTGGTGCATAGATATTGCAAAGAGACAATTTCATGGAATCAATCGTCACGGACATAATGAGTATTCGCCCCAGGAAATCTCGGTGCGTGCATTCCACTTTCGCGCTAACTGAGCTGTTAATTAATACGCAAACCCCTCTACTATGTTGAGAGCCGTGAGAAAACAATATTTCACCTCCCCATTCATTTCTCCAGACCATTTCGTCATTGACCGAGGAGCGTGTTTCTTGTAGGAAATAAAATTCTGCCTTTAAGTCTTTAAGGTATAAGAAAATGCTTCTACGTTTGTTAACATCCCTTAATCCTCGGACATTTAGCGAAACAATAATGTACAAAGAGCTCTGCCCGACATAACTGCGAAATAAAGTGTGACAGCACAAAAGGAAAAATAATGATAAAGAACAACAACAACAATCACGAAAAACGACAACAAATTAAGATGTAATCCATCAGGAAATTGAGTAATCAGTGGACAAAACTCTTGTACCAGAAAAATTTAAAGTATATCGCATTCTTTTTTATACTTTTTAAGAGCTAAGGAAGTAATTAGTTATCTGTAATAACACCAAAGACAATTTCTTCTGGGAACCCGTGAAATTAAAATTAAAATTTCACAGGAATTGTGTAAACACAGGTAAAATAGATAAATTTTTATGCGTAAGATTTCATTTTGTGAAATTTGAAATTTATTCTCTCGGGCTCCCATAAGAAATTGTCTTTGGGGTTATTACAGATAACAAATTACATTCATAGCTCTCAAAAGGTATAAAAAGAATGCGATGTGCTTTAAATTATTCTGGTACAAGATTTTTGTCCACTCAAAATTAAAAATTACTCAGTTTCCAATGGATTCCGTCTTAAGTTGTTTAAAATACCAATTTAAGCCGAGTTTTCCTTCTCCCTTACAATGCGTATCATACTAATACTACTGATAAACAAGTCAGATTACTTTCCTGGAGTGATCTCAAAGCTCATCGAGATCTCTAGTTGAGAAGATCCGCACTGGTGCACCACCCGATGAAGTTTTAACGAATATCTTTCCGTCGATGGTCCAGATATTAACTATAGGTCCACCGCGATCTCTTTTTAACTTGCTTGCTTCGCTTACAAGATGCCGTCTAAACTGTGTCAATTTTCATTGATGTAAATTCGTTCCTCGGGGCTCTGTACTGCAGAACAGTAACTAGGGAAAACATCCGATATTTAAACGTTTTGAGTTTTGTTCTTGCTTTGTAGAGAGCTGTCTTAGTCTTGTGACTAAGAAACTTAATTTATGATCATGGGTTTGTTTCCCTTGCGTCGAAGTTCGTGCAATTTCTCTATGTGACTTGCCTTCAGAGGTACGTTGAGTGCTTGTGCTACTTTTATCACAGCTTTTTCGGTTGAATTATAAGCATTTTCCGGGATCCCATGAATTTCGATCGAGCTCTTACGAGAATACTGTTCAATTCGTCTAGTTGGTCGTACACGTTCCCCAGTTCATCAATTTGCCTAGCGAGAGATTTCTTGGTCGTCTCAAGTTCATCCTTGAGAGCTGCGTTCTCTTTCTTATACGTTTCCAAGGAGCGTCTTCTTTGGTGTGCCAAGTCTTCTTTGAGTGATTTGTTGTCTTTTAGAATACTGCTGATCGATTGCTGTATGTTGAAAATGAATACCTTTTGTCTCAGTTAGACTCGGTTCTGTTTCCAAATCTTTTTCGGCAAGCTCTTCGTTCCCATCCTCGCGTGTACCAGTTTCGGCCGCCATGTTTGCCTTCTTGGCAATGTTGGAATCGTCCTCGGAGGAGCCGCAATCGTCCCGTTTCAGCTTTTTAGAATGTATTGTCATTAGTTGTTAGGTTGGACGTCCGCAGCGGTCGAAAAAAAGGATACCGATACTTTGATCTTAGTCAGGAGAAGGAAAATCTCTCCTGCTCAAACTACATGAACCAGTCTAACCATCGCCATGCCACCTCGCCACTCCCCATTTCACCAGAAACTCAGAAGGACTTGAAATATGTAGCTCGCATATGTAGGTTTTGACCGACGCTCGTAATTGTTCATTACTACCAAACTCAAGCTAAATAAGGTGAATAAGAAAGGACGACATTTTCTTCGGCTATCTACTACACAAAATAACATCGTTTTACCTGCAGTCGATGTAGCTCTGAATTCAAGGAGATCCAAATGTTCAAATAAAGAGAACCTAATACAAAATATGTTCAATGATCGCTTTCCCAGTTGTTTGATTTAGATTTATTGTTGTTTTGCCATATTCCGTCGGAGGCCTCTGAACCTGGAACCACTACGTTTTGTGTTCGTGTCAACTCTCCATCTACAATGCTAAAATCATACTTCACTTTGTAGCAGTTTCATTGATCCATTCAGCTTTGCACAAAAACGCTGCAACACTTTGCAAGGTTTTGGCGCTTTCTTTCAGTCATGTGATCGATTTTTTTTCCTTTTTTTCTTCTCGGTTTTTTTTTCTTGTTCTTTTTTATGTTTATGTTAATAGTGACTGAATTTTGAATCAGCTGCCGATTCGTATTGCTTATAACTTCAAATTTCAAAGAAAGGGAAATGAACTGCGGCATCCTGCCGAAAAAATACTATATCAGTAAGCTCATAATCGTTCAATTAAGCTTCACAGCGTTGGGTTTGGAAACTTAAACTTCATAATTTATCGAGCAATGTTGCCAAGTATGTTGCCATCGTCAGCTCTATTCAGCCCATAACTCGTGCGTGGACTGGAGAGAGGGGTTTCCAAATATGGTACTTAGAAAAATGAATATTCACGAGCATTGAACGCGAGTTGTACGTTTCAACTCCTTATGAGTTTCTGATTTCACTAAATCCAATAATTTTCACACTCACAGTGCTATTAACTTGGTCAGGTTGGCAAACACGCCATTGGGTAGGAAAGAAATAGCGTTTGATGCAAGACCCCTGTGGAATGGTGAAAGCATTTTCTCTTTAACAATAGTAAGTTGAAGAAATAAAAATAAGCCTTGATGACATTGCTTATGTTCTTGTTGTCGCTCTGTTGTCGTTGGGTGGCAATAGGTTTTCGTAGTTAAAAATCTTAGTGAGGTCACAGGGCAGGAATTGTCGATACCGCTAGCTATTGAAGGTATCCATGATAGACGCCATGTTAACACCAAAATTGACTTTCGAAAGAGGAAATGAAAGATTTTAAGAGGGGATGTCCACTAACATCGAGCGAGTGGCGGCACATGATGAAAAATAAAATTCCCTCATAAATTTTTCACGGATACCCTATGGCAATCTAAGAAACGTGGTGGCATTTTTTTCTTGAAAAATTTACACCACAGAAAACCCCCATTTTAAGCGTGGAAGTTTGCTTTTAAAGTGTGTAGGAAGTAATTGACTCCTGTTTTAGATCTGTGAATTAATTTTCAAGGTCATGGCGAGCTGCTGAAAATCACTAAAATTCGCTTGCTTTGAATTCTCAATTTGGCACAGTTTTTCAAGAGAAAGTTTTCCTCCCCGGTAAAACACCAAATCACTTGAAATTCAGAATTCTTGAAAGACGAAATACCATTCTAACTTCAGGTTTAAAAATTAGTTTCGGGCTTTTTATCAGCGCCGAGTACAAACGCTCTCAAAATCCCGATATTTATAGCATTAACCTGTCAACCAGTGCAAACAATAGGCTCGTGCCTCCGACCGAATAGCCGAAAACTTGGAATTTTTTCCTTGTTTCCTTTGGTATTTGGATGAAAAGTACAGGATAAAGGTCACATCTAGCTTACCTTGAATACGATTTTGTCTAAATGCCAGGTTTTGTCAAGTTTTAGGTGTACTGTTCAAGGGCCATCTTGACGCGTGGAATCGACCGTTATCTCCTGGTATCTCCAGATTGACTTTCAAGTAATGAGTAACGACTCCGCCAACACATTCACATACGTTAACGAATGGCAATTGAATTTTTAAAATCTCCCAGTGTTATTTCCCTGAAGAAACTAAATAACTTTGCAGCGTGATCTCCACAGTCATCTCAGAAACCGCACTGTTATTATGGTCTGATTTGACTAAATTTGTCTGTCACGCAACGGGTTGTGGTCAAGTCGGCAGGATAGGTTTTGGTGATGGGATTGCAAAAATGGGGGAAAAAATGGAAAGATTAGGACGTCTGAAATAACTTAAGCTATGAAAGAAATTATACAAGATAGAAGGCGATGTAAATAGTGATGGCGTTTGTTTCAGCAACTCGGCCGGAATGACCGTTTCCCGTTTTCATCCCAGATGCCGGACTACCTCAATGTAAAAACAAACCGCAGAGATAGCTGATTTTTTCCCCATGATTTAAACTAAAGCATATCAAAGGCTAACAAAGAAGGCATCCATTTGTTTTTTACAAGTTTCCTAAAAATTTTAAGTTCACTTTTCTTGACCTATAATCGTAAGTTTTCAATGCGTAGCACTTGGCTACAACTGTGTTTGTTTTACTCACGTTCCGTCATCCTGTTTGGTGTCATGTTACACCGCCGAAGTTATGCCTGAAATATCTTTCGACTAGTAAAATAGAGTGATAGTACATATGACAGGACTATTCACCACACAATTCTGACCTGTGCAAAACAAGTTGCAGATTACATAGATGTACATTTTGTGACGCTCTGGCGAGAGGAAAAAATTGTCATGTGTTCATTAGAAGCAGAAAGTATTAGCTTCCGATAGTCTAAAATAGCAAACATCGATATATTTTTTTATATCTTATGCAGAGTTCGACTTTTCAAGAGTTCGACTTTTCAAGTCTAATTAATTTTACGGTGAAGGATTTCAATATTATTTGCAAGCCACCAGTGTTGCGTCGAGCCGAGGCGCCTCGAGAAGCTGCCATTTGCGGAAATGATTTTCTTGTTGGAAATCAGGCGTGTGACAATTTCAGGTGCGGCATTATTGGAAACTAGACAAAATGTCTTAAGTACGGATCGGCTTTGAGTAAATGTTCAAAAACTGATAATTTTCGTAAAAAAAAAAAAAGAAGAAAAGGAAACGCCAGATTTAACACACAGCAGTTGTAGAGCGCTTCCTCTATATCGCGCCATTGTAAAAGGATAGGTTCTTTGGAGTTCTCACAGTCAGGACCCCTGTCACCTAGTACAATAGCCAATCAAACCATTATCTCCCTTGGCTGCGAATAGAGGTCACTTATTCTTTTCAGAAACTAGTTGCAGGCGTTTGCGCCTCTTACAAGCGATATGACCAAGAATTGCTATTCCAGTTGCAAAAAAAGACTTTTCGGGTCACACTCGCAGTATTGGAATCAGCGATACCCACTCAGAAGTTGAGCTTCGTTGATTTTCTTTTAGTACGCGCAAAAGTATTTTTAATTAGTATTCTTAACATGGACCATTTGCCTAGCCCATCGCTCTTGTCTGGGAATAGCGCAGAGGGAACTAATCGACGTTGGTCATGTTGAGTTCTACCAGGGCTGTCTAAGTATGCCTCGAACGGGAAAGCGAGAAAAGCAGACCGTGGAAATGACAAGTCGGAGTCCAAAGCTATTTTGCAACACATCGGTGTCTTCCCTCCAGTGGGCTCTGGTAAGTACACTTTTTTCTCATACCCACTTTCGTGCATTCCTCGCTATGATGGCAGACGTCATTAAGCAGATTCACTACCATACCAGCCCTGAAGACAGTCAGCTTCCGGCAGGACAGTGCTGGCTGCTACCACTGCAGGGCCTGCAGGGCCACCATAGTTTGCGCATTAGTACTAGGAGCAGAGCTGGGCGTGGTGTTCAAACTCTTGGCTCCCTTCCCTTCCCATGGAGGGAAGGGAGCCTGCAACTGCAAGGCCGGCGGAGACTAGGTCGGATACATTTGCCCTCCTAAACTCCGGACACGATATCAAGATCCCGGTGGAGAACCATCCTTAAGTGTCATCCGGTGCGCGTCCATTGCAAGCCGTTTAGTTGCCACTTACTTGGAAGATCGATGGTGTGAATATACAGTTTTCTAAAGAAGGAATCCGTCCGTGTATGAAAAGCATATGGCGTGGGACCTATAAGACCAATACTGCGCTGAAAACTAAGGCCCTGTCATCTGATGGACTACCGTCCATAGCAGTGCTCTAAGCGAAACCGAGCTCGTTCTCCTCAACCGTGAGAAGACGGAGAAAAATTGCACAACCAACTTTCTCTTGACAAACAAGGTGGTTAGTTTCTAGAGAAACTGTGGTGCTGCATCGGTGGGGAAGCGAAACACAAAACTTTGTATTTATCAACTGAGTTGATAAGGTAAATTGAGCCACCGTGAAGAGATTGAAAGCTGACGTTTCGAGCGTTAGCCATTCGTCACAAGGATGGATCTCCACCTTCGTCACCTGCACTGCTCAGAAGATCAGGCGGAAAGCGACAAAGAGCCCTAAGCATTAGGACTCCTTGTCATAATGAGTTTCAACATGAGTTGAGTTTCAAACTCAACTTAATTTCGAGTTTCATGTATAAAATTGTAATCCGCTAGGTTTGTCATAAAATGGTTTCACAAGCTTATAAAGAACGAAAAGGACGGTTCCGGCACCCCTGGCCACATCCCTGGTTTGGGCTTGACTAAACTCAACATACATTTTTACATTCTCACTCCTGTCTTGACCAACTTTTAAAGACCAATACATAGAGACCTAATAATAATTTCTTTTTCAAAGCCCTAGTAACAGGCAAGGTTTTGGCAAGGCTTCACTGCCTCTAATGATACTGATAAATACATAAATACCGTTAACTGCCACTTATAAACCCAACCGCTTACAAGCCCCCCCCCCCCCCCCCCCCCGGTTATGGGCCCATCTACCTGTAAACAAAAAAATACATCCGGTATAAGCTCCACCGGATATAAGTCGCCCTCTAGTTTTCCCTGTTTCCTTAATATTAAGCACTCTCACAGAACACTGCGAAGATGAACTCTGAGCTTCTGTTTTGTTACGTTCCGGTTACGTTTGCGTTGTTTATGACTTTGTTGTTAAATTAAAATTGAAATGAATTCGATTTATTGTGACGTTTCAAAGGTAAATTAAAAACTGGTAAACTAAAAACGTATTTCGATCAACAATGCTGTGGCTCATTTCGAAACTTATAAGCCCCCTGGATATAAGCCCTTCCGTTTACAAGCCCACCCAAAACCCCTTACAAAGTTGTATAAGCCCAAGGCTTATAAGCGGCAGTTGACGGTGATCGGTCCTTGGGTCCACAGATTTTCAAAGTTCTCATTGCTTTGTTTTTGTTTGTTTGTTTTTTGCTTGCTTGTTGTTGTTGTGGTTGTTGTTTTGTTTCCTGTGCATTTCCCCCTCCAAGTCAAACCCGACGTCAGGTAAAATCAAGTGCGTGACATTTTGTTGCGTGACTCAAACTAAACAGGCTTGTAAGCTTTCGGCAAGAAATTATCGTTTCGAAATTTTACAACGAATACAGATCAAGAAAAGACGTCTTATAGGAGAAAACTCTTTTGAAGTTCAAATAAGGCAAAATCATTTTATTCCTCAAGGAGGCGGGATGGAAATAAGTCATTTGGGTTGATTGCCAATACGCGATGCTTCAGTGATGTTGTTGACCCCGGACGCCAAGATGGTTATTATGAAAGAGTACGCACAGAACCTGATATTTAGACAATACCATATTCAGATGAGCTAGACATTACCTTTCTGCTGTGGATTACAACCGAATACCAACCAAAATAGAAGAAATGTCCACATTTTCGGTTATTTGGTCGGAGGTATGTGCCAATTGTTGACGTGTTAATGTTGTAATTATCGGGATTTTGAGAGCGTTTGTACTCGGCGCTGATAAAAAGCCCGAAACTAATATTTAAACCTGGTTTAAGAACGGCATTTCCTCTTTCAAGAATTCTGAATTTCAAGTGATTCGATGTTTTACCGGGGAGGGAAACTTTCTCTTAAAAAACTGTGCCAAATTGAGAATTCAAAGCAAGCGTGTTTTAGTGGTTTTCAGCAGCCTGCCACGACCTTGAAAATTAATCCACAAAAGAATAATTTGACTCAAATTACTTGTAAACTCTTCAACAGCAAATTTCTGAGCTCAAAACAGGATTGTTCCATGACGCGAATTAAACAGAGCGAAGTTTACGAGAAGGTATGATTCTCGTTTATTCGGGGTGTTTGTAGAGACACGTAGTGCGGTAATGGTTTTTTAATTTTTTGGAGGTTTAAAAATAGTTTCTCAACAAAAAATGCCACCACGTTTCTAGAGCTACCATAAGGTATCTCTGGGCGAAAAATGGAGTATTTTGATTTTTCATCATGTGCCACTTATTTTCGATTTCGCTCAGTCTTAGTGGACATTGCCTCTTAAGGGTAAATCAGCCTATCGGGCGGCCATTTGTTTTTAATTGTAACGTCCCATATACGTTCCCATCGACTACCAAAGACTGAACAAGAAGGCGAATTAACCATACATAAATTAAAGAATAGGTTTTGATTTGGCGAAAGTTCAGTCAATAACTTAACTACACGTGCACTCGTTTTTAGGCGAATGTTAATATTTTGGGGGTCATTTACACAAATTTTGGAAGATGTGGTTTGTTTCGTTAATGATTTTCCTCTGATTGCCGTAATCAGTTTTACAATGTCCCTATCGCCGTCCTCTCTCCTTACTTCACTTCAACATACCATCGGTCCGTGCAGGTTATGTAACAAATTTCAGGATATACGTTTACGCTAAACAGGACAAATTGGGCTTCCAACTAAAGTGTTCAGTGCTGTTTTAAAGTCTAAGGTACATGTTTACACATTGTTGGCATGGAATTGATATTTGTAATATTTCCTTTGATTTTCGAGGATTGCCTGGATAATAAAGAGGATCAGTCAGGGCGATAAGCCCAAACATGCATATTTTGCCGCTGCTCCTAAACGGTACAAAACGGCTTGATTTGTTATATTATTGGATTCGCCGCGTTTCACTTACAGACTCTGTATATTGGTCAAACTGGAAATAGCACCGTCGCCTAAGAACACACCAGAGTTTGATAAAATATGCCTGTGAATTGAAATAATTAGAAAAAAACTATAGACTTAGCTTTTCACTCATTCGTGTGAATTTGCTTGTGAAATAAGCTATTTTATAAGCACGACCAGTCTAATATGGACTGACACAAGAGCTTGAGTGCGACAGAGTACATGATTACATGAAATGCAAACTACAGACGCTGTTGATCCAGCCAAAGAAGATGGAGTTGTTTGACGAGGAAACCTGGCGATCTTATCTATGCATGAACAGGTTGAAGCAGACGTCAGTTGTGTCAGAAAGGGCACTATCTGCTTTGGGATCCCTAAGTTTTGGTATTGACGGTGATAGGTGCACCTGTAGGGTTTAAAAAGGCCATTGGCATGGCGTCTCCCTCGCAAAGTCAATAGGGAGTTTAAGCAACCACGACGGCGACCGCAACGAAAACGTTACAAAACAATAGGCTTTAATGAGCAGAATAATGGTTCCGCACGTGCGTTCTACGTTCTCCTACATTCTTTGCTGTCCTCCGCAAATGACAACGTGAAATGACCAGTTTAGAGTTTTTTTGGAAAACGGGAACACACGACGGTGAATTTTTCTTTCTCTACTTGAACTTGAGTGCCGTCCCTACGAATTCAGTTGGCCACATTACGCACGTTAAACAGGTTAGAATAATCGCGATGTGGAATAAAACAACCGAAATGCACAATTCAAATGACGTTTTCCTTTGCGTTGCGGTCGCCGTTGCTAATAGGGATAGGATGGATGCCTATGATCAAACTAGACAACAGCCAACCGTTAGTAAAGTGCTACGCTGAGGGAACAGCGTTTAGTCAGATCAATAGCATTCGAAAATATTGCAATTATCAAAAACGGAATGCACAAGTCACCAAAAAAAACACACACACACACACACAACCAGTCGATTCCATCGTCAGCTATCGTCTGATGAAAACCAGCAGAAATCGGTGCAATCTTCGCCATCCACATCAAGACAACGACAAGAATCTTTACTGTTTACTGCTCTCCAGTACTTTGCTTGAATAATAGTGATAAAATAAAAAAAACACAGACCGGCTCAGCACTTTCTTCGTCGTCAGTGGGCAAAAAGTGTAGTGAGCTCAATGCTTAGCTCCTGGTCTCCCCTGGTGACTGGTCTTGTTTATAATTACAGGTCACATTCTACAGATCACATGTACAGGTCACTGTGTTGGAGGTATGAAAACAAGCAGGACAGTGTTCCTAGCATAGGAGATGACGCTTTTGCCTTATTTAGGGCAAGAAGACATTACTTGTCTTGAGTATTTATTGGTAGCACAGTGACATGCACTTGTGGCCTGAAGAACGCGACTTTCAAAAAAATGTCGCCTGCGTCGCCGTTAGCTTAGCTGGATTATGTCTTGTATGGGTAGCTAAGTGTAACTGAACTAATACAGTGATGCGTAATCAAGTTAATAATTAGTCTTGCGACATTAAAAACCAGTTACAAAGGGGGCTCCTGTAAATAAATTAATCGCAAAGATCTAAAATTCCTAAACTTACAAAGACGATGTAATTGGAGGAACGCATTTGGCAACTTCCACAAGTGAAGTAATATTACTACATGTAAGGCCATTGTCTACATAGAGCAATAGAAGGTTAGACCAGCTGGAACATTTTGGTCCACAATCTAAAAAGTAAGCAAAACTACAAATTAAATTTCTTTACAGCCACAAAGGAAATATCAGTTTTTGTACATGTTTGTGTTTATAATGATTGGCACAAACTGGCTTAGCAAAAAGGAAAGCGCTTTAGCCTCGTTTCCATGACGGGTATTTTGTCCATATTTTAAAGCCAAATTTGGAGGGTAAATCGAAAAGCTTGGTATACAATGTTTTTTGTCGTGTTCAGCTATAGTTTTCATCTAATAAGGGTATTTATCAACTTTCCCTCGAGTTTGCTGACGGAATTTTAAATCGCAGCCTTCACGGAATTTGTCCCAGTCTCAAGGAGCGTCGAAAACGTAGGTCATGATGTAAGCAAACATGATGATGATGATGAGGATGATGATGATGATGAAAGCGTATGTCGTCGTCATAAGCACTGGGAGAGACATCTTGTATAAATTGCTTGCACATTCTGTCCGTTCCTGGTCGATTTTCTTACTCAACATATCCTGCTTAGGGGTGAAACAAAAGCGGGAGTGCCGCTGACAAATAACTGCATCATTTAAGTTCAAGTCAAGTTTTTTTTTCATTTAACGATAATGATATTATACCACACCGTACGGCCTCGCTGATGCAGTTCTATAGAAAATGCATTGGCGAGTTGACCTGTGTTGGGCTGGACGCGCTAACGCAAACTGGTCAAGAAAAAGGAGTCCGGCTTTGCAAACAGCGTCAGCGAGGCCGTACGGTTTGGGCTATGTGGCTATTTGGCTTTTGCCCATGGGGTGTCGCTGAGCTTGGTCCGTACGGTTCCTGTCCAACCCTCCCAATCAGTCAGTGCGTATTATTTGTTTTCACTAAAATAGAGGGTACAATTGATAATTTTTCTAATGAACAAATATCGCTAATAATTATTTGGTATTTAAAGGAGATTTATTCACCCAAGCCGTGGTATAAATGGTTTTATGCATCTGGTTAGTCCCAGTCTCCCAGCAAGGGGTTGGGGGTACATCTGGGTCCTTGGGAATCCTATATTTAAGCAGACGAGGCCAGGTTACTGTCCTCTTTTCCCAAAAACTCGTCTCTCCACGCAGTTCATAATTTCTAGCAAGTAGAGCAGGATTTGTGCAGGATTTGTCCGGGATTTGTCCTCTTGACTTCTGTAAGAGAGAGTCCCTAATTCGGAGAGCGGACCCCAAACAAGTTAAGTATAAACATTGTTCTTAACTGAGACGAATTCTCGTCCGCGCAGTAAAGCGTGCGGTGTGACTCGATGGTTCACATGCCATGTGCTTTGTTAGTGGGCCATTCGTTTGTGCGAAGAATGACCGAATTCTTTGAATGTAACCAAGAAGATGGTAGCTATACACACATATTCCGTCTAGAAAGTACGTGTACCGTCAAAACGATCGGAACTGGGGGGGGAACAGTGGACAAACTGATAAAGTATGACTTACAAGACATTCGTGATACCGCCCCCAATGTTGTAATTCTGGACATTGGCTCAAATGATTTATGGGACGAGCAATCTGACCCAGACACGGTCGCATTGTAAATCATCACGCTGGTTGAGATTCTTATAAAGGATTTGCAGCTTCAATGTTTAGTTTTGTGCCAAGTTTTACCACGGAAAAAACAACCATTTACGGAATACAACGAAAGGTTTTGGCAATTAAATGGTTTACTAAAGGAAGCTGTCAAAGGCATTCATGGGGCAAAGATCTGGTTTCACCGTGGCTTATGTAATCCTTTGCAAAACATTTTTACCCGGGATGGGATTCATTTGAACGCTAAAGGCCATCAGGCGCTGTATAGAAGTTACCGAGGATCCATTTTATTCGCCCTGAACTGAAAGAGAGATGGGCAGGAACCTTGTTCGGGCCTGGACCCGAAGCGGGAGATCAACTCGCCTCCCCGTGCGACTGGACTTGTAGTTAAACCACTCCTCCCTGGACATTCGTTGTGTTAATATTATGGGATGTATCAACATGTGCTTTTGTCGTCGAAAACCTCTCGTAGTGAAGATTGTAATTTGTTCGCGACGCAGCGTATTAAAGGGATTGTTTACGGATAGATTGCGGAAAAGCTGATCTTTGAGTTGGAACTAAACATTATGGTCCTTCGGAGTCGGATGTTGAGGAAATTCCTCAAGCGTTAACTCAAGCGTTAAACAAGTCGAAGGGATTATGGCGGACGATGACGAGAATTTTTCACAGCTTCAGTCATCGGAGGAAATTGTGGGTGAAATGTCTTTTTCCCAAGTCAAAGCTGAGTTAAAAAGGAGACGATTATCAGCGAAAGGGAGGAAAACAACTCTTACTGCGCGTCTTATCGATGTTTTCAAACAAGAAAAATCGAAACCTTCGAGTTCGCATGAAAGTGTTGAATCGACTATTGCAGTCCAAACGCAAGCCCTGTTAGCTAACAACGGGTCTGCAGAGTCAACTGGTGACCATTTGTCGTCGCAGTCGTCTAGTCATCAGTTAAGTGAAATCCAGTTATTAAGAAGAAAAGCAAAGATTCTCAAGATGGATATTGACGCCGTGATACAAGTCATACTCGAGACGAGCAAGAGTCCCATCAACGACGCCATTAAAATGGAAAACCGTGTTCAAAAGTTGAATGGTTACCTGGAAAGTTGCAGTGAGGTAAGAGTGAGATTATTGCACTTATCCCTGATAATGAAATCGCTGAAGAAGCTCAAAAGTGGATTGACTATCAAACAGCAATTGATAATACTTTAGACATTGCTCAAGAGTACTTATCCAAGCTGTCAAGCCCTAAAGTAGATGAGCAAGCCACTTCAGGTTCAGCAGAGTGTAAGAGATCACACTTGAAATTACCAAAGTTGGAGTTACCTAAGTTTGATGGAGATGTTTTAAAGTTCCAAAATTTTTGGGATCTATTTGAGGCTGATGTTCATGATAATGACAATGTGCCTGACGTTCAGAAGTTCACCTACCTACGGTCAGCCCTCGAAGGGTTGCTTATCACACTATTGAGGGGTTCGAAGTCACTAGTGCTAATTATCACCACGCAGTTGATGCTCTGAAACATCGCTTTGGTAGGAAGAGAATAATTATTTCATCTCTTGTCAAGTCAATTGTACAGCTAGAACCAAGGTCAAACGAAGGGGTAGCATCTTTGCGTATTCTTCATGACACTCTCAAAAACCGAATTAGAACTTTACAAACTTTGGGGGAAAGGCCAATGACACATTCTTGTATCCTCCTCCCAATAATGGAAACCAAGCTTCCACCTGAGTTATCTGAGAAATGGGAGTTAGAAATAACTGACATTAAGGAAGAAAGTATCAACCTTGAACTATTCTTCAAGTTCTTGAACAAGCAAGTGATTTCCAAGGAGGCTGGAGAGAGAAATGCTAACACAATCAGTGAAGATGTTTATCAGCCTCAACTTGGTGGAATGGCAAGAGGAAATGCGGGACGGGACAAAAACGGAACTGGAGTAAAGAACACCCGAGAGAAGATGTTTACAGCAGCTGCTCTACTAGCGAGTGGGACGAATCAGGGTATCAATGCAACCTGCAACCTGTGTAAGGAACAGGGACATGACACTCCCAAATGTCCACAGCTTAAGCGACACTCGGTCGAACAACGATGGCAGTCAGTTAGAGGGAACCGACTGTGTTTTAACTGTTTAAAGCCTCAAACACTTTCCACTACTCCTTAGTTTGTCGCCAACCCAAGTGCAGTGTTGAAGGGTGTGGTCGGCGTCATCACACAATGCTTCATGGTGATGGGGACAGAAGTACAGAGGGTCAGATACAAACAACCATCAGTGGATTTGTGGCTTCATGCAACTCCAAGATGCAACAGACATTGTTTCAGACTGCGACGGCTGTGTTCAGGTTGCAGATGATGCCCAGAGAGTACCTGTGCGGGTTTTGTTTGACTCAGGAAGCCAAAGGTCTTATATCACAAAGAATGTTGCTGAATCATTGGCCTTAGATGGACTCTCTGAAGCCTTAGCGTATCCATGTTAGGAGGAGAATCCAGCCAGACGAAGAGAATGAAGAGAGTCAGCTTCTCCCTCACCTCTATCCAAGCAAGCCTTGCAAAGCCAGTTAGAATGGAGGCCCCTCACCATAGACAAAATCTGCACCCCACTAGAACCAGTGGAGATCAGCTTAGAGAAATACCCTCATCTGAAGAACTTGGTGCTTGGTGACACCTATCCTCGTGGATCCGTCAACGTAGATATCTTGATAGGAGCAGACTTTTACTTCTCATTTATGAGTGGCAAATGTAAGAAAGGGGAAACCGTGAATGCACCCACAGCAGTAGAGTCTACACTGGGATGGGTTGTAGCAGGGCCCATTGAGGGTCATCCCTCTGAAAACACTAAATCGATGCTGTCTACTGTGTGCACTGATCCAGTAACAGACAGTCTGAAGCGGTTTTGGGAGCTTGAATCTATCGGAATTGTTGATAAAGGGGAGGTACATGTCCTTAGAGGAGCAAGATTCCGTAAGACAGTTCACAGAGGGACTGAAATTTGATGGTGACCGCTATGAAGTACCGTTGCTATGGAAAAGTGATGCTCCACAACTCAACTCGAACTACTTCCAAGCAGTCAAGAGGCTTGAGAGTGTAGAAAGGCATCTCGAAAGGAATCCAGAAAGAGCCAATGCCTACAAGAATGCCATCAACCAATATGTAGAAAAGGGGTACGCCGTAGAGATTAAGGAGTCAGATGACGGTAACAAGAGAGTGAGGTACCTACCACATCATGCAGTCTTCCGAGAAGACAAGAAGTCAACAAAGTGTCGAGTTGTTTTTGATGCATCAGCTTGTGATGAACATGATGTGTCGCTCAATGATTGCATTCTAACGGGGCCAGCACTTCAACCTAACCTTGTATCTGTCCTGCTTCGATTTCGAACCCGTAGAATTGCACTTATGGCTGATGTAGAAAAGATGTTCCTCCAGATCAAGGTCGATGAAAGGGACCAGGATGCTCTAAGATACCTGTGGAGGGATCTAAAGAGCAATGATCCTCCGACAGTTTACCGGTTGCAGAGGTTGGCATTCGATGTAAATTATAGTCCGTTCCTAGCTATTGCCACAGTTCAAAGCCACGCAAAGAAATGCAAGGAACAATTCCCTGATGCATCAAAAGAAGTTCTATCTAATATGTACGTGGACGATTGTCTTACTGGTGCTGACGACGTTGGAGCTACGTTAGAGTTGCAGCAGTCCTTAGATAAGATGACGGAACAAGGTGGGTTTAATCTGACTAAGTGGGCCAGCAATTCAAAGGAAGTCCTCAGCCACATCGAAGAGCAAGAGCAATCTCAGTCCAGTACCATTGACTTCAACGCGAGTGAGCCGTTAAAGGCACTGAGAATCTGCTGGGATACGTTAAATGACTGTTTTGTCTTCTGTGTTCCACCGTATGTGTTCACTGTTAGCGATCCGGAAACGAAGAGAAGCTTGTTGAGCATCGCTTCAAGGATTTTTGACCCTATGGGACTAATCACACCATTTACGATCAGGGCGAAAATGTTATTTCAAGAGCTTTGGCAGAGAGGTTTGCAGTGGGAGGATCATTTGGATGAAGATATTGCTGTACAGTGGAGGTCATGGAGGTCCGAACTGTCTCAGTTGAATTGCATTAACGTTCCCCGCTACTTTATGGCGAACATCGGATCAAGCTCAAGCATAGAGCTCCACGGCTTTGGTGATGCCTCGACTAAGGCATATGGTGCAGCAGTCTAAATCAGATCCGTGGATGAAGCTGGCTGTGTCTCAACTCACCTTGTCATGTCCAACTCAAGAGTGGCTCCCACATAGACCGTGTCGTTGCCAAGATTAGAGCTACTTGCGGCTGTTCTTAACGCAAGATTGCTGAAATTCGTTACAGAATCCCTAACACTCAAAATAGACCGGGTAGTGTGCTGGACCGACAGCATGGTGACCCTTCAGTGGATCAGAGGTTCAAGTTGCCAGTGGAAGACATTCGTAGCGAATCGTGTTGCTGAGTTTCAGTCCACATGGGACCCAGATCACTGGAGACACTGTTCAGGGGAGGACAATCCCGCCGACTTGTTGACCCATGGGTTGCCCGCAAAGGCCTTAGCTGAGAATAACTTGTGGTGGAGTGGACCAAGTTGGTTGACGCTTTCATGCTTGCCTGATCAACGGCAACTACCCAGTGAACTAACAGAGTCGAGAAGGAGAGAAAACACAAAGAGACAAAAACATGCGCAGCGATTGCCATAGAACCAGTGATTGATCCGTCTCGATACGAGAAGTGGCTGACCCTCATTCGAGTAACAGCATATGTGCTGCGATGTGTTGCAGTTTTCAAGTCCGGGACAAGTTCAGGTTCCAAAGAACTGTCAGTTGAGGAGCTGCGGAATGCCAAGTTGAGCTGGTATCGGCAGATACAGAGGGACGTGTACCAAGTAGAGTATGAACAGCTAAAGGCGAACCATCCTCTACCAAATACCAGTGCTATACTCAAGTTGGATCCTTACTACGACAAGAAAGATCAGTTGCTGCGGGTAGGAGGGAGACTACAATACTCGGACTTACCAGAGGGTACTAAACATCCAATTATCCTGCCGCATGGGCATCCAGTGGTTGAAAAGATCATACAGAGTGTGCACAATGAGCTGCTTCATGCTGGACCCGAGAGTACCCTTTCGGTTCTACGACAAGAGATTTGGCTAACAAAAGGACGTCGGGAAGTTAAGAGAGTCCTAGGAAGGTGCCTTGTTTGCCAACGTCAACGTGTCGGCGCATGTTCACAGAAAATGGCGCCGTTGCCATCGGAAAGGGTGTCGTTGTCTCCAGCCTTTACTCATGTCGGGATAGACTTTGCTGGGCCGTTGTTTGTACGAGGGAGTCCCACCTCAGAGAAAGCTTACGTTTGCATCTTCACGTGCGCTTCTTCTCGCATGACTCACTTAGAGCTTACAAGTGATTTGTCAACCAACGAATTCTTCCAAGCCTTAATTCGTATGATCAGTAGAAGAGGGCTTTGTAGCACCATTTGGTCTGACAATGCTAAGACTTTCAAGTGTGCTGACCGCGAAATTCAACGGCTGTTCACGCTAGAGTCATCCACCAGTAAGCAACTGTGGGACAAAATCGATCAGGAAGAGCTTCAGGCCAAGTTGACATCCAAGGGAATCAAATGGAAGTTTATTGTCGAGCGCTTCCCGTGGCGAGGTAGCTGGTGGGAAAGGCTGGTGCGTTCTGTGAAGGAACTTCTTCGTAAAGTCCTGGGCAAAGCCTTGTTGTCCTATCAAGAGTTAGCCACAGTCCTTACCAGAATTGAAGCTGTTATTAATTCGAGGCCGCTTACAACAGTAAGTCACGATGTTAGAGATCTGACGCCCATAACTCCAGCTCATCTTGCACTCGGAAGATCACTGTTTAACTTACCCGACATTGCAGACGAAGATTCAGTGAATGAAAGCGCAACGAGACAGCGCTATCTGTATCAGCAGAAGCTTGTTAACCACTTCTGGAAATGCTGGCGAGGAGAATACCTGCATCAGTTATCCATTCGACAGAAATGGATGGATGAACAACCAGCTCTCAAGGTCGGAGATATCGTACTGATTTCTGAAGACAATGCACCAAGAGGAAAGTGGCCGATGGGACGAGTTGACAGATTGTTCCCCGGAAGGGATGGCCTTATCTGCACCGTAACCTTGAAGACACAGAGAGGACTTTTAAGGACACCTGTTCAGAGGCTGCATCGCCTAGAAGCAAGTAGTACTCAGTTTACAAGTGGTGAATTCGACGACAGTGGCCCTAACGGTGGGGAGCCGTCAGCTATTAGGAAGGTCAAGAAGAAGGTGAAGAAGAAGCAAGCTGTGAAGAAACCAGCTCCGAGTCTCCAACGGTATTGGAGAGGTGGGGAGGATATTCGGGCCCGGACCCGAAGCGGGAGATCAACTCGACCCCCCGTGCGACTGTACTTGTAGTTAAACCACTCCTCCCTGGACATTCGTTGTGTTAATATTATGGGATGTATGAACATGTGCTTTTGTCGTCGAAAACCTCTCGTAGTGAAGATTGTAATTTGTTCGCGACGCAGCGTATTAAAGGGATTGTTTACGGATAGATTGCGGAAAAGCTGATCTTTGAGTTGGAACTACACAAACCTAAAGCTAAGTTATTAGGTCTCGTATTTCACAGCAGATCTCAGCTATGTTATTCAATGCTTGTTAATTTGGGGCAAACTAAGCTAGATTTAATGTATATGTTTAAGATACTCTTACCTTCTGTTATAAATGAAATGTGATTAATATTTTTGAGATTATTATGGCCATGGCCTTGGTACTGTGCATGTGTACCACAAGAGTATGTTGACCCTTTGTGCATGGGCCAAAGGTCAAGAGATTGTGGATTTCAGAATGTTTTAAGTAACTTAGAGTGGAACCTTTGAGCAGGGGCCAAAGGTTTCAGCAATAAGTAATGTCAGAGGTCAGAGTTTTAACCTGTGAACAGGGGCCAAGGTTAGAGCTCACCAAATTAATTATGTACGATAATCTACATATTACTGTTCTGCATAATACATTTCGGGAAGTAGCTTTGTGGTGATCCGACAGAGACTGAATTGTGTTGTTACTTTAATAATATACATTTTACCCAGTATTGGGAATAAATGTTGTTAGCAGTTGAAATATGAACATTGGACACTTAATTAAGAGTGCTGATTTTGTAACATAACGTGGAGGCCCAAGTGGTCAATGTTTTGTTGCAGTAGAATTGAACGAATGCCAATGATGATTACTTGAGACAGTGCAGTGGCTTCGGGTGGGGGTGCCCTGCCTCGCATATGCGTCCAGGGCTTTGACGGGTACTCCCCCACCTTTGCTGGGAATGATTTTGATTGTTTAATGTTAGTAATAGTTTCATAAGGGTTGAGAAAGGCTTTCCCGGGAAATTTGGTGAAAAATTTTGACTGCCGGACATTTAGTCTATTTGAGATTGTGTCCGGCTGCCAGGCATAAAGCCACAGCTTAGGCTGAAATTGGTTCGATCGCTCCGTTTCTCTCCTTTTTTAAGTTCCTTGAACTCTATGGTCTTGCTGGATGATTCGCTTGTGGGATTCGAAAGAAATACTCCACACTTTGAGCAATTATTTTGCACTTTCAACCAGAGACTTTGCTCCACAACTGATACAAAACATGGAGGCTTGCGAGGGAGCTCAGTTCCTATTTACTTCCGTTTCGTTTTTCACTTCATTTTGCTTTTCACTTCCGTTTTCCTTTTTTGTTTGCGTGGTTTCTTTTTTATTTGCGCGGTTCCTTTTTTGTTTGCATTTTCTTTTTTTGTTTCCTTGGTTTCTTTTTTGTTTGCGTGGTTCCCTTTTTTGTTTGCGTGTTTTCTTGTTTGTTTGCAGTGTGTCCCTTGTAGGCCATCGTACTGAAGAGTTGCTCTGTCGTCAAGATTTTTTTATTAAGTTTGTAGTCTTAGTGTAAAGCTCCATATGTTTTTTTGTTCAGTTTTGGAATATTTCAGTCGTCCTTATATTTTTATATATTTTTGGTTTCTTCATTTTAAGTAATGACATTTCAGTCCCGATTTAGCGACTAAACTTAGAATGGCCGTTTCAGTGAGTGAGTTCAGTCTGGCATATTTTCGTGTTCGTTTTGTTTTTAACCGGTAAGCCATTTCAGTGTGTCTTTAGTTACAGATCGAAACGAAATCTTTATTTAAGTAACTCTGACCATAGCATTTCTCGGTTTACGTCTTTTTGTCTAAAATGAGAGCTTCCTAAAATTAGTTCAGGGTGTGTTCTTGAAAGAGCCCGATTAATACTTTCCGGGTGAAAAA
Source organism: Siderastrea siderea (assembly GCA_964030785.1). Lineage (NCBI taxonomy): Eukaryota > Metazoa > Cnidaria > Anthozoa > Scleractinia > Rhizangiidae > Siderastrea > Siderastrea siderea. The sequence continues at coordinate 17,374,993 of OZ034979.1, read as the reverse complement.
CTTGTGTCATTATTATTTTCTCTTGATAATTATACGTGTGCTTGAAAGTTTCCGAAAACATTTTTTGGGTATGCCAGGAAAATATTATTTAAATATTATCTACCAAAGTAGATTCGAGAAATGTTTCATGGTTAACAGAATTAAACAGCCGGAGGGATGCATTGGAATCAGTGAGAAATGTGATTTGCAGGGAAAAGTCTGTCGAGTCGCCACCGGGAGCAACTTAAGTGGGTTTTTTTAGCAACTGCAGTTTTTTTTTAACTTAATTGGTTAGCTTTCGAAAGAATGCTACAAGAAGAGCTGTCGGTGAAAGTCGTGCTGAAGTCTTCTCTTTAACCAAAAATAAGCCAAGTCACAGTTTTCTCAGTGGTCTGCATATTTTCCCTTGCTGTTTTTCACCTCTTGGCGAATACCTGCTGATCTCTGTTTGACAGGTCTTCAAATGTCAACCAATCAACGCGCGACTCGCAAACACCTTAGGGGGTCCATTCATTCGAGAGTGTTTCGCGTAACAAAATACACATGTCGAGTTATAGTTACTGTTCCTGGCGTTTATCGTGTTTAGCTCAGCATACATTTTACTTTGCTTGTTGAGAATATTGCGATTTTCTAGGCCAGTTCAAACACACTGGATTGCTTAAGTTTAACGTGTTGTTTATGCAGAGATAGCGGCGGAGACTGTTCGAAACTACGAGATAAGATTGAGCTCTCACCGAATTACTCAATTATTCTTCCTTCTCGACGAGACTAACTGGAGCATGAGATGTACTCCGACGTAAAGATACTTTGAATTTGTGATGGATTCCGCCAGACAATCTAATTAGCCACGTTATATCACTTCCTTCGGGCTGTTTGAGCAGTTCTAAAACGGCCAGCTGTGCTGCGCGTACTGCTGCGGGATCCCTAGCTACTGGGAAGAAAGCCCCTGGCTCCATGATCATCTCTTGGCTCTTCCGATTGTATGTTTCTCGAATTCTTTCGTTGGCTGCCACCTGAAGGTGAATGTCTGACTGGATTGAATCATTCACGATCTTGTTTGGCTGCTGAAATTGAATGTTTAGTCGAACCTTATCGCCTGACTCAGACATAACGGAGCCATCGCAGCATTCTGACCACGTCGAATTCTGTCGGCCAGACTCATCTTTCTTTTTGTAAAATACCTGTGGTCTTTGGTTCGTGTCCAGAATTATTTTCATTTCATCCACTTGCAATCCTAACACGTCTGCATAAGGAATAACGATTCTTCTTCAAAGAATGGCTGATTTTTCTGTTTGGTGTTCAATGACAAATGAACCTGGCTGTTGTGGCTTGCTTGAGTTCAATTTCAATGTAAGCTTTAGCCTGCGAGCAAGCTCTCCGGGGCGATCTGGCGGCGCCCGAGAGCTTGCTCGCAGGCTAGGTAAGCTTAAACCACTCGTGTGTTACTCTTGGATTAACTCGTTTGATATTAAGGCTTTGGACATCTGATGTGACACTGCTCAAGTGTGTTTGGCTATTGACTGTGCCATTATTAGCTGTTAAGAGCGAATGTTACCAACGGTCAAACATTTGGTGGCAACAGGTCAAAAATCAATTCCGCTCATATTCTTATGTTAGGTAGACCTTAATGTGAAACAAATCACTGCATAGTTCGTTTGGCTGAATATCGATTTATTTTCAAGAAAATCGATATTAACGGAATTCGCTCAAAAGACCGCTTTTGAAGCTCAAAATTTAAGGCAAATCTCGAAGCTTCGCGTGACAAAATGAACTGAGCACTCCAGAGCAATAAAACTTAACCAAACTTGTAGAACGATGTTTAAATATATGTCAAAAGCAATTTCAGCAATTTCTGCTCATTTATTTACGAGCTCTAATTAAATTTATCCGACATACTTTTGACTAGATAAAAAGTATATCAAGTTTAACCCCTAAAAAAAGTATGTGGTACCGAATATTATTCGTCAAGAATCTGGATTTCAAGAGGAGAAGGGATGTCCTTTTCCCTCCTAAAAGGATTTTTTGGGGAAATTTATTGACGCGATGTTATAGAATTTTAAAGTTGGACAAAATGCGTTGATTCAAGCGATCAGAAAAGTCAGCCTAATTAACTCAGTGTACACATACACAAACAACTTCACGTTTACCGCAGGTTTTGATCAGCCAACAACCGATTTTAACACAAAATCCTCTAACCTTCATGTTGCTGTATCACAGATGAGAGCTGTGGTCCTCGTTCATGATAAAATTCAAGCAAACTGCAAGGACACTTGACAGGATATCGCAACGTGCCATGCCGTTTCACCGAACATCCGCCGTTTTTGATGTGAGGATTCTCTTTTCCTATTTTCGTTAGAAAACAGGCTTAAGGTGTTGTACAAAAGATGCCTTTCCTTTGAAACTAGCTCCGAACTGAACACCGAAACAAGAAGGCGTTCATACAAAAACATCTGTTACGTGCTTTGGGTGATGCCGCTAATTAATTCAGTCCGGACGAGTTTTAGTGAAATCGACAACTGCATGCATGTACCGCGGTAACGAAATTTTGGGTGCATCGGGTGACTTTGGGGAATAAGGTTAAATTGTTTTTTCAAATAAGCTATTCTTGTCATCCTACGTTTACTAATTTAAGGACTGAGCGAGGATTCTCAGTAGATTGGGTTCGATGAGTACTTTGAAATCTGTGAAAAAAAAAAAGAAAGAGCGCACGTTGGTTGCGTGACATACCCGAGACTGAGCTTTTACCTGATGGGCGGGGCGAAGGGGGTTTAAAATATATGCTCTGTTGGTTTTCCAAGAAGTCGCACAGTTAATGAACGCTATATGATATACTATGGCTAGATTAAAATACAAAATGAGGCATGAAAATTTCCTGTTCGGTCTTAAAATTCTTTTTTCGTTTTGTTGGGGTGAGGGTGGGGAGGGGCTGGGGCCATAGGTTTCGGGGAAAGAAGTTTTAGAGAACACTGAATCAACTGATTGTATCGATTCCTGGCATTCAAAGACTTTCAAATAAGGCAGTGGTGATACCTTAAACCTCCTTTTTATTTTTACCTGGTTCTTGTTCGTATTTACGTGCTAGTGTACATTTAACGTACAAACACTTATTTACGGAGAATAGACATTAATAAGAAATCAAAACTCGTACTGGTTCTCAGGGAATAAATTTAATGATCTGCAAGATTGTTAAGAGCTTTGTCCTGTGACAGAAAATACAACCCACTACGGGCTTAACTTGGATGACTTTTTATGAGTCTTGGGTTTTCCGCTTTCGATGCTCAACAGGCACCAACGAAAAACGACTCTACTCGACTGACACTGTAGTGCGTGCAGTCTTTTTCTAGTGAAGAAAACTACAAAACGGTTAACTGGGGGTCCAACGTTCTATTCAACACCGATCAACGCTGTTGAATTTTTAAGACAAGTTTGGCCTTCCAGCTTAATGATGTTTCACAATTTTGCCGACTTTTCTTTTGTTCTCAGGTGTGCCACCCTGTGCAATGATGTTCTGTAATATTGATTCAACTTTTTCTATGTTCTCAGGTGTGATCAAAAGTATTGAATTCGTTTGCGCACCTTGTTCAACATCGCACAACAAAAAGTGTTCAAGATTGTTGAATAATGTTGAATGAGTTTGGCCGAGGCATAAAGTTTGCAAACGAGAAACGCAAAGAGCGTGAGCCAACAAAATGAGGGCGCAGCTGGGGTTAAAGGCTAAGAGAAGGGGGAAGTTTGAACCCTTAATCCCCCAACATGAAAAGGTTTCCCCTTAAGTAGGTTTCCAACCCCCCCCCCCCCACCCATCGCCCCCATCCTCGCGAAAGTGGGTCGGTCGGTCGCTCGGTCGGTTGATCGGTTAAACAAAAGGGAAAGATAATTCCAAGATAATAATTCCAAGATAATAATTCCAAGCAATAATTCCTCAAAACTGTCATTTTACAACGACCCGCTATCACTCTTAACGGTGTTCGAAGACCTTGATATGAGGGTGACTTAGATGTCCAAGTCACCTCAAGATGCCTTTAAAGAATATTAAAACGCACGAGGAAAGACTGCAGGCCCCAGGGGGGGTACTCGAAGTATACATGACGGGGGGGTCCGACGGAGCTTCATATTGCAAACCCAAAAAAATACAGAAGCCTGAAATTTTAGACCCAAAAAAATACCTGGCATCAAAATTTCCAACCCAAAAAAATACAAGACTTAAATACCTCAATACTGATTTATTCAATTAAGCAGAACTTTCTAATGCATGATTTTGCGTCAATAAGCTTATGAAATTGGTATGTCCGTTAATGTCTCTTCATCCTCCCTTCTGCTCCACATTTACAGACAGGTCCTCATTGTGACACTATATCAGCATACCTCTTTCATCAGATTGTGGTTATGATACACAATTAAATTTCACATTTTCGAACAGGAACTGTAACGAGCGTAAAAAATACTGCAATACTCTCTTGACAAAAAAACCTATAGTATAAAAGTGTCGAAATGTTTCCTTAAATCTCTCCCGGTAATGTACATTTATAGAATTAGTGAACTGTATAAATAACGGCTCGCCGAAGCCTTCCCGTGCGGGAATGGCGTAATTGTACTCTTCGACCATCATCAGCGATGTACTCTGAAGCGTCGTCGGCGGCATCCAGTGGAACGTAGGCTTCCAGGAACGTTGTGTCGGCTAGTGATAACCTGAAGACGTCTCCTTCGCGCATCAGACTGACTGGAGAAATTACATCTGAAATATTGACTTCTTCAGTCGAACTGGTTCTCACAAACTTTTAATCCCTCAACAATGTGAGGGACATGAAAGACATCGATGGACGTCATTGTAATGAGTCATAGAGAAAACAGGAAAAGTAAACAAGATTACAAATGTACATTGTATTGTCTTCTTAGTATTAACAGTTTTTCCGGAACACACGTCGCTGAAAAAAAGTTCGAATGAATATTTTTCTGATCCACTGATCGCAACGAAAACCCGAAACGAAAAGTTCGCTCGGAGATAAGACCCAAAAAAATACGCGTATCTTTTTAAGACCTAAAAAAACACGTGACAGATCTCTTGACCCAAAAAAATACCGAGCGTGTAAATTTTCAACCCAAAAAAATACGTCGGACCCCCCCGTCATGTATACTTCGAGTACCCCCCCTGGGGTGCAGGTACGGACTAAGTATTTCTAATCGGAGCCTTTTGGGTCTGTGAAATCCAGTTTTCGGAAAATCGAAAACCTGCAAATTCCTTTCCGATCCGCTTTTATAATTACTGAACAAAGCTTTATCACATGCAGGTGGCTGGCTTGAATGTTGTGTGATGTTGTAAAGCAAAAGGTTTCGCTTCTGCATAATTGATACATTACAGGTGGGGTTAGGTGAGTTCTGAAACAAGAGATGGAAATGCTCCGCTTTATTTGAAAATCCTTTAATGCCAAGAATCGTTTACTTATACTATCACTTGCACCCGGGCACTTGCAATCAGTCGAATTAGTATACTCTTAAACGTCTTTTCAAACACCTTTAGCCCAAACCCCGCCCCACCCTAAACAAAAAGAAAGAAAACATTCTCAGACCGAAAAGGAGATTTTCATGTCCAACTTTGTATTTTAATCCAGCCATAGTTCATTAACTGTGCTACCTCTTGAAAAACCAACAGAGAATATATTTTTTAAAAGCCTTCGCCCTGCCCACCGGGAAAAAGCTCTAGGGTTAGTGTCACGCAACCAACGTACGTTCTATTCATTTTCACGCATTTTTAAGTGCTCATCTGAAACCAATCTACTAAGAATCTTCGTTCAGTCCTTAAATTAATAAACGTAGGATGACAAGAATAGCTTATTTGAAAAAACAATTTAACCTTATTCCCCAAAGTCACCCGATGCACCCAAAATTTCGTTACCGCGGTACATGCATGCAGTTGTCGATTTCACTAAAACTCGTTCGGACTGAATTAATTAGCGGCATCACCCAAAGCACGTAACAGATGTTTTTATATGAACGATTTCTTGTTTCGCTGTTCAGTTCAGAGCTAGTTTCAAAGGAAAGGCATCTTTTGTACAACACCTTAAGCCTGTTTTCTAACGAAAATAGGAAAAGAGAATCCTCACATCAAAAACGGCGGATGTTCGGTGAAACGGCATGGCAAGTTGCGATATCCTGTCAAGTTTCCTTGCAGTTTGCTTGAATTTTATCATGAACAAGGACCACAGCTCTCATCTGTGATACAGCAACATGAAGGTTAGAGGATTTTGTGTTAAAATCGGTTGTTGGCTGATCAAAACCTGCGGTAAACGTGAAGTTGTTTGTGTATGTGTACACTGAGTTAATTAGGCTGACTTTTCTGATCGCTTGAATCAACGCATTTTGTCCAACTTTAAAATTCTATAACATCGCGTCAATAAATTTCCCCAAAAAATCCTTTTAGGAGGGAAAAGGACATCCCTTCTCCTCTTGAAATCCAGATTCTTGACGAATAATATTCGGTACCAGATACTTTTTTTAGGGGTTTAAACTTGATATACTTTTTATCTAGTCAAAAGAATGTCGGATAAATTTAATTAGAGCTGGTAAATAAATGAGCAGAAATTGCTGAAACTGCTTTTGACATATATTTAAACATCGTTCTACAAGTTTGGTTAACTTTTATTGCTCTGGAACGCTTCATTTTGTTACGCGAAGCTTCGAGATTTGCCTTAAATTTTGAGCTTCAAAAGCGGTCTTTTGAGCGAATTCCGTTAATATCGATTTTCTTGAAAATAAATCGATATTCAGCCAAACGAACTATGCAGTGATTTGTTTCACATTAAGGTCTACCTAACATAAGAATATGAGCGGGATTGATTTTTGAGCTGTTGCCACAATATTTTGAAAATGTTTGATTTTTGGCAACATTTGCTCTTAAAGCAAACTCTTTGGCCGTTTCGATGGTAACTTCAACAACATTTGACGACTGGAAGTATTTCTTCGCTGCCTCAAGAAAGTTTTTCGTCATCTGTTTTATCGCGGAGTCGATGTTTGGCCAACGACGGGCACAAATACCACCGTCAGCATCTTTATTTGATTCTCTTATCTGAAATGATTAACAGAGGTAAGTTAAAATTATCTGATTTTCGCCTTTGTTCTAGTTCCTTGCTCTATTATATAATTCTATTCATTGAATTCGATTCAAGTTCGTTGAAATTGATCTCATTTGCTTCGAGTTAATATGAGACATTTAGAATTACTGTTCTCTTAGATATGTAACCCAAAATTAATAAGTCTAAACAATTTTATGGTAACTTTTTTAACATTTTACAGGCTTATAATAACGACCTTTTTATTTTAATACTTACATGTACCTCAATTTCAGGAGCAGTTTGTGATGTATCATTTGGTGATTCATCATGAGCTGACTTTCTTGTAGTGTCTTGAAAAGGTATGTGCTGTTATAAATGAAACAGAACGGGTATTAATGAAAAGTACATAAAAAATTGCCCACGATACTAATCACTTGTTAAGTACTTGAACTAGACAACAGCATGCACAAAAAAATCTTTTGACAGTTCTTTAAGTTGGCTGGAAATTATATTAAATGGATGGAGTCATGAAATTTTTATATATTTTTTTGTTCTTCACATTACAGAGTCATTTATATGTATCATACCGTTTTCTTTCTCTTTAGATGATTTGGTAAATCCTCAGATTCATGCTTCTGGACTTTCGAGTCTGGCGAGTAACGGCAGCCTTTCTTGTGACAGAATTGTTGGGTGAGTACTCGTCTTTGGTAGTCAATTTTTCCTGTTTCACCTGTTCGCCCACCACTGTAAATGTAATTGCTCTTGCTTGGCATCCTTGTGTCTTGTTTCCATGATACTGTCATTAAAACTGTGCAGGCTCAAAGGGAGTCCACTCAAGGTGGCATCTTTAAGAGACTTCTCGATGTAAAAGCCAGTGTAAGCTACCAGTTCTTTCACAGTAGCAGTAACAGTTTCAGAGCCAAATTTTAAAATAAATTGAAATCCTAACAGAACTCTTGCTTGACATTCATACTCCTGTCTGGTTAATTCTTTCGGGGTGCTCAAAATCCAGTGGAAATTTTTTTTTTCAGTCCATTACAAAAACATACTGATATTTAAGCGACCAAAGGGCTGAAACAAGAGTTATTCAAAAGTTCCTCTGCTTTTTCAAAGAAGGTCAGAACACAATTTTCATCAAATATGACATCATAACTGTTTAAACAAACTTTACGAGCAACTTTTTGTACTTCTAAAAACCATTGTTTTCTATTTTGTTTGAGAGCATCGGCTACTTGGCCAATTCTTCGTGCAATAGTTTCTGTTGCTCTTGTAGCTTGGTGCATCATTCCTGGATAAAAATTTTCGAGGTCAAGTTGAGAAGCATTAGGATGTCCAGTTTGATGAAGATGCTTCTTTGCATATTCTCGGCTGCCATAAATGATAGTAAACACATTGCATTAATTTTAATTAACAGAAGGGTGTTTTCTAAAACAAATAGCTCAAAACAGGTCTTTTAAAAGTTTTTGAATATAGGAGTATTTCCCTCAGTTTGGGTATGATTTGTGTGTGTTTACTGTACAAGTGTTTGACAGTATTTATTATATAGAGAAGAGTGTTTTAGTGGAAAATACACCACTCGTAAAGTTCAAAGGAAACTTCATCTGGGACTTGAGTGGCCTATTTTCCATATCCTCACTAGCGAGGACATCGATGATGCCATTTCCCGCTCTAACACTGTTGTTTGTGCAAAAGTACACTTGTCCATATAACAAAAAGAAAATTACACAGTGGCTTGAAGGTATGAATTTTATTTTTTCGTGGTAAAACACAATATTTTATCACTCAAAAACAAAATTCATATCTTTGCACCACCGTGCAATATCCTCTCTATATTTTTTGTCATTCATGTCTCTATATTTTATGAGTGTTACAGTTTGGAAGGCTCCTAGTGTACAAACATGACTAATGCTTTTAAGACAGGCTGGAATAACCTTCTGTCATTTATTCCATAAAGGCAATTCAATCAGTTCTTAAATAAAATGTCATTAATCTAATAATAACCTGTTTTCACTTTTATCCACTCTCTTTCCCAACCAGGTCTTGAACTGTTCTTCACCTTTCTCACACATTTCCACTTTCCACACTGGCTCATTACAGATGACTCTCATATCCCCAAGTTGTTTGTGATGTTCTGGTGACTCAGGAATTGGATAAGTGGAGCTTGCAGAAGAACTTCCAGTAATTGATCACCGCTGCCAGTCGTCTGCAACACCACGCACAATGACTTCTATGTTCTTCTTTAGAATTGGGTGGTAGACTGACTTCAAACTGGACAGCTGTCGAGGGTCTCTCTTCCAAGATTTCTTACGTGGGTGTAGTCATCCGGCCCTAACCAAGAACACACTGTAACAATGGAGCTTAACAGATTGTGGGGCTCTACTAATTTGACTCTTATTGCTGTTTCCCCACTGAAGAACTTACTCCACTGCATCCATGGGAAAGCATCAATGTAGTGATAGATGATTAACTTTTCTTTGGGAACCATAATTGTTTCTTGAAGTGTTTCTTTGCCAAGTAACCACTCTACAGTGTTTTTAACAATTGTGTAAGCTGCAACGACACCATTGTGTTCAGTAAAATTTAGTGACAAACTTTCTTGCAAAGCCTCCGTTTGTGCCTTTAGCTTTTCACATGTCACCTTTGGGTACCATGATATTGATTCCAAAAACATGTTCCAGTTCTTCACCAAGCTGATTTCGAACTATGTTTTGATATTTAGAGTAACCAATGTTTAAATTACTTACTAGTCCAGCTGCAAACTGGACAAACTGATTAAAGTTTCTCTTAAAAACCACTAGCATGAGTGTGCTTTTAAAAAGCTCTCCATCGTTATGTGAAATAACAAAGTCGACCAACTTTGCTCTTTCTTGTTGATCTTTAGGAATATTTAGATCGTCAATAGAATTAGCCCATTCTTTGCATCTTTCTGGAGTCAACAGTTTTTTCTCGCAGGGATAATATAGGAATATAATTTCTTCTCTTGAATGAGAAAAAAGTGCAGAAACTGAGGGCTATTTCAAGGAATATAAAAATGAGTCTGGATAGCATTCGGCCACCATACCAAGCAGGACTTGCAAATCGCCTCTCTACTTGCTTTTGAAACGGAACCGTTTCCTAATTTCCTTCTTGAAAGTAGAAATGACGAAGTTGACTCATGTCTGGAAATGGTACTCAACACCACAGTTGAAAATTCCCCTTTTGTCATAAGTTTGAGAAGCTCCTTGAGCCTCGCAGAGCGGTGGTGCGTAGGAACGTCCAGGAAAATGTTTGCTGCATGAGCAGCTTGCAGCGATGGTGTCTTGACATTTTATTCGTGCTTGTGGCTTGGGAAGCTTTTGAAATGTTTTCTTAATCCTCGAGCTGTTTGATAGCTTTTTTCACAGTCGGAACAACTGAAGACCTTAGGCATGGCAACAGTTTAAAGTATTACTCAAACCTCAAAAACTTACAAGTGCAACTGTTGATGACGTGATCGTATCTGCAGGGTAAACAGCTGACAAGGGGTCACGCGAGGTCCCTCTCAATTAAACTCCCCAAAACATATAAATGGTTTTTAAGGCTAATTTTATGATCTGGGGTTTCATTACTCTAGAATGTCCTGTCGACTGATAAATGCGTTTGCGAGTCGCGAGGGGTAAATCATAGCTGCGAAATATATACATGGGCTTATCCACGCGCTTGACTCATTGCAGCTAAATAAAAGTAACAGCAACACTAGGCAAATCACTTTGTTTTATTTCAGTAATGTAAGGCTTCTCTGTTCCTCCGTCGGTCTCAAAGGTCCTCAAACACACACATGCAAATTTATATCCTTGAAGCCGATACTTTTTCGGCTTAAAGAAATATGGACACAAACCGCGAGCCCCCGAACGAATTTGTGTCAGAACGGGTGATTTAAACAAACAACTTCAAGCTGGGGTGTAGTATACCTGTCTTCCCCTCCTACAATTATAAGAAAGCCAATTTGAAACCAAAATTTCAAACTTAAGTGCAACAAAAACGGTTATTTTCCCCCGGCCGTCCGCGCGTGGACTCCACGTCAGGAGACTGGAGCTAGTTCCCCCCAATTTTTAACCCGGCATGCACCGCATAGAAATCAGGTAGAAATCAGCAGGTAACTGTACAACTAAAATTTAATGTATTTTACGGGACAACAAGCATAAAAGCGAGATGTGGAGCTCCGCTTTTAGGCTTCGCTAAATCTATGTATTAACTTTAATTAATAAGCAAGCTAAAACCACCAAACTTGATAACTTTTCCTAAAATGTATCTGGGAACAATTTAGCGTAGCAAGTGCTTGTCCATAAAGTGTAGCGTTACCATGGCAATCCTTTTTGACAGGCTGCTTTTCAGAGTTTTAAATTTTCACCTTTCATTAAAAATTATAACTTTTCTGAAGTAAGTTTCACATTTTAATATCATTTTCGTGTTCTTTTATTGATTTTGGTTACTTTTAGGCCAGTTTTGGCATTTTTCAAAGGTTCTGGAAAAGTCAAGAAATCTAAATGTGAAAATCTTACCTAAATGATACGCCATATGACGTCACCAGTTTATGTTGCACAACTCAAAAGACAACTTCTTGGACGTACTATCTCTGCCCTCAAAGTTTCGTTGTCATAGTTTTAATATTCTTGAAGTTAAGAAGTGGGGGCCGAATCACCCCCCCCCCCCCCCTCTTCGTCTAAGTATAAGTATTGGTAGCTTTTACATCAGCTCATTCCTGTCGAAGTTTTTGGGTTTCAAAAACACATAAATTGACTCGATCGAAATTAAATCTTCTATGTAAGCATCTCATCCACCGATATTACATTGTCCACCACATTGTTTGTAGTAATTTCGAAGACGAAAGTGGCCTGTGATTGGTTGACTGCCTTTTTGTTTGTGCTTATGTCGTCGCTGCTTGTTCACTGATGAAAACTGCGACATAGGCATAAGCATACGAACGTATTCGTTGTCCTTATGCTTATGCTTTTGCCACTGGTGTTCTCACTTACATATGCGTAAGTTTGTGCTTATGCTTATGGTTATGTCCTAATGAGTACCAGCCTAAAAAAGTACTGATTAAGCGTTTCTTTCTTTCAATAGTCTTACCGGTGAAAATGACTGAAAAATCTCTCTTGTCAATCCCAAACTGGCTGCTGGCCATGAGACTGTAGTTTCCTCCCTTGTCTAATGTAAACCATCCTATGGTTTTTGTTGTGTTTACCAAAAGTGTAGAGTTCCTCGTTATTGCTGTATAGATGGGAGGAGTTCCTGTGACTGACCAGTACATTCTGTAGCCTGGTAACGAACGGACAACAGGAGATGGATCTGACAACCATAGCTCCGGCGAAACTTAAGAAAAGGGAAACGAAATTAAGAGGTTAGTATTCTAAAGGCAACAAGTAGTTCATAGTAGTTTCACGACCTTATCTACTTAACAACAACTAGGTTATCGTTGACAGGATGTAAAGAGTCTAGTTGGGAATAGAAAATGAATCAAATTCCTATGTTCTTAAGGTGCCAAGGCGGACCGCTTTCTCTGAAGCTTTCCGCGATCATCATCTAACAGGGCACAGTTATTGCCTCAAATGGACTTAAAAGCTTCAATGACGTTTGTTCCCCTCGAGACCCTCCGAACTATTTACAAATCTTAAGTTAACGGCCAAACTTTGATTAATGCAGTGTTGTTTAGGGAAACTGCAACGAAACCTTGTCTAGTAAAGTTCAAAAACTCCAAAACCGTGCGCGCGTATCCTATCAGCGCCCCGGGTCGAGATTATCCCACCTGGATCCTGCTTAAGGACGGCTTCGAGTTTTACAGCGTAAGCAGAAACCATGAGCTATAGGAAAAATGGATTTTGAGTTCTCATCGAACGTTGTTTCAAGCAAACAGCGATGAAATATTTTGACGATTCAATAAAACTATCACCTTACCGTCAGTTCTGCCGTCCCTTGTCTTTGATTTCTGCTTTATCTTCTGCAAATATCCCTGTTTCTCCCTGATTCTTCGGTGAGTTTGATGTGCTTACTTTTACCGCCCGCCATTTTGAAAAACCACTCATTCCCAGTTCTTTTCATTCCCAGTTCTACGCAACCAACTAGAAAACCTCCTAAAGCCGCCGTAAAAGCCACTGGGTAGGAAGCGCTTGGGCCGTTGCTAGGAGATTTGTGCCTTTGGCCAATCGTAGGGCCCAAAAGACAATCGCTATTGTTTTTCAAATTCGCCTTCAGCTGGTAAGAACAAAAAGCTCTTTCCAGTCCCCCAACAGAACCCAATTTGAATTGTAACTTTTAATCCGTTGCACGACGACCTTCCATATACGGAAGTCCGTCGAGCAATGTTCTTACGAGCTTGGAACCATAACCTGGAAAAGATAGCCTACCCATTGGGATTTAGGGCAGCTTTAGGAGGTTTTCTAGCTGGCTGCGTAGAACTGGGAATGAGTGGTTTTTCAAAATGGTGGGTGGTAAAAGTAAGCATATTGAACTCACCAAAGAATCGGGGAGAAACAGGGATATTTGCAGAAGATAAAGTAGAAATCAAAGACAAGGGACAGCAGAGCTGACGGTAAGGTGATAGTTTTATTGAATAGTCGACATATTTCATCGCTGTTTGCTTGAAACAACGTTCGATGAGAACTCAAAATCCATGTTTCCCTATAGCTCGTGCAGAAACATGGTGTTTTTTTTTGTGGGAAAAATGCGTGGAATCGTGTTTTATGTTTTTTTCTGGTGTTGGCCAAACCACTAGCACATTCGATGATTATATATTTGCTTTTTAAACTCAGGCTTCTTTGCCATTACAGAAAAAAAAAACATTGTTTTTCTGTTTCTCTTACGAAAACAATCAGATTGGCCATAAAAAGAAAATTTCGATAATGTAAAAAAAGGCTTTAAAAGTTCTTTAAATGATACCCCAGCGATTGGTTGATTGATTGATTGATTGATTGTTTGGTTGGTTGATTGTTTGAGTGATTGAATGATCGATTGATTGATTGGTTGGTCAATTGATTAATTGATTGATCGATGGATGTATTGATCGATTGACCGATCGGTCGAGATCAATCGATCGATAGATCAATCAGTCAATCGGTCGGTCGTCGGTCGGTCAGTGGGCCGGTTGGTTGGTTGATAAATTGATTGGTGCCTTATATACACCTCTAGGAGTCGCATAGCTTTAACTTTATACGTGAAACTCGTATATCTGCGAGGAACCACTTTATCGTTACTATTTTGAAATGCTTTGATAGAATTCAAGCATGTTATATATGTTCTCATACTCGAGGAAACGTTTTCATATAGACATTAGTCCCTACTGTGAAGTGTTCAGTAGCATATACCTTGTACTTACTTATGGGAACAGCAGTGAAGGTCAGCAAAAATTTCCATCTTGCAGTCCAAACGCTGTTTGAGCTCGAACGGAATGCTAAATGTGCCTATCTTCCAGTCGGAACAAAAACTGTAGTTCCACTAAGCCGGCCACAGTACACACCAACTGTTTCGTTTTTCTCGTTTGTAATCTTCAAAGAGTCCAGCCAACTGCAGGGAAAATTGGTTTCAGGTCAATCTTTTAACTAACCTTAGTAAATCAAATGCTTGCCGATATCCACTGACATTTATTTAAACGTCTTTAATCATTCTCTTGAAAAAAAATAGTCATCCTGTCAGAATGTTTTTTCCTCAGGTGATCCTATCACGACCATTATTCAGACTGGGCTAAATTTGTCTTCATAGACCGGTAGTCCACAAGCGAGGCCACATATTGGTACAAGGTTGAAGGACCAGACGATATGCTAATTTTGTTCGCTCTGAGTCTAAGAATCATCCTAAAAATAAGACGAGAGATTTCTCGATATGCAAGGAAACACGAAATTCGCTCGAGAGAATTTACGTTTTGTATCGACTACATACTAATTTTGGATCCACACATAAAAACCGAACAGTTGTTCAGAATTAACGAGGTTTCAGAATTTCTGCTACCCCTAAAGATTCCAGAGAGGTTTCAGAATTTGTGATACCCCGAAAGATTCCAGAGAGTTTTCAGAATTTCTGATACCCCTAAAGATTCCAGAGAGGTTTCAGAATTTCTGATACCCCTAAAGGTTCCAGAGGGGTTTCAGAATTTCTGATACCCCTAAAAGATCACAGAGAGGTTTCAGAATTTCTGATACCCCTAAAGATTCAGAGAGGGTTTATAATTTATGCTGTCAGGGTAGAGTTTTCAGAATCAGTGAACCTCAGAATTTCTGATCGCATTAGGAAGTTTTTGAATTTTTCTTTAGTATGTAAGATGACAGGCCAAACACGACTCCCGCTAGTCGCTGAAGTTATACTAGCCTTTAAAATAGAGCTTGTCACAAGTACAATCGTAACAGCTTTGCAGGCTTTGTCCTTTGATCAAAATGATTAAAAGGTGACACAGCGAAATTGTGCCGGAAGATTGTGTGGTTAACCTATTGATCAAGAGAGGGAGCTCTCAAGCTGTGATACTGTTTGGAAGGTTTGACGTTCTTGGAACCGTTTAAATCTTTGTGCCATTGTTTGTGCTAGCACTTTGGCAATTAGTTAGGTTTTTGGGCTCAGTTACGTTTAATTGCAAGATTCTTAAGTTGTGGTTGATATAGAAATAGAATTATTGCAGTTAAAACATTGCACCTCCTGTCATTGTGTTTATGGCGTTACTAGCATTTGAAAGATAGATCTCCAGCAGTTTAATTGTAGCCTGCTCCAGGCATTCAGATAGTAGCGCCGACGAGCGAATGACTGAGAGATACTAACGTACTTTCGCTTATTGTGCTTCTTGCGATACTTCTTGCAATACTGTGCAACGTAGCGGAACGAAGCTCTGTCCAAAAAAGACATTGATAGTATGTAAGGTCACAAACCAAATATGATTCCCGCTAGTCGCTGAAGTTATTCTAGCCTTCAAAATAGAGCTTTCCAAGCACAATCGTAACAGCTTTGCCCTTTGATCAAGATGATTTAAAGGCGGTAAATTGTGTGGTTGATCTATTGATCACTGAAGAGAGGGAACTCTCAAGCTGTGATACCGTTTGGAGGGTTTGACGTTCTTAGAGCCGTTTGAAATCTTTGCGCCATTGTGTGTGCTAGCTCTTTGGCGACTAGTTAGGTTTTTGGTCTCAGTTTGATTGCAAGATTCCTAAAAGCCGCTTAAAAGAATTTGTGAACCATTTTACTTCCAGGGGTAACTAGCCCTTTTCAGTCATTTAAGTGTTAAAGGGTTCAGAATTTCTGAACCCCCTTACTTTGAGAGTTAACCAGCCCTTTTTGCTCATTTAAGTGTTGGGCGGTTCAGAAAGTCGTTTTTGATCGGTAAGTGTCGGGGTTCAGTAATTTTGTATCTCTTTAAGAAGACCATAGCAACAGTGAGTAAAATAAAGGCTTTTGACGGAATCGGAAATTTGTTCCCTTGCTCCTCATGAATTTGACGGAAGACCCATTTTCTTCCTTACAATTAGCCACTGTCTTTCGGAATAGCAAGACTTTTCAATGTGTCATGGTAATTTTACCCTGAATTTGCCTAAATCGTCACGCCACATTTTAGTTTGGAGGTCGTTGTACGTATATCTTAAAAAACCTGTGATGTTCTTGTCCAAGTTGTAGCTAAGCAATAGAAAAGCGCGGCTTTCATGTTGCCCAAAGAGTAAAAATCCAAGATTGCGGCCAAAACTGGTATTCCTCAGCATATTTTATGTAAATAGGCTAAAAACACGATTTTCCTGTAAAATATGTTAAATGTACCGTTCTTTTTTTATTTTAATTAAGTATTATAAAAATTTATGCTGTGACCATCTTTGTCTACAGAAAAGCAAATAATAATGAAAGTCATTTCATAATGTCTTACTTGACGACATGCTCGAAATCCAAGATGGCAGAAAGAGTGGAAACCTAGAACTGTAACTATGTCAGTCTATTTTGTAGTTTGGACTTGCTAGTCACAATAGGAACTTAACATCACTGTAGAGAGGTTTTTTGAGGACCTATTGCTTTACTGACACAACCCTACGGCAGTGAGTATGTTTTACCATAAGTTTCGATCGGTAATTTATGTGCATAACTATAAGACTCAGTCTAGTGATATTTGTAATGAATACTTTCTCGTTACTCAGTGTAGTCGAATGGTATAGACTTATCTTCCTTCAGCGACAAGTCATGTCCTTGTAAAGGTAGCAGGGAATGCCTTCTATGGATAAGGGTGAGACCCCTGCAAAAGATCACGAGCTGAAACAGAACATATCACCAGTATAACATGCTCTTCTAATACTCCACGTGTGCCGGAACTTGTAAACCCATGAGACCAGTTTTCGTGGATCACTCTTTTCAGGGCTGCAGAAATACATGACTTCCAACCCATTCTACAGTTGTCAGCAGCTGATGAAAATACTCCTAACAATTTTTACCACCGAGAATGTCGGAGTGCCTTTACCCACCAAAGAACTCTGATAAGTTTACAAGTTAAAAATGCCAACACTGCTCAGGATGCCCTCCTTGAAAACTAAAGGGCTTCACAGAGGCAGCCAACCTCCAGCAGCTCCAGAATGTTTAAAAAGAGCTGTATTTTTGTGAAAAAAAGCAACGAATACATTAAAAGAAAACTTAATCAAGCTAGTGAACTCCCTGCGGAAGAGAAAGTGAGAGCTGTGGCCACTATTAAGACGGACAACAAAATACTAGCGGTTACGTCTGGAGAATTAGTCGCTGCTGAGGCTCACTTAATCACAAAACCTGCTATCGAGATTACACTAGAGAATATTACAGTCAACCAAGCAAAATGTCAGTAACAGTGGAAGATGGAGACTGAAAACTCCTCGCCATTCCTGAAAATTTAAGATCACTACTCTTGCTGCAAAGCAGATGAGAATGAAAAGAAAGTTGAATTCCCTTAAAGAAGGTAATTCTGATCCATTACAGTTTGATATGAAAGGCAGCCGTTTTACTTTATGTTTGCGGTAAGCGGAGGGCTGTAAAAACACTTACTGGAAATGTAGAAATAATTAAACATTTAATCTGGCTGAACTGAACATGGCGTTTCATAATCGAAACTGGAAGAAATAGAGACAGTATTGTGCTTGAAGAAGATTGAATGTGAAGAAGAAATGGCTTTCAATCAAATATCTATCCTGGTGTCCCTACACAATTAGCATTCGATAATATTGACCGACTGGAGGAAACACTTGGTGAAGGTGGAACGTCTCATTGCGTGAACGGGAGAGTTATTCAGCCAAAGTTACACACAGTTCAAGAGCGCCAGCAACTCCTGCAACAATGCAAAAACAAAGGAAGAGGAGCATAGCGCAAACGCAATTTGTTCTGCCAAGTTTTAATGTCGGTGAGCGCGTTGCTCTACAGGGCTATTAGGCCGGTGTCACTTGATTGCATTGATGTTGTCAAAACAGCGCAGATAAAGAACTTTACTTGGTGAACGACACAGTTGGACTGGTTTCAACATAATGAAAAGCGATAGAATCGCTGTTAACCAGGACACAGTTGGTTACGTTCCGACTATTAACGCGCTGGCAGCAGCTATGAGTATGGTGAACAAGGACTAAACACAAGCTCTCAAGATCAAAGATTCTCGTGGTTTAAAGGAAATTGTATGCAACCAGAAATGGAGGCAGCAGACATCACGTGGAAACATCTAGACAAGATCAAGCCAATTTTTCTGAGAATGAGCGTGTTTCACACGATTTGTAATTTCTTAGGAATTATTGGCAAGAGGTTTCTGGATGCAGGACTGCGTGATTTGCCTGTTGAGTCCAAAGTCATCGCAGAAGGTTCAGTACACCGAGTTTTGAATGGCCAGCAGTAGAATCGCGGATTACAACTTCACAAGCTCTTGTGCGAAGCACTTAAGAGACTAGCTTGAACGGGTCTTCTTGATTGGTTTCAAAGGAAGCAAACTGTGCTCGTTAGGGGGCAGTTGATTACAATCAACTATCCGGGAAAACCTAAATGGCATTCTTCACAATGCTCGCTTGTTTAATCTTTTCCAGCACTATCTTTCTTCCTGCGGTCTGACAGGGTTCTTTGGCACAGTTTTGGACGACGTACATTGACATGTTGGAAACCCTTCTTCATTTGATTAGATCTTCAAGGTAGGGTAACTGACCCCTGCATCTGTACGCATTCGTGCTGTTCTTCCTTGGTGTTTGCGTGCGAAAAGAACAACTACAGTAATTACCTCTCCTTTTACTATGCTGAAATGACCACACTCTATATCGATCATCCAGATGTCCACGTTCAGCTTGAAAATGGAGGGTTTTCTGTTCAACTGGGCAGCCAGAATCCCTTTAATAGGATTCCAGTGGACCAAACGATTGAACAAACCGCTAACACAGACACACAGACTCCCGGAGGAATCAATGGATTCAGACTCAAACGGGCTACTTTGAACCGCTATTATCCCACAGGAGTGTAGAGAAGCACTTGCCTGAAGCAACTACGGGAACTTGCCGATATCAAGCCAGCTGGTGTTAGCCATCACGACTTAGAATCATCCCGTGTCCGAACGGATGAACTAGTTACTTTGAATGGAAACTGAGCGGTGACCCAACAGGGCTGATCAGCCTTTCAAAAGGTACTATGGCACCCTCTGATGTTGCAATTGATCTTCTAACCACCAATGCACGAGGAGAGACAACATACAAGAACTTCCAAGATGAACGATCCGAACTCAGAAAGAAGCCTTTCCACGACCCACTTCCCATGCATAAGTTGAAGACCTTCTCCGATATAAAGTAGCTAAAAGTACCAGCAAGGAGACTGTCCCCAGAGCAGACCACAAGTTGTTTGGCCACATGGTAGTTATTGCAAAAGGCATAAAGTTGGACATGAGATCAGTTCTGGCCCATCCACTGCAGTCCATTGCCATGGTCGCTTGGCAACTGTGATGGCACGCTGATAAAGACAAGCAAGTCCACCCTGGCACGACAGCTGGGAAAAATGTGTCGTTAGCAGAAGCGATACCGCCACCGTCAACTTGCATCGTCCTTGCAATGAGCCTTGTTCAAAGAGTTCACGGCGATAACAAGATCTGTGCTGAACTTTCAGAGGCCATTTTCATATCGGCGTTACATACTCGGGCAGAGAGCTTCCGTATCAACTTGGTATTGGATGTATAACGTGATGAATTCATAAAGAATGCCGAAAGAGTCAACCGTGGGTCCGATAGTGGTTTTTATTTCCCCAACATCGTAGCTGGGCCGCAAAGTAAAGCAGTGGAGGCGTCTTTTGTCCTCACCCAAAAGTAATCGCGATCTCATCAAAGTCCTGGCCCAAGACTGGCAGAAGCAAACATTGAGAACAAAACTTCACAAAAAAAGTCATGTACGTCACCTGTGAGAGAAAATGCTTCAGGGCAACAAAGGTTACCTGGAGTGAAGTTGAAAGTTTATACAGCACACAAGAGGAAGCAGACACTCGCATGATACTACATGCAAAAGAAGATTCCACTGTCATCATCATCGCATCTCAAGACACAGATGTGTTCATGATGTCTCTTTCATTTGCCTGTGGGTGTGCTTGCTAGGTGTCCACTAAGGGTGGCACTCTATAGAGAATTTTGTTGATGTGCAGAAGGTTACGGCTGCTGTTGGTCACAATACGTGTTGTGCACTTCCTGGATTGCATTCTTTCAAAGGCTGTGATACTGCAAGAGGTTTTGGAGGAAAAGGGAAGATCGGTGCTTTCAAGCTTATGCAGGAGAACAACAAAAACCAAGATGTATTTACACTGCTAGATGAAGAATAGTCAGTGTTAAGATACCTCTTGAACGTGCTCCAAGAGTTTATCTGTACGTTTTGTGCTACAAGAAACCCAAAACACTATCGTAAATGAGCTGAGGTATCAATTATTCCCAGCAAAGGAAGGAGAGGTCAACTCAAGACAGCAACCTCCTTGTGAAGAGTGCCTGTTCATGCACAGTCTTCGTGCAAACTACCATGCTGGAGTGTGGCACCGTGCTCTTGAAGAGTGGCTATCTTGTACCTGTCTAATGTCCTACTTCCTGACAAAACGTTAAGTTGTCACCCATCGTAACTCAAATTGGAATTCGCACGCCACCAAATACCTGACAATGTAAGTCTCGAACAAAGGATCGGCAGAATCATGGGCGTGATTTAAACACACATCCATGGGTCTTAAGTCCCCACAAGCTGATGGAAAAGTCTCAACCTTATGTTGAAAAATAAAAATTTTTAAAGAAGGCTCATCCACATGCATGTACTAAATCATACATATTCCCGCTTGAAAGAGGACCACAGCGGTTTCTGTACGTAATTACTTCCCAGCTTAAATGCTCCTCGACAGAAGCTAAAACCCGAACTTCCCATCGCTACTTAGGTTCCGAATGGAGGAACGAGAACAGATGCTAAGCCAAGCCTCCTGGACCAGCAGAATAAAAAAAACTCAAGT
The DNA here is from genome assembly GCA_964030785.1 of Siderastrea siderea. Taxonomy (NCBI): domain Eukaryota; kingdom Metazoa; phylum Cnidaria; class Anthozoa; order Scleractinia; family Rhizangiidae; genus Siderastrea; species Siderastrea siderea. The sequence continues at coordinate 17,353,550 of OZ034979.1, read as the reverse complement.
CGCAACTTACTCCCAGAAATGCACAACATTTTTACTGCATAACGTCCTACGATGTGACTAAAGTTTATATTCAATCCAACTTCCGTATAGCTAATTAAAAAGATAGATGCTTTACAGTGTAATGTAAACTAATTTGCATATTATCCATGCGGAAAATCTACTACTTCCGTTACTTTTTGATGTCTTTTAAAGATAATTTATTCATATCAACATTTTTAATGAACAGCAATACTTAGGATCAGATGCGTAATCAGAGTTTAGGTTCATATTATAGGTTAATACTTTACTTACATGCAATCCGGATCAAATGTTGCTACGTTGAATTCTTGAAAGTAAATTTTCATGACCGTGCCATGTGGAATGGAAGCAGTGTATGTGCAATACATATTGCGCGGGTAGTTGTCTGGGTATCCAGGGCTTTTCAGGGTATTTTTCTCCATTGCACCACAACCTACTAAGGAAATGATTGATTATTGGTTATTTTGGCTGGTATTTCAGCATTTTTTGCGAACAGGTATGAGTTAAACTGCCATACTTGAAGAAACGTTTCTATGCTGATGTAAGTCCCTATTCTGAAATATTCACCAGCATATTCTTTGTACTTACCAATGGGAACACCAGTAAAAATCAACAAAAATGTCCATCTTGCAGTCCAAACGTCGTTTGAGTTTGAGCGGAATGTTAAATATACATATCTCCCAGTAGTAACAAAAACTGTAGTTCCACTGAGCTGGCCACAGTACACACCAACTGTTTCGTTGGTCTCGTTTGTAATCTTCAAAGAGTCCAGAAAACTGCAAGGAAAATTGGTTTCAAGTCAATCTTTTATTTACTGTTACGTAATTAAATAAAATGCTTGCCGATATCCAATGACATTAATTTGAAAATAACATTAATTTAAGCGTCTATATCCATTCTCTTGGAGTCATCCACTCGGTAAAGTTTTCCCTCAGGTGATCCTATGGTGACCTTCATTCAGACCAGGCTATTTTTCTTTTCACAGACAGGGGGAAGGGATGCTGATTTGCCCCCACCCCCTACATAACATAAACAGTATTAAAGCTATGGCAATGAAACTTGGTGAGTGTATAGTACGTCCAAAACTGTTTAAAAACGTAGCATGATAGTGGGGATTTCATCGTAATTCCGAACAGCCACCATTTTGGATCCGCTGTCTTGCATTTCTTGATTTCCCCGACACTTAGAAGAACCATCAAAATTGACTGGAAAGTAATCCAAACCTATAGCATTATACTAAAACGAAGCAAAAAATGCAATCACAAAAAAAAATGACGAATTCTAGGAAAGTTATTAAGTTTGCTGCCAATCCTTGGATATTAAATAGAAGTTGTGAACATTCAAACTCAGCGTGGGCACAATCAGTTGTCCCTACCCCGTCGGAATGTCCTACGCCCTTCCGGGCTAGGACATCAAATGAAATCTCTTTACACAGTAATTTTCAAAGAGTTATTTTAACTCCAAAACTGGAGTTAAAATTTTAGGTAAAAAATAACCCCTTTTGGGGGGTTATTTTAACTCCTTAATTTAACTCCAATTTCGGGGTCATAATAACTCCACTGGGGGAGTCACTTTAACTCTATAAAAGGAGTTACTTAAACTCCATATAGCAGTTACTATAACTCCAAAAGTGGAGTAAAACTTCAGGTTAAAAATAACTCCTTTTTTGAGGTCATTTTAACTCCCAAATTTAACTCCAATTTCGGAGTTATAATAGCTCCAACGAGGGAGTCATTTTAACTCTACTCCATCAAAGACTATGGTTATTTTAACTCTGCTCCATCAAAGACTAGAGTTGTTTAACTCTAGCGGTACATTCACCCTATTAGTTCTTAGATAAAAAGCAACATCACACAAATTGACTGTCACTATAAAAGGTACAAGATTTTTTATTCAATCCTATTTCATTTTCTTATATGAACTATAGTTTCTTACAGAATTTGAACTGATTAACAGTAACATTAATGTAAATTTCCAGGACACTATAATCATATAAGTATATAATTATATAAAAATGAAAATAAAGCATGTACAAGTATGTATAAATAAAACATGATTTCAACCTATATATATATATATATATATATATATATATATATATTAAATGATCTTAAACTTTTTCTGTATTTTATATTTCCAAAAAATCTCCTAGATGTAGTTGTTCTTCAATATTACTACCTCCATCTGCATGCATCCATGGAGCATAGTTAGGAGGATAGTTTTGTGAAATACCCTTTAGAAAGACTGATGTCCTTTAGAACCTCTGATCATTCAATCTACAGAAAATACATGTTTAAATAAAACCTTTTCAAATTGTTTCAAATTTTGACTGAAAAACAGGAAGAACTCTGGTGAAGCCCTAATGAACAATTTTCCCAGGTAAGAAAGCCAAAACTTTATGAATTCGAATTTGAAGAAAGTTGGAATTCAAATGACAATATAGGAAAATTCAACAACACTATCTTTTGTTTAAAATTATAACTGGCTCAAAATTCAATTTTCTCAAATTATTATCTGGAACCGGAACAAGAAATTTCTTTTGTGTGCTTGTGGCTTTTAAGTCACTATAAATACTGGTATGCACCTATTGCAATAATGTTGTCATAGAACAATGAAAAAAAGAGAACAGAACAAAGCCAAATAGGAATTCATTAGCCATGAAAATTACACCGTCAGATACATGTATGTATCAATTGAGTTGATAAGACAACAGTATTGCAATTAGTACAGCTAAAATGAAAATAAAGAAAGTACAAGTGATTTACAATTAAAACAAGATTTTAAAATATTTATTAACAATTCTCTTAGAGTGATTTGAATTAACCCGTGAAATAGATACTAAACTATTACGCACTATTACACACTAATTCCATTGTTTTCTTTTGTTCAGCTTTGACTATTAGACACTAATTGTTAGATATTGTTTCACGGGTTAAGTAAAATCACTCTAACTTTTTTCTGTGTTTTATATTTCAAAAAAACCTCAAAGATTAATGTGATTGTTCTTCAATATCACTACCTTCAGCTGCATGTATGCAGGCATGTATGGAGCATAAAGAACTTTATAAAATGTGCCTTCAGAAACACCAATGTGCTATGTTACCTCCAATTATTAATCTGCAGAAATGCATGGTTACAGATTTCATTTTTGCCCCTTGTGATATAAACAAATATCAGCTACAGTGGTTACTAATCACATGATCACCCATGTGAATTTTGGCAAATTCAATTAAAATTAAAATTGATTGTACTAAATTTTGACTTAAAAACACTGGTCGGGAGCCAAATGATGAACAATCTTCCCAGGTAAGGAAGTCAAAATTTTATGAATTCAAATTTGAAGAAAGCTGGAATTGAAATGAGAATAAAGCAAAATTCAGTGCATGTTTGTTCAAACACAACTCCATCTTTTCTTTGAAATTATAACCATAAGTCTGTGAAGTATGATCATCTGGGGGAGTGTACTCCTGAGAAGGACTGTTTGTGGTGACATTGACTGACATTGACATCATCAGAGCCAGCTGGCTTGACCCTGATGATGAATTCGCTCAGGTTGTCGAAACGTCAGTCAATGTCACCACAAACATTCCTTCTCGGGACTACACTCACCCGGACAATCATACTTCACCAACTTATGATATGACTCATGGGTCCAAACCTTTTACAAAATTACAACGGGCTTAAACTTTAATTTTCATTTAAGGCCCACCTTCACCCCGCTTACGCCTGCTACACAGGCTATGCGCACCGCGGTTACTGTTTATGAATTTCGTGCAACACGAAATTGTTTCTGAGCAGGTTTCTTTGAAAATCCGTTTCCTTCAGAGTCATCTTGTTGAAAATCGTCAATAAGCATGCAGGAAAATATTCTTCAATTATCAAGCTGTTGTTTCCAGGAATTATTTTGTGACTGTGCTTGCCAAACGTATTTTTTTTCACTCCTACTTTGTCCAATATGTTGCTGCCAAAGATACCTCACAGTTGAAGATACTGTATGGTTATCCCGAAGGAAAATATTGTCAGGATTTGTCTCAGAGGAGCTTGTGTTATGAAGCAAAAAAAGAAAAGAAGAGAGATTTAATGAATCTCTTGTAGTGATCTGATTGTATTGGATGTGGGACCTTGGCAAGTAATTTTGATTCGTATGATTCGATTTTATTCACCGGATGTAAACAAAACGGCTCGCTACTGTGCAATAGAACTGTTTTCGTTTTCTTCCTCTGTCTATCGTCGTATGATTGAATTCAATAATAGTTTTCTTAGTTAGCCATAGGTTCAGGTAGATTTGATCGAAGATTAGTATATATGTATGGCTGGCTTTCAAAGGTTACAATTGTACTGCAGGAGTCACCGGACAAGTGCTATTTTGCGAGCGATAATCAGTGAGTTGCTATCCAGTTGTATACGCTGTTTACACGTATTCCCCTTCAGAGCAACCTCTATTAATGACTTGGAAAGACCTTCAAAATCACTGTTACTTTATAGGACAATAAGATTGCAATTTGCAAACAAAAACAATCGAATGTCGAAATAAATGTTAGTCGCCTGCTGGCACTTAGAAATGCAAACATAAACTGAGTTCTCGCTTTCTATTTCATTGAAACTTTCATGTGGCGAACTACACATAATTCCAACGTTTTGGGAAGTAAATGCATTTCATGGAAGTCAAAAGACTTGTAGATTGAGGTCGTTCATGTAGATTGGTGCAAATCGCTGCGAGTTCGCTGTTTCGATTTGTTTTAAATATATGTGAAGATTTTCTCGCTCGCAGAAATATTCTGGCAACCAATCAGATCGCGAAAAGGACAATAAAGCCATTTGAAAACAATAACAAACGGTTGGAACTTGCAAGGCCATTTGGGTGAAGGTGGGCCTTAAAGTATAAGGACTGGTAAAATTGTTCATCATATTACCAACACAGGTTTCATGAATTGACATCCACCTACACGCATGAACGCAATTCCTAAATGACCACCACAGCCAATTAATAAATAAAATGAATGAATTTTAGTCAAACATGGTATCATCCATTTTCTCAAATGCTTGACATCTGCAGAGAAGCAGGCCCTTAGTTGTGTTCAACAACAACATAGTTTCCAACAGCCTATAAAACATTGTTACAAAAACACGATGATATCATTCACGTTTTCTTGCAATGTAAATTAGTTTTCATCGAGTAAAAAAGGCTAAAACATGGAGGTCATTTGAGATTGTTTACCTTCCAATAATATCTTTCAAACAAGAACATTTCCACTAAAGAATTGTTGAACTCTTTACATTTAAATGCTACAGTTTTCAATGGCAATCCCCAGACTTTATATTGCTAACAATTATTGCAACTAAACAGTGTCAAAAGAACTGAACACGAAGATGCAAGCATACAGCTTTACAGCTAACCGTTTGTATTCACCTTAAGCTTCCTAGCTAGTAACATCTCCTTTGAATGACAAACTGGAAGGGAAGCCTTTAGGCTGAGGGTAAATTGAAGTTCCAAGGTTAAGCTTACCGGCAAAACGTCCATATTTCCTACGCTTGGCCTTTTGCGAATTCAACAACCCGCCAAAACAGTCGTTGATTCACTGTTGTTAATAAGAACTTATGTTCACAACATCGATTACATTTGTTCACTTCGATCCAAAAATCCACATGCAAGGCTCCAAAACTTTCTTGTTTTAACTTGAGAGATGCTTTTTTGTCCTCAAACTACCAACAAATGCTACAATCACTGCCGGAAGTCGTTGAAACACCCTTCCCCTTTCCATTTGTTCAATGTTGAATCAAACAAAAACGCACCAGTTTTCTTTTGGTTTTCATTTGTTTTGAAACAACATTGCTAAGGTGGGGGGGGGGGGGGTGGTTAGACACTGCTCAGCAGATGGTGTTTCAACATTCCGGCAGTGATTGTAGCTAATTGAATCTTGCTTCCGTCGAGCAACCGTCACTTTCGAAATGGCGCCTGCTCATAAAGATCACATGACTCAATATTGACAACTGCTGACTAGTAAATGCAGGCGCATTGATTTCGGGCTCTTGAATTGAAATATTAGAATTCACGCCATTTTAGACAGGAACTTACCAAACTTTTGATTTCAGTGGATGAATTACCACAATATCTTTTGCTTTATTTCCAAAAAATGCGTTCATAATTAAATTGAGATCGAAGTTTATCATAGAAATGATACGCGAGTCCCTGCACTCCGCCTTCAACCCTAGCCACCCAAAATAGGATGTACCTCTTGTAGCAGAGTAAAAAATACAATAATAAAGTAATGACTCTGATAGGGAGTTATCCCAACTCCTCCAAAACGACTCCGTCAAAGTCACTCCAGAATTACTCTCTAAAAGGAGTTAAATAAGTCCACGAAAGTAACTCCCAAAAGATAGTTATTTTAACCCTTGTTCAGGAGAGTTAAAATCACTCCACAATTACTCCCTAAGGAGAGTTGAACTAACTCCTCCAAAATGACTCCGAAAAAGGAGCTATTTTAATTCTCCTTGCAGAGTTAAACTTAAATTTAACTCCAAAAAAAAGAGTTAAATTTAACTCCAGAGGAGTACAATTTAACTCCAAATTGGAGTTATAATAACTCCCACCAGCGTAACTCCAATTTAGGGGTTAACTTAACTCCCCTAAATAATACAGTAACTCCTTTTCGGAGTTAAAATAACTCCTTTTGGAGTTAAAATAACTCCCAAAAAAATAACTCCCCCTTAAGGAGTTAGTTTAACTCCACTAGAGGAGTTAAAATAACTCTTTGAAAATTACTGTGTAGTTGTGCTTTCTTGTATTACTGTTTGTCTTGCAATATTTTTTCGGAAACCGAAATTTTGGTTGGTTTGTTTGGTAGGGTTTTCTGCGAACTCATTAAAATGATAGAATCTAAGGTTAATGCCTAGGCAAGTGCTAATTAAAAGATAATGACTGTGAGGTAAATGTTCGTAACACTATCGTAAAAAGTTTACTAATTCCAATTTGGCAATACAGGCACCCATATTTTTGTTGGAATATTATGCGGTGTCCATAAAAACTGCCCAGCACCCAGCAAGAAGAAAGAAGTCTCAAATCACCAAGCGAAAAAAAAGCCCTTGAAAATTTGTACTTGCCATGACAGCTCTGATTTCAATTTGCATTCCTGTTTCAAAATTACGAAAAACAAAGACGAAAGAGCCTTTCATATAGCAAAAAGAATGTTACAGAATTAACCAGATGGCAGACAATTGCCTGTGATTTATTTTCTCTTGACGGTGAACACCATCTTGCTTCCTGACAAAGCGATAAGTTCTTACGTAATCACATAACCTAACTCTAATTCGAGATTCTCATGCCACCAAATACCCGACAAAGTAAGTTTTGAACAAAGGGGCTCAATTTTCTAGCTAGAAATTCAAGGAATCGGCAGAACCATAGGCGTTAAAACACACATACAAAGGTTTATATCTCCACAAGCTAATGGGAAAGTTGAAACGTTAGATTCTGTTGAAAAATGAAATTGCCAAAGAAAGCTCATGAACATGCAGGCACCGAACCATAGATATTGTATTTTCTCGATGGGCGTTTACTTAAAAAAACACCTTGTTGATCTCGACCAGGCGTTTATCTGAACCCGGCGTTTATTAAAATGGGGGTATTTTTCATCATTTTTATAGCCTTAATTCTTGGTCAGCTAGTGCATTTTTTGCTATTAAATCTCACTTATATTACGGCAAAGTATAGCACAATATAAATAAAAGAGGAATAAAACGTCACCGATGTTTTCTGTCGTCGATAAATTCAAACAAGGCGGGAGAATTGGGTGCTCAGTAGCGTGTAGAGTACATTACATCCACTTCCTTTAGTTGGAATGAGCGCAATGAATTGAACTTAAGTATTGTAGTGGTTCTTGAACCTTTTTTTAAATATTGCTATTACTAAGTTTCGATGAGAATCTGTAACATTAAGCTTTAGTTTGAGATAAACGCCGGTACCTGGAATAAACGCTGGGGATGTTTATTTTAAATTTGACCGCGTTTACCCGGCGTTTACTCAAGGCCCAACCGAGAAAATACGGCACTCTTGCTGGAAAACAGGAACGCGGGGGTTGCTGCACTGTACGGAAGCTAAGACCCGAACTTCCCACCGCTACTTAGGTACTGAATGGAGGAACAACAACATATGGTAAGTCACAACTCCTGGATCAGCAGCATTTTTAAAAGGAGCTCAAGTCACCTTAATTCCCCTCCCAAAATGGACCACATTAATACTGCCTAAGGTCCTACAATGTGACTACTTTTATCATCCAATCCAACTTCAGGGGCACCCAACGAGAAAGTTTGAGCAAAATACTTGAAATATCTTTTCCTGCTTTCTTAGATGGTTTCAGAGCCTTTAAACGGCATATTTGTGGAAGGTAATACAGATAGATCTGTTCGGATTTCTTAGCTGAAAATTTAGGCTGCAGAAAATTTTATGAGACAGAATCCTATCTGCCGAATTTCCGAGCTGCTGATGGCTCTCCGAAAATGCCAGCTGACCTTAGTCTGCACTTTAAACGGCATATTTGTCCCTCCGAAAAACAATAGGAACTAATATGTCCTCTTGTTTCGAAAGTCTGACGTAATGTTTCGCCGAAGAAATCTCTAGCTTTCACTGCAATTAAATCCGAAAGTCTCAGGCGGTTTTAGGCCTACCGGACAGATGCTCCCCGAAACGAACCGTTGGGTGCCCCTGCAACTTCCATATATATAGCTAATTAAAAAGAAAGATGCATTGCAGTATAATCTAAACCCATTTTTATCAGTAGTACCCATGAGCGAAGACCTCCTGCCTCCGTCCTACATGTTTTTTACAGATGTTTCCATCCTCCATGTCTTTTAGAGGTCATGCAGCTAGTACATTTTTTGCTATTAAGCAATTAATTGATATCAACATTGTAATTAATATTATTAATTATACAATTTCGCGATTGTGTAAACAAAGTTAAAAAAAGGTTATCGCCTGTAAACTAGTTTTGGAAAGATATAAGGAGCGAGGTTGATTCTTGTCTCTCTAGGTTAAACATATTATAGTAGAATTCTTTTCTTCGGTAATTGAACAACAACTTAAACGCTTTCACAAGCAGCCGTCGTCAGGAGTCCGTGAACACCTGGACGAGAAGGTTTGCACCATACCTTTGGATAGAACAACCATCCTGGATAAAGAACCAGCAGAATTCAAGCGCAAAAAAAGTCAAGGAGGCCATCTCCATTAGAAGATGGCAGCCTTCCGGAAGCGGCCTTCAATCGCCTTTTCGGATCACGTGGCAAACAAGCCGTGTGATAAACATTATTTGCTGGAGAAGCTTCTGAGATATAAGCGAAATCTTCAAGTTCATGTTCAATTAAACAATCGAATTCCAAAGAATTCTACTATAATTGTTTTGGAAGGCTTTATTGAACCTGAACTTTTCCCTCATTACAAATTAAATTATTAAACCTTATTTTCTTATTTTCGGCAGCAATACTTAGGAGTCGGAGTGTTTTAGTCTTATGTTATAGTCATTACTTCACTTACATACAATCAGGATCATATGTTGCTACGTTGAATTCTTGAAAGTCAATTTTCATCTGCATGCCATGTGGAATGGAAACAGAGTATTTGCAATACATATTACGTGGGTAGTCGTCTGGGTATCCAGGACTTTTTAGTGTATTTGTCACCACTGCACCGCAGTCTACTAAGGCAAACGAATAACTGTAAGCTAGTTTTCTTTAATGAATGCATCAATTTAAACGTCAAACGATATGTTTATTTTAAACATTGGTGTTTTCACACAAAATAGCACCACAAACCAAAAACCAAGACAAACTTTATGTTTCCGGTTTTCGGGTGAAAATTAGTGAATAACAAGGGCCTTAGGACACTAGATCCTTTAAGATCTTGAAAAGGCGTTTCGTCGATCGTCTGTGGGACAATAGCTGCACCAAAGATAAACAATTTGCCGTTTATCTGTGAACGAGGTTTGACTAATAAAGAAAAATCCCTAATCACCTCTAAGAATCAGACGTGTTCGCGTACTCACCTCGTGTAGCGAATGCGCCTCTTTGGAAATTCCCCATCAACATACATACGAATGAAAGTATTTTCATAATGCGGAAGTAATTTTTCTCCATGATAGCACACATGATCCACCCCTACTGTAAATACATCATTCCCTTAGAGAAAGAGGATTATAGAAAAAATATTAACATTACTAATTTCTAGTTCTTTAGACTTAAATCAAGCGGCTGTGATATCCGCTACAAAACGTCTGTTAACATTATGGGTCTTGGCCCTGAAGGGTCCCACTGACGTAATCCAAGTTGTCCGCCAAGATTGCCTCCATCCCGAATTTTATCCAAAATTGAAATTACCAAAAAAGAGCGAAAACTGCACGGTTTCACTCAGAAATGTAAATTACGATAGAACTAAACAATTGACTGCGTGCGTATTTAACATTTTTTTTTTAATTTTTAAGCAATAAAAGGTGCAAAACACACATAGCTTGACCATACATTTACATCTGTTTACCGATTCTTACGAAACGTTTTTTATCGTTTACTATTTAGTTTTTGTCATAAAAAGAGTCGTCGATGGTAAAATGCCAGTGTTCGCAGCAAGTTAACGATAAGAAACTTTAGAAAGAAAAGTTATTCATCGATTGACAACAAAACAGCTTTCCTTTTCAAAAAGAAAACTGCTTTAGCTGTCGATTAAACAACAGTGGCAGATTCATCGTCGACAACGTGTATTTCCTAGTCTGTGAGGCAGTTGTCGCGAACTACGCCATAAATAAAACAAAGGAGGCTGGTTATTTAAGAAAGGCCTAAGTAAGACCTAGTTTAAGGTGGCTCGCAAGGGTTCTTGTTTTTTTTCGATGCCTTATATATGAGAGTTAAAATATTTAGGTTACAGTTGGCCAATCATGATCAAATTTTGCCACAAAATAATGATATTATCAAAGTGTCATTTTTTTTGAAGATTCCTTAAGAAATCTGTTGCCATGGCAACGCAGTTGGGTTTCGAAGTATGACCATAAAACAGAGATTTCCTGAGTTTGCTTGACAATTTGACGGTGAAATTTCTTTAAATTTTGCATACGGCCTTTGATTCTAGTAAGCTACCTAAGGATTAGGTTTAAGAAAATTTTGTCGGAAACTTTCAGCAAAAAACAAATTTTTTCGAATTTACCTTTAACTTTTCTCCCGTCCGAGGGAATTTTTTTAATCTCGTTTGAAAAACTCTTTGGGCATATAGAGTTAACATGCAAAAAATCAAAGAAATTTACCGAGCAGAAGCGGAATTATGTTCTTCCCAAGTTACAAAATTTTGAAAATTTTGACACGACAAGATAGGCAATTGCGCATGTGCAGGAATTGTCACGCCACTCTCGGCACGCGGTTTCAAGTCTGTTTATTCTAGGTTTATTTCGTTGGGCGTTTCTTTCGCCTTGGTGACTTTCTTTACGTTTGAAAAGGTGACGTTTTGGGTGGATTGGTGCTTGTCGAAGAACATTACATCATTTGTTTTCAAATCATTGGATCATTGGCACCAAATATAGCGGAATGTTTTCCTCCTCGTGCAGATTGATTCTATCTCAAGTGAATTCATCGGCACTTCGCTCAGAATGGTGACTAATGCTTCTTTTGCACCTCGGGAACAAAAACTGTCTTAACCCTGGCATGGTAACACAGGCTGCCTTCTGTAATTGCTTTGATTTACGTCTGCCTGAAGAGCCTATTTGAACTCCGTGAAAAAAACTTATCTCTAAATGTTTGCAAACGTTCGCAGCGTTCGTTCACAAATATCATGTTTTCGAAAGCGGTGGTGGATTTTAGGTTACTGTTTATACCACTGTACAATTGCCAAAAGGTCTTGGTAGCAAGAAACAAGTTAATATTTTGAAGAACAACACAACACTTTTTAGTTTCAAAAAAGACATGTTTCGGCATCCCTGATGCCATCCTCAGTTGAAGGAAAAAGTTACAACAAAGCTATTTATATGCAATGTAGTGATTAGAATTGTAAATGAAGATGTATAGGCAAGAGTAACAAGAAAAAAAGCGTGATTATGTGAAATCTAAACAAACAACTTTAAATTAACATGCTTAACCTGTTGATTTAAAGTGGGCTTTCCCCAGTGGATATGTAAGGATTCTTTGATCTTTAGTTGAAAACTTGTAGTGGCGCAGTCTAAAATGCTGAAACAATTGGTCGAACACAAATCGCGGCAATTTTCAGATTGTTGCAAGTGTTTGTACACGTGGGAGGCCCTATCCGTAGCTAAATGCTCACGTACGCGTGTTGAAAATTAAAGTGGCGGGTGGTTTCACCGACGTAACAAGCGTTACAGCCTTCACATGAAAATTTGTAAACAACACTCGAACGGAGATTGCTTGGGATAGGGTCCTTCGCGCTAAACAAGTTTCCGATTTTAAAAGTTAACTTAATATCAATGTTATTACAGTAGCGTTTTATCAGGTGGCGAATGCGTTTCTGAGTGACGCCAGAATAATGTCACTCAGAAACGCATTCGCCACCTGATAAAACGCTACTGTAATAACATTGATATTAAGTTAATTTTCTCTTCTTTTAAAATTGGAAACTTGTTTAGCGCGAAGGACCCTATCCCAAGCAATCTCCGTTCGAGTGTTGTTTACAAATTTTCATGTGCAGGCTGTAACGCTTGTTACGTCGGTGAAACCACCCGCCACTTTAATCTTCAACACGCGTACGTGAACATTTAGCTACGGATAGGGCCTCTCACCTGTACAAACACTTGCAACAATCTGAAAATTGCCGCGATTTGTGTTCGACCAATTGCTTCAGCATTTTAGACTGCGCCACTACAAGTTTTCAACTAAAGATCAAAGAATCCTTACATATTCACTGGGAAAAGCCCACTTTAAATCAACAGGTTAAACATGTTAATTTAAAGTTGTTTGTTTAAATTTCACATAATCACGCTTTTTTTCTTGTTACTCTTGCCTATCTATACATTTTCATTTACAATTCTAATCACTATATTGCATATAAATAGCTTTGTTGTAACTTTTTCCTTCAACTGAGGATGGCATCAGGGATGCCGAAACATGTCTTTTTTGAAACTAAAAAGTGTTGTGTTGTTCTTCAAAATATTAACACTGTACAATTATTTACAAGTCAACGATTCTTAACCTAAACGAGGATTGCAAACGTATGCGATGGAGAGCAAGAACTTCTACCAAAGTTGAATGTGCTTGAAAATCTTTATTAAAAACAACGGATTTTCGGAAATACTGCAATCAGGCAAGGTTTTCTTTCAACGGAGTTCAGGATTGAGCAACGCGTACATGGACACCACTTTGGGATTACATGTCATGTTTTACAGGAGCACAAGGATAGAATTAACAAAACTGAGACGACATTAATTTCCGACTATAAAAACAATACCTTGAAGAAGTCCCTTATGTAGAGGTATGTATTCAAACGAGGACAAAACTACCTTGATGATCTTTGATAAGTGTCAGTGTTGTCAAGAATTTTCTGTTCATGAAACTTGTTCGACCGACTTCCTTTCGCTGTCGATCAAAACTCAATTTAAAGAACCGCTTTAAAGGTTTGAAGAATTGTTTTCGCTCCAGGAAAAACCAGTAGCAGTCAAATTATCAATATTACCAATTCGGCAAGATAGAAATCATTTCTTTTATCCCAACATTTGGAGTACTTCGTACCAAACGAATTTACATAACATAGCGCGCGGTAAATGTTTTGAAATTATTCTTCAGGTAGGTTTTTCTTTGCATTACGGGAAAAAAGAACGTATTACCACCAAACTATCGCACTATCACTTAATTAAGCAAATAAGAGAGCACTTCCTTTATCCGGAAATGTAGAGTATTTCCCAGAAAACTAACTTGAAAAAACTAACTTGTTTTTTGCGAGCCAACTGCTGATAAAAATATAGCGCGCGGTGAATTGTTTTGAAATTTTCTTGTACGCTTTTTACTTTTGTTTCGCAAGTAAATAGGTTTACGGTGAAACTGAGATTGAAACTACAACTTCAGGAAAATAGAAAGCGAATCTTTCACCTTATTATTTGTAATATTTTCTTCGTAGCGGCTGGTTAGTCAACATTTCGACATGAATAAGTTTTTTTTAGTCAAAATCTGTCTGTTTCACAAGGTATTTTTTCGCTCACTGCAAGTTTTGCTACACTAATTCTTTCTTTTAAATTCTTTCCCTGTTATTTCATGATGTCAAGAAAATAAAAACCATTTATTGTAGTCTACATTGTCTCTGCTAACAACATCGTAAACGTGTGTGTTTCTCTGTTTTGTTTTTGGTCTTTTTTCTAAATGGGAATGTTTTCTCAGCCAGTGAAAGAAACTTGGTAAAAAGGCGACTATTCTGGGGCCTTTATACGATTTCACTGGAGATAATAGAGTTTTGAAGTCACCGACCTCTCTAGCACAGTTCAGTTGCACAGTGTTTGAATATAAGCTTACTGCGCTTCGTATGTGGCTGAGTTGACGATCGCGTTGATAACATTGAAGAGGACATGATTCAAGTGAATTGACACCTAAGTTCCAGTCGTTTTCATTTCTTCCTGACAGAACCAAGTAAGTGAGCCTTGCCTACACGCAGCTCTTAAAATACCGGCGCAACGAGAGCGCGACGTCATTTTTGTTTGTTCCTTTTTTGAGTCTCACAGGTAAATTGGAACCCAGTCTGGGCGCGCCCAACAAAACAAGAAAACTGTTTCGAGCCACCTTAAGGTTAAATCGTGGCTAACACGAAGACTTCAAAAATCACAGCTACACGGAATATAAATTTCCTTATATGATCGCGGATGAGCTAAAGTATTCGACGACCACATTTGGGTGTCCCCAGACAAGCGTGGCTGTTGTTTTGATCATCAGAAGTAGGTGCCACTTCTGAGGGAGGGCCATCTTATTGTTATTGCCTTTTTTAATATGTACTTTATGGTTGTGTTGAAATATTTTTGAAAATTTATCTGAGATTGATACAAGAAATAATGAAATGGTATCAAACAACAATTCCAAATAAAACAACTCAGGGATGCAGAAAACACATGAAAGTCTGAGCCCAAACAGTTGACTCCTAAGGGCAAAGATCGCGGAAAATAAGCGGTGTAAGAGCTATGCGACCTGTAAAAACCTGCTAATTAGCAGTCTTAAATTGCTGGCGTTTGTTAGTCAAGGGGAAAACGTACACGCGTTTTAATATAAGCTTCCTTCAAATAATGGGAAACATACACATAGCCCTGACTTAGACTATTAATTATCAGCCAAAGAAGTTGGCTGATAATTGCGAAGTAAAAGTCATTTTCCTTAGATGCTACTTTGAAAAAAATAAAGCAATTGTTTCCCTGTTTATGACATCTTGTGCAAACAATGTTTATGTTACTAAGGACAACTTATCAGAGTTATATTTTTGAGCATGTCATTCAGAAAGAATGACCGTATTGTCTCAGTAGCCTACATGCAGTAAATGCACCAAGTGAATTTATCTGTGTTTTACCTGAGGAAAGGAATTAGCTTTTATAGTCGCAAAGCTCATTGCCCGCTTTACTGTTTTACCAGTTTCTATTAACAACCTAAGAGCGAATCACAAAGTCTAAGCGGGTAATCCAAAGCAGAATTTTGTGAGAGATTGTAAGTTATAATCTGTTATCATCAATTTTTTTTCTAGAATCCGTGTTTTATTCATTTCTTATTTTTAGTTTTTTTTACCTACATTCAGCTGCTGTGAAGTGCGAATAAGGATAATGAAAAATCGATAGTCATGACGATTTAAGAGAAAACAAACGCCTTTTTTTTAATAGAATGCACCCTACATTGAAGCAAAAAAAAAGGCAAAACGTCACTTAACAGCTGAAAAGTATATATCAAATAGTTGCAACTGCTATTCATATAGCTATCCATTCATAATCAACGTCAACCAATGAAGTTTTCTTTTAACGGTGAAGTGAATGATTCAGGTTATCATTCATTCTACAAATTAACTGATATATTCTTTTCTAACTCGCGCATGTGAAGATTTTCAAGCCTATTACCAAATGTTGTTTACCAAACGATCTTTTTAAAGAACAGATAAGAATAAATAGAAAATAACAAAACTAGACGGAAGTTGATTTTCTTATCTCTGTTTATCATATCTGGTGATGTTTGTGCCACTAATGACATCTTATTAGAGTTCGATGGAATATTGTGTAACTTTAAAGGAAATGCAAAAGAGCTGGCGGCCCACAGGTAGCATGAGGAAGGTGACATTTGAATCATAAAACGACACCAACCCCATGCAGTTGAACTGTCTTACAGGCACAACCAATGAATATTCGCCGTGTCAAAACGCGGAAAAATTAGATAAGTTTTTAAAGATAAGATGTAAGAACAGTAGTAAGTCGGGCCCATCTGGAGCACTTTCCTGGCTTCTGATTGGTTCTCGCTGTTGCTAACCGGAAAAGCAACCGCGGACCGTTTTGGTTGCTAAGGGGGGTTTGCGGGCTCAAGTCACATGACCGAAAGTCACAGGACCGGAACCGGAAGTGACGTCACCGGAAGTCACGTGGTTTAAACCGGAAGTCACGTGGTTTGAACGGGAAACCGCGGATCAGTGGGAAAAATCGATCGCGGGCTCAGGATGGGGCCAAACCGCGGAGCAACGCGGGCTCAAAGTCCAAAGTCCAATTGTAGCATCGGGGGTGGTCCCTGGACTCCCAAAAAAAAAAGACGCCATGTTAGAAAAAAAACAATTTAATGCCAGATTTCCTTGGGTTTTTACAAACGAAATCCTTTGGATGAGTGTTCCTATGAATGAATGTTCCTTCACAGATATCCATAGGGGTACGTCTTGAATGTGCGGGGATCAATCACTCGCTTGTTGTAGACTAACTGATAGAACTTGCTGCTCGGTTCAGTGTACAGTTGATAGGTTTTAGGATCCCGGACAATCTGGTGTGTTTTGATGACTTGGGTCTGACGGGGTGTCAGCAGTGGCTTCTGGATTTCATCCAAGACATTCTGTTTCATGATGCCATAATTCAATTGGGTTTTGCCTTCACTGTTGAGGCGAAAACCTCGGACTTTACACTCCACGTGCCCCTTCTTGGTGGTGTAACCATAATTCTTGGGACCACCCGACACGAATTCCACGATGTAGTCGTCCTTGTCCAATTCACTGGTAAACTGGCCGAGGTAAGGACCCAAGTCTGGGTTGGTTTGACCTTCGTTTGTGTAGTAGATGATGGAGTCTGTGTCGTAGTAAAGTACTCGTTCTCCCAAGGGTTCCAAGGCCTCGTAGAGTTTGATCCGGGCATGACAGGTCGTGAAACAGGCGATGAAGATGTTGAGGTTGGGTGAGACGGGGATGTCTTCCTTTTGGTGCTGATAATGGACCTCCACCATTTGGTCGTTGATAATGGACACGTGACGTACATCCAAGCTATCGGTGTCCAAAAACTGGTGGAAGGTTTGGGGGTCATCAAATTCTTGGACTTGGGTCTTGTTGAGTCGTTGTCCAAATTTACCCCACATGGAATTGAGCATCATTTTAGCCAGGGTACGCAACCCTGGATTCTTTTCGATCTTGTTATAGTCCAGCTGGATGCCCTCCTTCTCGTAGTACTTTTGGATGTAGGACTGTTTTTCTTCTTCGGTGTTGACTTCTTTGGGCCACCCACTGGCTTCTTGCTTGATTTTCAACCAAGTGTTGACATAGTCCTCGAACAGACCTTCACAGGTTTCTTCAAAATGCCAGACTTCGTAAATGTACTGGACTTGGTACCCGAGCTCGACGGCTTTCTTTAATTCGGGGCTGCACCAGGTACTTGTCAGGGCGCGTTCCTCGTCGGGGTGAGGGCAATGATAGGATCTGTCTAGAAGGGGTTTGTCCATTTCTTCTTCCACACAACGGGCACAGAGAGGAAAGAGCAAATTGTCGTCATGGCGGTAAGGCAGGACGGGATGGTACAGTTGACGTGGAGGGAGGATTTGGCACTGAATCAACCCAAAGTACTGGTGGATGTCCGTGTGACCCGGATGTGTAATAAAGGTTGGATGTCCTTTAGGGTAGACAGACGTTTTGTTGACCCAAGGGTACAGCGAGGTCACATCGATGTAATGGATCTTTTGGTGGGGGGTCACTTGATGGTACAGTTTCACCGCATTGGTACGTCCTCCACAGAAAGCGTCGCGTGGATTCAGGGGTTTTGTGCTTTGAAGGTTAGCTACAAACGTACGGATGTCAAGGGAGGTGTCTTTGAGACTGGCCCAATCGCATCCCCACATTTCCACCACGGTGTATCCTTGTTCTTTTAAATGTTGGGTCCTTTGTTGCGTGGCTTCGTAGACATCTTGCATGGACCAATCACAGTGGCGTCGATGTTTTTCGTGACGGTTGGGATAACAGCGAGTACATCCATGCCAGAAACAACCGTGATATTCGTAGATCGTGTGGGTCGTCACATCGAAACCGTCCACATGGAGCTTGGTGCCAGGGATGCGATACTCGCCGGCATTTTTCGCATGTTGAAGATGGGGGGCTTGGTGTTGTTGGCACCAGGTTAACCATTCAATGGCTTCGTAGGACTGATTGACGTTATTCTTCTTCCAACTAAGGGTGGGTTCACTGGCAATACTGTTAGGGATCATCCGGTTCATACGTAAATCCATGTTGCAGGCAGAAGCAATGGTGATGTGGTCAAAGGGGTTGAACCCCGCTTGAGCTTCAAACAACCGTTTGAAAGTCAGACATCCTTGTTTCAAGAGCCGTACATCGGATTTGCAGTATTCCAACAATTCTTGTTGGAAGTCAAAGACCACCTCCTTCTCGCGTTGTTCTTGATGCCACTTTTCCAAGGCTTGTTTGCCTTCAGGAGACATGGTTTCGGGCATGTAGTAATCGAGAGCCGGGACGATGCCCACGTACGTTTGGTGGTCGCGGGTATTGAACTGGTGGGGGAAGTACCCTTTTTTCAATTCCGTTAATCCAAAGGTTGCGGGAAAGGTGGACAAAGGCATCTGGAAGAAACTCAGGGAATCGATGAAACGAATCCGGTCGTGTTGGACTTCCAGGAGCTTACACCCGTTGCGGAGCTGTTGGACGATCCGGTTGTCACTATGGTATTGCTGGACGACAAAGTACCCATCGTATCCGTGGAAATTATGAGCCAGTACATTGACTTGTCGGGTGTCGTTGAGTGTCAAGGTATCCAGCCATTCGAGAAAATCTCGGGTACAAGAGGGGCCTGGGAAACACATGGGTTGATCGTCGTCTTCGGTTTCGGCCACGAGGAGATTAGCAATGTGTTGTTGGTCGGGTTGCATGGCTTCAATATCAAAAAACACGTGCAAGGGGGGCAGGTCGTCGTCCTCCTCCTCTGGGGTGGTATCAGGCTCCGCGGCGGCTGCCCCTCGTTTGGCGCGAGGCCCTCCTTGGTGTTTCCTCTTTCTTTTCTTCTTGTCTTGAGGCTTGGTGGGTCTTTGAATAAAACAAAGATGAGTTTCACTGTCCACGTACTCATGGCAAGACAGGCAGTCCACATAGTAGCATTTGTGCTTTTCAAGGGCTTGGGGTCCTACTTCTTGCTTCAGACAGTTAGGACAGCGACGGCGACGAAAGCACACGGGGGACTCTTGGTTGGCCGCAGGTTTGCCCGTGTGGTCCTTGACGAGATGGGCTTGGAGGCAAGTGTCTCCGAAAAAGTCCCGACGACAACTGCGGCAACGTTGGGTGGCTTTGAGGGCTCGAGGGTACGCTGCCTGGAAATCAGGGCACTCTTTTTGGCGACAGGACCCGCATTGTTTTTTCTTGTTGCAGCGATGTTGTCCCTCGGTATTGTAGGGTTTCCAACAGTAGGCACAGACATAACTGGACCCGAAAAACCCGGGTAAACGGGTAATCACGTCGTAATGGCCTTTGTGGTGCAACAGGATCAGTTGTTTGTCTTTGGGGTCTCCATAGGTGGTGATGTGGAACGATCGATGAGCATCCACCAGGATGATCTGGTAACCGGCCAGGGACAGGGCTTTACTGAAGGCCGTCAACGCCTCGTAGCTGCAAGGACCCAAGGGCACCTTGGCTTCGTGATGGAGGTGCAGAGCCAGGGTTCTCTGCAGAGGTTTTCCTTTTCGAATCGATTCCCATTTTGGGTGTTGGTCGAGGCGAGCTTTGGCGACCACGAGGGCTCTGGCACAGCAGAGTTCATCGTCATTTTGGATGCAGATTACCGAGTTTTTCTTGGCCGTTAACAGTTCCATGGTGGGGTGGCCTGGTTTGCCACGACGGGGTTTGCCGGTTCCCTGAGGGGCTTGTTGGACTTGAGTAATGGATAATTGAAAGGAGTCATCCATTTCAAATTGTTCGTTGCTGTTCAAGGCTTGCGCTAAACGGTGGAACAGGGCCTAGACACGCTCTCTGTCTTCACGCCATTCACCCGCACGTAATCCCCAGCCCTGAAAATTGTTGTGCAGGCGATTTGAGCCGATGGTGAAGTAGAGTCGATCTTGATCGTGGAGCTCAGGCGTGGTGGTTAACACTTGATTCACAGCTCGACGTAAACCATCTTGTAGGGCTTGCGTGATGTTTTGACCTGGAATCAAGTTCCCCGTTTGGCGTAAACGGGTATTGAAATGACGTTCATGAACCCCCATTCGCGTGCTCCGACGATTGACATAATTGGTGATGTCAAACTCGAAGGCGCCGTCTGCCCTGGTATCCAAACTTCCCCCACTTTGTTCAAGGAGGTGGGTTTGAAAGGCACGTTGCCGTTCGAAGCGATCCAAGGCCTCTTGACAGATGTCATCCTCGTCACGGCAAGCCATCTCTTCGCTGTCTCCCATCTCTTCAGGACATAACAGGTTTGTCTCTTCTGGCTCTGAGTCCGAGGTGTTGAGGCCTAGTAACGTCAAGGTGTCTTGGCGGTCGAGGCCGCTTGGCCCCGCCGCCTCCTCGTCTGGTTGCGAGGACATGATCAGATGAACTCGTTGGAGGTCAGTGCTCGTGTTTTATAGAGAAAAAAGGTCCCGGGGGAGAAGAGGGTGGACCAATGACCAAACAGGACACAGGGTGGCCCTGGGAGGGGAAGGGGTCATGAGGATGATACCTCGGGAGGGGTGGGAAGGGGTGGGGGGACCCCCCTCCCCCTCTCTAGTTGGGACCTATGGTGCATCACGGGAACGAATGAGAGACTATAAAACAGATCGCACCTCGAGGTGAGTCATCTCAACATGGACTCTCGCCATGAGAAGCTGTTAGAGGCTTTTGAAACTTTTGAAGCTGATCTCGAGGTGGAAGACATCTTAAAGAAAGTCAAGGTGGACTTGGTGTTGGACGACGAAGACATTCGTGAGTTTGGGGAGGAACTGTTAGAGGAAAGAAGGAGAAGGAGACAGGAAGCGCAGGCAGCCCAGGCAGCACGAGCAGCACGAGTCGCTCCCTTGAAACATTTGTGCTACCCCCAATTGACCTGCGACTGGTTCGTGGAGGGTTTGGACTATTGCTGGACCAACTGGCACCACAAATTTAAGCGGCCACTCACACCTCCGCCAGCACCACCGCCATCGCCCCATGTCTACCGAAAACGAGGGCCTCCGCCGCAGCAACCGACGACGCACGACCTACCGACGCACGACCTCCCAACAAAACAACGACGACCTTAACGACAAAGGCTTTGACTCAGACGATGACTTTGACGACAAGAACGACAAGGATTATGACCCCGACGACTATGACCCCCACGACGACGACGCGGACGTTGACTACGAACTGGCAGACCTCAGGGCTAAACAAGCAAGGCGACAGGCCTCCCAAGTCAGGTACCGGGCCAACCATCCTGATCGAATAGTCGCCTCGCAAGCACGGTTTCTGGCGAAACGATCACGCAACATCACCAAAAGTGCACGGTACCGAGCCGAACACCCAGAGCAAGTGGCTGCCTCGAAAAAATTGTACAGAGAAAGGAACCGAGAGTTCATAGCGGTGGCCAAGAAGTGTTACCGGGAAAAACATCGAGCCCGCGTGGCGGCAGCCAGCAAGCGTTACCAGACAAGACATTCAGAGCGCGTGGCGGAGGCCCGCAAGCGCTACCGGGAAAGGAATCGAGACCGCTTGGCGGAGTACGATAAGCGCTACCAGGAAAAACATCGAGCCCAGCATGCGGAGAGGCAAAAGCGCTACCGGGAAAACCATCGGGGACAGATCCTGGCGTATAAGCAACGATATCGGGAGACCCATTGAGAGCTGTTGAGTGAGAAAGAGAGGCGCCGTTACGCCGGCCTGGGGGAGGAAAAGAGAACGGCCCTGAAAGAGAGGCGCCGCCGAGCCCACCTGGTGAAGAAAAAGAGAACGGCGGAGAAATTGAAGGCCTTAGGACCTTTGACACTGACCATCCCCCTTACGGATTATTTGAAATCCGTTCCTGTGACGGCGTATGTCAAAGCCTTTTGTGACTCGCTCGAATCTGTGGATACGAACGTATTGCCCACGGAATCCTTTGTTCAACTCCTTGAGGAGGACTCTCATACTCTGCTTGATTTGGATTCGGGGACCATGCAAGTCGTCGAACTCCCTGAATGTGTCTTGGATGACCTTTCGTTTTTGGAGGACTTATGGAAAGACATGTCACCCAACGATTGGGAGCAGGTCATGGACGATGTCGAGGAGTCTTCCTTTGATGTGGAGGCATTGCTGCCCCCTGAAGACCTCGTTCATGTGGAGGACATGTCGCCCGACGAGGGCGTTGATTTGATGTATGATTTAGTGACTTAGACTCTGAACATTCGTATTAGTATTTGGCAGAAAAAATCGTATTAGTATTTGGCAGAACATCTCTTAGTATTTGGCAGAACTTTTTTGAAAATCGTAGGACTATTTGGCAGAACATTGTGGTAGAACTTTTTTGAAGACACAACTCATGAACCAATGAGACATTTTCATTTTTTATTACTCAACATGGTACGGTTCAAAACCACGTGGATCATTTTGTCTACATCACAAAGGGTTCTGTAGAATTCTCCAAAATCCTGTTTGAGACTACAGAAGACTAGGGAACTACAGAATAACAACCCCAATGAGACATTTTCATTTTTTATTACTCAACATGTCATGGTTTGGTGTACCATTAAATTTACAATTTTAAACGTTTCTTGGCTTGCATGATTTTTTTGACGACCCGTTCCGTCTTGGTTTTCTTGCCGGGTAACTGATCAATGGCTTGGATCATTTTGGTATCAGCTTTCCATTTGTCTTGCAAATTCTTAGCACGGCTGTAATCAATGTCGTGTTGTTTAGCAATCTGGTCCAAGCGATTGATCCCGGGATCCCCACGTTTCAGACGTTTGGCTAAATGGGTGCCAGGGCCCATGTACTGATACCCAGGCCAATGAAATTCTTTGCCGGTTTTCGCGATCCATTTTTGGACATCCAAGGCTCCTCCTCGTTGGGTCCTTTTGAGTCCCCGTCTCCTCCTCCTCTGGTGGGCATGTTTAGTCACTGTCGTCGTAATCCAATCGACGTCGTAACTTTTTGCCTTGGTCCCAATCTTCCCAACCGGGTAAGGGTTTCAATCGTTCCACTTCACGAGCGGGTCCTTTACCTTTGCCTTTTGCCTTTGCCCAAGGACTCTCGGCTATCTTTTTTTCCAAGGTCTTGCGTTGTTCTCGAATGACTTCTAAACGCTACCGGGTATCCCCTCGACTAGTGGATGGGACCTCTTTCTTGAGAATGGGAATTTTACTGGTGGTGGCCGCTCCTTTGCCTTTCTTGGTTGCAGGGGTAATGGGAGGTTTGGGGCTCGACGGGCTGGCTTTTATCATGCGCTTCAACCATTGTTCCATAGGTCCCGTCACCAAATCCCCGGCTTCTTCCTCACCTTCTTCACCTGGCGGGCCACCCGGCGCTCCAACCCCCACCCCGCCAGGAAATTGACGAATGCGTTTGGTTAACTTGGTCAATTCTTGACTCAACGGTTTGGTTTGAGCATTGACCAGGGCTGGGGGTAATTAGGAGTTGGCTAACAACACATGTTTTTTGGCGGCGAGCGTCGCGGCTTTGTTCAACAAGGCATTTTCGGTGAGTTCTCCTTTGTAATATTGAATGAGTTGTTCCAAGTCCTTATGGGGAATCATGTAGACCTCATCCATGGTCGGGGCAAAGGTCTTCCAATGCACGACAGCTGTCACAACAGGTGATATTTATGCTTCCAATAAGAGTCTTTCCATGTCTTGTAACATCCACATTAACGAACACATTGACATAACACGTGATGGAGTCCTTGAAACAACCCGCGTCCTTTTTGTTGGACTAACCACTGACGACGTTTTTTCACGGAATGTCGACGACGTCCCAAATCACGTAGTACCTTTTTATAGGGTTGAAGTTTAGCCAGCATGGGTGGGGTCACAGGAATCTTGTTTTTTAAGAAGTTCAAGACCAATTCACTCACAGCATTGATTTGATCGGCATTGGCATGTTGTAACAACTCTTGACGTTTGGAGCCATTGGCTTCTTGTAACATGGACCGTAAAAACGGTAATTGACGTCGAAGACGTTGCATTCTTTATCGGTGACGACGACGATACCGTTGGTTGGCTTTTTGGATCGTGCGTTTTATACGTTTATCCGTTTCCAAGGCTACGGCTTTCCCTAATCCCGCCATGGCGGGGACCAATAGATTTAAAAACCCTCCTCGTTGACGACGACGTCGTCGTGGTCTTCTCCTCAAGGATACCATGGACGGTTCATCAACACACGTTGAAGGGCTTTGTCTTGTTTGATGGCATCCCGCGTCTCTTTATAGCCTTGACGGGTATGGCGTTTGAAATCTTGCCACCAACCCCCACCTCGTTGTCGGGCATGTTGTACATTGTCGGTGATGCCTTTCAAGGCTTGACCGCCTAATTTGCCTAAAGCGAGTCCAAACCCAGGCGCTGGACCTGATAGAAACATACTCATGCCATGGGCAATTTTATCCACCAAACGGGGTTTGCGACGCATTAAAGCCCCGCCTCCTTGACGTCGTTTCCTTTTTCTGCGTCGTCGTCGTCGTCGTTGGACGGCCATGGTTCTAAGAGTGTGGGACTAGGAGGGAGCGGCTTTTTATCTATCCAATAGTCTTTGGGTCTTAAGGGACGAGGACATCCGTCCACATAGCATAGGGCTTCCACGGGTTGGTACACAAAATGACGGTGGTAATCTTGCACACATCGTTTGGGTAACGGAGGGGTAAAATCCACAATGGTATCATCCAAGGTTTGCATCTTGATTAAAAATCGTTCCAGATCCTCCAAGGGAACACCGCGCACATAGGTTTTCAATTCGGTCAAGGCTTTGGCATAGGTGGTAAACGCAAATCGACTCATGGTCACTTTAAATCGGTATTGTTTAAAATCATTCCATCCTTTGATCACCGTGCCCACGGCCGCCAAACAGGCTACCAACGTACTGTTTTCCAAAAGCGGTCCAGCAATCATGCCTGCAGCCATCAGGAGTAACGCCATGCCATTGAACAAGGCATTGATACACTTGTAATGATTCAACATTTTTCGATAACACCACCATTGTTCATGGTAAAAAGCATACAAGGAATCCATGCGTTGTAATAATTCCGGGGGGAAGGGAATACCATGATGTTTCGATCCATTCAATAACGACACGACGGTTTTCATCATCACGGCGAAACGCGGGACGAAGACGTTTGTACGCTGGGTGCTCCTCCCTGTTTATAACTGGTCACAATGCTATTGGTCATGGTAACATTAGCAATGTCACGTCCTTGGGCTAATTGTTCTTGATCTTGTAACATCATTCGTAAACGTCGTTGTAAATCCGCTTGACCCAAGGTACGAGGGGCTCGGCCAGGACTCCAAGATCCTCGAGAGGTGGAGGCAGGTGAAGTGGGGGTTCGTCGTCCACGTCGTCCACCACGACGGCCACCACCACCACCACCACCACCACCACCACCTCCACCTCCACCACCACCACCAGCACCACCACCACCGCCACCACCGCCACCACCACCACCACCAGCACCACCAGCACCACCAGCACCACCACGTCCACCACCACCGGCACCACCACGTCCCCCACCTCTAGTCCTGGGACCACGACGTCCACCACCATTACCATCACCCCCAGCACCCGCTGCTGTCCCAGCACCTCTCGCTGTTCGAGGATCGGGCGACACGCGTGCGCTTCCCCAAGTAAGTGGAGTGTCCGGGGAAGACGGCGGGGTGGTTTGTATACTACGATAGGATTGACTTCCTGGACTTCCTACCCCAATGGGGGTAGAGGCCTGTAAAGGGGCCCCGATGACGTCGCCAGGGGGGAGGGATTCCATAAACCGATAGAGGGCATCGCCTTGCATTTCCTCCATGGCCACGTCGAGAAGGCCTTGGTCTCCCGACAAATACAAATCTTGCCAGGCCCTTGGGGACATTTGATTGCTGGTAGCCGCCCCCACACCGGCCGGGGCCGCGGTATCGTACGATTGCGGAGGTTGACGGTCATCATCGTCCATGGTCGCTCTCTCTTTTTTTCCTGTTGAAATGGGGTGTCGTGCCTTTATAGACGTTTTTGATAGGTGCGAGTCCATCCTTCGTCTTTTAACAGGTGACTCAACACACGTTGTTGATCGGAGGAGGCCGGGTGTAAATCCAACACCAAATACCCATACGGTCGTGTGGTGGCTTGATGAAACGTCTCCAACGTGTCTCTCCAAGTGGTCGGAAACGATTGAAGCATGACATTGCGTACCCCTAATTGATCTCGGGGGTTCTTGAACGCCACGATGTAATGGGCATTGCGGGATATACTTTTAGCATATCGACCCACGGGAAACATGTCTTGGCACAAGTACAACACGGTCACCCCTTGATGATGTGAATGTTTGGTGAATAAATCCAACACGCGTTTATCGGGACTGCCTTCATCCATTAAATCGTCCAAGACGAGGACCCCATGTCCTTGAGGAAACCATTGCACCAACGCCTCATGATCGGGAATCCCTTGTGAAACACGACCCCTTGATCTTGCATGCCTTGAAATCGATCTTGCCAGGCCCCATAACAATAATGTCGTTGGGTCGGTGGGGTTTCAAACAAGTCTGGGTTGTCTACCAAGAGTTTTTCCGTAAACACGGTTTTGCCACATCCCGAGGGCCCCACCACCAAAATACTGGAGGGAGTATGAAAACGAAACGGTTTCCCCGTTTGCATGATGACTAAATACCCATGGAAAAAAAAGGCACCTTTTTATTGGAGCCGGTGGGACTCGAACCCACGCACGACCCTCCTATTTTTCGGGGGATCCAAAGGCTCTACCGACTGAGCTACGACTCCGACACCGTTTTTTCCAACATATTTTTTATTTAACCATTACATTGATGATACGGATGACAACAAAGTTGATACCAACTCTCTTCTTGACCTACAATCAATTGTTGAAGGCGTTGACCCGCTTGATGGTCATTGCTGACATAATCATGATCCGAAAACTCATTTAAAAACGCTTGTAAGGTCCGTCCACGGGCTTTGGCTTTCAAGTACAACAAGGCGTAATCACCACAACTCTTGCTTGAAATGGCTTGGAGGGACTTGCCATTGGTCACCACATACTTCCAATGGTTCACGATCCAATCTCGGAACGGGGTGGCTTGCACGTACGTGTCCAATGGCAAAGCATAACTGTCCAGGACTTCACACACCTTTCAATCCGTCCACACCGCTAACCAATGTTGTCCCGGTTGATCGTGCGGGTCGGTGTTCACAATGTACCCTTGGGGTTGGGTCTTGACAGGACTCTTGGGTAAACGATCACAGGCCACCGTTCCGTAAAAGACAGGTTTCAATTGGGGGTCGTCTCGGGCTAAATAATCCAATTGCACATTATTCAAGGCCACATGTTCCATCAGTGTTGGTAAATGTTATACAACACAGCTCCGTTCTGGTCAATCTCCAGCAAGTTCTCAAATTCTCCATAGACGAGCACGGTTATATTGAGACCGGGAGCGGCTCCAAATTCCAAGACCAGTTGTAAATCGCCTGTTTGCTTGGGGTTGAGGGTTTGACTGTCAGCACATCCATTGGCGACATTGTCAAACATGTACAAGGTACAATTTTTCCTGTGGCCCCAATCCAGCAGTTCTACCATATTGCCTTTCTTTTTACACCAAGCGCCACTGGCTTGCAGAAAACGGAAGTAGCCTAGATTATCTCGGGTGCCATTGTTGTGCACCAAGTGCAGGGTTTCATAAGGGTATTCTTCTCCTTTGACAATCTGTTTAATGGACGTCAGACCAAATTTCTGGAAGCAGAAAGGATCTCGGGTCACATCTCCATTGAAGGCTCGGCTGTCCAACAACCCCACAATCGATCGGTCAGGTATTCTGTTTTGAAACAGGTTGGGAATGTCAAAGCGGGTCAGGTTGCCTTGCATGCTGAAAGTCCGGATTTCACTGCGGACGGTCGGGTAAGCAGCCACTTGGCCTTCATTGTGTCTTTTTTCAGATAAACTCTGGTAGATGGCATCATTCAAACGCAGTTGGCAGAGATGAAACCGTAGTTTCACATCGCCTTGCGGGGTAAACACCAGACTGTGGGTGACACCTGCAGCATACTTGGCGGTTTCGGCTACCATGGCGGCCAAGGCTCTTTTGTGATTGGCAGGGAGATCCCGGTAGTCATTATGTGGTGCTGCACTGTTGGTATTGTTGTCCGTCCATTGGGGTGTGAAATCCACTTGGTTGAACCATCCTTGGGGTCCTAACACGGTCTTGCCATCTTCTCGGTCATAATTCAGCAAGGTTTCCAGGTAAGCTTTGTAATGATAGGTGTCAGATTGAGGACTGATCAACGTGCCATTCAAATGCAAGTCAATTTGTTTGATGATGGAATGGGCCAAATTATTGACGGGCCACAATTTCTCCGCGGCCACCAAGTTCCCGTTATCGTCCTTTTTCAAACTCAATTCCATGGTAAAGTAACTGCGTCCCAAATCCACAAAATCGTCCAACCCCGGAATGATGAATTCCATGGGATTGATGCCGGTGGTGGTGGGTTGGATGGTGACCATGCGATAGGCATTGATGCTCATGTCGGTCGGTGGCACCTTGAAAATCCGTAACGCCGGGTTGACGGTCCCTTCGGAACGCACGTGAGCCGGGGCGGTTTGTGTACTCACGTCAGGCATGGTTAACGTCGTCGTCGAGTGGTGGTACCCCGTCGTCGTGGGGGGTTTTTATAGCGTCGTCGTCGTCGTGCTAAACGTTGTCTCAAATCAAACCCGGGGACTCTCATCACCTCGGGACTTAACCATCCACCACGTTGTCGTCGCATGAGTTTCCAAAACGGATACAGTCCTCCCCATTGAGACAACCCTCGATCACTACGAATTCGTCGAGGTCGTGAAGGCACGGGTTCCATGTTCACACTCCAAAAATATCTCGCGCACGTTTGGTTTGTTTGGGAAACAAAGCACTGGCCACACGCACGGCTTCTTTCACGTTCTTATGACTCAACGCTTTCTTGGCTTGTTTGGTGATTTCCTTTTTAATGACGTCTTCGGCTTTGCGTTTGATACCTCGTGTCAAACCCGTTTCCAAGCCTCTCTTGATATTACTAGGCAGTTTTAAAGGATTTCGCGTGCTTTTAAGGCCTTGGAACCCCCCACGCAAGAGATCCGTCACCAACCCTTTGCCTTGTTGATCATACCACTCGTCTGTCCGAAATCGTGTCAAACTTCCCCCACGCATCGTACTGTCGTCTTCACGCGTTACCAAGGATCACGTTTGGTTTGTGTCACAGGACTCGTCTCTTTTTATACCGTCATCGTTTTTACCGAAAAGCGGCTTCCAACCCTTTTTTGGCCCCGTAACTCGCTGCACCCCCCGCGGCACCCAACGCCACGGCTTTCCCTCCAGCGATCAAGGCTGGAATGAGGGCTGCGAGTGGGAATAAACCCCCTCGTTGCCTTCTTCGTCTCCTTCGACGCACTCTTGTCTTGGGCATCTTTGATTAGACACTCCCTTGGCCATGTCCACTCCTTTTTATGTCTTTTTGAAGTGTAACGTGACAATGGTATGGCCTTCACCAAACTTGACCAAGTCTCCTCCTCTACCAATCGTTTCAGCTACTTGAACGTGAATCATTTCCACCACCTCGTTACGAAGAGACATGTATTGAATGTGCAACGGTTCAAAATACAGGGTGCCGCGTGCTTCTCGCTTGTACTGGATTTCACGCAACAAATCGGTCACGCGATTGCCCACAATCGTACTGCCTGCCACGTCGGAGTACACGTGCAACGATCGTGTGGGTTCCCCCATCACCGCCCGAAACGCCACATTCAAGTTGGTGAAACGCCAATGACAACTCATACTCAATTGTAAATAATCCGGTAAAAACGAACGCACCGTCCAAAAGACCGGGTTGCTCTGATCGTCGTTCACATCGTTCCAATCGTTGCCAACGGGTTTTTTCATGTTAGGGATTTGATCCCCCATGAATTCTTGTTGTAAGTTCGGTCCCAAAATCAACCCACTGCTGATTTTACGTAACCATCCCATTTTGAGAGCTAATTTGGTGTAGATGGTCAGGGCTGGCGTGTCGGTGCCGCAATGGCAGACATTCGTGTTGTCGATGAGCAGATCCTCGCCTTCCCAACGAAACTTGACGTAGGTGTGTTTGCCTTGATCGTTGACAAACCGACCACCTTGAATGGCCGTTTCCATGCGTCGTTGTTCCAAGTGAGCAATGGTGGCTTTCATGAAACTCACGCCATCCACCACCCAATCCAAATCTTTCACGTCATTGATGAGGGTTTGCGCGGTGTCTACTCGCGAGGTCCTTTCCCCGTCTTTTCCATCCGGTTTGGGATACGTTTGGTCCCAGGACGTCGCCATGATGTACCCATTTTTCTTCACCAACTCGTACAAATTGACGCGCGCATCCGGTAAGGAAATGGCACTCAATCCCACTTGCCATCCACCCCCCGTGAGCTGTAACGGTTGAGGTAGACGAATCTTGAACGAATTGGCTTGGTTGTTGGGAAATTCACGTCGGTTGGCATGACTGGGTAACGTCACGTAGAACGACATTTTCTGTCTTCTTCACACCACCACTTCCCTTTTAAAGTGGAGGGTGAGGAGGGTACGCCCTTCGCCAAATTGCACGAGATCCCCATTGGTTTCGGCCATCTGCGTTTCCACGATTTCCACCACTTCATTGCGTACTGGGACATATTGAATATGTCGAGGTTCAAAGTGGGTGGTGTTTTGAGGCTGGTACTTGATTTCTCGTAAGAGATCGGTGATGCGACCCCCTACCATGCTGCTGGTCCCTACATCACAATACACGTGCAAAGGACGCGTCGAGGGCTATTCCAACGAGGGACGAAAGGTGTGGTTGACATTCACAAACCGCCAATTACACGTCATACTCAACTTCACATAATCCCCCTCCACTTTCCAAAAAAGGGGCTTGTTGCTGGTATCGCGGACATCGGTTGGCGTGGGAATGGAGTCCGAATGAAATTCTGGTAATATATTGGGACCCAATCGATACTGACCGGGGGACACTTGTTCAATCCATCCCATTTTCAGGGCCAAGGTTCTACCCCATGACACATGCGCCACTTGCACTTTGTAATCCACATTGACGGTATTCAATACCAAATCCCCTTCGGAGGTCCATTCAAAGGTCGGGTACAATTTGACGCCATTGTCCTCGGCCCATTTGTTGAGGGGTTGGGTTTGTTTCGCACGGGCTTGCACGTAACGGTACACCAGTTGATGAAAAAAGTGCGATCCCGTCGACGAGGCCATCTCCTTTCTCATATCTCGTCCGTAGACAGTGAGTTCGCGACGTTGATGCCACCAGCGATCGTTCCCAAAATCGTCTTTGGCATACACCCGTTCGTGCCATCGTACGTACAACAGAGGATGGGAATCGCCCACTCCCCCTTCTTCCGCTACCACGGGAATGGTAGGTAAGGATAAACTCACCATGCCTACCATCCATCCTCGTCCCATAAATCGGATGGGTTTAGGCAATCGGTTTCTGAAATGATGGCTCTTGTTCCCAGGAAACTCCTTGGTACTCGCATGACTCATCAACGTCACGTAAAACGAAGAGTTGGGCACCAACGTCATTTTTTAGTCACGTCGTCGTCGTCTTTTGGGTGGGCTTGTCTCTTGGGTCTTTTTCCTCTTGGGCGGGCTTGTCTCTTTCCTCTGGGGTGGTTGGAGAGACGTTACGTCTTGACTACTAATCCAACTATTGTACTTGTCGGGCCACCCTTTCCACTTAACCAACCAACGATCTTTTTGACGCTTAAGTACCTTTTCGATGCGAAACACGTCGGACACATGGACTTTTTGTAAATCCTCTTCATAAAACGTACCTTGGACGGGGGTATCATCCCATTCGTGAATCTTATACGTGAGCACGGGTCCCGGGACCACACGATGCACGACAAACACTTCTTCGGTCCAACCAGGTAAATAGCCTTTGGCAAACGTACGATGAATCTTATTGAGACGGACACGATCTCCGACTTTGAATGTAGGTTTTTTCTGACCTTTCCATCGTTGGCCATACAATCGTTTCCACACCGCTTCTTCGTTGTCCCATGTCACGTCTTGAGGGGCCATACCAATACTTCGATGACGGGTCGCATTATAGCCTTGCACCAACTCGGGTAAGACATCGTCAAAGCGTAAGGTGTTAGCTGCGGTGAAATAACGGTACAACCGTTCTTTCAAGGTGCGATTAAATCGTTCCACCACACTGGCTTTGGCATCCCCTTCGGTGGAAAAATGTTGAATGCCTTGCTCGTCCAGCCATCGTTGAAAGGTCCGATTGTAAAATTCTTTCCCTCGATCCGTTTGCAATCGATTAGGGTGACGTCGTCCTTTCAAAATCTTCTCAAAGGCACGGACCAACGCCACCCCGGTTTTGTCTTTCAACGGTTGTACCCACGCGTACTTGGACAACACATCCAAGACCGTCAACAAGTATCGTATGCCCCGATTATACTTGGCCAACGGTTGCACTTCCACTAAATCCGCGACCCATTGATCATCTAATCCCCCGACAATCACGGGTACGGTCGGAAAACGACGACGACGCGGTTTATGTAACGTGTAGGCCAAATCCCGTTCCAAAACCCGTTGGGCTTTTTTCAAAGGGAGACGATGGGCTTTAGCAAACCGTTGCACGCCTCCTAAACTGCCAGGGGCTCCAGGATCGTGGTAACGACTCAACCATGATGGGGGCACATCCTTTTTCTTTCGAGGGGCCATACGTTCTGGCATTCATCCCATAAGGTCGGTATGGTGGGGACCGTGTGGGGATGCGCCTTTTGAATGATTCGATACCATCGCCAGGCGTAAGGATGGGCTTTTAACCATAAAACAAACACCACCCATCGATACAAGTTGCGGTCGACATGAGTTTCTTCAAAGATCTGGAGAGGATGCGTGTCCTCAGGACAAGGGGGTATGGGGATTTTAGTACCGGGTTGATGATCATATAAGACTTGGCAAAGGGTTTGATGACATTGCCATTGCCCCAGGGACAAGACAGAATCCCACGCATAACACACAGACGCCTTGGACTAAATAAAAAAATTTTATTCCTACTCCTTTTAAATACATTAAAAGAGGCGTCCACAGGTGATGGTCTCTAGACCTTTCTGCCAGCTCTCAACACTGTCACTGTACTTAGGGGGTGGTGGAGCTGGGGCTACCATCATTTCTTGACGGTTCTTGAGATCTTGAATTTCTCGCAACAATTGTTTCTCATAATCTGTCAGGGACCGTTCTCGTTCCACGTCCTCTTTCCTTCGGACTGGAGGTGGTGGGCATGGGATGTCATAGCCCCTCTTGGGATACCCTTGAGCATCACGGCTGGGTGGTTCCGCGAGTGGATCGGCTTTTTGGGGGGGATGGTCATGAAACCAACTCCAGTACTTGGGACCCAAGGGTTGATCGGCCCACCGGAAGAAGCCACACGTTTTCTTGGAACAATTCAGAAACAAGCGATCGGGGTTCTGAGTCGAATGACTCTGTTGAAGCGTGGCGGGTTCACGGCAAAAGCATTGCAAACCACCCCACATGTCCAACACTTCTGCATGAGGTTGACTATACACGGCTTTCATATACTCCAGAACTTGATCTTGACCACAAAACAGCAAACACGGTTGCATGGGACATTTCACATACTTCCATCCCTTTTGAGATTCTCGCGCCTCCAAACGCACGTCATGGCAAGGGCATACCATAGTGTCCACCGAACTGGGAGGCATGAGGTCTTGGGCCGTCAAGGTGAATGGTGGTGGTGTCGATTGCTCCACCATGTCATTCAATTCTTTCATCATGTCTTCCACTGCAGCTCGGGTGTCTTCCACCACTTCGCATACCACAGGATCACAGTCCCCATTCTCTTTCTTTTTCTTCTTCCCCGCAGGGTGTACGCTTGGCTTTCTCTTCCGATCGACAGACATCGTGCTCAAAGATTTTCACCCACCCATGCCTTTTTATACCCATGACCCTTGGCTGTCATTGGTCAGCTTATCCTACCCATATAAGGACCTCTTGTCTTCCCATTGGTCAGCTTTTCCCTTATCCAACGAAGGTCCTCTTGTCTTCCCATTGGTCCGTTGCCCCTATTTAAGGAGCTCCCTTGGTCCCTGAGTCATCATTCTCAAAGCAATGCCCCCCAACATTGACATGATCGGAGAACAAGATCTCGATGCCTTGGAACTGCAAGTGGGCTATGGCCATGTGGTGTACACCGGGGGAGCCAGAGGTACGGATGCACTCGTCGAAGAACTGGTTAAACAGTTTGGGATGCAAGTCGAAGTCCTCGTCCCCCCGAACCATCCTCGAGCTACCTCCATTACCCCGTCGACTGTGGAAGTCCTCATGCTGGCCAACCCACATCTTCACCAGGCAGCGGAGAAACTAGGCAAACAAATGCCCAGTCATTTTTACACCTTGCAATTGCTGCAACGCAATTATCAAATTGCCAAAAGAGCCCATACGATCTATGCGTTTGGCATCTTGGAACAGGATCATAAACGCGTGAAAGGAGGCACTGGTTGGACTGTGCAATTGGCCATGGATCAAGGCAAACCCGTCTATCTCTTTGATATCCCCAGTCAATCACGGTACCGCTCGGACCATTACTACCAAGTCAACGAGAAGGCCGCCACCCTAGTCACTGGCAGTCAATTTGTCCCTTGGGGACCTAAAAAACTGACCCTTCATCAAAGCAGTGCTATTGTGGGATCCCGGGATGTGGACGACAAAACCCGAGCCGAAATTCAAGCCTTATTCAATCGCACGTTCTGTCTCCCCGAGAACATTGATCAATTACGCCTGGAACTGGAAGACTTTCATTTGTAATTGTACATAGTCATTTTTTAGTTTTTAGTTTTGGACTTGTACATAGCCATTTTTAGTTTTTATTTTTTCAATCTGTACATAGCCCTTTTTAGTTTTTACTTTTTGAATTGTACATAGCTTTTCCAATTTGTAAATAGGCGCGCCCCACCCGCGTGGCAAGAAATGGACAACTATTTGTAAAAAACATCAACTCTTTTTTAATTAAAAAATTTTAAAAAACTGACAACACTGAGTTTGCACGTTCATCATAAATAATGTCTCTTGACTCACAGTAGCCTTGACTCACAATACAAAACGCAACAGGAATAAAAATGTTCATTGTCCTAAACACCGACGCACAGCCTCCATCGCCTCCCTTTCCATGTCTTCCAATCTTTTATACTCGTCCCTGCGTTCCTGCGCGACAACTTTAAAAAAATACGCAATGGCGGCCCATTCGTCGTCTTTATGCACGCGCGGCAAGTGGTCGGCCAAGAAGGCGTTCACTTCTCTGAATTGTACCAGTGTGATGGGCCAATAGCGGTCATTAGTCGTCCAAACCAAGCGGTTGTGAATCCAGGGGATTATCCTTTTCCGTAGCGCCTTCTTTAACAACCTGTAAGTGACTGACTGCAGAGGACGCCCATTTTCCGTCTCCACGAAACACAACACGAACAGGCGAAGAAAGGCGGCCACGCGCTGTCTGGTAAGGGGACGCCACGCTTCCTCACTCCTGGCGTACATGCTCATGGTGTACCGTTCAATGGGTGTTCTCTCCGGTCCAACTCTCCTCAAAGCCTCTTCGTCGTTTACATTGCTGTCACTGGCTAGCGAGCCCAAGGGCCTTCTCGTTTCCGACATTTTTTCAGCTCACACCACAAACATAAGTCACCAAGGACCGGCTCAAAGCTAGGAGTGACGCCCTGGGGCCTCCTTTGACTTATATACCCCGATCCGCGCAATGCCTGATGGTCTATCTAAAGAGGGGGAGGGGGGTCCCCCCACCCCTTCCCCTCCCAAAACATCATGGGGTCTTTCTCTCATTGGTTCCTTACCCTTTCACGTGACCCTTTGTTTCTCTATAAAACACGAGCACTGACCACCAGCTAGTTCATCTCATCATGTCTACCTTGACCATTGAACCCAAGATAGACGACAAGGAATATGCCAAAGCCATACTTGCTGAACTGAGATCCCAGAGACCCTACTTCCTCACCCTTCAGTTAGAAGAGATTCTCAGCAATGCACAAACCTTTCTGACAGAAGAGTTTCTTGGAAAACTTCTTCGAGAAGGTGTCATCAGCCGCTTTGAATTTCTCATGCTAACCAGAGAACCTCCCGATGTCAGCATTCCCTCATCGCCAACAACTAGAGCAAAATTACTTGAGAAAAAGCTGAAACAGGGAAACCAGGCGAGCAATCTCATAAAAGAATGGATGGTAAAAACCAAGACGGATGGTTCTAAGCTGCATCGTTGTTGGAATGATCAGTTCATGCTCACCCACGTTCTCCGCGACATGGTCAAGGCTCAAACAGATCCACCTCAACCCTTTGAACTCTACACCATTCCTGACTATCACGACGTTGATCTCACCAGGTACGTCCCCGAGCCCTTTTTGTTCTAGAACTCAGGTTCCCTGCACCATGCGGCCGCCCTAGACCTAACTACATGGACACTCATCAAAAAGGAACACCATCAAAAAGGATTTTCTCATTCAGTCGGACGTTTGTAAAACCCAAGGAAATCTGGAATTAAATCGTTTGTAAAACCCGAGGAAATCTGGAATTAAATTATTTTTGTTTTTCCAACATGGCGTCTTTTTTTTTTTTTGGAGTCCAGGGACCACCCCCGATGCCCCAGTTGGACTTTGGACTTTGAGCCCGCGTTTCTCCGTGGTTTTACCCCATCCTGAGCCCACGATCGATTTTTCCAACTGCCCAGTGGTTTTCCCGTTCAAACCACGTGACTTCCGGTTTAAACCACGTGACTTCCGGAGACGTCACTTCCGGTTCCGGTCATGTGACTTGAGCCCGCAAACCCCCCTTAGCAACCAAAACGGTCCGCGGTTGCTTTTCCGGTTAGCAACAGCGAGAACCAATCAGAAGCCAGGAAAGTGCCCCAGATGGGCCGACTTACTACTAAGAACATTAGCAATTTTTTACCTTTCCAGATTTTTGAATAGCGTCCTCAGTTCAATTTTGAAAATAAAATGGTCTTCGTTAGAATTTTTTGATTCATGAATTGAAACACCATCAGTAAGAAACTAAACTTTTCACAAGTTGTGAGTTTTCGTGTTTACTGCAAAGACCTCACGAATTAACCTATGTGTTATAAAAATGTTTTAGCCCAGTAGAAAAAATGATGTAAATGTTATTGTTCCGTCTCAAATTCGTGATTATTCAAAGTTAAACGGTTAAATTTATTCAGCAACTTGCTCTCGGGAAAGTCATTTGTTAAGGCACGTAACTGAAGACAAACATTCGAGAAGCTGGGATGCCAGCGTATCGGCTGCGCTATCGTACCCTCTTAATTGAGTGAGATGTCATGATGCTACTTATTCGTTACTGATGCACAAAACTTGTAACTAAGACCCAAGTGATAGAAAACAAGGACAAACGATGCAATTAAACATGAGTTGATTTGTCAGACTTGAGTTCACCTTTAGTTCCACCACTGTTAAAGAAACTTGATTTATTGCAAACACCGAGCGCAGAGAATGCATATCCACAGAATATATGCTTTTAACATTTAAATATTTTTTTTAAAGAAAGCCCTTTCACAAATGTGGTTTTCAATGGAGTCGTATAAACTGAAAAATAACAAACTGAAATAAACAAGGAGAACATTATGGTCTACCGTCCTTAGAAGCGCCTATTGAGTTCAGCTGTGTTTTGTCAACCACTTGGGAAAAGACAATCGACTTTCAATTCACAAAACGCAGCGCCCGTTTTCCATGTCATTTACTTGCAACCTACAATACAAAATCGTATGTCTAGGGAGGTTGTTGTCTAAATCAAAATATCCTCACTAGTAATTCCAATCCTTTGTCATCAAGTTTATATGCGATGGCTAAGAAAGTAGCTCAATGAATCTGTTGCCAGCAAACTCTATCCACCCAACAATGTTTTCACCGTTTTTCTTTCAAGCAATGACTCACCAATCATTGATTCTAAAAAGATGCTCCAATTTTTTTAAAAAAAAGAGTTCCGAAGGTTCTTGCAATTAATTAGTAAAAAAATTGTTCAAACTCTAAACCAGCCATTGTTTATATTGCAGCCGCTTTCTTTATCTAAAAACAAACGCTGAAATTATTTAACTTTTGGGACAGATATATTTGGCCATTTGAGATATTTCGTGTTGCATGTGTCTTAGTTAGAAAGGAAGCTTCCTGTCATCAAGGTGGTTTTCAGGGCTTCCTTATTGCAAAAAAGTTAAATCCAAGTTCCACCCATGACCAGTTGAAACCGGCAACATTTTTTAGCTTTTAATGCGCCATAAATAATAAATTTTTGAGGGAGACGAGTTAAGAGTGGTCAAAGTGCGGTCAAAGATGTAGCCAAATGAAACAACACTCTCTACACATTCACAACGTGCAGATGGTGAGTGTATTTTTAAAAGACGAAAATCTTAAGTAAAGTCGTCCAAACGACTGCAATCGTTTGACAACAATTTACCGATGGCAACTGGCTTCCAAAGCAACGTTTATCTCATCAAAACCTCCCTTTCATTTTCGAATTCTTCATGTTTAGTAAGTTTCCCTACTGCTTTTAATAAACACCTAGCTCATGAGAAGGACTTGTTCTGTTGTTGGAAAATGTTTATCGCTTGTTTACCAGCGCAATACAACTTTATAGTACCGCTTTCAGGGCTAAATTCCTACGATTTTGTCCTCCAGAATGGAAGTATCGAAATCCTTGTTTTTCTCCAAGTTAAAGCGCTTCTGCCGGAAACGAGCCACACCAGGTTTTTAGTTTTACCAATACTTATATTTATGAACAAAAAAAGAAGGAAATCGATTTTTTCAATTTCTGCTGCAAAATCGAGATTTCGCTCGATTGTTACTGAAAGTCGCTCTTAATAACAAATCAAAATTATTTTGTTGTTATAAGTAAACCTCTTAGATAGCACCTTAACTTTTTTCCCCTTTTTCGTTTTCTTTCTTTCTTTCTTTCTTTCTTTCTTTCTTTCTTTCTTCTGTCTGTTCTTCAGAAGCAGAGTTTTCCAAATATGTGTAAGCTGCAGTTGTATCTCTTGCAAATTTCCAATCATATCAATAGCCAACCAAAAACGAAATGTCTAAAATACCTTAACTGTGATGTTTTCTGATTCCTTGTCTTGTTCTGTTAGCTGTCGCAGCTTTCAGGAGAGCCGGTCAAAAGCATATATAAAAAATAAAATAGTTGCAGCTGCTGCTACTCATATGAAAAGGTAAACGTTGGAGGCCTTGCAAGTAATTATCGTTTAACCAATGTCGTGCAGTTTTGTTTAACAGCGTGGTCAATGATTCAAATTATCTTCTTGATAGCAATTTCTGTCATTCTACAAATTAAGTGATATATTCTTATCTAACCAGCTCATTTAAAGGTTTTCAAGCCTATTTTGGAATGTTGATTAACAAACAACCTATTTAAAGAACAGAAACGAATGAAACAATAAAGTGTTAACTCGAGAGAAAGAAAACTCTCCTTATAGCAAAGACCAGCAGTGGTCTTTGCTATAAGTAGGTTTACTTGTAGCAAAGACCAGCAGTGCCGGTAAAAGAGCGGCATCCCCCACCAAGAAATATAAATGAAAATGGAAGATGCAAACTGTAGCATCTCAGTAGGCTAACACTAAAGTGAAGTCAATTTTGCTGGTTATATCAGCCACCTGAGAAAAGAAGCTTATATAATCGTAAAGCTCAGTGGCCTTTTTTATCGTTTTACCAGTTTCTATTAACAACCTACGAACGAATGACAAAGTCTAAGCGGGTGATCCAAAGTAGTATTTCGTCAAAGATTTTTATAATTTGTTATCAAAATGTCCTTTTTTAGATATCCGCGGGGTCTTTTTACCTCACATTTAGCTGCCGTAAAGAACGAACAATGACAATTGAAAAGCAACAGTCATTGCGTTTCAAGACAAAAGAGTGCGGTGGCCCACAACTGTCACATCAAACAAAATGCTCACGTCAAATTCAAATCACTCACATCAAATTCAAATCACTCACAGCAAATTCAAATCACTCCCAGCAAATTCAAATAACTCACAGCAAATTAAAAATCATTCACAGCAAATTACAAATCCACCACAGCAAATTACAAATCATTCACATCAAATACAAATCGTTCACATCAAATACAAATCACTCACAGCAAATACAAATATGGTCAGTGTAGAGGGGGGACTGCGGACTGCAGACTGCGGACTGCGGACTGCGGACTGCGGACCAGGGGAAAAAGCAGACTGAGGGTAAAATGAAGACTGCAGACTAAGGGTAA
Source organism: Siderastrea siderea (assembly GCA_964030785.1). NCBI lineage: Eukaryota > Metazoa > Cnidaria > Anthozoa > Scleractinia > Rhizangiidae > Siderastrea > Siderastrea siderea. The sequence continues at coordinate 17,312,673 of OZ034979.1, read as the reverse complement.
AATTCAGAATGGAGACCGCAGACTAGGGGTAAAATGAAGAATGAAGTCTGCAGACCGCAGACCAGGGGGAAAATGAGAGAAAAGACAACCAGAAAAATGACTGCACTCGTAGAAGTTCGTAGCAATCTACTAAAATCTATTTAATATGGTCAAAATATTTGCATTTTTTTCGTGTTGTAATAGGATAGTTTTTTTACTAATTGAGGAGTAATTACAGTTTTTACACCAAGGATCTGCTGGGAATACGTTGCTCATGAAAGAGTTTTGCTTCAACTTCAAGCCGTAGAATGTTCAGAATTTGATCGGACTACGCAAAACAACCTGTGTGTGATAAACGAATAAGTTCGGACGGGAGTAAATGTAGAGCTAATTATTTCATTAAGCGGAATCTGTAGTGTTCCAAAGGATCGCTTTTTACGAATGAACTTCATTTGTGAACTAGCTGAGGTCGCCGGCTATATGTAGTTCCCGGTCGGTCACCCCTCCAAGTACAACTTCACTCGTCGTAAGGACAGAGGAACTTATGGTACCTTGATCATGGACTGGTATCTAAGAATTCAATTAGTTAAAATGTCTACCTTTTGCTTTCCACTTTAGTCTTTTTCCTGACTTTTTAAAATGCATATTGTACTGAAAAAAAATTTGTGTGAGAGATAACGGGGTGAAATGTTTACCATAATGAAAACATTCACTCAATGGAATTAGTACTTGGATGGGTGACCGCCCTACCCTGAGTCCTGGGTGCCAGAAGCTTTTCTTGCGCGGTTTCCGGTTGCAGCTTATGTTCTCTACTGTGACCCACGCGAGACATACGCTGTGATTGGTTTAAATGTAATAGGGTAAAAAAAGATCAAAGTTCAACGAGAACAGTAAATCAAAGCGCTCTGGCTCAGAGGTTTTTTTCTTGCGGCAAGCCGCTCGTTGCGTCAGCCTTAGCCGATTTTTCCCAACGTTAGTGAGAAAAAAACCTCTGGTACCCAGGGTATGACTGCCCGGGAACTACATGTATCCAGTGGAGTTTGACTTTTACCTCAGCTAGTTTGCAAATGAAGTTCATTCGTAGAAAAGCGATCTTTTGGAACACTATAGGTTCCGATCTAGCTCTACATTTTCTCCCGTCCGAGTTTTTTCACTTATTACACACAGGTTGTTTTGCGTAGTGGATCAATCTACGGCTTGGAGTTAAAGCAAAAATCTTTTATGAACAACGTATTCCGGAGAATCATTGGAGAATCAGTTAGTAAACAAACTTTCCCATCAGAACACGAAAAAAAAATGCAAACATTTTCACCAGATTGTCATGGATTTCTACGAACTTCTACTAGCGCAGAAGTATTTCCGGCTGTCTTTTCTCTCATTTTCCCCCTGGTCTGCAGTCTGCAGACTTCATTCTGCATTTTACCCCTAGTCTGCGGTCTCCATTCTGAATTTTACCCTTAGTCTGCAGTTTGCATTTTACCCTCAGTCTGCTTACAATCAAAAATATTGTTTTCCTGCTCTGGAAACATGATTTTTAAAATAATAAAATATTTCCTGACTCAGAGCGTAATAAAACTTAAAAAAACTGTTAAAGTGGAATATTTCGTCCGGACCAACCGACCTTCATCAGCCACAGGGGTGGATCCAGGAATTTCTAAAAGGGGGGGTTGTACACTATTGTAGTAACCTTTAACGCCAATGGTGTGGAAGGCGAGTTACGGCCCCGTGCCTCTGGCACGAGCTCTTAAGGGGTCCGGAGCCATGCCCCTCCCCCCAAAAAATAATGTTTCCGATTTTTCCCTCTAAAACGCCTTTAGAGGGAAATTAAACTAAATAACAAAAAAAAAATGCTGCTCAAAGGGGGGGGGGGGGGGGGGTTGCAACCCCCTCAACCCCTCCCCTGGATCCGCCTCTGAGCCACGGTAGAAATGTGAATATTAAGAAGCTTTGAAAACTAACAACTATCCAGATTGGATGCTAACAATACCGAACACTGAATCTGACACGAGAGAGTCCAAAGAATCCCGCAACGAGAAGAGAGTATACGCCTCAGTACCATACATCAAAGGCATTTCGGAACGCCTACAAAGAGCATTTAAATCACACGAGGTCACAATCGTCCACAAGCCTGTCAATTCTCTCAGATCGCAATTGGTACAGGTTAAAGACAAAACTGAAAACCTAAAGAAGTGTGGCACAGTTTATCACATTCATTGTGATCAATGCAACAAACAATACATTGGCGAAACTTCTCGCGTGCTTGAAACCAGAATTAAGGAACATCTTTCAAGGGACTCATCAGCCGTTCACGAACATTGCCAGCTCACGGGACATTCGGTGGATTCCAGCAAAACAAAAGTTCTCGCCACGGAAAGCAACACGTTCAAACGCCGCATAAGGGAAGCAATTGAGATCCGGTTACGAAAGCCCTCTTTGAATAGAGACAATGGCTTCGAATTAGCCAACATCTATAACACTATTTTAGGCCCCTTGAGACCCTTATGAAGTGATATAACCCTTCTTAATATTTACATTTCTACCATGGCTGATGAAGTTCGCCTGGTCCGGACGAAATATTCCACTTCAACAGTTTTTAATTTTTATTACGCTCTGAGTCAGGAAATATTTTATTATTGTAAAACTCAGTCTGCTTCTTCCCCTGGTCCGCAGTCCGCAGTCCGCAGTCCGCAGTCCGCACTCCTGCATTTACACTGACCATATTTGTATTTGCTGTGAGCGATTTGTATTTGCTGTGAGCGATTTGTATTTGCTGTGAGCGATTTGTATTTGATGTGAACGATTTGTATTTGATGTGAATGATTTGTAATTTGCTGTGGTGGATTTGTAATTTGCTGTGAGCAATTTGAATTTGCTGTGAGTGATTTTTAATTTGCTGTCAGTTATTTGAATTTGCTGTGAGTGATTTGAATTTGATGTGAGTGATTTGAATTTGATGTGAGCATTTTGTTTTGATGTGACAGTTGTGGGCCACCGTAAAAGAGGGACTTCTGTAATAGAACGGCGCACCGTATAATTTCAAGCAAAAATAGATGCCAAAATGTCAACGGATTTACCTTGAATTTCTGTTCTCAGTGGTTAAAAGTGGAGAAACGATTCCGACATGGAAAGGAAATACAACTTTATAATTTTGATTTTGATTGAAAAATGAACTTTAGTATGGGTCACATGCTCAATATAAAGCTAGAACTTGAATGCATTGCGCACAAGTGTGGCGTAGTGGTCATGCGATTAATTTACGCAATAACATTATCAAATAACGGGTATTTGCTAGCTCGTTTTTTGTTTCCATTTCAAACTGCAGGTATAACCTGTTAGTCTCCAAACCTGACACTCTCTACCTATTCAATAACCGTTAACAGCAGCCTTCTCGCTAAAAGAGAAACCGTCTTCGCCATTTCAGGGTTAATTAAATATGTTTTTGTATATTATAAACAAATTAGGATTTTGAGACGGCAATTCTGCATTATATTGACGGCTAGTTGTAAGGGAATATATTTTCTTCCAACGCCATCGATATAATACAGAATTGTCGTCTCAAGATCGCAATTAGTTTTGTACCACGATTCAATCGTTTTTCGGGCAAAACAAACGCAAAACTGAGAATTTCCTGCATGGATTGAAGGATAAATTCTTACAACTTGTCACTTGTCAAGTATTGAACACGAATGTTTGTACCCGCTATCAAATCTTTGTTTCGCAGAAAAATTATCAAAATTTGGTCTTTTCTCACCATAAATCGGTGCTTGACACATATAAACTGAAAGTAGCATCTTAATGCAGTTTGTTTTTTGGTTCCAGAAGTGGTCTTGACGACCTTTTTCCTCAAAACTTTTTCAAAAACATAATTGCGTGATAAGTGCGCGCACAACAACACCTCGACAAAAACAAAGTGTTGAAAACAAATGAAAATACGTTTTAATTCTTGTGTTAATTTTCTTTTTCGATAACATGGACTCTAAAGGTCAATATACCACCTCTCCTTTATCTTTCAAACGGCAAAGTAATTTACATTTCTGGCCGTTTTTTGACGAGAAACTTTGAATTTCTGTTTTGAATGGAAGGAGCCCAACAAAACGGCGCGAAATTTTAGCCAATCACTAGCTCGCTTTTGAAACGTCAATACGTAGTTATATTGACGTCTCAAAAACAATAAAAAAATATTGAGAATCGTGACACTTTTTAATATCTTGTGAGCCTAAAGCCCTCATTTTAGGTCAATATTTAGTTCACCGTTACAAAACTTTTGTCCACAAGGGCTGTGATAGAAAGGTTATGTCGGACTTTAATTTATCCCCAGCTAGTCAGCATATCTTTAGTCATTGCAACCGCGCTTTGATGATATCTAAGCGTTTTAGTAACCTTAACACTGTTAGGCTTCTAAAACCCGACATTTTTATTTTAGAAAACAGTTTCAGTGACTTGTGCCTACCCTTATTTCAAAACCTGTGCCAAGCTCAAGCCTGAGACTGCACGTGGGATCAAGACAGAAATTCCGGTAAACGTCAAATGTCGTGCATTCAATCACACAACCTTTTCTTGGAAGTAGAACGTGGCACAACCTGGGACGCGCCAGAATGACCCAGCACACCCCCGGCACACCCCGGAACAGCCTGGAAAACCTCCAAAACAACCTGGAACACCCCCTGAACACCCCGTTATGTTTCGAAACACCCTCGAACACCCAGGAACATCCCCAGAACACCAACCAGTAGTCAGACCACTCACACGTAGAAGAACCCGATGTCCTCAGAGGATTAACGAAGATTTCCTTAATCTTCCAAAGAATTTTGTGGGTCACCGGAAGTTCTCCGAGCGTTTGAATAATATATCGCGGGCTGGGAGTAAAATTCACGGGTAGCAGGTGCGGGTTGCGGATAAAAATCATGGGTATCAAAAAAGTAAAATATTGACGTTATATGAAAACTACAATAATTAAAAAACGCTTAAAACATCAGCGTAGCTAGTGGATATGTTTGTATACTTTTTATCTCCATCCCTTCCAGAAGTACAAATTTTCCTACTAAGACTTTGCCTTGTTCAATCTGGTTAATAGAAGGTGAATCGTTAAACGTCAAAAGAACGAAAAGGTAATTTAATCGTCGACGTTGGACCTGGATGTGCTTTACCCTGTAAGGTCGGACGGTTTGAAATGTAATTGTCATCTATCATCAAGTTGCTACTTTTTAACGGTCAACCTTCAGAGCTATTCTCTGCTCGCCAGTGATGAAGAAGCTCTATTTTGTCGAGTCTTGTATGAAAAGTGTTTGTTTTGAGTTAGCCTTCTTCTCGTTGATTTGCTTAAGAAGTTATCTACTTTGTGACCAGGTTTATAGTACAGACGGTCTGTTAGTGAACTTCGCTTTATATGCTATGCCTTTACGGATAAATACAGATTGTTCTTTCACTGCACGCTTGCAGTTTAATGTACACTACGCTTGTGGCTCCATCATCGTAAAATGATTGTGTTTTGTTCCCCTTTCAAAAATTCATTCATATCCTTCTTTCGGAGTTCTAAGACCATTTTGTGTACGAAAATGGTGCTAGTTTTGATTAAACCATGACATGCCTCTTTAAAGTTGCTGATAAATTCAATGGTGTTTATTCGCGTCAGATTTTATCCACAGTTCAGTACATGATTACTTTATTAAGTTGCATTATAAATATGTCACGCCAAGTTTAGCAAGTCGCCCACCCCTTGCAGGCATTTTTTGTGTAAACTGAATTGTGGTCTTCAACAAAGTCCTCAGATAGTTGATAAGTGAGCACATGTTAAGAAAAATCGCATAAGTTGACGGTTAAATTACAGTATTTGCCCAATTTTAGCCCCCCCTCCCATCCCCCCCCAAAAAGGAAAAAAAACGTATTTTAACTTTTTGATAGCCACGAGTTTTACACACCCGCAACTGCGACCCAATCCCACGGCCCATGACTTGTACTTGCTATGCGCTACCCACAAGCTTCATTTTGTAACCGCGCGCAAGTGCGAACACCACAATTTGCCACGAATTCAAAATGTTTTACATTTTTCGTAATCCTGAATGTGAAAGGCACTATGCGTGCAAAATTTGGGGCGCACATTGTCACGCAATGCCTCGAGTAAGTAATCGTGATCGAGACGTGTTGTCTGGCAAATCATAGTTAATAATTTAAAAGAATGTGGTTATGAAGCTCAGCAAAGTCCTTTGTTTTATGTTTTTGTTACCGTTTTTAGCCTTGACGGTGCACAAACAACAATAGGTTTTGAATTTTGCATGAGCAACGAACCAATAAAAATGTCACTGTTAAGTTATTCAGCCATAGTGTGCGATCGTAAAACAAAAGATTGTGCACTTTCGTAGAACTTTCAACATAAATTGCAGCACCTTTGTTATGGCCTTTGAAACTTGCAAGGTTTCATAACCATTCCCTCGAGTAACTATGGGCAAATTGAGGTAATATCCGGATCATGACGCCACATCTGTTTGTCGAGAGGGATAATGTAAATGTCGCTTGTTTTATTTAAAAAGCTTAGATTTAATAATTTAACTGAAATAAATACGTTTGTATATGTAATCGCATGAGGCCGAGTGGAATTAAGGATAAATTTTCACGCGTATTTTCAAAGTTTTCACAAAATTGCCCGAGTCGCGCAGCGACGAGGGCAATTTGTGAAAACTTTGAAAATACAAGTGAAATTTATCCTTAATTCTACGAGGACTCAATGCGATTACTTGTTTATAACACAGAGGGCAAAATTTTCGGAAAACTTTCATGTACGTTGAAACACAATCAGCCGGCCCTCAGAATAAAAGTACCGCTCGTAAACAATTCACCATACAAGCAGTTTAACTGTTGCTCAGCGCACAGAACAAGAAAGACTTACCAATATGTACATCTTAAGAGATAAATACAATTCCAACTACAGTTCATTGACAAAACACACTTAAAACGCAATTAACTAAGTAAATTTTATTCACCTGAGTTGCGAAGCTTCTCTCGCTTGAAAAATTATCGACCACGTCGCTCCAAAGTTTTCAGTAGTTTTAAAACAAACCATTTGCTGTTTCCCGTAACACATATAGGTTCACTTTTTGGAATTTATCTTTAAGCAAACAACCGATTTCCATACCATTTTTGCCAACCAACCCGGTTAAAAGTCAAACTTTGAAGCGATCCTTGTAGTGTTCAACAACTCCCAGTTTTTTGTTCAAGACGCCTACAAAATGCAAATGGCGCGCTCTCGCACTCAGCCAATCAAATGCGAGTGATTTTGGCGTTTGGCCAATCAGGAATTAGTAATTTTGCCCTCGTCCGAAAGAAAATTAAGAAAAAATGCCCTCTGTCTCAACCAATCAGCATTCAGTAATTTTGCCCTCTATGTTATAAATATCAATATCGCATCTTTATTGAAAGAAAGGACACCAATGTTATAAACATTTCATTAAATAATTGGTCTTTCGATTTCTTTCTACAGATAAAAAGATTTGTACAAATCCGGAATCATTCTTTAAACGCTCGGAAATATTCGGGTGATCCGCAAAAGTTTTTTTTCAAGATTTCGGAAATCTTCGTTAATCTTGGAGATCTTTGAGTTAGTCTATTGGTGAGATTTTGCTCAGATTTTGCTGAGTTTTGGTGTCCCAAAGGCCTACGGAAGCCAAAGATGCCAGTTTTATGTGGGGACGGGGCCATTCTTTCTTGTATATAGAAGTTACAGGGCAGCCTTAAATTTTCCTTATCATGCGAATTGGGTTACAATTTACCACGACTCCTGCATAATCCTTTGCATTCCACATTACAGCGTGCGCCCTGGTAGTGTAGCTTATCTTGTGAAATATTTGTTTCTAGTTTTCAAACTACTTTGTTTCTATAGTCCGGATGATAAGTGTCAAATCAGGGGTGAGTACTGTATTTTATGATAAAAGCATCAAACCGGGCCCATTAATACTAAGAATCATGGGGAACGTTTTCGAGATTAGAGGCAAATGGGGATTTGCTCTGTGTCAGCCAGGAGAGGGTGATAAAAGTAGTAGGGGTAATTATTTAAAATGGCCGCTGCCGGCGATACTTCTTTGGTGTGGAAACATACAGTATAATTGTCGAAAACAATGTTCGATCGTAACGATCTACTGAAATACTTTCAAATATTACAATAATCCTATCAAAATCGGCATAGAAGGTGTCTGAGAATGTAAAATTGAAAAGATATTTATGAGGTCATAATTATGCAAACAAGAAACTTTAATTAATTTACATTTCGTGATTGCATAGTTGTAGCTTATTTTTTCATAACTATTGTCTCAAATTTTACACGAGACAACCATACATAGTTTTTTCTAACTGGTAAAAGAATGCACGACACTGTATTATTTTTCCTGGGGCTGATATATGTCCAGAAAGTTAAAAAAAGTGTCTTGAATTAGGTTGGTTAAAGCGTCTTGACTTATGTAGGTAAAAATAGAAGTGCTACTGATTGTCCTATTTTGTGATAATTATTTATTGTTTATCTACTATACCAACCACAAGAGTAACTAACTAAACAGCCATTACATACTCTCTCCTCCGCAGAGGCCGCGCGGAGGCTGGAACGCGCGGAGGCTGAAAAGAGGGAAAAATTAAAGCGCGCGGGATCGTTCCCCGTGCTCCCGTTTTCTCCCGCTTCCCTCTTTTTTCTTTTACTGGTGTTTGCTAACAGGAGCCTCTGCGGAGGAGAGCGAAGAATCATTTAAGCTGCTTCTTGCCGTTGAGATTGAAGTTGGCGACTGGTTAAAGGAGGTCACTCCAGAAACGGTGTACTTTTTGAAATCGTTAATTAAAAGATAACACTAAGTTGAGTTCCTGGCTGTGGTTTTAGCTTCTTAAGTGCATCCGATCCCACTGAAATTCCTCTCCAAAAAAGGCCAAAATTCAACACTGCGCGCCGCCATTTGAATCGTACTTGGCAGCCTGGCCGCTTGTCCGTGACGTCATATCGTTTAACGAGACCAGTGGTCGGGTAACGTGGGCTCTGGGAACGAGGCGCCAACAACAGCGTGAACGCGTTGCAAAACTACTGATTCACTTTGAAAGCTGATTTCTGATTTGATGAAACGCTTTTCCTACGTGTAAGAAAGACGTTTCGCGATTCTGGTTGGATGACGAAATTTTCGTATGGGTTTTCATAAGATCGATCCTATCCGTCAATCTCAAAGTGTGAAATAAATATCTTTCGAACCTTACGTTAACGAGCATCAGTGTTACATAAGGTTTAAGCCTGATAACTGAACACGTGTTAATTTGGGGAGTCAAAAATTTTGAGGAGTATAATAATCTGCCAGAACGTTTCTTGCAAACCCCTAGAAGTTCGTAAGTTAAAAAAATATTTTTCAAAAGAGGCAAAAAAGATGAGAAAAAGTAAAAAACGACGTCGTTTTAGTTCAACTAGCAAATATTGTGACTATATTTGTCTCCTTACGTTCACTTTTGTTAGTTGCGTTTGTTGTAATACTTTTAAAGGAGAATAGCTAATGTATTGCCATATCTCATAAAAACAGATATTCTAGTCATCACTTGTTGCCTCGAGGCTTGGAATATCAGTGCTAAATAGATGTTCACAATCTCTCATTATCTTTATAATGAGGGGAGCTTAATTCTGATATGCTGTTTGAGCAATGTCAGTGTATTCACGTGACGTATTATCAGTTATTTCCTGAAAAGCAGTAAGTACTAAGGATCGGACAATTTATCTGGATGCCCAACTTGTCTGGCGCAATTATGAAAGTTTATTACATGTACTATTCACACAACAACAGCAGTAGGGTTTATTTGCACCACATTTTCAGAATTTTGCCACTTTAAGAGCTAATTACAAGTAATGGTATTAAGCTACTTAAAACCTAAATATTAACAATATAACTAAATAAAAGATATAAGCAACTAACCTGAAAAGCGACTTTCAACTGGCAAAGGTGACAAGGTAGTGGAAGGCTTCAACTCCGTTTGTCCTGAGCCACTGACCCCATACACCTCAAATAATCATTTGGGAATATATGGTCAGTGGTACATATATTGCACTTTTCAAGCCTTATTGACATGGAAGCTGATTTAATGAAGAACTGAAATAAAATCTCTCGGCTTTGTATGGTGGAATGTTGCATTTTTTGTGGTCCCTTTTCAGGCCACTCTCTACTTGAGCATCCTATTTCCACGCAGCAGAGGATATTCATGCGTCCTCGCGTGTTCGTCTAGCTCAAATATATCCCTGAGCGAAAAGAGGGACTATAGTCTTCATATAGTCTGACATTGCCTTGAGCAACGAAGACAGATGTCTCCGAATGCTTTCTAAGAAGAAGCTCCTGACTTGTTAATTCCTCTTGACAAATCCAACAGATAAAAATATTCACATGATTTGTACTACTTTTAGTAGAGACAGATAAGAACTGAGTAACCTTGCTTAAGCGAGTTTCCTGACAACACGTGAACCTTTGCTCGTTTATTAAAGAACTGTCCCCTAATTCCGTTCTTGCGAGAACGTTCTTTGTGCTTTGCGAGTTGCCACATCGCCAAAGGACGTATTGCCGTTCTTGTTTTTGTGAGGGTTCTCTGGTGTATGTGTTACTTCATGTCTCTTGCAAGCTGATAAAGAGCTAAATAACTTACTGCAGTGCTTACCACTCATACGTTTTCCCATCCGTGTGTGTTCGTTCATGAATCTTGCAGGTTGATGAACGGCCAAAAAACTTGCCGCAGTGCTTGCCCTGATAACGTTTTTCTCCTGTGTGTTCTTTCATGTTTCTTGCAATCACCTGATTCTCTAAACCACTTCTCACAATGCTTGCACTTGTGGCGTTTCTCTCCGGTGTGTGTTCGTTGATGCACCTGGCAAGCCAATGACCGGCTAAACCACTTCTCACAATATTTGCATTTATAAGGTTTCTCCCCTGTATGCATCCGTTCATGTGCTGCGCAAATTGACGACTGGGTAAAGCACTTGCCACAGTGTTTACAGATAAATGGTTTTTCCCCAGTGTGTGTTCGTTCCTGCGTCAGAGACATGTTGCAGTCACTACCAGTACACACTTCCTCCGCTGACCTACCGATCAGGAAGGACTCTTGTAGTCCTGAAAAGTAAGAAATAATAAAATCACATTTTTCAAAATATTTGAATAAAAACAGTCCTTGATTCCCGGTAAAAGCAACAACGACGACGACAATGACAAACAAGAGAAAAAAAGTATCAATAAGAGATCGCTTAGGGATGCTGGTCAATAATACGACCCATTTGTGACTGATACGGATACCAGTCATATAGGATATTTATCTAACATGTATGTACATGTCCAATTGCGTTTTACAGCAGTTGATGGATGAGATCGAACCTCAGCATACTTAGTGCAAATAGCAGTCGGTAACTCTGACCTCATCTACCCGCCGAGCCCATGACCAAACGAGACCAAGCGCAGTGGATGACAACGTTATTGTTATATCCGCAATGAAAAGGAAACAATTTTGAACGTACTGTGTGCCCTCAAAGTTTCGTTGTCATAGCTTTAACACTCACAGAGTTAAGAAAGGGGCTGCGCCCCCCCCCCCTCCACACACACACACACACACACACACACACAAACACATACACCAACAAACACAGAACTACACAAAAAGGCCAAGCTACTGTACATGTAGATAGAGTTAGACTAAGCAGGTTATTTTACATTGATGCTCTTTTAGTTTGTAACAGGCTTTATTTCAGTCTTCATTGCTCCATTTCAACGACCTTCGATCTCGGTGAACAATGAAATCAATTGCATAATGTCCTCCTCGTACTGCCACACAGCAATCATGTGAACCAGTTTTTACCTTCTTATACGTAACTGATGTTTACCATGTGTTCAAATGAAGTTTATGGATGGACGGACGGACGGACGGACGGACGTAGGTACGTACGTCTGTCTGTCTGTCTGTATGTTTTATGGATTAGAAAAAAAAAGACAGAATAACACAAGAACCCCCGGGACTTTTAACTTTTTAAATAAATAAATTAATTAATAAATAAATAAATAATAAACAAATAAATAAACACTACTTTGGTCAGAAGTCCATGAACGTGTATATATATGACTCCATAAAATGACATGAAAAACATGCCATGTACATGTATATCCACTGAACATTTTGGTTAATTTAGAGGGGATTAGTCACGCAAAAGACAGATTGAGTGAATAAATGTGATGCAAAGTTCTCAACATGTCATATTGACAGCCAAATACCAGCTGTAATGTCAGCACGATTTTGTGTAATGTCCATAACACGACAAGTAGTTGATTAAGATTGGGACTTCATTAGAAAATGTTGACTACCTCTCAATCATAAATAAAACACTTGCTGCACCTTTAAACTTCTGCTTTTGCTGTAACAACGATATTGGACCTTTTAATTTGTGAATTGCTGTAATTAAGGATGTTCGCGCTAATTGTTTCTGTGCATCCTTACTGCGCACGCGATTCACGTCGCGATGTCATGCCACGTCATACATTGAGCGCGTGCGCTGTTGGAGAACGGTAGAGATATACAGCGACTGTGGGCATTTCAATACCTATGCACGTGTTTAACTCTGTTAAGTGTTCTGTGACCCCAGATTTTCTTTTGATATATCACTTTCTTTGTCGATTATCTACGTTTTATGAAAAATTGAAGAAAATCTGTGTTGTGGAAGTTTGATTTTTCAACTTTTCTGCCCTGGCATCATCAAATTCCGCTATTAATTTAGCTGCACGGTTTTCGCAAAGCCCATCTTAAAGGTTGAGTTTAACTGAGAATATGACCCGGTTCAAATTATTTACTTGACAGGCCCACTTAAATGAAATTTGACTAAGAAAGTGAGTATACAGCGAATCATTTTTAATATTTTTCAAGTATCAACCACTGAGGCCATGTCGAGTTACCAGGACCGATTTGTCAAAACTGGGGTAGTTTTCCACGCACTCTATTTCGAAAACAAAGTCGGTGACCCCTTAATTTTTTTGGCATTTCTGACAAAGGTAACTCATTATCTGACTGTCGCAAAAGTATGTAAAAAAACCTGTGTTGTAGAAGTTTTTCGCACGAACGTCCTTAACCAATTACTCTTTCTTCATGAATATATGAATGAAAGGCAATTATGTAAACTGTGATGTAAAAATGAAATGAATGAGAAATGGTTTTGACAGTTTGTTAGCAATTTAAGGTGGCTCACAAGGGTCTTTCATTGTGATACGAAAGACTGAAAAAAGGATTTCTGAGCATGCGTAACACTATGAATATCTTAACATCTGTGTTGCTGGACAATGCTAATTGTGACAGAATCCTGGTTACCATGGCAATGCTATAGTTCTAGAAAAGAAGCTGAACATTTCCGTTTTAAGAAAAGAAGCTGAACATTTCAGCTTTTGGAAATAACCTGAAGAATTATTCCCAGCAGTATGACAAAACATTATCCAGTCAAGCTGTCGTCACATCAAAATATAAGGTGTTTTCTGAATTATGCATGCAAAAAATCTGATAATAACAAATAAATGCTGCACGTTTTATTTCCAGTTTTCACCTTTTTATGCTGCATTTTCAAGTCTGATGTTTTGCACGACTTTTATTGTCAACAGAAATTTCCCTTCATTCAACTGACGCCCAGATCTTAGCTATGTCGTGTATAGCTCATGCATGCACGTGGCTAAAAACCCATTCAAGCCTCCTTAAGCAATTGTCTTTAAGTCTGAATAAAATAAGGGTACAAAAGGAATGAGACACATGACTTCCATGTCACTGCAACAGTCAATGATTACTCCATGAGGTGATAGATAACCAAAAAGGCATGTACTATCCAGCTGGTTAAATCACCCCATATCCAACAAACACAAGCCAAATAATTGTTTTGTTAAAATCTCAACTCATCAAACATGACTTGTATGTTTGGTATGGAACTTTTGAAGGGCATGGTATTCAGTGGCATCCAATTTACGTACAGGGAAAAACTCAGGTTATGATTATGATTATTTTTTTTTAATTAATAGACACCTGTGGCCTTTTTGAAAACATAAGAGCATCATCACTTACACTCCTTCACTGCAGTCCTGTCATATGCCAGTGTAACAGTGTAAGTACATGTATGTGATGAAAGATACAATTTAAATAAGCGATTGTTCATTTTGCCAATCCCTGGCAATTGCTAACAACCCAAACAATAAGTTTTTACAAACTTGACATTAAACATTCCAGTAGATGCAAGCCCTAGTAAAGGTTCCGCGAAATTTTATATGAAGCTTCCAGTTCTTGCAAGTGTCATATTATAGGCTTTCTCTCTCGCATACCTAATGTTATTTAGCAACTCCACAATTATCAACTAAGCCTGTTGTTAGTTGACCTTAATAAGTAAAAGCAGTGATAAAACGCACTGTACCTTAGAATGAACTATCAATTGTTATACAATAACAAAGATACTATGGCTGCAGTGACTGGTCTTCGCTGTGACCTGTTGAAACAGTAGAAGCATTGACGATGTCAGTGCATGGTAAGACTCCTGCATGTGATCAGGGATCAGAGTCCAAGGTTAGGTTGACAACTTTTGAAAACTCTTTTTTCTCTGTTGCTGTCCAATACAGAAGGAAAGTTTCCACTTGAGTGGAAATACATGTACACATGGAAATGAGTTTTAAATTTGTCTTTAAATATTAAAGACAAACTTAAAAAACCTCGTCGTTTCGACGTCGTCATGATGCCATTATCAAAAGAAAAATAATTATTCTCATTGCGAGAAGACCTATTCAAAGTTGAAAAAAGTTGAAAAATTAGCATAAGGCATCAAACAAAGACCTTTGCCCGAAAAGAGTTGGTTTGCACTTTTAAATCTGGGACTAGCCTACGTATAAAAAGTATCTCTTTAAGGAGGCAGTTGAACTTGCTTTTACATTTGGCGAGCATGTAAAACTGACTAATTAAGTTCTTAGAAGCCAAGGTGTTGTGTTCGATCTTGTAGTGTTTGTAGATAGAGGTCGCCTTTCTTTTATGAGCACCCACGCGCTCGTGCAAGTGCCCATGCATCACACAGGTAACATCTAAACTGATACACAATGCATTGTTGGCTAACAATAGCAGCTCAGCTTCTCGCACTTAGAGATCTTGGTTTAATTTTCAGCCAATCAGAATAATTATTTTTCTCTTCATAATGGCGTCATGACGATGCCAAAATGTCAAAAATTTTTGAAATGTGTCTTTAGTATTTACTTGTCTCTGCTTCAGCAAAGCTCTCTTGATTAAAAATTTGTATTTACATCAAATTTCAAGCACCAAAATAAACCCTTTGAATACATACCTGATTGAAAAAACGTTGGCAGGAGAAGACCACAAACCATAAACGATACGACCCAGTGGTATGCTGGGAAACATCTGAACTATTTACTGATTTGCATTTTGAAAGCCGTTCACTTGCCTTGTTTGTCTGTTTTGATATCACACTTTGTGCGTCCGTCACTCATGTACCCGACAGTGAACGAATTGTTGGTGGAAGAACTTAGTGCTACCGAATAGTTTTCCAGCAAAAATTACTTTAACTCAGGTACGGATGCAAACTTTGGCAAATTTCGCACTGTATATGTTAGGAAATAGTTTTAACCGGAAGTGTGAAGCCATTAGCCCTAAACGGAAGTGCGTTACGCGTGACGTAGGCTAGTACATCCGGGGTAATCGTACACGAGGGAAGAACGTTCAAGAACGTGGTGGAATGACTGTATGAGTTGTTGAAGGGCGAAGATACAATGTTTTGAAGTGCTATACGTTTATTGTGGTGCTATATGGGACCGGGGTAACAATTTGGCGACCCTGGCAGGACGAATTACGGATCCCAAGTTTAAAGGAGAATTTCTGGCGTTGTGGGAAGCAAAATACGTGGATTTTGAACGAGGAATATTCAAGCGAGCAGGTCGAAACGATCGCGCAGACCACGTGGAATGGTGCAAGCTTGTGAAAGGGATTTATAGTCAGATGCCAACGGTAAGAGTACAGCAGTTGAGTCACTGTGATAGATAAACTATCCCCGTCGATAAAAGTCGACTAAACGGGTAGACGGCCGTGTTTTGTGTGGTATTTAGTGCTTGGGACTGGATGTTTGTGTTTTGAAAATCGCTGAACTGTACGACGTGTTTTGATATCATGGAGCAATTGCAACTGCAAGTTGAAGCGCGATTGTTCGACCAAGATGAGGGCAAACTTGCCGAAATGATGGAAATATTAGGGATTGAAGACGAAGTAGCGGGGAAAACGAAAATGCAACTTATCAAAATTATCAGAAAAGAAATAGATGGTAAAATGGAGAGCGATGAAAAGGCTGCATATGCATGTCTGGAACAGCTATTTGCATATGTAAAAGGAACTGTACCCCCTCTCGAAAAAGCGGGTGGATCGACCGAAGAAACAGAAAAGAAACCAGTAGCTAACGGGGAAAAGGGCGAAAAGATGGGCTCCGGGGGAAAAACAAACAAAGATCAAGTTGAACAGGACACAGAAAATATTTTGAGCCAACTGGCGGGAACAAGGGTCGCCCCCTCCTTGCTGCGCAGAGAGTATAAACTATCGGGACAGATTGGCGAGCCTGGACAGACAGAAAAGTTGACTTTCGTGTCATTAATGCATCAAATCGATTCGGGCCTTAAACGTGGGTATAAAGAAAGTGAAATTGTTGATGCGGTTATTCGTGCGATATCGCCTCATAGTAGTCTTCGAAGTTACGTGGAGACATTAAATGACCTATCCCTTGCGAAATTACGGCGAATTCTTCGTGTCCACTATCGCGAAAAAGCTGCATCTGAAGTGTATCAACAGCTGGCGACAGTATGCCAACAGAACAACGAGTCACCTCAGCAATTCTTACTCCGTGCGCCGGACCTGCGGAACAAAGTAAATTTTGCCAGTCAGGAATCTGATTGTGAGTTTAATTATGGCCTTCGAGACTGGGCTTCGTGATGACATTTAAGCGTCGAACTTGCGAGCGACCCTTCGCACCCCAGGGCTCACTGACGAGGAACTTATGAGACAAGTTAATGAACTAGCTTCACAGCAAGCCGAGAGAAACACGAAATTGGCAACAGAACGCCAAAAAGCGGCAAAAGTGAATGCCTGCGAAATCCCCAAGGTTGAAGGTGAACAGAAGACCAGAAGCCTAAGTGCAGATGGAAGCCAACGGATCCTTTCTGAAATTCGGCAGATGAAATCAGAGATTAACGAGCTCAAAGGACGAGTAAACGCCCAAGGTGGTCAAGCAGCAAGACCCGACTGGGGTCGATCCCCCCTCAGAGGCAGAGGCAGTGGTTACCGGCCAAGGTATCCAAGTTGGGGTTGTCAGAGTTGTAAGGAGCGTGGAAGAGGAGAGGAATGTGACCATTGTTTTGCTTGTGGTAGCTCTGGACACATAGCTCGTGAGTGTATTAGAAATAGGAACAGGGGTAGTCGTCAGGGAAACGGCCAGCGACTATCCCGGCGGGACACGGAATAGTCGACAGTAACAGCTACAAGTCCCATCGATGTAATGGCTGTGGCCAAGTTCAGTCAGAGAGAGTAAAGTTCTTGCAATGTTCAAAATGTAGGGCCGTGAAATACTGTAGTCGGGCTTGTCAAAAGAAACACTGGCCAGATCACAAAGTGTTATGCACTGCAATTTCACACCTTGCCAACAAGGTAGAACCAAAGGAACTGGACCCTAACAACCACACCTTTGTGAGTCATCTGACACCACAACAGCAAGCCACAGTGGTGGGATTAGTGGGGAAAAGATGCACTGTTAAGGGAGAGATTAATCGGCATTCAGTAGATGTACTGTGGGACACAGGGGCCCAGGTCTCGATTATATCTAATGAGTTTGTAAAGAGGAATTTTCCTGATGTTGCTGTTAGGGACATCTCGGAACTACTAAACACTAAACTGAACTTGACTGCTGCCAATGGTAGCGAGATGCCATACATAGGATGGGTGGAGCTGAATTTTAGACTGTCGTCGTGCAACAATGATTTGATAGTTCCCTTTCTTGTTACGGAACAATATTTGGACTCACCGTTAGTTGGCTTTAATGTTATTGAGGAGATTATTAAAGATAGCAATGGGGATGTTGCGTTGTCCCAAGCTATCACTGCCAGCTTCACTGATCTTGACAGCCAAACTGCCTCAGTATTTGTGAATTTTGTCAAGAACCTTAATCAAGGGGAACTTTGCTTTATCAAGACTAGCAAGCGTGACACCATCATACCACCCAAGCGGAGCCAAAGGGTCACCTGCAGAGCGAATACAGGACCTGTGGAAAGACCGACACCAGTTCTTTTTGAACCCGATGAGGCCAACCCATGGCCTAGTGGTTTGGAAGTTTCGGAAACGTTGCTGACTGTTAAGAGAGGAAAATCAAGTCAAGTGGACATTGACATCACCAACAACACCAACCATGACATGGTACTTCGGGGAAGAACTTTACTCGGTCGACTGCAACTTGTTCAGTCTGTGACACCACTTGAAGTTAAACTAAAGGAGCCGGAGAGTAGCGATAATGGCACCATTGAGGAGGTCCAAGAATCAGTGACTACAGAACCGGTAGGAGGAGTAGCAGCAGAAGTCCCCACACATATCAAGGACATACCCCTGGAAGGCCTGACACCTGCTCAAAAACAGATGGCTTTAAATTTACTAACTGAAGAAGCTGACTCTTTTGCTAAAGATGATAATGATGTTGGATGTATCCCTGACCTTGAACTTGATCTAGATTTGGAGGACCAGACACCGGTACAGAAGAACTATGTAGCAGTACCCAAACCACTCTACCCGGAGGTGAAAGCCCACATTGAAGAGTTGTTAAACCGGAATTTTATCAAGAGATCATCATCATCGTACAGTTCTCCGGTCGTCTGTGTGAGAAAGAAAGACCAAAGCTTACGGCTGTGTGTGGATTTTAGAGCATTGAACAAGAAGACACGACCTGACCGACACCCAATACCCCGAATACAAGAAACGCTAGATAACCTCGGAGGCAACGTATGGTTTTCTGTCCTTGACCAGGGCAAGGCCTATCACCAAGGGTTCATGAGTCCAAACAGCCAACCCATGACAGCTTTTATGACCCCATGGGGCCTCTACGAGTGGGTTCGAATACCCTTTGGTCTCTCTCGAGCACCTGGGGCCTTTCAACGTTTTATGGAGAACTGTCTGGGAGACTTAAGAGACACTGTCTGTGTACCTTACCTGGATGATATTATCATTTTCAGTGCTACATTTGAGGAACACCTCGAACACACACGCAAGGTCCTTCGAAGATTGCAAGAGCATGGAGTCAAACTGAAACCTCGAAAGTGTGAATTGTTTAAGAGAAGAGTTAAATTTCTTGGGCGTGTTGTATCGGAAGAGGGTTACGCACTGGACTCATCCAGCATTAAACCGGTCCTTGCCCTCAAAGACTCTCCTCCAAAGACAGTGATTGAAGTGCGCAAACTTATGGGTTCCTGAACTATTACCGCCGATATGTTAAGAACTTTTCAATAATCAGCAAGCCTATTTATGATTTGGTGAAGACTCCGGGTCAACCACCGCAAAGGGCTAAGCAAGATAAAGCCAAGAGGAACCATAGTAACAATGGCCAGCTACCGGCAAAACACCCAGTGGAATAGACAGACATTCATCAATCGGCCCTGGAGACACTGATTACTTCGATCACAAGCGTTCCAGTTATGGTCTACCCGCACTTTCAGAAACCCTTTGTCCTTCATACTGATGCTTCCAAGGACGGGTTAGGTGCCGTCTTGTACCAGTATCAGAATGACATTCTCCGTGTTGTGGCATACGGATCCCGCAGCTTAACTCCAGCGGAAAAGAATTACCATCTCCACTCTGGGAAGCTGGAGTTTCTAGCGCTCAAGTGGGCCATCTGCAATCAGTTTCGAGATTATCTCTATTACGCACCAAGTTTTAAAGTGTACACTGATAATAACCCACTCACCTATGTCTTATCCTCTGCAAAACTGAACGCCACTGGTTTGCGCTGGGTTGGGGAGTTGGCCGATTTCAATTTCACTATCCACTATCGTCCCGGAAAAGTCAACATTGACGCTGATACCTTATCTCGAATGCCCCTTGATGACACGGCCCACATGGAAACGTACACGGAAATAGTACCACAGGAGATTCTCCAGACTGTTGCGTGCTCAGCAAAATACCAAGACCAAGGCCAAGTGAACTGGGTGTCGGCCCTCACCGGAGACCATACTGTTCTACCAACTGACCCAGTCAGGGCACATGAACCCATCGTACCAACGATTGACATACAGCATGCACAAGCCACCGACCAGGTTGTTCGTCGGGTGAGTGATTTGATTCAGCGTGGCCAACGACCAACAACAGGGGAGAGGAAATGGGAGTTAAGCGAGACCCAACTTCTCCTGCACGAATGGGAAAACCTTTCCTTTGACAAGGATGGCATACTTAGACGGCGTAAAGGAACTCGAACCCAAATCATAATACCCAAGCAGCTTCGGTCACTGGTACTCAAAGAACTTCATGAAAACATGGGTCATCTGGGGGTAGACCGCACACTAGACCTTGCCAGAGAGCGCTTTTATTGGCCCCATATGCAGAGAGATATTGAACACCACATTGGACATGTCTGTCAATGCGTTAAACAAAAAACTCCCACGCTTAAGACCAGAGCTCCATTAAAACCTATTGTGACCACTTCGCCTTTTGAACTCATTGCCATTGATTTTCTTCATTTGGAAAGGAGTAGTGGAGGGTACGAGTATATCCTAGTTGTGATGGATCATTTCACACGCTATGCCCAAGCCTATGCCACAAGAAACAAGTCAGCGAAGACAGTTGCCCAAAAGCTCTACAATGACTTTATTCTCCGGTTTGGTTTTCCCTTGAAGATTCATCACGATCAAGGTGGAGAATTTGAAAACCGCCTCCATAAGGAACTAGAGAAGCTGTGTGGCATGGAACTTTCTCGCACCACCCCGTACCACCCGCAAGGGAACGGTCAAGTCGAGCGATTCAACCGGACGCTTCTGGGAATGCTTCGCACCTTACCAGAAACCCAGAAATCACGCTGGGCAGAACATTTGAACCATGTGGTCCATGCCTATAATTGCACGAGGCATGAATCAACTGGCTACTCGCCGTTCTTCCTTCTTTTTGGTCGCCACCCCCGTTTGCCTGTAGACTTAATGTTTGGAATCGAAGGTGAAACCAACCACGAGAATCACTCGCAATATGTAGAAAAGTGGCGGAAAGCAATGACGGAGGCATATGAACTAGCAGGCAAGAAGTCCAAGGAAACCGGCACAAGAGCCAAACATCGTTATGACTGCTTTGTACGCAGTTCGGTGTTGCAACCTGGGGACAGAGTTCTTGTACGTAACCTAAGCGAACGGGGTGGACCAGGCAAGCTGCGATCACATTGGGAGGATCGGGTCCACATAGTTGTTAGTCGTAAAGGCGAAGATAGCCCTGTGTATGAAGTTAAGCCGGAGGCTGGAACTGGAGGAAACAGGATTCTACACAGGAACCTACTTCTACCATGTAGTTATCTCCCTATTGAGATTCCAAGCACGATTTCCCGTAAGAGAGGAAGTAAAACCCAGAAGAACAAGCATGACATTGTTCAACAGACACCCACATCATTGGTTGAAACCGTATCAGATGGGACAAGAAGTGAGGATAAGTATACAATCGCTCCAATGAATCGTCAGACTGGGCAGACCCTAGAGAAGGTGGTTACTGAGGAGCCCCCAAAACCTTCTGTTGTGGAGAGACAGCCTCAGACTACACAGTTAGAAGACACAGTACCCGACACCAGTTATCAAGGGGAAAAAGACAGCGACTGCACTGTTACGACAGAAATGGGAGATGACATGTCTGAGAGTGGAGAAGAGCAAGATTCCCAAATTCCGAACGACAACAGTCAACCTGACCCTCCTGAACTGGAGCCAAGGCCTCAACGACAGGGACACCCACCAACCCTTCTGACGTATAACCAACTTGGGAATCCCACATATGAGACTCAAGGTACAACACACTTCATAGCCGCCAACAGTACACTGGGAAATCAGTTACCTCAGTATTGTACTCCCTATCCTACTTGGAGTGCAGGTTTACCAGCTGTACACCAGTTCCAACTACCTACATACCAACATGTGTCTCAAAATCCAGCTATCTTTGGTTATCCAGGGACATGCCTGCAATATACACCAGTACCCTGCCCTGTCTTTCAACCAGTGAACCAGTACCCGATACACCAACCTGTTGTGTACCACCCGAGGAGTGATCTGATGCAAGTACCTGTATGAACTCTGGGCATGTACCAGTGCCTAGTATTGTGAACTGAAATAACTCTTTGCATGCGAATATGTTTGTTTACAAAAAAAAACAGTGCACTTAGATGTCCGCTTCATCCCTCGTGTTAGAACTCAGTATTTTGAACTGATACAGAGTGTATCTTATGGACAGGAAATGTTACCGTGGAATTTAGTTGCTGCAGCCTTTGTAGAACAGAGTTAATAGTCAGGATCCTACCGAGAAGTCTAGTTGTGAAAGTTAATGATGTGTAATTTTCGGTGACATTTTCCTTACGGGGGTAAAACCCTCTTAGTGTGTGCAATTATGCAGTTTATGTCCAAGTGTCGGGGCGACACTTTCTTTGCAGGGGGAGTTTGTTAGGAAATAGTTTTAACCGGAAGTGTGAAGCCATTAGCCCTAAACGGAAGTGCGTTACGCGTGACGTAGGCTAGTACATCCGGGGTAATCGTACACGAGGGAAGAACGTTCAAGAACGTGGTGGAATGACTGTATGAGTTGTTGAAGGACGAAAATACAATGTTTTGAAGTGCTATACGTTTATTGTGGTGCTATATGGGACCGGGGTAACATGTAGAGCTCAAATTGGCCTATGTTGGCCAATTTTGCCACTTTCAGGTAGGCTTGCACGGTTGCCATTGCCACGTGCAACTCGCTGCAATGAACATCAGTCACAAGAGAACAGGCTTTTATTTTGAATATGCAAATGATGATATACATCTACCCAAAGATCCTTTGGGTCTCATCGTCAATGGTTTATGCTTTTCAACCGACAACGTTTTTTCAATTAGGTGTATACTGTTTACAAAAGCGAAAGATATCAATAGGCATAATAGATTACAAGAAGAGGAGTCTCCATAGAGTCCCAGACACACCGGTCCACCCACGTGGTGTCTTAACAATATAACCATTTGTGCTTATACACTCAATTGAAAAAAACGTTGTCGGGTAACAAGCACAAATCATGCGACCCAAAGGTGCTCTGGGAAGCGCGAAAACTTGCCCCTATTTTTAGACACATGCACATTATATGGCCTACCTTAATTTACTCTTTTCATTATCTTGGATAGAAAATATTTTGAATATCAAGAAACGAAACCCAGTGACAAACTTGCCCCTGCCATCTTTCCTTTCTCCTTTTTTCTAAAATTGAAATGATTGTGTACATAATGGTTTGTGTGTGTGTGTGTGTGTGTGTGTGTGTGTGTGAAACTGTAACTTTTATTATACCTGTAAAAGAAGTCTTTTTCTGTATTGTAATTGTAACTGCAATTGTAATTGTAATTATGGAAAATATAAAATACTAAATTACAAAAAAAAAAACATTCTTTCCAGAGTACCACTATGTCGCATTGTCCATCATTAAGACAATGTACTTTTTACCCGACAACATATTTTCAAAAGGGGGTATGTGAGCTATGTACCACCTGTTCTTAGATAGATCATAGATAAACAAGTATATAAGTAAATTAAACACCAGAAAAATTAAAATGGTATAAAGTGACTTAAAATAAAGGCTAAAAAAGCTAGAATTTTGCTTAAGGCTAAACGAATGCTTACTGCCACACTGTAGTTTCACTCTAATTTTTTATATACTGATCCCTCAGATTTAAGCAACCACAATTTTGATAAAAAGGCCTTGTAAAACTCAGTTACAGGAGTACTTGAGTGTAGCTTCCTCACCATTACTAGAATATCAAGTGCAAATTCTACCAAGATATTAATACATAAAAGTTCCAAATACATGAACATTTTTGAAAAAAAAAGCCAAATACACGCTCAAAAATTTGCTTTGTTTCCAGTGATATGTCATGATGTTAATGTTACTGTTCAATATGCTTAAGGAAAGATTGATCTGACCGTAGCACGAGAAATTGATTATCTATGTGGCACAAGAAAGAGATTATCTGAGGATAAAAACAAACACAAACATCAAAACGGTGTTGTAAGGCATTGTGATGCCAGACTTAACGTCTTACACACCTCATGCTGAGCTTACGTGCTACACAACAGTTGAATATCAAAAAGATTTCTAGAAGGTTTTAGAAATTAAGGGCCCATGACTTATTTTCTGAGCTTTTGGTGAGGAGAAATCTACATGTATTTTCGTGTAATTTCTTCATCTTTTGGTAAGAGAGTTATTTCATGGGTTTAAACTTTTGGTTCACCTGTAATCCAAAATATCATGTCACCGGGGCTTGCAATTATTAATTCTGTCAATCATTCATTGACAAAACAAACTACTGCCTTAAAGAATGTGTAATTGTATTTGACTACAATGTATGCAGCTAAAACATGTAAATAGTCCTAATACTGTCACTCCTGATCTACCCTTGTAACTGAGGTGCAAAAAGTTTAAATCCTGTGATCCTTTGTTTTCTAAAACACAGTACACAGTTTTAGGAGAACTGGTTATCCCTTTCTGGGTGTCTTGAAAACAAAGACCCCAAAGACCCCTGAGACCCCAAAACTTGAAAACAAAGACCCCCAGTACCCCCGGAAAATCGCCTTTTTCTGAGGGGAGGTGTACAATAATAGGAAAAGTTCAAATTAAAAGCTTAAGTCTTCTTTTTTAACTCTCTCTTCTTTTTGTCAATTCCCCCCCAAAATGGTCTTTTTCTGAGGGGACCGGGGTGGAGTTTTAAAGTATATACCACCCTCCGTTCTTTAATCTCCCGTGGAGAGCACGAGGTTGACATACTCACAAACTGTCGGAGCCGCCATTCTGTGTCATCTTCAGTTGCCGTCGTCTTGTCGGAGTATCTTGTGTAGCTACAGATCATACAGCTTGATTCATGGAAGAATCGTGGTAAGTTTATTCTTTAATTTATTCTTATCTTTATTTAAACTTTTTCGCCTAATGACGAACCCAAATGCAACGTATTGAAACATGCAACGCATTTGTAAAATGGTTTTCGCGGAAATTATTTTCCTGCCAGAAGCTTAAAATACCAGGGCATTTCAGAGGTTTAGAGGTGTTCTGTTCTTTGTCAGCGGCACTGACTGGAAAAGCCAAACTCTGAGCATGCAAGCAAGATAATTTACTCTTGTCTGTTTTTAAACTTTTTTGCCCATCGATGAAACTACGCGCTACCCATTAAAACTCCACCCCTTCCCCTCAGAAAAAGACAATTTTGGGGGGAATTGACATAAAGAAGAGAGAGTACAAAACAAAGACTTAAACTTTTAATTTAAACTTTTCCGATTATTGTAACACATGAAAATTACAAGAATGGCCTCCCTTTCCTCAGTAAAAGGCGATTTTTCCGGGGGGTACTGGGGAGAGAAGTACCCCTAAAAAATTATGAAAAAAAATTGGGGGCTCTTTATTTTCAAGTTTTGGGGTCTTAGAGGTCTTAGGGGTCTTTGGGGGTCTTTGTTTTCAAGACACCCTCCCTTTCTCGTGTACACTCACTTAAAAAGATAGAAAAAGTCATCAAGTCAACATGCATTTTGCAAATTACTTTTCAGCAGGTTTGACTGGTAAACTAGCAAACAAACGGTGTGGAATATTTAACTTACTGACCACTTATATGTGACTCCAAAATTCCATCAAACAAACAAAGCATCAACACTAATTCTACTTGTTCACTAAAAAAACAAGTCTCCATGTAATTGCATTTCTTGTGAAAAACAAAGTTCAACTTAGACTTGATGTCATATTTTTTGTTGAAACTACTCTCAGCAGTCTTTGGACACTTTTGCAGTTTTTCCATTTTATAGCTGAATTTGGTAAATAACTCCCGCCCTCCCCACGGAGTGTTGTTTTACATGTATGTGTGCAAAAGATACATTTGTTTACACTCTCACTTGTCTGTTTAGAGATATTCCATCGTTAGCAGTCAATTAGGAAAAGCATTTTCAGATTGGTTGATGCACAAACAGTTTTCAAGCTGAATTCTTGATTACAAAGTCACTGTTAATTAACAATGGCCTGTATTATTGATATACCGTATTTACCCGCGTATAAGCCACACCCCAAACTTGTGACCTAATCTTGGGAAAAAAAATTATTTCTTAACTATACAAGAAGAAGAATCGAGTTTCGAGTCGAGAAACTAATGAGCTTGTCGCTTGAGTGATCTAGCGAGAAATGAATCGGACAAACGGACCGAACTTGATCGCGAGCGTTATTTTACATGCTTACAGATCCAACAAGTGTGTCGAAAAATGAGGTGCAAGCGTCGCCGTTTTTTGCGATCAAATAATGGCAAATGATACACATGCGTTTAGAATTCGCTGCTCCTTTCCTCATAGGGTAAATTGGCAAGATTTCCGCACAGCCCCATACTTCATTATGCATACAATTCTTTGTTTAAAGAAAACAATAGCGCGTATTTCTAATGCACATTTCTAATGACTCCTGTTGTTGCGTAACACAGGCATTTCACGGGCTCAGCGTAGTGACAAGCTGTGTATAAGCGATGCTAAATTTCCGATTGTTCAAGAATTTACACATTTACACGTGAAACAGGAAGGCAAAACGACTGTCGAGAGTGAGAGTTGTATCAAGTTTCAAATTTCGCTTTTGACGTATGCAAATTAACGTGCGTAGGATACAAATAAATCACCTCTTATTTATTGCTTAAGACCTGACAGTGTGTATTAAACTTCGAAACTGTGATATTTTATATCAGGTTCATTTACGACTTTTTCTTTTTATGACGGGTTCTGTGTATTTTTCGTGTAGTTCGGCAAATAAACAAACGCGGTTTCACGTGAACGGCATCGAAAGGGCTTCGCGGCTTGACATGCAAACTTCTTTGTGGATTTCATCCAATGACAAACATATTCTGAAACTAGATACACTCATTGCAGCGGAGAGGAGCAAAATTCTTCGAAGACATGGATTAACTTGACCTCATACGATACATTCAATCAAACTGTCAAGCATTCAGTAACTTTGTTGACTCTGTGCGTGTCGGGAAATTTTGCATATTAATAAGCTCAAAACTCTTGTACCCGCGTATAAGCCGCATCCCAGATTTCGAACGTTTTTTCCTCAGTTGAAAAAAGTGCGGCCTATACGCGGGTAAATATCGTATATAGTGTTTAGCTTATTTTTTAGTTAATTTTGTTTTTCATTCGAAGATACTAGCAGCAGTTGCTACTCTAAAATCCGAATGTGTAAATAAAGTTTATGTTACGTATGTTCAAGAGTTACCGAACTCTTAACAGTTTTCTGTTTTCAAGTAGCAAAAAATACATATAGCAGAAACTAAAACTTACAAGAACTTGAAACTAAACTGTAGTTGCTAAAATTAAACCTCTGAATTCTTCTACAGCTCTCCCATTTTCACTATTAATTATTTCATCAACAGTGTTGAGGAATGCCGCAGCCATGTGTTTTGTAAAATTGTGTTATGCAGGGTTCAACTCTACCTGTTACCATCCCCCCCGGGCACACCCCTGGGGATTTGCAATTTTTTTCTTACTTGGCGGTCTATTCCCCACCCCCGGGCACGCAGAAAGAGACAATTCCTCACCCCTGGGGCTCCTCATCGACCAAAATTGATTTCCGTACAATAGCACAACCTGGAACCAGACGTTTTGACAAGAACTTAAACGGTTTTTTAGAGTTTGCTGAACGAAGGATATTACATAGTATTAAAAAACATGGACACTACATTGAAGAAGAAAACTGAAGAAAAAAGTCTAACTACACTGGCATTCTGCTGGCGAGTAAAGAAATGTTCTTCCCCGCGTGTTTTATTAGCACATGCGCAGAAGAGGTCCGGTGAGCAAATTGATGACAGCATTATAAAGGAGTTTTTCTTAGCTTGTTTGACAAGAACGTTGGACTGAGATCTCTGTTTAATATAAAGCCGTACATCTGTTTCATACAAATACGCTGAAGAAATATTTCTATGTTTTTGATGAACGCCATCCATTCGAGTGCGCATCAAACGCACCTTCGTTTAACAATTTATAATAAACGTGCCTTTGAATACAGGTTTTAATTTCGGGAGATTATTCTTCTCCAACCAGTCTGCTACAAATTCTAGAGATTTTCCCTGGAAACAGGCAGTCTTCTCTACGTGGTCCGGCGCCATTGTGTCAACTGAGAAGTGATAAGCTAGTGACGTGCTTCACAAGAAAACCGAGAAGTTATTTTCGATTTGCCCCGCCCCCCTACCCCCGGGACAAAACCGTTTCAAACAATTCCCCACCCCCGGGCCCGAAGGGCTGGACTTGTCCCGGGGGTTGCCCGGGGGGATGGTAACAGGTAAAATTGAACCATGCATTACCTGTGTATGTTTGCATCACTAGCTACTTGTGGAAAGGTGATCCCCAACTAAATGCCCAGGTTTAAAGGTTTCTCTTGAATGAATCTTTCATATAATATTTTGAGAAGTCTATAAGTTTGTTTTCACCACTAAATGATTGATTTGACAAAATTAACCCAGTGTAGATTACAGCATTTTGTTCCCTCTTTGCACGAACTGGATTTCAAATGCGTGAATTGAATCAAAAGGCACTGAACTTGAAGACAGACTCTTCATGACCAAATGAAGTCATTATCATGTGTGTAGTTTATTCCAGGAATTTCCCATTTAATGTTGTCACCTTTTAAGTAGCTTAATTTGATCCGTATAATGTCCAATACCCTCTTGAAAATTGTTGTGTACAACAACTGGTCAGGCCACCATCTTTCAAAGGGTCTCCTAAGCATCACAGGGCATTGAATTAACCTAGCCCTCTCCCAAGAAAACCACGGTCAAAACATCAGCCATCTTCCATCCCCACCCTCATATATCATTAGGCAACCAATCAATCATCCAGTGACCTTGAAAAACCTACTGCGACAAAACTTCCGTATCACCAGAAGACGGTGCGTATACAGGCCCGTCTTAATAAATTTTGCAAAATACACTGTACTTAACAATAAGTTCATGCTTTAGCGGTGAAAGGGTTTGACACTGACTTGTTTTTAATACTTGGTAAAAGATGTTTTGGCTAATGCTAACTGATGAAGGCTTCAGCATTAGCCGAAACGTCTTTTACCAAGTATTACAAACAAGTCAGTGTCAAACCCTTTTACCACCTGTCAACTCCTGACTACGACTACTCAATTTTTAAGCAAGTTAATGCTTTAGCGTGCGTCCATCGAGTTATGAATGCACGTGGAAAGTTTGGAGACACGAGAGAAGCGTAAGAGTTGCTTGAGGTGCAGCTAAGAGCAACTCTAGCAAAACAACCACAATTAAACGTTGCTTCTTTAGCACAACAAACAAAATTAAACATAGTGGTTCCAGGTTTAGAGGCCCCCGACGGAATGTGGCAAAACCACAATGAATCAAACAACTGGGAAAGCAATCATTCAGCTGATCACTCATTGACAACTTATTTAGCATTACATTTCTTATTTGAACATTTGAAGCTGCTTGAACTCAGAGCCACATCCACTGCAGGTAAAACAATGTTATTTTGTTTAGTACTATACAGCCAAAGAAAATGTTGCCCTTTTCTGGTTGTCAGAACTTATTTAGCTTGATTTTGGTAGTGAATCACCGAAAACGTTCGACACTTTAATAAAATTATCACTAAATGGTTCTCTTCAGTTTTACTGTGTTTTATTTTGTATCATGCCTCAGATATTTTGGTGTGAAAAGTTTTCCGTACGAAACCTACCTTTTGTGAACCTTTGTTGATAGCGTGACGGTGAAAGAAATCGTAGACACAACTCCAAAGCTAAGACTAGTTAAGACTTATGTTCGAGTTAATTCTGCCGGCTGTCGGCTGTTAGGGACAACCCTGATCAACTCCCCTCCCCCCACCCCCGGGGGACTTGAATTTTGAAGTGACGTGAAGGTGTGGGTGATTTTTGGTCTGGAGTTGTTATCAAGGTATTTTGGGGGTCACCTTTCCATTTCTTTGGCAAGCTCACCATTTTGCACTTGTGGAAGGGTTATAATATTTGGGCTCTTGTTTTGCCCTATAAGTATTAAAGTAGGGCTACATTAGCTCATCCTAGAATCACCGCCTCTTTTAAAACGGGGTACCCCTAGAAACAAACATCAGAACAGATCAAAAGGTATATGGTGTGTACAAGAGTATACAGGGTATAGCGGGTGTACTAGAGTATACAGGGTATACAAGGGTATACAGGGTGTACAGGGTATACAGGACGTATTAGAGTGTACAGGCTATGCAAATGTATACAGGGTGTACCAGAAGGTACAAGGTATACAGGGTGTACAACGGTATACCGGTCGTACAAGAGTATACAGGGTGCACAAGGGAATACAGGCTGTACAAGAGTATTGAGGGTGTACAAGGTATACAGGATGTAATAGGGTATATAGGGTTTACAAAAATAAACAGGATATACAAGAGTACAGTAGAACCTCTACTTAACGAAGTGCCAAGGGACTAGGAAAATTAAAATCGTTATATCGAGGGGTCGTTATATCGACGTTCTTTTCAATACATTGCCCTAATACTGGGCTAAAAAGTATCGTTTGTTATACCGAGGACTTCGTTATACTGAGGTTCGTTAACTCGAAGTTCCACTGCATACAGGGTGTAGAAGAGAATACAGGGTATACAAGGGATATACAGGATGTACAAGAGTATACAGGGCATACAGGATGTACTAGAGTATACAGGGTATACAAGGGTATACAGGATGTACTAGATTATACACAGAGGGTGCAATGATATACAGAGTGTACAGTAGTAGTAGATGAGAGTCCATTACTCCATTACTCTTATATAAGGAATGATACACTTTAATAACCCTACTCAAAGTAATTAGCACTACATCCCGACATCGGGACACCGAGAAGACAAGCCGCTCTAACCGACTGCATTAAGTCGATGATCACGTGATCATCGCCGTGAAAAGAGATGAGAAAGGGATTGTGGGACATCCTGCTGGCAATTTTGAACCCTGCAACTAGAATCATGATACACTGTCCAGGTTCCAAATGCGTTTGTTGAATCCCCTCTACAAATCCTTTTAATTTCTGCTATCATTCAACCACGGTTATCATTAACAAACAAGTTGCTTGTTTGTACCTGTGGGTAAACAGAGAAGAGATTTTGCATCGCGTACCTCAATTAACGTATCTATAGCCGTGCTCAGCGGGCATTTTTCGGGGCTTAAACTGTCTTTGGCTAGTCATACTATAGCTCAGACACAGCCGACACAGAAAATTCTCCTGCTCGATCCTATTCGATGTGAACAGAAATGGCTGGAACTGGAACATACAGCCGCCATCTTTTTAGTAGATTTCAAACCTCCTTTTAGTTAATTTCGCTTCGATTTGATTCCCTGTTCAATTCAACAAAAGCGATGATTCTACGATTATACTTTATCTGCCAAGAGTATGGTAATGTCCTTATCTTGCTAGAAAATAATTAAGTTGCATTGCTTTAGTGTGAGTTTTCCCAAAAATCACCTGACAAATGCTCCGATATTGTTTGTTTTCGTTTTCACTCAGCAGAAACATTGACACATCATGCGTCTCCATGCAGCTTACGAGTCTGCTATTTAAATTCGGTACTAATAACAAGAAGAAAAGCAAATCTGGTAAATGTAAGCTGAAGAACTTCTACGATAAGGCGACGGGAAATCCAGAAGACGTTTAATTTGTGGTCACAGACAGTTTTGTCCCTTTACGGAATGATAGTTAGTAAGTAGAGGGAGTGGTTATGAAACCTTGCAAGGGATAATGTTCAGTCTCTACGGCAACAATGTGTTCTAGGTGCTGGTCTTAGTGACATGCAGAAATCTTCAAGAGTGGATCTGTGTAGAATTTATTGAGGCATTTAGTTAACTAGAGCGTCTATACGTGTAATGAGAAGAAGGGTAAGATTAAAGGCGATGAAGATCAACTAGAAAAAGCATTTCTTCTGCCGCATACTGTGTGTTCTGAGTCTTACGTTAAGGCTTTTCAATACAAGGTCCTCAACTCTATACTATATACCAATACCAAATTATGCAAAATAGGATTCATCACAGACGATAAATGTTCCTTTTGTAAGTCTGAACCGGAAACCCTAAAACACCTTCTTTTTGACTGTGTGTATTCAAAGCTTTTTTGGAGTTCTACTACTATTCTTTATCAAAAGAATTTGTTTATTTTAGTTTTAAAGATGTATTAATAGGTGTTATAAGTTCAGAATGCCCCTTACTAAACTATTTTCTATTAAAAGGCAAACTATATTTATGGGATTGCAGAAGATCTCAAATACCTCCAAGCTTAGCTGGGTTTAAGATAAAGATTAAAATAAAATTTGTAACAAGAAATATATTTGCACTAAGAACAAGACTTTAAATCAATTTAATAAAAAATGGGCGACATTTTGTCCTATGTAATTTTTCATGTACAGCTATTTCAATTAAGGTTGTCGGATCCGACTCAAGCTTACGCGACAAGACCGAAGGGTAGCGTGGATAGTTGCAAATCAGACTTAGTTCAACGGTTGTCTGAAGTTGGTCGGGAACTTTGAATTTATTAGTACAAGTAATAAATTGGCACCATCCAATTATTGTCAGCGCAATCCTAATTTGGCTTTCCATTTTCGGTTATTAGTTCTTGCCTTGAAGTGCAAAAATTCATGTTCCGTTTTTTTCATGACGCTGTTTTTCCTACTTCTAATTTACATACCATGCACGTGCTCCACGTGTACCCACATATTTAAAATTTGCATCCCGTTTTAACCCGGTAAACAAAAAGTGGGATTAAAAATTGTTTTAAACGAAAACTGTATCTGAAAATAATTCTTTCAGGTTATTTGTTTCATGTTTATGCTTTAAAAACTCTTCCATATCCTTTGCTATTGTACGGCAAGCAAGGTACTACCGATTTTGGTGAACTTAGGCATAAAAATCCCATATTACCCTGCGGTCTTGTCGCGTAGGCCTAAACTTTCATCTGACAACGTTATTGAAATAGCTGTATATGTGTCATACCATTTAGGCAATTTTATCATGCAACACTAGTGAAAAAGTAAGAAACAGGGAAGAAAGTTAACATTATCCTGCATTATAATTAAGTTTTGCTTTGTGACGTTCTATTGCCCTTGTCACTTTTTTGTTTGTTTTTAATCACAATATTGTAAGCCATGTGTTACATTATTGTAAGTAATGCGTAATACTGTTTTAATTAGTAAGTTACATTAGTAAGTAATGTTTAGTTTTGCTGCTAGTAAGTAGCTGTAAGTAGTGTAAGTTATTGTAATGTAAGTATTGGAAGAGTGTAAGTTGCTATAAAAAAAAGATTAAAGGCGATTGTTGTTTTAATACTTGTTGACACAGTCCTTTTCTTGTATTCGTGTGTTGCCTTTATAGTCACTCATAACTAACAATTATTCCACCTGCGTTGAATATGATTTGACAAATAACCAAGAAGGCGAATAGTTAAAATATTTCACGCAATTTCCTCTACACAGATCATAAAATATAGCCAGGTTTTTACTTCAGACCAAATTTCTGGGCGACATAAATCAAGTTTATAAACGTACGCAATTAGTTTTAGTTATCCATGTAAGAACACTGGTACTTTTTTGCGGATCTCCTGTTGTTTGCTTGGAGCTAATCTTTGTCTGTATTTATAATAAGAAAAAAGAAATTCTGCTTGCAATCTTTTTTAATCAATATTTGAGTATGCCTTCCTGTGAGAAATCACAAATAGTTTTAGAAAGCTTGAAACCTATTTGTACTTCCATTTTTACCGCTGTTTCATAAATACACTTCTGTCAGTTGTCTTCAGAAGTAAAAGTTAAAATTATGTATGTGTTTCCCTCCCTGCCCCCCACTCTCAGTGTGCCAATTACGTCACGTAGGGTATTCTAGCAGTTTGCATGTGTCCTTGTTGTCAACCTGTTCTCACAATCACTCAGAGGAGAGTTTTAACTGGTTCGTGGACCACAACATCAGCGACTAAGAAAAGCCTAGATAACTCTGTCTGTGTCCCTTGATGACATTTGTTGTTGATGTACTGAACGTTATTACAATTGTCATTATGGATTTTTCTGTATTTGGCATCATTATTTTCGTCACCTGTGGCCTCAATAGACCCAATGTTTCTCACGGCACCAAGAAAGGCGGGTTTTTCCTTTCCACCTGCTAGCAGCTGATCTTTGCTGCAATTCTCGACATGAGCCACTGAGGGGTTATCATCATCTTGTTCATGATCTTCAAGAGTCACATCAATAGCCCCACTGTCTTTTACGGCATCAACAATGGTGGTCATTTCCATGTGTCCTGTGTCCAGCTGGGTGTTCAGTACGTTCGTTCCAGCCAAACCACTAAGATCACCGGGCAGACTAATAAGAGGGAGAATCAAAGCCAGGCAGCAAGAAAACGACCAATGTGGATTTTTGCACCATTCCTGGATGTACTCATATAAATGCGCTAGGTACTGAACTAAAAACGAGAAACAAAACGAGAAACGAAAAATTCTTTAAAAAAATATGTAGCCTGGAAGCTAGGCTTGTGGTGGAGTGAGTAAGCAAGCGGTGAATATTGGTGCTGTGAGTTCTGACTGGATGAGAGTACACCCTGTTTATGATTTTCATCAGTTTTGCTAACATGTGGTTCACAATCTGTGGTCGGCAGGGACTTCGAAGCACTTTCGAAGGCAAAACCAGTTAAAAACTCAAGATACAGTGAAACCTTCCTAAGCGACCAATTCCTCGTGGATGATCACCTCTTCTAGGCAACCATCTTTTCTTGAAATAAATTTTGGATTATCCTCTCAAACGTAGATAAATCTGCTTTTTGCTTAAACAATTTAATCGGGATTTTCCTCCTCTCCCGGGAAGTGTAATATTTTCTACTATGTGCAAAAAATATGCAAAAAGTATGCAACGCATATAGTACCTTTAAGGACGGTGCCTCCTTTTGTTACTGCGCATACGTTCTGCGCATCTCGGGATATTCGGCTTTCTTAAGGAAATTGCCCACCTATACAATAATATTTTTGCGCGGCTTATGACTATGTGGAAAAAGCAGATCTTAGCAAGGGCTTTCAGAATCCAAAAAGACAATTGGGGGTAACCACGAATTTTTCAGAGATAATTGAGCATAAGTTTGTAAAGAAATTTCCATACATTCTTTGTATTTCAGCGCTTTTTAAAAATTGTGGTTGCTTAATTACCTCTGAAAAATGCGTGGTTACCCACATTTAATTTTTCTTTTGGGATTCCAATAACCCTTGCTAAGATCTACTTTTTCCCCATAGTCATAACCTCTGCAAACATCTCTATTAGGAGGCACCGTCCTTAAAACATGTTAAAACCTGAAGAAAACGTTCGGGGCGTAACAGTTTTGTTCTTAGCCAAAACTACTTCCTTTCAGTTTATACCAACAGCTATTAGCAATTAGCAATTATAAATGTTGAGGTTTTAGAAAGTATACAATTTGTTGCCCAGTTTCCCTGTGTCGTGCTTGGAAATTTGCGGCAAGTAGAGTACCCAGAAAATCAAAACTGACGCTTTTCTTAGTGAAGTGAATTTACCGTTGTCCAACTAGACGTCTGTTATATGCGATATTTTCGAGGAAAAATCAAAATATTTTGCATGATGTTAATGATGTCAAATTTTCAAAAAAATTTGACCAGATTTGAAATTACTGGAGTGATAGGAATTAGTGATGTTCGAGTCAGAGTGCCCAGTATCCGATCAGTGTTTTTGCTGCTACCCAAATTAAATTATCATATAAAGTTGGGTACAATGTTAATTCCGTTACCTTGTCTTTTCTGCGTTAAAATTTGTTTTTGAAATAAGAGACCACACAAAATTCAGCCCTCGGTTTTTTTTTATTCGATGCAAATTATTTCTCCGTGTGTTTGCTTCGCGTTGCTTTGATGATAAAGGCAAGACTCATTTACTATGGTTATAATACCTTATAAAGTCCGATTTCGAAAGAAAATTATATATCGCTTGGTTGACGAAATGTTTATTGCTGTGGTCGGATACCAGACCCTTGAACAACAAAAATGGGCACCTTATAAATACCACTAAAAACTTTTCAAATATTCCAATTTTGCCACAGGTACCGTACAGTAAAAACTTCAACATTTCTACATTATGTTTATGTATTATGTAGAGAAAGGGATTGTCACAGGCCACATTTTTAGAGCTCTTTCTATCAAGAAAGGGGATCAATAGTCGGATATTAGGCACCATGCTGTGTTGTGTAAATTTAGAAAATTGCTGTTGCCTGACAGTTATATTTGAATTGTATTATCTTACAAATTAGCAGGCCAATGACCAATGAATTTGCTCCAACAACCAATATGTTGAATATCACTGCGTCTGTGTACGAGGCGGTCGATGCAGGTAGGTTCTCCGCAGGAATTTTACTCACAGCCCCGATACCCAAGTTTACAACAGTTACGGCTAAGGAGGCGGTCATTAATCTGTTCTCGAAAGCATCTTCTATGGGTCGAATCCAGGCAAACAGCACCCCGAACATCCCAGCAATGACCCATGCCAACCCGATGTAGGACCTGGTTTCTTGTCCTACAAGAATTAGACCAGATGTGACGATCACTTTACGGGACATCTCAACCAGTTCCCAGTACCAAGACCTCGCCTTATAGTTTTCGAAGAGAAAACGCAATCCTGTGACCATTTCGGTTGAAGAGTCTGGATCTTCATTTCCATCGTCTTTCGCTGTGGCTAGTATAACTCTTCGTTGTCTCCAAAGAGCGATGAATGTAGCCAGTGGAAGGGCAAGAATATAAACGGCGGAAAGGTACGCCACAATAACTAAGGTGTTGTACCTGGAATCATCGCATTGTATGCTGTAATCTGCTTTCAGGTACTTCGAACAAAGCTTTTCTTTCTCGTCTCGACAAAGCTTGCGGCAAGCGATGGGAAGGACAGAAGCCGTATTGTAGCAAGTGCTGAGGTATGTTACGTACAGGATGAAAAACACATTTTTGTACACAAGCTCCTTTACCTGGGAGATTTTCTTGAGCTTTTCGTCGTACTCCAGGTACCGATTTCTTGAAAGAGTAATTTTTCGTATTCCGTAAGCTATGCCTGCAAAGCTAATAACAGCAGCATTTATTGCCATAATTGTAAACAGATTTCCAAAGGCATCCACGTGTAATTCAGGAGAAAGGCAGTGAACAGGTGCCATCTGAAGTATATTCAGCTGTAATATTTGTGAATACGTGCTGACAACTTGCAAGGAATCAGGCCATTTTATGTACGCAAATGCTTCCAGTAATCCATTAGTGACCTGATAAAAACCAATTGCGATCTTGATTTTGGATAAAAACGTGTCTACTAAAGAGTGTTCGCCTTGATCATTTTCATTCTTTCTCTTGCTTGTCCATACCGAAACTACAATGATTGTCAATAAAATACTTGCAATGATTGACAACTGTCCAGCTATAAACGTCTTAGATGGACATCGTTTGCACGTCTGCGACTGTTTATAATACTCAGAACTACAAACACTGCAAAGAGGACCTTTGTAACCATTCTTACACAGCGAATCCAATCCACCTCTGCAAGAGTCTTCTATTGGGCACCTGTAAGGCTTTGGTATTGGATACGCGTACTGAACGTCCTTCTCTCCTAATGCTGGTAGGGATGTCAGAAGATTTCTTATAAAGTACTTGTAGCGAACTTTGAAAGACTCGTTCCTCCATCTCCACCAATAACCAGATTTCAAAAAAGCGTAATCATCCTTGCATTCGAATCCTTCTTCACATTTGTGACATTCTTCAAACATATGGATGCGATAAAATCCTTCCAAGCACGGACAGGCTCGAAGCCCAGCAAAGAAATCCGTCTCCGTACCTAAAGAACATTTAAGATGAAATAAATCATCATCATCAGCATCATCATCATCATCATCATCGTCATCATTATCATCATCATCTCATTTAAATTTTATGACTTGACGAATTTAGATTTTTAAAAGATCTATTTTCTTTTAGAGAGGGGCCAAATATGGACTGACACCAAACCAAGCAAATAACTTTTAAAAAGAATATTTTACAAAGATGACATTGATTGTATTTAGAAGTGATGATTACTGCGAATTGTTGTTGTTGTTTTTTTGTTTTGGTTTGCTTTTTTTTAATAGCAAAGAAGGAAGAAAAGACACTATGAGAAGGAATACCTTGACTTTGATTTTGATCATATGCTGACTATTCGTTTTTTTTTTTGAGACACTCAGTAGGTGAATAACACGGAGTTTTAACTTAAAAGGGTACTTCATTCCGACTTTGAAAAACTAAAACATTATTGTCAGACCTAAATCCCACATTGTACTAATATTGAACGAGTTGTTTAAAAAAGTTGGTTTGATTGACTAGGAATTTTCAGAGTTACGCAGTGTGAAGTCTTTCTATGGACAAATCATGTGACTTTGCCTAGTTAATCAAGGAAAACCAAGGAAAAAGTGAAAGGAACAAAGTATACTTTTCTTTGAAGTGCAATTAACAATTGCTTTATGCCTTAAGCCCCGATTTAACGATTAAGCGCTTTTGCCCAACATGGTGTTTGTCACACGAACCGTTTGGTGGCTTAAAGGGCAAACAATGTTTGACCAAACATTGGCCCACCGATGACATTTTTGCATATTACTGCTGAAAATTACAACGTGACTAGTTTCTGATTGGTTGGATTGCCCCACTCGCGCAAGCCTGGTCAATTACGACCGAGGTGCATACAGTTGTAAATGTTATATATTTAAAACAAAGCGAAACCATTGTGGGACTTTGGGGTGAGTAACGTACGCGTATGTTAGCTTTGTTTTGGTTTCAGAATACAAACATAAAATTCCGTATTAGTTAAATTAGGTTCTTGTCATTACCTAGTGGACAAGACTTGCAGTCTGAAGTTTGTGTTCCTGGTGCTTTATCAAAGGCAACAAAAGAACCATTTGGACATTTCTTACAGCTTGTACCAACGTAGCCAACATCGTCAGAGTAAAAACCACCTAAATAAGAAATGACAGAAGAGGTTTTACTCGGATGCACAGCAGGTCACACTTAGGAAGATTTATCACAGTGTTGACTACAATCATTCTTCAAAAAACTTAATTTGAATTTTAACTGTAACTAATCTATTTAATAAATTTAACTTATGCTTACTCAACTTAACCTTTCATGTATTTTTTGGCTTTTGGTTAGGTAGCTTTGCAAAGTAAAACTTTTCTCTTTATCCTCATTCCTTCCTTCCCTCCTTCCTCCCTTCCTTTCTTCCTCTTTTATTCATTTATTTGTTTATTTATTCGTTTATTTATACCAAAGTTAACATATTACCCTGATATAGATTTTAAGAACTAGTTTCCCCTGGCATTTTTTATGCTGCATTCTATTCCTGGAGGGAAAATGCGTTAAAGCCAAGGAAGTTTCAAGGTACCTGGAGGACAAGGCGTGCATCCATCACTTCCTTTGGATGAAAGGTTTGAGAATGTTCCCATAGGACATGGCAAAAAGTAATGATAAAAGTCATCTGAAGATGTCAGCCTGAATCCTGACGCCAAGAGACTCAGGACAACTGGCTGTACGCCGTCAATTTGCTTTTCCACTATGACAGCTTCCTCATAGGAATCGTCAGGATTTCTAGGAGAGAACATTTGCATGTCTCCTTAGAGAAGAAATGAGGACAGTTTAAAAAAATCTTGCACAGCCCTTTATGCTTTAACGAGCACTCCGCCAAAAACCTATTAGAAGCTCATTTTTTTTCCTTTGGTCACTTTTCTTTTCCCAATAATCAATAATATTTCATGTTTTCTCAATCTATGCTTTC
Organism: Siderastrea siderea; assembly: GCA_964030785.1. Taxonomy (NCBI): domain Eukaryota; kingdom Metazoa; phylum Cnidaria; class Anthozoa; order Scleractinia; family Rhizangiidae; genus Siderastrea; species Siderastrea siderea. Next base: position 17,272,641 of record OZ034979.1, on the reverse strand, counting down.
TTCACAAAAGCCCTGAGCGTCGCGTGTAACTGACGAGATGGTCAATGTGTTTTTTAACCCTACTTAGCCGGGGGGGGGGGGGGCATCGTGCCCGCGCAGACTTTAACGAATTATAACTTTTAAACAGCTAGACGAATAATCACCAAATCTCGTGACTTTTCCTGAAATTTATAAGAGAAAATTTTCCTGTGTCAATCACGTGTCTATGATGATTGACGTTTCCATAACAACCGTCTACTCAGGAGGTGTTTTGACTATTTTCTGTCTTTTTTGAGTCCTTTTTTCAGTTTTTCCTCTTTGTTTGTAAGAAGAAGATAATCTTACTTTTTTCCGCTTGTTTTGATTAAGTATGTTTCTTAGAACAAATTCATACATTTTCGATGTCGTCATTGTCAACTGTATGACTGCATGCTCAGGATTCAAGATGGCGGCTCAAAAATTCAAAATGGCTGCTTTTTGACGTTATTGTGCCGTCACGAATCGTCATAATCGACATGTCACAAAACCCAATCTGTTAAGCTAATGACGTGCTAAACACGTGCCAAGTTTCATCACAGGAGCGTGAATACAAAACAGTCACTAATCAGGTGAAAGCTGCAGAAATCCGGACGATGCAAGCTTATTTGCTTCAGACTAAACTAGAATGTCTCGGTGGCCAGTAAGATACCGTAACGAACGACTGGTGGAACCTATTCCAAAGAACGCAAATCTGTTGTACGTTGAAACGAGCTACACCTAAGGGAACTGAACCCCGTGATCCATGGCACATTTATGCAAGCAGCACGTTATAATTAACTATTGGCTGTGACGTGGAAGCATTTCTATAGACAAATGAAACCGCACAGTATCATTATATCGAAATACTGACAGGTATATCGTAGTGCCATTCTCGAATTGGTAGTTATATTTCACTGTTTTAACTGTTCTTTTCTTTATAAGCCTGGAGAAAGGAGAAAAATACCTTGAAAGGTCATCTTCAGTATCATTTGAATACTTTCATTACATAGCGATAACCGAGTAAGGCAATTGTTTCTAATGTAGCATGTAACCTTGGAAAATTCTAACATTTAATGGGGGCCTATTATAGGGGTATGAACTTTCCGCCAACCGCCATATTTTTTGTTCCTTACACCGTTAACCGCTCCCATCTTTTCCAAAAAACTGTAACCGCCAATTTTGTTTAGTAAACCGTAACAGCCGTTTTTTCCATAACATGTGTTTTTGTCGTAAGTAGTTCTAAGATAACGCGAACAGAATTTTCATTTTTTTAAAAAAAGAAGTTTGAACTAGTGAGCAGCACGTCTGCACGTCTGCGAACTTCTTGAGTTGTTTTATTTTCTCCTACGCGTTTCGTGGGACTAACGCACTCTTCGTTAGAGATGAGCGCTTTTGTTACATTTTTTTCTCAGCTTGTAGTCTTGCTCGCAAAGAGCTTCAAGAAACTACCTTCTGTTTTTTGTATGCTATCTCAACCTGCTTTTGAATGTCACCGCTTAAAAATGTAGCTATGCATGTAGACATGGCAATCGAGTATTGATACCTCTTTTAGCTGATATATTTTGAATTATCACTGTTTCGTCAAAATGGTTATTTTATGGACCAGTTCGAGGGGGGCTATTATAGTCTGGCGGTTGGGCGGTTTTGGTCTATTTTGGGGATCGGTTGGCCGATAGATCCTCACTTTCGTAACTGTTTACGGTTAAGAAATTGTCGTGCCGTGGGGGAAAATCGTTACGCTCTTTATTATTGTTAGTATTGGAGTTATCTCTGAAAATAGTAAAATAAAATCGGTTCAAGATCATTCTTAGCGTTTTAAGCTAGATGTTTTGGCACATAGATTTTATCTGGACGTCATCTTTGCTTGATCATTGATGAACGGAACCACTCATCAGATCCAAAACCGCTTGTTTTGCGTTTGAAGCAAGCTACAGTAACAGACTAGTTCAGTTTAAGATCGTCCCTTCTGCATGGCTAAGCTAAGCTGATTGATTCTAAAAAAAACAAATTAACTCTCGTGGGTTTGCATTCCACTGGCAATCTGGTTGTGCAGATGCACGCGGTAGACTCCGGTTGTTGAGTAGGCTATCGCTATCCATGGTTCGTCCAATGCTCCTTACATCTCCATTTCCACTGGTTCTTCTCTGAAGAAACACTTTTTTACACTTATTTATAGTGATTTAACTTTGTTTAATTTGCAGAGATATAGTGTGAACACCTCACGCCAAATGATTGATCCAAAAAATCCCTAGCTCTATTAGTAACTCTCGCTAATATACTCTACTTTTGCGTGAGAGACCTCTGCTTCCAGAGATTTTTTTGTGCGCAAATTCTCCCATCAGAAGTTCATTTCGTAGGCTCTGAGTGCAGATCACGTGTGCAACTCGGCGTACTTCTTTCTTTTTGCATCGTTTTCTTTTTTTTTTTTTTTTTGTAATGTCATTGTATTCAAGTCCTTCGCACATTAATATGCTGCCTTCTACATAATTTAAAAGGGATACATCACAGTTTGGAGTCCAGGCCACTGAGGCCGTAAAATGAATTCAGAGCCAATGTTTTAAGCTTCGTCCGAAGTAAAAATCTGAAAGAAAATAAGGCTCTGCTCAGCTGGATAAACAGCATCAGTCAAGAATAAAGCCATGAAATGTCCAGATCTAAAAGAAGTAAACTACGTTCATTGCCAAAGTGACAATTCTGGGGATAAAATATCACATGTGTAAAGACTTCAAAGGCCGATAAACTGTGTATTCTGAATGGACAACAATCCTGAAACATAAGCTTACAGAAACTTAATATTTAAGTAGTAACTGAGATCTTCCCGGTGACGAAATGTAATATATATCAGTGGTAACTTACATTTTTGAATTCAGATCGCTGCGCAGTCTAAATGCTTCCGGTTCGATTGTTTTTATGGAATTATCTGATAGCATTCTAGAAAGCAAGAAAAAAAACCATATGACCTTACAACAAAGCGAACTTGTCCTTCCATTTGTGCCAAATGCTATGTTGTTTTCTTAGACAATATGTCCAGTTCAAAAGGTGTTTATAGTCGAGATGTGAATCCTATTCCGACCAATTCTGTCCGCACAGACTTTCGACGTTTATAACTTTTTTTATTAGGAAGCTAAAGCCACTAAACGTGGTGGCTTTGCCTAAAATTTATCTGGGAACAATTTGGTATAGCAATTCCTTGTCTATCAGGTTTGACGTTACATGCAGCCACTTTTTGATAAGACGTTTGTCAGAATTTTGAATTTCCCTCTACGTTTTACTTTTTTTTGAGCATTTTCGTGTTATTTATTTATTTATTTTTGATCACTTCTTGATAATTTTGAAGGTTTTTAAAGGTTTTGGAATCTAAAATGGCGAATCCAAGAAGGCAACCGTTTGAGAACATGATGTTATTCTCACGTCATATGACGTCATCAGCTGATATTGTGGACCTCAAAGGAAACGTTTTTGGACGTATTATCTGTTCGTTGTCATAGCTTTGCAGATCTGAATAGGATTAAATTATATTAAATTCCTGTAAGGATAATTTTGTATATTTGAACTTTGTTATGTGGGGACGTCTCATCAATTAAGGTCAACAGCAAGGGATGCACATTATATCACGTTGTCTTTCCATCTCTCTTATTCATTGCATCAGAGTGCGAACTATTAGAGTAAGAATATCACTGCGTATAAAACCAGCAGCTTAGACTAGGTTAAGAAAGGTGTACTTCCTCAAAATGGGAATTATAAACGTTCTGTCCAATTGAAAGTTATTCTTTAAAATATCTTTAGGGAAAACTTTACCTGTTTCAAGATATCTGGAATAGATTTGATGACATTCAGATAGCGATGCGAAGTTTAACCTTTTTGACAATTGGCTTATCTTGACGAAATTTAGCAAGGAATTCGAGAGCAAGAATTCTTGTTTGATATTTTGATTATAATTAGAGGGACTTGTTGTATCGGGCCAAATTAGACGGATATTGCTATACTGAATCTTACTGTTATTATGACAGTTTCGCGTTCTTTTTATTTTGAAAGAAAAAGGCTTCACAGTGTTTAGTAATAATATTCTTCGGAAGCAGAAGCGTTTCTTAACTAATTTACCACGCGATACTCACATTATCTCTTGATTTCCAAAAAGCACTGTACACTCCAACTTAGGTGGTTGAAAATCAATAAAGAAGGATCTATTGGGAATATTTTCCATTCCATTAGCGTTGAGCAATCTGTAATTTAATAACAAAAAGAAAGCAGGTAAATATTCAGATGGATTTTTTTTTAAAGTTGACGCACAGTATTTTTAAAATGGCATTAAATCTAGAACACTAAGCAATCCCTGGACACCCGCTCAAGCAGTCGTGAATGATGAAATCGATCCTATGGCCATATCAACGAGATCTGCTATCTTCCTTGGACTAAAAAGGCTAACGATAAGGACACTGGGAACGATGCAGTCTCATCAATACATGTATCACAAACATGAATGTTATCAGAGATGTGTGGGGTACTTTTGAGGCCGTTAATTATATGCTTCCAATGGATTCTAAGTATAACATCAAAAGTAGTTGTAACATAACCTCACGAATACAACTCTTAATCTAATACGTACAGAAATCTAAGGTTGGTGTTCCTGGTAAATGTTTTACTTGTTACAAAAGGTATCTCGTTATCCCAGAGAAAACTAATGGAAAAATAAATAAATAAATCTCAATGCACCTTCTATTTTCCAAATTTTCAGTGGGAAAGACATATCTGTCTGTCTGTCTGTCTGTAAGTTTATCCTTTTGGGTTTACCACTACAGTTTGTGGCAATAAATTGTTCCTGTTTCTCTTCTTTGTTCTTATAAGCATGTTTTTGAGAGGCGGAAGTCTGACGCCGCATAAATTATTTGTCTCTGTCGTGTACCTTAATCCTTAAACCTGTTTCTCCAATAAAGACTCTTTGCCACACCTTAAAGGAATTTTGTTTAGCGGAGTCGACAGCTTCTTTACAACGCATTAGGTGCCTAAGTGCGATCTCATCGTTGTTTTAATGCTTCGTGTCGACAGCAACGTGAAGACAGTGCAGGTAGGCTGATGTTGTGGGAACGGTGAAGAACCTTGATTTGTCATTGATTTCTCTGCGTCTGTTTATTTAAAAATTTACAACTACAAGTAGGTGATTAACTACAAATACCTTTTTTCACGTACAGCGAAAATTTGTATCACCTGGCCACGTTTTAAAGAGTTTTGTTTGTGACGCGAGATTAGGGAAAGATAAAGCCAGAAGGTGAATGACTACCTCACGATTCTCTTGTCCTCGAAAGTCATTTATAAAAAGGAGATGCAATATCATGAGAACTTCACACATACGCATGAAAAAAAGCGAATCTTCCCTATGACTCATGTCAACACAGTAGAATCCAAAACAATGCCCTACACAGCTTTTTACTTTTTAACTTCAAACGTACAGAAACGCTAAACAGTCATTGTTAGAGAATGTGTCGTCAGCGAGGTGTTGAATTTTGTTTGAATTCAGATCTCTGAAAAAGTAAAGGAAAACAACAAAAAATCAAGGACAGCATTTCTTCACGTTACATCCCTGGTGAAACTCCCCTAAGGATCCCACAGGATTTTCTAGGATCCCGTGTAAGATCCGACAGGATCCTACCCAGCATCGTCATGTTTGATAGGACCCTACTTAGGACCCTATGAAATCTTTTAAGACCCTGCACAGGCATCCTGCACAAGATCCTGCACAGGGATCCTTGATGATCTTTGCAAGGAATTTAAGAATCTTTGCAGCATCCCTCAGGATCGTTGCGGCATCCTCAAAGATCGTTGCAGGATCCTTGAGGATCGTTGTAGGGTACTTGAGGATCGTTACAGGCGTCTCAAGGATATTTGCAAGATTAAGCAAGATCCTTGAGGATTGTAGGTGGAGATCCTTGAGGTTCCCCCTCAAGATTCTCATGCAGAGTGATTCTTTCTAAGATTTTTAACCAGGGATGTATACCTTGATAGCAAAATATGGTAACCCGAAACTTAAAAAAAACGATGAGGATTGCTTGCTAAAGCCTCCTTGCATGAGGTTCTTTAAAAGTCGACCTAACTACTGTACACTAGTATTCGCTATATCAAGCAAATATCTCTACATCTCGGACCAGGGGCTGGATTCGTGAAGCCCTCCTAAGATAAGGTGTGTCCTATGTATTGTTGGAAAACAAAGCCTATTGTTAGGAAACAATACTTTGTCTTAGGACAGCTTCGTAAATCCTGCCCCAGATTCATGACGCTCTCCCAAGTTATGAGGAATCTCAAATATTGCATTTTAAACAAAGGCTATCTTTTTTCAACAGTACATAGAAAACATCTTAAACTTAGAAAGGCTTTGCCAATCCGTACTCAGAGGGTTGTATTGGGATAGGCTAAGGATTTTTATTAAGTTACATGCTACTACACACTTATTGAATTGTCCCTGGTTTTAAGTTGGTGGTAATGATAGCGATTACGAGACATTGTAGCGGAGTAGAGCGCATTCCTGGGCACATTCCTGTTGTTATTTCCCTGAGTTCTCGCGAATATTCGCTGACGTTCGCGAGATCTTCGGTATTCCCAAGAAAGGAATTTCGCTGTACCATCGGGTTATGTCGGAGACACTTTCGTTATCTTTAGGCGCTGATGTATCAGATAACTGGGGTGTCTACTATTAAGAGTGATAACTTGTGTCGCATATCAACGATTTCATGCTCAGCAATATTCAGTATGTTGCCTTAAAATTTAATCGGATGTATTCTTACAATAGATTTTGTCAGGAGCATATCATGATTATGCTCCCCGGGAGGGACACTCCCTTATTTGGACTAAACGGGTATGTGCCGCTCGACATGGCATGGTTTTCAGGGTCTTGCGTCTTGAACAGGGTATACAATTTCACTATTTAGCGTCTTGAACAGGGTGTCTTTATGGACTGGAAGCCTTGAACCCAACATGTGGGTACGAGCAATTTTTTAAATCTAATCACTATGATGTTATTTATTTAAAAAATACTTTCTGTATGGGAAACGAAAAACAAGGCAGACAAAACATTGTAGAACACAAGCAAAATATAAAGGTCTCTTGTCTTAAACAGGGTATCGAAATGAACGGATTTTGTTTGGTCAGGGTTTGAAGGCCTCAGCGGCACACCCACACCCAAACTTTCCTTAAGTGCACCCACCCCCCGGGTTATGCTCATTCACCGCCCGATTTGCGCTGTTTGCGAAGCATTCAGGTCTTGTATGGTGCAATTAATGTTTGATTTTGTACCCTGGGCACCAGAGGTTTTTTCTCGCTAGCGTCGGGAGAAATCGGCCGGAGGCTGAGCCGCGTCAGCCGAAGGCCAACGCAACGAGGGGCTTGCCGCGAGAAAAATTCTCTAGGTCAGAGCGCTTTGATTTACTGCTATCGTTGAACGTTGATATTTTTATCCTATTACGTTGAAATCAATCACAGCGAATGTCTCCTTCTGTGATCACATGGAATGGCACGTGAAGATATGACGGATCCTCTACATTGCTGATGGTTTTAGATTCAAGAGTCGCATAGACCTAGAGGAGCAAGATTTAACGAGGCACTTTGGATAGATGCTAAGATTCGCAATATCAATTACGTAATCGATTGCGTTTACAGAGCCCTAGACTCTTCGGCCGCTGATTTCTTTGATTATCTTGACGATGTCCTGAGATATTAAACCCGGTCCGGTAAAGAGGTGATAATAACAGGCGACCCGCTGCGCTGCAACATGCACGACGAGTCACTGGTGCAAACCCAGAGAGCTATCGAGTTCATGGAAGCGAACGGACTAAGTCAGCAAATCTCCTTCACCTTGTTGATCAAGGTTTTTCCCGACTTTGGCCACCAGCCAGCTGTTGCAGTAGTTGTTCTTCTACTTGGCACCTACCCTGCCAATATCATTGCTTCTCATACAAGTGTTGGGTTGTGTGCTGTTAGAGTATAGCCCGCCGGTTTTATTTCTTTCTTTACTTTACGTTTCAAAGGGTGCTGTGAATTGAGGCGGCCAGAGTTTTTATTAATGGCAAAATCCCGACCGTTTAGCTTTGTTTGTAGAAATACCACCCTTACTTGGTTAGGAATTTTTCACTTACAGCGTTTTTAGATTTTCAAGGTTAGCAAAGACTCTAGAAGGCAATGTTTTGATAGAATTTGCAGACAAATCTCTGTGGAAAGGAGAATCAGTATTAGTTTAACGATACTTTCATGTTAGGTATCCACAACCCGCGCTCACAGGTCTTGCGCTTCGGCTTCCTGTAGGTGACGTTTGTGTAAAATCAAAGCGTTTGGTGTATATAAAAACCGTACAGTGTGTGTGTGTATGTGTGTGAAGATAATGAAAATCGTGCGCTCTGGTCGTACAATTTGGAATTTTACGCTTACACGGTCTATACGGGCCGTACGAATCATAGGATTTAGATTTCTGCGGGTTCTGTCCCAATGTGAAAATAAGATACTCGTTTCGCATAGCCTACAGCAAGACTGATAATCCCGGTTTAGTATGCAGTGTCCGTATTATAATTACACGCTCTGTAGACAAAAACGTCGGTCCGTAACATTTAATCGACCAACTAATAATTGAGTTTATGTGCCTTCCCACCTCAGGAAATATATAACACAATTTGGAAATTTGGATTTCATCTGACGGGCTCACGATTAACCAAATTCAACACATCATGTTTGAGAGTAATGGATCTTTTGTATCTTATTCTTATTCCCTTTCCTCTCTTTCATTAAAAGTTTTTTCCCTTTTTCCTTGTTTTTGGCTGCGATCATTTTTTTATTACTAAGAACGGCTTGGAAAGGGAAATTTCAGTTAAAAATTTACAGTTTTCATCGTATGAGCATGATTTTTGGACATTTTAATGCCAAAACATGATCAACGACCTCTCTTGAGCCAGGAAAACCTCTTTTGAGCCATAAGAGGCATGAAGAAATGCCCTCGTGGGTACTATTTTCAACGATCTTAAAAATCAAAGGCTCTTTTTTACATGGATCATGGCATGTAGGGGAAAATGTACTACTTCCGACCGGGTGTCCCCTCTAGTTGGGCATGTAACGCATTTTTTCATGCCTCTCTAAACCCAAAACTGTTGGAAGCAAACTTAAGAGGATTTCATTGAGGAAAAAATTTGGTAGGGCATGTTTCGGAAAAGTTCATGCCCTGGATGCTTTCTTTGCTCAGAAACAATCTCTACCGAGCGACCGGGAGAAGACTGGGTTTGAGGCGAAAAAATTCATGCCCGGCATGAAATTTCGATTTTCATGCCCCCGGCATGACCTTTTTTCTCGTCTCAACCCAGTCTTCTCTCGGTCGAGCCAGATTTCATGCCGGGCATGAAATCTGGCTCTACATGCCCGGCATGAAAATCAGCTTTACATGCCCGGCATGAAAATCGGCTTTTCATGCCCGGCATGAAAATCGACTTTGTATGGCCAGCATGAAAATCGACTCTACATGCAGGGCATGAAAACTAACTTGAAAATTGCCTGGTATAAACTTAAGTAAAATTTGAGTTGACACGCTCAGTGGGTAGAAAGTCAGTTTTCTATTCAGGGTTGAAACGGCATTTTCTTCTCCACCGTCGTATCTAAATTGAAAGAAATTTGCTGACAATGAAGGATTATAAAAAATCAAGCGTTTATCAAAAATGTAAACAATGAGATGACCCTTGGTTGTCTCCTACAAATGAACTGAAATTCTGCACTACATCCGTCCCCACACTGACAAATTGTCTCTTCCAGAACCTTTACTGGCCCAAGTACTTAAAATACTCAAAGTGTCAAACGTGGACGCAGCAGGGGGTAGTTAGAAATCCTTTATTATTGATTTGTTGCAGTCCAATGAAATGCTTATACAACATACCATATCCTACACATACGTCTCCTTAGAGTGTCCTCAATGATAAAAATTAGATTATCAACCTTCTCATAAGATAGCAGAACAATTAAGAGGCCTTTAATTTAACTCGATGACCAATACCAAAAGAAGTTAGTAGTCTACTGGTAAGCTACTGCTATCCTATGATACAAGTTTTTTCCACTTTCTGGGAAAAATAAACTGCACGTGGTCCCAAGCTCAGAATACCCAACATAACTCAATTTCCCAATTTTTTACTGTTTACTTATTTAACCTCTGATGGTTAAGAATTAACTAGTCATTTTTCATACAGGGCAGTGAGTACAGATGTAATATTGTATACTTTACACCGATCAACATCAGGCTAAGTGCAGTTATTCTAAGTTCACTATTCAGGTCCCAGGAGGAGGCGGTACTCCTCGGAATTTTTAGTGGGGGTGTGCTGCCAAGTTCTCCAGTGTAACTTTCCAATACATGTTTTTAGCCCTAACCTCTGAATCCATACCCATTTTCAGACACCCAAATCAGACTTTCAGATCAAAACAGTCAAAGTCCATACCCATTTTCAAACCAAAAAGCCATACCCCTTGGGGTAGCAGATATCTATACAGCTTATACAGGAGGGGGAGGGATACCCTCTGCCCCCCTGGCTCTTTGGGATTCAAGTGCTCCTATTTTAAAAGTAACATCTTCCCTATAGACTTATTTATTGAAAGGAATAGGGAGGTTGGAGGCAGGTTGTGGTGACGGGGGGGGGGGGGGCAGGAGAGGGGGGGAGGGGGGCAGGAGAGGGGGGGAGATGCTGTGATAAATTTCAAATATTCCAAATAAGCATCGATGTTTCCCCTGAACCCTTGAAGGTACTAAAGACAGTTCATTTGGTTTTGCTCATGTGGATGGATGCCAAAGAGGACTATGAGGGGGAATCATTTTTCACTGGGTCATTGCATGCAGGATGAAATATGTGACCAAGAGAAAAATAATATTCCATGTCAGTCTCCTTTGCAAACAGTGTAATTTAGACATCAAGACTGTCTGTGAGGTCAAAATGGCTAAGTATAGTGTGATAACATGGCTCCAAGCTTGTAAAATTACATGTTTAAAAGGCCAAATTTAACCACTTTGATCTCCACAACACAAAAATCAATTTTCACCAAAAATCCCCTTTCCCCAATTAAAAACCATCTGAAGGAAACAGACCATCATGGTCAGGAAACAGACTATGTCAGGACCTGGTTGTTCAAAGCACGGTTAAGGTAACCCCGGATTAGCCTCAATTTTTTATTCACTTTTAATCCATAACAAGGTGGATTCCAGTAAATTATTTTCACTTAATAATTTGACTTTGGCTACTTTAAGTGGCTGTCTCCCTAAGATCCTCATAACCCAAATTGGTCACAAAATAGATTTCCTTCAAATCTTGTATGTGAGTTGCACTTTGTCTGGGTACTTTAAAAACACTTTTCGTTTGGGCTCTAAATGCTTTCTTCAACAGTTTACAAGGGGGGTCCCCTGGTGGACAAAAATGCACATTTTATTGGTACAAAAATGCCAATTTTCAATAACTTTGGTAACTCCTCACAACACTTAAAATTTGATGCAGGACAAAATTCTACTGTTGGTTGATAAGTAAAACTCTTCCTTATCCTACATTGTTACTGACATTTCCATGTAGTTGTTTTGAGTAGTTAAAACAGTTCCTTTTAACAACCCAGTTTAACAGCTTTTAAAAAAGTAGGAAAAATGGGTAAACAAAAATACATGTTAACAAAAAGTGAGACCTCGTCTAGCAAATTCCTTGCAGTCATGGAAAGTTTAAGACTTGGTCTTAATTATAATAAAATAAAATCGTGCGGCCAGACGGTTTAAAGAACGTGGCGCCGCTTTGAAACACCAGTATTTCTTAATTATGCAAATTACGAACCACAACCTATGCGTGGAATTTAAGAGCAACTGTGATGCGAGCAATGCTCTCTTACATCAGGAAAACACGAAAATAGTTTCAAACTACAGCAGGACACAAATGTAAACTGGTAACATTTCGAATATAGCTTTAATTAAATTGTACAGCATTCAAATAGCTCATTAACTATGTTCAATTCACAAGATAAACAAGTTATGAAGTACATGCCACTCGATGATTGCTAATTGCGCTTTACAAAACAACCTTGATCTACAACTATTAATCTGAGAATAAATCAATAAAAGCAAGTCATATTGCCTATATCACAGCCTGTGTTTTGCAAACTTATTTAGCGAACACTTAGTGCCTTGCAAAACAATGAAATCAACGAAGGGCATCTTGTTCTGTTTACATTTGCACTCATTACCTCAATTATTCTGGCATCTTCGATCAAATATTGATCCGTGCGTTTCAGAGATCATCTTAGAAGCGTCAAAACAGTTGGTTTTGGGAAAATTCTTTGTTCAAAGGCCTTCATTTAGACCAAGCTTTCCATGTATTACTTCTCTCGTGTTAAATTTTCCGGCAGTAGCCGCTGACCAGTAGCTAATGTCAACAAAAAGACCTGTTGCACTCGCGTTTCTATTTGAATGTATGATCGCTCACCAATGAAGGGTGAATTCATTTGAAAATAAGGGCTGGAGCTCATGAGGGAAAATCAAAAATTCAAATTTTTGCCCTTAATTTAGCATACTTGTCCAATACTCCGACAAATTTATGCATAGCATTGTTAAATTTCTTATTGTTTTGCTTCATTCTTTATTGTTATGCTTTTGTACAGTATTGTTATGTGAAGTGAATACAATACAATGCCATGCATAAATTTGTCGGAGTATTGGACAACCCTCTAATTTAGAGCTGCAAGCACATAACCACAGTGTGTGACGTGGTTTCTATTTTTTTTGTATTTTTAGCAAGGTGAAATAACGTCATAACTCGGACTTTGGGGGGGGCATCTTAACATGTTTGAAAATAAACTTCTAGTTTCATCCAAGCTGTTAAATTCTGGAATCCGACCCTGGCGAAACGTCAGTATGGCAAATATTTTACTACTTGATAGAAATATCCTCCGTTGAATACTTTCTGTTTGGTAAAACAGTTGTGGGAGCTTGGTCCACGACGACTTAATGGTTATGATTCAGTTTGCAGTATGTAGCCCCCAGAACCACCTGATCGTGGGGTACTGCTCTACCAAATGTGAACCTGCGATACCCCCAAAAACGTCTTGCTTTTGAAATTTCGCCTCGACTTGGTTTTGCTGCACTTTCTCTAGATTAGCAGTTAATACCGCCAAACATAGTGAATGTCACTTCCGGAGGGCATGTACTTAAACGCGGAACGCCGGAACGCCGGAATGCCGGAATACTAAAACCCCGAACGCGAGAATACTTAAACCCGGAACGCCGGAATTCTTAAACCCTGAACACCGGAATACTTAAACCCGAAATGCCGGAATACCTCAACTCTAAATGACGATTTAACATACACAAGATCGCTGAAAAGACAAACAATTAGGGTTAAGCCGTGCTACCGCATTATTAATGTTACCTTCTGACTCCCGCAAAAACCATTCTCCTCACTATCCCCTCCCCAACCCCTGCCTTACGTTTTCCCGCCAACCATTATTATTATAAACTATTTGATTGCTGGGCTGTTTCGCCCTGGCATCGACATGGAGGACTCTCCAGCAAGGTAAGCGTATGTACCTGAAATTTACTCTTTGACTTAAAGCGTTTAAAGTAACATTTACAAGGTGATAAACTGTTATTCGCTTCCTTTAGTCCCAGCCAAAGTCCAGAGAAAAAGAGGTGAGACACTGAATCTTAACTAGCCTGCGCGCAGGTTTTGGCGGGAGTCAGAAGGTAACGTTAATAATGTAGCGTGGCTTAACCTTAATTGTTCGTCTTTTCAGCGATCTTTTGTATATTAAATCGTCATTTAGAGTCGAAGTATTTTAGCGTTCCTGGTTTTAGTATTCCGGCGTTCCAGGTTTAAGTGTTCCGGCGTTCCAGCGTTCCAGCGTTCCAGCGTTCCAGCGTTCCGGCGTTCCGGGTTTAAGTGCAGACCCTTCCGGAGTTGATCACAGACTAGCCAGCTGGGTGGTATGAGAACCAGGCTTAATCAGTGGAAGTTACGAGTATCCTCAGATTTTTATTAGGGATTGAATAGCGGGTGAGATACTCGAGCTCGCGCAAAAATTACTCTTACTACTATAAGTTCTATCTACTATAAGTTCTACCTGTACAGTAGAGGCCCGTTACCTAGAACAGAAACTCGTTTCCTCTTGAATACTGTCTCTAGTCATTTACTACTGTCATTGCCGAAGGAATTTTTGATTTCCTTGAAACCCTACTTTATGTTAAATTAACCCTATAATGGGGGAGGGGGGGAGTGCACGGACTCTGCCTTTGGGGACTTGAAACTTTTCTATTATTTTTTTAATGTGTGAACAAGCACCGCCAAAAGTTTATTGAAAAATTAGTTGGGAACAAATTAGTGTGGTAGGTCAATGTACAGTGAGATTCACTTTGCTAAGGCAATCAAACTTTGACAGGCGTGTTCATCTGAAATTGTTTGGTACTGTACTGTTTTAACTGAAAACAAAAATGACTTTCTTACTGAAGGTGTCATGCTATTAGATAATTTTAGAGTTCTTTTATTATTTTTGTTCATTTTTGATCAATTGGGTGGCTTTCCAAAGTCTTAGGGAAATCACGAAATCCAATACGGTGGATCCAATTGGAAATTATGACATAAATCTGACGTCGTGTGACGTCATCAGTATCCCTTGCCGATCTCAAAGGAGACATTCTTGGGCAAAATTCTTGGACATACTTTTGACCCTCTAAGTTTCATTTTCCTTGCTTTATTGCTATCGGAGTTTGCTGGAGGCCTGCCCCACAACGGCTTCAGAAGACCAAAGAAGGCCCGGTCTAGATAGGGTTAAGGTTGTCTCTTAACTGCAGCTGATTACTTTCTCAAAACTGAAGGAACCTTTCAAAGCCCCAGAAGTCGAAAACAGGAAGGTTATTTTCAAATCTATGAAGACGTACCCAGCTGTACGAGTTATTTTACTTAGCCAAACCATGGTCTTCATTGTGGTTGTGTGCTTGCAGATTAAATTAAGGACAAAAATTTGTTTCTTCTCCCCATGAGCTCCAACCCTTTTTTTCAAATAATTTCACTATTAATTCGTGAAGGATCATGAATTCAAATTTTAGATAGCTAAGAGCCAAAACGCGAGTGCAAAATGGAGCAGTACCCGGTGTTGTTGTTGACATTAGTAACTGGTCAGCGGCTACTGCCAGGATACTATAAAACGAGAGAACTAAATGCAGGGAAAGCTTGTTGTAAATGAAGGTTGTTGAACGAAGAATTTTCTTAAAAACCGACTGTTTGACGCTTCTAAGATGATCTCTGAAACGCATGGATCTATATATTTGATTGAAGATGACAGAAAATTGAGGTAACGGGTGCAAATGTAAACAGAACAAGATGCCCTTCGTTGATTTCATTGTTTTGCATGGCACTAAGTGTTCGCTAAATAAGTTTGCAAAACACAGGCTGTGATATAGGCAATGTGACTTGCTTTTATTGATTTATTCTCAGATTAATAGTTGTAGATCAAGGTTGTTTTGTAAAGCGCAATTAGCAATCATCGAGTGGCATGTACTTCATAACTTGTTTATCTTGTGAATTGAACATAGTTAATGAGCTATTTGAATGCTGTATGTTTTAATTAAAGCTATATGCGAAATGTTACCAGTTTACATTTGTGTCCTGCTGTAGTTTGAAACTATTTTCGTGTTTTCCTGATGTAAGGGAGCATTGCTCGCATCACAGTTGCTCTTAAATTCTACTCATAGGTTGTGGTTCGTAATTTGCATAATTAAGAAATACTGGTGTTTCAAAGCGGCGCCACGTTCTTTAAACCGTCTGGCCGCACGATTTTATTTTATTATAATTAAGACCAAGTCTTTAACTTTCCATGACTGCAAGGAATTTGCTAGACGAGGTCTCACTTTTTGTTAACATGTATTTTTGTTTACCCATTTTTCCTACTTTTTTAAAAGCCGTTAAACTGGGTTGTTAAAAGGAACTGTTTTAATTACTCAAAACAGCTACATGGAAATGTCAGTAACAATGTAGGATAAGGAAGAGTTTTACTTATCAACCAACAGTAGAATTTTGTCCTGCATCAAATTTTAAGTGTTGTGAGGAGTTACCAAAGTTATTGAAAATTGGCATTTTTGTACCAATAAAATGTGCATTTTTGTCCACCAGGGGACCCCCCTTGTAAACTGTTGAAGAAAGCATTTAGAGCCCAAACGAAAAGTGTTTTTAAAGTACCCAGACAAAGTGCAATTCACATACAAGATTCGAAGGAAATCTATTTTGTGACCAATTTGGGTTATGAGGATCTTAGGGAGACAGCCACTTAAATTGCCACATGAAGTTAGCAGCGGTAACACTTTTTAACAGCAAGAGAATCAGAAACCTTGGACAACATTTAACCCAAGGTTAGCACTAATCGGCTTTCGAGCAACCGGGCCCTGTTCCCATTTTAATTATAGGCAAAAAATTAAAAAAAATCAATAAATATATTTCTACTTTTTAAACCAAATGCTCTATCTACTTTGAGGAGTTACTCCACATTCATTTTCCATTTTCCTTTTCTATGTCTGTGTTTTTGCTTGTCCTATTTTTTGGCTCCACCCAGGAGGGTTTCCACTTCACCAAGAATTCTTTCTTAAGCTGAAAACAAGAAATTGAACATAAGGATAAATGACAACTATGTTATGACTGTTGTGATAGCACTTAATAACACACAGAGGGCTTCCCTGGTGTTATCACACCAGGGGTTAACTGAATGGAATCACCTTAGTATCAATTGTAGAATTAATACACGAACTAACATCTTGCAGAACAACTCTTACAATCTATTGATCACTTCACATTTTTCAGTGTCTGTGGCCTGTTACAGGTGTCGTATATTTGTGAGAAGCAAAGTAAAGAAAGTTGATCAAACATAAAAGTCATAGTCTTGATGTTGAAGGAAATTCTTCCAAGTATTACCTTAGATATAAGGAGAACATGCAGTCAGGAGACTGCATGGGGCTGATAAACGGGTTAAATAGTGCACATATTTAGATAAAGGGAGTTTTTAGCACTCCTAGGTTATGATCAGGATACCTGAAGTAACTAGAATAAATAATGCTTCCAATTGTTTGATTAAATTTATTTTGTTGCAGGGACAGGTAGTATAAGCAATGCATAGTAAGCAGAGATTTTTTGTCAATTTTCTTTGAAATAGCAGATGATGTCACACAGAAGGAATTGTCATTCTGACTTATCTCCACCCCATGTCTTGCCAATTGTAAGCTCTTGCCTCAAGCGTATTCCAACCTAAAACTAAGAATTTATCTACTTACAGTTCTATGATTTATCCTCTCCTTGATAACCCTCTTTACTGGCCATTCTCCCTTTTGGAGTGACAAATTTTCTGGTCTTTGTTAGCCATATTTTAGTCCAGGTACTGGCCTGAGTAAACCTAAAAATATTTAAGTGAAACTAAACTATAATTAATGCAACCCTCAACAAAGTTATGCTCATCTGATCATGTAGTACAATTGTTGTTGTTGTTCTTGTTAAACAATAATGAATGACCTGATTAAGGCAATATTAATTTTCACTTTTACTGACACGAAAAACACAATAGTCACCTGAATTTTAGGATCGGGAAAACAAGGTTGCCACTCATCAGACAAAAAAACTTCCCTGAAATTTCCCGATTTTCTATTAACCACAATCCAGTTTTCACTGATCATGAATGACAAAAACTATTTGAAACGATGTTACCTTTCCAACATGAATAAACCTTTGTCAAGTCTGTTGACGAGCTAAGTAAAACTAAAATTCTTTGAGTTTGACTAATATCACGGCTTGATGCAAAGTTACTTTTAAGCTTACCTGGGCTTTACGTTTTTAAAAATGCTTTACATTTACCTGAGCTTAAAAAAATTCTGTTTTTCTCTTAAACTGAAATGAATTGTGTGTGTAAAACAGGAGGTCAAAGTTAGCGACCATAAGCAAACAACGGGTAAATAACATATTCCTGTTAAGTACGAGCTGCAAGTATAAAGTGAAACCGAAGCCAATAAGCTGAGTATGCAGCTGAATATAATATCGCTGGTTTAACCACGAGACTAGTGACCAACAGAAAACAAACAATCAAACGAAAAGAAAGAGATAAACATTTCCATACTGATAACCATCATTTGGAAACGTTTTGCGCACGTCGTTGACGGAAATAAAAAAACAGTCTTCGCGGCGAAGACAAAGAAGAGCAAGTGTCAAGTTTATGTACTTACCGGGGAAATAAACTGCCACCGGACACTCACAGGAGGTTAAAGTTTCTCAATAAAACCATTTGCGTATCTGCAGAACGAAGACGAACCAGCTGGAAAGGTGAGAGACGCAAATGCCGAAAAAGCGATTACGCGAATATGAAGCAAGTGACGCCACAAATATAAGCTTACGCCACAAAAATTCACCCTTTTCCGACAGCACTTCGGCTGCTTTGTTTGCCGACAAAGTCCTACTAAAAACACTTTGACGCTCGAATATTTGGGTTTCTTCGGCTGACGCGAATTCATACGCTGACGCTCTCTCGCTTTTGGACACGCAATTTATCGTCAGCAAGGTAAAAAAATTCCGTGAGCAAAAGAGCAAAACAAGAAAGCATCCCAGGCGCAAAGAAATGTTACTCGACGTTTTCAGCCTTCCCTCCGTTTACTAACTGGTAAGTTTGTTTACATTGTTTTTACCGCTGTGTATGTTTCTCACGCAAGGTCAATTGAAATTTCAACTACGTAGTTCACATCCAAATGACCGATATGTAAGCTAATTAGTTTCTTATCAGCGTTCTAGCTCCGCGGACTCAAATTTTCTTACTTCCAATTTGTTTTGTATATACAGGATTTGCAATAAAGGTGTTCAAATCTGGACGGCAGATATGTGAATCCCACAGACTTTGCAAACGGACGGTGAGGATATTCTACCAGGACCTGCCGAATAATTCAAGACATTTAAAAGTAAGGTGAAACGATTTTTTAAAGAATGACAATAGGAACAAATCAAGATCAAATCTGAGTCCACCATTGGGCATTTACCTGATTGTCTCTCAAAACGGCTATATTCCAAAACAACCGAAAACTTGCTTAAGCAGTACGTTGTGGTGATTATCCGTAGCTTCCTGTAAAGTAGTTCCATTGTTGTTTTTGTAAACCATGGACAGAATAAACCAAAAAATCACTGACTATAAATAAGTTCGGTGGCCATTTTGTCAAAAAGGAAACCCTGGAGGAACCGCTGAGTATGATTTCTGCTTTTGCTGGCTCAACAAGGGAAGGAAATTTGGGATTGGCATCGCGAAGACCAGTTTTCAGATTCTGGATCACTCGGGTATTTATTATCTGTTGTTATACGGACAGGATGATTGCTGAAACGATAACAGTTTGCCTTGCATTGTGAAATACCTAATACAACGTATGTCTTCAAAAGTAACGAAAACACAAATGTGAAAAGAAAACGCAACCCTAATCCAAGGAATCTATGGTTCCCACTGATGTAGTTGTCGCTTATCGGAAGTTAAGGACGGTGCCTTCTAATACAGATGTATTTTTGCAAAGGTTATGACTATGGGGAAACAATAGATCTTAGGAAGGGTTATTGGAATCCAAAAAGAAAAATGTGGGTAACCATGCATGTTCCAGAGATGACTAGTTAAGCAAACATAATTTCTAAAAAAGCGTTAAAATACAAAGAATGTATGGCAATTTCTTTCCAAATTTAAGCTCAATTATCCCTGAAAAATGCGTTGTTACCCCCAATTTTCTTTTTGGATTCTGATAGCCCTTGCTAAGATCTGCTTTTTCCACATAGTCATAAGCCGCGCAAAAACATTGTTGCATTAGGGGGCAAATTCCTTAAAAATCCGAATATCCCGAGATGCGCAGAACGTATGCGCAGTAACAACAGGTGGCACCGTCCTTAAAAACAATGGAAAATTTCACCGCCTAAAAGTGGACGCTTACGGAGGTGGTCGCTTGCGGCAGATATAGTGAATTGACTGGGGGAATTTAGGTGATCGCTGTCAAGGGAGGTGGTCGCACTGGGAGGTTCGACTGTAGATACTTCACCCTGAGCTTATGTCAACTGTGCATCTATTTGTTCTTCTCTTTAATATATTTTTCTCTTCACTTTGCAGTCAAAGACGTCCAAGCCCAATACAACGCTATGGAATAGGAGGACAGCGTCAATGTTGTCCGCACAGAAGCTTTTATCATAGCATATGAGTGTGAGTGAGTGTGCGAATGAGTGTGTTGGTGGGTGGTGGTTGATTCAGTAACTGAGCTGAGCATTAGTGACCAAAGAAGTGCATTACCGGTAGTGTCAATTCTAAGAATGTTTTCATAAGCTATTGATACCAATGCAATCAAACATTGATGGGGGGGGGGGACCGAATGGTCGACTAAAGAGTATTATACTGTGAACTTCAGGAACAAAACCTAGCAAATAAAAGGTTACAAACTTTTTCTCGACAGAATTTGTTTATTCAGTGGTTTAGAGGATTGCAATGAGATCACCAGTCACTGAAAATCGGATCCAGGAAGATTGCATGACACAATCCGAGCGCCATTTAATGAAGGTACCAACAGAAAACGTCCAAATTTTCAACTGCAAATAAGGCAAGAAATAAATTTCATGCCCCGCATGAAATTGGTTGAGACCTAAATTCATGCCCGGCCAGACATGAAATCAGCCAAATAGATATTTTCATGCCCGGCATGAAATTTAGGTTCCTACCGATTTCATGCCCGGCATGACATTTGGATTTTCATGCCGGGCATGAAATGCACCTCGTTTCCGTGCAGTAGCCTCGATATCATCCGATTTCATGCCCGGCATGAAATTTAGATTTTCATGCCGGGCATGAAATTGAACCTCGTTTCCATGAACTAGCCTCGAT
Organism: Siderastrea siderea; assembly: GCA_964030785.1. Taxonomy (NCBI): domain Eukaryota; kingdom Metazoa; phylum Cnidaria; class Anthozoa; order Scleractinia; family Rhizangiidae; genus Siderastrea; species Siderastrea siderea. The sequence continues at coordinate 17,251,761 of OZ034979.1, read as the reverse complement.
ATCATCCTTAGCAAGAGTTGAAACTTTCAGGCTGCAGGGCATGTTCCGAGCTTTTTCATGCCCTGGAGATGAGATTTTATTAAGTGGCCCACTGCCTGGATTTTTTAATGCCCAGGCTTTGGAAATTTGAAAATTTTGGAAAATGTGACGGTTGGAACTGATTTCTGCTTGAATTTGGCATGAAGAGATAAATTTCATGTCAAAACCATTGTTTTTCCATTTTTTCATTGAAATTTCACTTTCCAAGCCGTTTAAGTTACTATTTGCATTGTTATTGGAAATATTCCTGATATTAAGTTTCAGTGTATGTAAGTTTTACGATGTTCTGGAATAATGTCACACTTACATTAGAGTTAGTTTTGTAAGCCTTGAAAACGTATTCGCTGAAATATTTTGAATATCGTTTGAGCGCAGCTCCCTGCAAATGGTAGAAGAAATTGAATCAAATTTGGGGATTTTTGGTACTTTATTAAAATACACATTAGTAACTATTCTGCTTCTGTTGACCTAATTCACACTCGCTGTTAATTTCTTATGCATGTCTGGGTATGTCGAAAGATTGACAGAAGGCACCTGGTACATTATACCTAAGATAAGAAGAATGTAAGTTTTAAAATAACTGTTACAAGTGCAAGCATCAATTTTTCAACGTCATTAACTGCTCTCCTCATTTCCTCACTGATTGATAATCGCCCTTTTTTCTATAATTACTTTTGAAAAAAAAAAACGTTTTTGTTCTGGGAAAGTCAGTCCTTAGAGGCATGATGAACTGTTTCAAACTTACAGTTTCCTTAAATTTGTAAGGGTGGAAAACACACTCGCTGTAAGACTTTGAATGTGGTTTGAACTTAGATACCTAAAATGTAAATGACAAGAATCAAATCACACTTTATAAATTAGCAGGAGTTTTGAGGGAATTTCGTTAAGGTTATTTATCTCAACATGATTTTTTCTGTAGAAATGTGTCCAATCCCTCAGTCTCTAGAAACGTCTTAACAAAAGAGAAGAGGCAGTCACAGCATCAAATGCTACATGTCCTGTATTTACGAAAACCTGAGAGAGGCGTAAAGTCACAGAGCACAAGAGGTTAAGGATCATATCACTTACTGACGCATTCATCAAGTCTCATAAACTACATGTTCCTCTACATTACATTCCCAAAGGGACGTTTGATTCTCTTACAATTCTTCCAAATTTGTTAAGTCGGCAAAACCTCTTTCAGGAAGAAGTGTTATTGCATTTGAATACAGATACCTGTCAAGAAATAAATGATAAAAAAGGTGATAGTATTTACTGTTTTTGTTTTCTTTTTTTGATTGCTAGTTTCTTTTTTGTAGCCGGTTTATATCATCCCTTAGAAACTAAGTACAGTTTTTATATTTTCTGAAAACAATATGACTAAAATTGTTGACCTTTTGCTAGATTGGCAAAAGCTCCTGGTGAAAATTAAATTAAGTATTTTGAACACATGCCTGAGATAAAAGATAGAAAATCGCGCTGAATTTTTTTCCTTTTTTGTTTATGAAGTAAGGCATTTCTTTCCATAATTGTTGAATGGAGCAAGTTCGATTCATGTTGGCGCTTTCGTAATTTTTCTTTAACTATTAATAACTTACAATCGCTTGCTCGCATAATGTACCAGTAAAAAGCACAAGTTTTCAAGAGTGTTTTAAGCAAACTCGGCCGGAAGTAAATGAGACGATGACAATAAATGAGGCGAGGTGGAAATACTAAACACTCATCGTAAATAATATAAAAAATGTAAATGGATGGATCAAGCGGCAGGAATCACCTGTCGTCCCTTTACTTATGTTTACTTTCAGTGTCTAGGAAACTCAAGCGAAACTCCTTCGGCGCCAATGTTCAGAAATATGCAAGCATCTGAATAGACCGTGGTTCTGCTGGAATCTTAGCGTAGGAAAAAGAGAGTTATGCGACAAGCAGAGGGGGTTATAGCTGAGGTTTCCTTTCTAGACGCTTTGCAAAGATCACGCATGGCATGTGGTGCCGGTGCATTTATTAATATCGTGTGACGGGCTTGTCATATTCACAGAATGCCCTTTAGGACAAATTGTTCCATGGAGGTCTGCAACTGATATGGCCAGAAGAGGCAGATTGCCTGTTATAATCACGAAATTATTGCTGAACTTGAAAACCTTTCTTATATGCCTGTCAACTAAAATGTGAGGAGTTGGCTGTACCTGAGTTTTGATAAAAGTATACCTGCTGTTAACAGCCATCGATTGCAAGTAGTGTACTTTGCCCAGTAACTCTGTTAAGTAGGTTATTTAGATAACCGCTTCAACGTACAGTGTCCGTAAATTAGTAAGAGTGGAAAATGCTCCTTCAGCAATAGATTGAATGTTGTTTGAACTCAGGTACCTAAAATGCAAAATAATTGGACTTGAAATATGTTGAAGTAAGTTTTCTGCGGGAAAATTTTAAGGTACGCCTTTGACAGACGATGCGGCTAAAATCGGGTTAGAAAGCCTGCTTGACTCCATCTCCCTGTTTCTGTTTGCCGTTATTATTTCGGTCTTTCGACCAGTTTTGCCTCTTGGATAAGTGTGGACTGGAGGATTCAACTTCATCTTCAGCTTCAGCTTTATTGCTTTCATCAATCAATGCAGTTTAACTTTTAAATAAATGTTTTACTAACACAAAACCGTATACTGTAGCGGTCAACTGTAACAGAACTACATTATTGTTGTATAAAAAAGGGAAATATATTTAACAAGTATATGTCAACTACTATTTAATTCTCTGAAAACAAACATAATAGAAAAGATCCCCTTGAATGCCCTAGATTTTAATATCAAAGTCGCATCCGTTCTGTTTATATTTTTCTGCGTTCTTCACCTAGTTCATTCTGTGCAGGTAAATTTGATGTCTGGCGGTGTCGTTTTAGCGGCTGTGGTTGTCATGCACTTAAGGTCGTTTAGGTCCGTACAGGTTTTTCAGATCGTGATTGATTTTCTTGTATTGACTGAAAAGCCAGACCGCCTCATCGTTTTGCGGTTACAAAGTTGCAAGTCAAGTCACGGAATTTTATCTTTCAAACTCCTTTCATTAATAAAATCAGCGCTGTAACGTCTTTTTGATGCGCAACGTGTACTTAAAACCTGAGCTGTGCTTCCATCAAAAACATGTTTTTGTCGTCAACTAATGCGCCTCTTTCGTGTCTCTGGAGCACAAAAATGACGTTTGACTTCTTTCCTGTGTTCGCTGGTCTGTTGAATACCGACTTCTTGTGCTATTTTTGGAGTATTTTTTTTATACCTTGTAATTTCGTTTGTTTCTTAGTACACCACCACCGACTATTACGTACCGACATTTGGGAAATGCACTTCTAGCAAGTTTTCCTCTTACAGATGTCCAAGATTTGTCTGGCTTGCAAAAACTCCGTCAGGAAGAAATGAAATAACATTTGAAGACAAATTCCTGTACAAAGATTTAAAAAGACTGCAATGTATCAGATTTTTCCTCTAGCGAAGACATCTTTCCATTGCTGTTGGATGGGTTTGGTAGGAATAAAGCGCAAGTCACGAGTGAATTTGGAATCAAGTTGAAAGTAATATATGTGTTCTATTTAATTTTTGAACTTTTCACTCTGTAACTCTTCGTTTCAGAAAAAAAAGATAGGTGACGTAGATCAGGATTTGAAATTTCTGGAGATTGTGACAGTTTCGTAAGGTCTAAGCTCGTCGTATACAACGCGAGATCCTTCTATGTTAGTGTTAGGTCCTACTACCAGTAAACATTAAAGGATGTACTTTCCAAATGTTATTACAGTTATATTAGGTGAGGTAAGAGAGGATCCACCCTCCCCCCCTCGCCCCATGACAGTCCTTTCTAACTCTGATCCCTTAAGCCTAGCTGATATCGCACCCATGTGACGGCTTCTGTTTGGGAAACAGGCAGTCATTCCCAAAAAGTTGATGTTCGGCACTTTAGAATGTCGTCTTAAGGGTATTTCACTCGATTTCAGGCATTAAAGCAATGAAATTTAAGACATCTGAATGTACCTTTTACCATTGTAACGCACATAACGACATTTATTGCATTTATAAAATGCTCACAAAAAATGCTCAATAACAACAATCATCCCTCCCGCCCCCGCCTGTAAAATGACGCCTGGTACCATTGTAGAGACTCACCTGACGGAGGAGAGAGAGTTCTGGGGCCCCTTTTTACCGACGAAACAAAACCCAAATCTCACTTTTTGAATCAAATCCTAATCGACTCATGTACTTGAGTGCGATGAATTTCATTTGAAAATAGTTTTAGACTAATGAGCGACGGAAAAAACTGTCTAGAATCTATCGCTCGAAAAACAGAATTCCTTGAGCTGAATGAATCATTAAACAAGTTATCTCCTGTGCATTAAAACCTACTGTTTTGAAATTTTCAGCAAGATTAAAGGACTTGATTTTCTAGGTCTCAGTAAGTGAGTCTTTGTACTACGACTATTTCATTCTACCTTACTTCCTAAAACCAAAAATCAAAATGAAATCTAAAGAAGCAAAGCTGATTAACCATGCCAACTTTCGAGGTTACCATTCGAAATAACTTTAATTTATTTTTTGGACAGGTTAAATTTGATTTTATACTTATCCAACCGTCCATTAGTGATATTGTGCTTACAACGAACACTTTTTTTTTCTTTAGAACGCTTGTTAATCATTAGCTATGGTGACATGTGATCTGAAATGACTCATTTTGACGGCAGTCCAATAACATGATAGAAAAAGTTTACCACAAAGATCTTTTGCAAAAAAAAAAAATCACCGTTTTGGATATAAGACCATCTTAAGCCCACTGGGTGCTCTTCAACGACGCTACACGAAGGCACTTCATACATATACATATATACTTCATTCATACCGCTCAAAATTCGGCGGGAAATCTCGCGCCGGTCGCACTTAGGTACAAATCTTGACTTACCCGAGAAAGGGTGAGTTTGGAATTTGGCGACACAGAAGACACTCATGTCGTCCCCCGGAGGAGCGAAATTTGGTACTTTGTCCCAGGCTTGACCGTTACTTTTGGCCCTCTTTTTGGTCCGAAGCCTGTGATGGCGGTGGTTCCGAAAAGTTAGTTCGTTTTTAATGCAAGACTGTACTTCGAGAGCTGGACTAATTAACGATTGAATCACACAGAAAGGTAGGTGATTTATCCTTTTTGAAATGCGTTGTGGTTTGAAAGTGGTGCCTGTGGATTAAATCGATTTTTAGCGGGCATTTCGATCGGGACCTCAAATGTCGGTTGGTAAGTTTGAATTCCCGTTTTCCTACCTTTGGGTCTCTTTAGTACGTGACATGACGTCGCATCGACTGTTAAGCAGCAAATCGCCCAAAACGGGCTCCAAAAAGCTCGGGAAAGCGGTTAAAATACAGCAAACACACAACGGGTAAGGTTTTTTAAACTTTATGTAGATTTTAATGCATTTTCGGGGAAAAACTGCCAATTTTTTTCGAACGAATGTCAGCTCCATACAAATTCTCATGTTACGCTTTGGTTACCTGTGGTGGCATTGTATCTATAATGCTTGTATCCAAAAGCATGTTTTTAAAATACCGATATCCTTATTCTGGTAATAACGATAGTCGTTTTAGGAATCAATTCAGACTTACAGTTTCCATAAATTGGTACATAAAAATGTTCCCACTGTAAGGTTTTCAATGCGGTTTGAACTCAGGTCCCTATAAATCGCAAACAATATTTCATAACGTGGATATTTCCACGCTCTACCAGTTAACGTAAGTTTTAATTTAAATTACCTTTCTATAGATGTATATGACTGTGCAACCTCTAAGTATATTTCTTAATTTCGTTTCGTTTTAGTCTTAATCGAACCTTTGGCACAAATGCCACGACAAACGAACACTAATGACAACATCAAATACTTCTCCTCCGGAATTAATGAACCACTCTAAAACAAGCGAGCAACGAAGGTAATTTATGTCTTTTTCCTCTAAGCAATCAGGCAACAGGAGTCTCAGAAATCAAGCTGCTCGAGCACTGGAAAACATCCAGGAACACTTAGGAAAGAAGATATATGTATTTTTCCCATGCAACATAGTGTAAGACAGTCAATCTAAACTGATAACAGATTTAATCGAGAATTGTTCGATTCCGGGTCATTCTTTATCCTCTGTGTTTCTATTTAGATGTGCTGGGTACATGTTTGGCTGTTTTTCTCTTACAGTTCTCTCAAATTTGTCAGGTTGGCAAAAACTCCGTCAGACAGTAGCGTTATGGCATTGAAAGACAAAGATCTGGTAGGACATAAATACACAACGTTAGCTGTCTCGATTTGTCCTCTAGCCGTTCTGCTGTTGAACAGGTCGGTGGTTTTTAACTCGTTTGAGACTTACAATTTCCATAAATTTGCGAGAGTGTAAAATGCACCCACTGCAATGTGTTGGATGTTGTTTGAACTCAGAACCCTGCAATGGAAAATGATATTAAAACCAAATGACTATTTCTTTCTATGTGCATGTGCAGGACATGTTGTTCTTTTCTTACAGCTCTTCCAAATTTCTCATGTTCCCAAAAATTCCCTCAGACAGTACCGTAATGGCATTAAAAGACAAATATCTGTGAAGAGATAAGAAATAAAAAAGAAGATAAATGCAATGCATACTATCCTTTTCCCTTCGTTTTGTGTGACTGTCAAAGGAACGTTTTACGCCTATATTTATATGTCATTTTTCTTTAATCGTTTGATGCTTACAATTTCCGTAAATTTGTTAAAGTGTAAAATGCTCCCACGGCGATGTTTTGAATATTATTTGAATCCAGTGACCTAAAATGGAACACAGTATTAGAACTAAGCTCTTGGCGCAACTGCTATTAGAATTTAGGTAAGAGCTAATCAAGCTATTTCTCCCTGGTTTATTCAGTGTCACGAAAAGTGCGGAGAATTTGCGTATACACTTCGTGTTGTTTCTTGGTGACTAGGTATCGCTACGTTTTTTGAAAAATTGTAGAGAGAAAACTAGTTATAATAGAATGGCGTTTAAATTTCTCATTGAATTTAAGTGTTTATAGTATCTCTTCCTTTCAGGAGCAGCAATATCAATTCCCTTGTGATTTTCAGTAGCACCCATTTAAGTGGGTGAAATAAAGTAGTTTTTGAGAGTCGTGTCAAACGTACATTTCAAGTAAACTTGAAAGACCACGCAAAGTGTGTGCTGTAAGGTTCCCAATCTTGTTGCTCCACACAGGCCTGCAATAAGAAAAGAAAAGAAGGCAAACGAAATGCAGACGTCTAAAAAATATTTTAAAACTGGTGTTTACCGGCCACAACGAAAGAGTGAGATAAATGTCGTTTGTTTCTCTCACTAACACGCACGCAAGCAAGCAATAAATTAAAAGAGAATTAAAAGAGCTCACAAAAGTAAAACCACTGATTCTAATCTAATTTTTGATTGGAAATATCAATAGATGAGGTAACAATATTCTCGCTATACACTTTTTTAAAATTCTTTTTAATAATAATGTTGTTTCAGTAAAATTAAGTCTGGAAAAATGTAACAGTAGAATTTTAGTACAACCAGTGGGTATACATAAAGAAATACAACTAAAATGGGTGCTAAAAGCTGATTGATTACATGCACGTAAAATGGACGACTATTTGTTTTCGTTTTATTTCTTACTATTTTCTTTTGGTTTGTTGGTGTATGTTTTTTTTTTAATTTTATGTTTTGGCTGTTTCTTCTCTTTTTTAGTCGGAACCTTGTTCTCTACTTACAGATATTGCAGTTTTCTCAGGTTGGTAAATACTGCATCAGGTAAAAAAGAAATAGCGTTGTTCTGCAAGAACCTGTGAAAATACACGTATGCGTTCATCAAAACTCGCATTATATTTTTGCGGCGGGTTTCAAGTTTTGTAATTCCTTTAAATTCCCGTACAATATCCAATACTCACAAATAATCTCTGCACTACAGGCACTTATGATAGTGTTATTAATTGGTAACTTTTGAGTGAAGCAAACTTTAAAACAGTCTTTCAGCTGCTGAGTGAAGGTAAGCTACAGGCATGCATGTTGTTACAGTTGTTTTTGGTCGTTCAATGATTTTTAAAAATTAGGCTCTGAGGAAGTGAAGCTCCGCTGAAAGAACTGAAACTCTGCAAAACACTCAAAATACTGCATTAATGCTATACGGCATTTCCCGTTTCCCTTATTTGAGCAGTTTAGTTTTTTTCTCCTTTTACCAGTTTTACCTCCTTTTGTAAACAACATCTTATTAACTGGATGCTTCTTGATCTTTTATGCATTCCAGTACAGGAAATGACTTTATTATTATAAGATTTTAAGTTTGTATAGTTGATTTAAAAAACCAAGCTTGCGTGCAAAGCACTTTTGTGAATAAGCGTATCTCCAGCGCAAGAGCAAAAAGTTTCACACGTTGTTTTCTATCCACCGAGCCACTGCCGTGGTTTTGCCATGAATCGTATTTATGGTTACCACTTTAGTTTAGTGTAGCAGTAGTAGCAAAACGTCTAAAACGGGTTTAATTTCGCTGTCTCCCTGTCGTTGAAGTGTTTTCTATTTTTATTTTTATTTTATTTTTTTAGCTGTCTGCTTCGGTTTATAGTTACCAAGTTTATAGCGGAGCCTGCGGGCAAAGCCCGCCAACGGAGCTCCATTGCTAAGGAAATTTGGTAATCTGTCGATCCAGGCGGTGTGCGTCACGGCCCATAAAGGGTCATGGGTAAAAATATAACTGATGGCCATTACACTCGAGACACGATGGAGTAAACATCTCACGAGAGACCTTACAATGGCGGTAAAAATGGGAATTGAGACTCTTGTTTCCCGTTGTGAAGAGAATAACTGAGGACACGAATTTAGATTGTTTTGACTGGTTAATATTTTGGTTTCATGGACCAGGTGAATAAGTTTTTCACGATCCGGAGTCGATCGAATGTGCAAACGTGCAGACTACGTTCGTTTCTCGGAAAGTTTTTCGTATTTGTTTGGTACTTTGACTAGATCAGCGGTAAAAGAGATCCACATGACTTAGTTTGCTGGTATCGTTCACGGACTTACGCTACCGGGAAAGATTAGAAAGCGCGGACAACGAGCAAGGTGAGAAAGCCGGCTGACGTGTGATTACGGTTTTTTACAAACATGGAAATCAGATCTTCCTTCAGGCGAAGGACGCAACACAAGGATATAGCCTAACAACTTACCGAAAATGTATTAGACAAAAAATAATTTGTGGTAGTCGTCCTGGAAATTCAAGTATTTCCTGATAACAGCCATTCAAAGGGATTCCCCAAGTTTGTTGATGTAAGTTCACGGCTGCACAAAAATAAAAACTTTGTTGTCTTAATAACATCATTTATGCTCTTGTCCTTGATTTTACTAATGGCGTGTACTTCATCAACCATGTTTTATTTTCTCTTATATCAAACTCTGCACATTAGTTTTCTCAACCTTGCTATATGACTAGTGATGCTGATCCCAAGGCAGAGCCATATTTCCATGTATATATACTCCTCTGTTTCCTATTTTAACAAGTTACTAACCTACATTCCTGCAGTCACATTGATCATAAAAAAACTGATACCGATGTTGTTCATTGACCTTCTTGTCTGCTTAAGAGTGTTGTTTCCTTTTACAGAAAATATGTGAAAATAATTTTGTCCACAGGTCTCACTGTAAAAGATTGAATTCAAGCAAATAGTAGAAAAACTTTTGCTGTGTTTGCATAGCCCAATATAAACACGAGAATGGTTGGGAGAATTCAAGACAGTTATGAAAACCCTTGAGGGTTGCAGGGAGTGCCCAGCCCAGGTTGCGTATAAACTTGAGAATTCCCCCCACTTGAGTATTTACTGTATATCAGGCTATCCAAACACAGCAAAAGTTTTTCTTTGCTTTATTCGACTGTATTAACACAATCGCATGCAAACACACATCTCAGCCACTCAGAGTGCACATAATATCTTAGTTATTTTATTAAATAAAATGTATTTTGCTGTCTTTTCTGTACCAAGTCAGTTGAAAGTATGGAACATTTGAGTGGATTGCTCCTTCACATGGACATGTGTAGGCTGGATAGTGGGCTCGATAGTAAATAATTTTAACAATGTTATCTGTTCTGGTAATTGAAACATCACATATATGACAGAGTGTAATATCAGAGCTCAGGGATATTGTTTGCCTCTAGGAATACCTTCCCTGCAAAGTAAGTGCTCTTGCTGAAGTTTGATGAGATGAAATTTATAGCAAAGCCAGGAGCTTACAGCTTTGCCATGAATTTTTCTTTACCACACTCCAGTAATACCACAAAAGACAAACATGAGCTAAGGCATGCTGATGGTTCCAGAAATACAGGCAAGGATTGTTGAGAAAGCCCTTCATACGTGACAGCTTCAATTATCACTTTCAGGTCACTTCAAATTTCCTTTTAATCCCTGAGGACACTTTGTGATGGCTATCATGTTAATTACTTCTAAAATATCTCACTGGCCTGTGTTTCTGGACCTACAGCTATTTCAATTAATGTTGTTGGAAAACCTTTGCAACAAGACTGAAAGCTGATATGGGGTAATTTATTAATAAATTTACCAAACTTAGGCTATTGCTCAATTCTTCAGAAAATAGATCACATGGACAAGTATTTATGATACTTTTGCCCATCTTATGGCAGCGGCAGCCGTGAAATTACAGCCGAACCACAAAAGATGTACAACATACAGCTACCCATACTTACTTTCGGTCTTGTCGCGTAAGCTTGAGGCTTTAAAATCCTACAACTTTAATTGAAATAGCTGTATCTGAAAGGTAGTTAGCCACCCCAGACCTGTATATGAAAATTTTAAAGACAAAGCGGTATGGGCAAAGCTCCAACCAGAACCTGATAATGACCAGGAGTCAATTCAATAAAACTTTTACAAGTGCAGCTATTGTTTTACAGTTTGAAAAACAATAGCTACACTTGCAAATAATAGTTGTAAAAGTTTTATGGAATTGGCCCCTGAATGCAGCTGTTCTTCTGAACTTTGGTGTTTGTTATGTTGCCAACAGGAGTCAGTAAGTTTAATACTTCACTATTGTCTTGTCAGTAAGAGGGTGTAGTTCATTAACTGTGCAAAAGCACAGTGCTAAAATTTACTTGCAATACAGCCAACTTTATTCCAACTATTTCACTTTGTAGTCTGGGTTATAAGGCTTCCAAGAATATCAAGTAAATATTTATTTCACCTTCTCTGTGAGAAAAGACTGGTGCACACAGTGTATCTCAGAAGCAGCACTATGGCAAAAAAGAGTAGTAGAAGACAACCAAATGAGACATACACATTTCTGATTTTTTTTCTTGAGGAGGACGGGCGGCTGTACAGAGGCTACATGCACACAGAATACCTATTTCGTTTTGCACTGATTACTATTTTCACTGGGCACTTATATGAACACACGCCTGTTTTTTTTTTCAAGTACTCATGCATGAATTTGGGTGCCTAACTTCAATTTGGGCTCTAAAGTGATCACCAATTCCATGTGTTTGTCTTTCTTTAATTCCAAGGTTACAACTTAGCAAACACCTTCTGTCAGTCCGCTTATATACCAATAACTCCTGCCTATGATCACATTTTTAAATTGCATCTGATAGTGCAAAATAGAGCTCAGTTTTTAAAATGTGTACACAATATTACATTTTGGATACCCAGTAACACAGCACCAGTCTGTGCCACTGCACAGACACCAAGTGTGGACATATCCATAAGCAATACTATCTTAGGCCGATAAGCTATTAGAAATCAAAATTAGCTTCACAATTCTTAAGCACTCAGAAATAGTTCATACATAATCTATTCCACTGGTGGCAGAGACGTGCACAGTTGTTGTAGAGCTGACTGTCAGAAAATAATGGTAAGATTACACACAAAACAGTGACAAAACAGTAACAACTTTTGCTTGTACAAGTTGTTTTGTTCACCATTTTATTACTAGAATGTACAAATAAAATCACTGTTTACGTCTTGTGATAAAAAAACGAAAGAAACAGCTTCACTGGCGACTCGTATTATAAAATAAGCTCACTTTGTACAGCACCCTAGTAACCTGCTTTAATTTAAAGAAGGACCTCATAAACACAACCAAGGGAGATAAAATGCTGAAATGACCTAGACATTATAGAAATTGACCTTTTTCCCCTTTTCTGGTTCAAATTTGAGCAGAGTCTTTCGAATTTCGATGTTATTCCCTTCGTCTCGGCTTTCAACTCGGTCTACTTTTCTTAGCCGGTTTCCCGGGAGATCTGCTACTTGATTTACACGATCTCTTCATTCTACGATACTTTCAACGGCTTGTAACGGAAAAACCATAAGGGGTAGACCCGGGTAGACTCCGAAATTTCAAAAGAAGAAAAGTTATACTAACTAACTGGCCAAGTTAATGGGCAAATACCGTTAAGAGTAAGCAACTTCGAGTCCAAGAAGAACTGTGACATTAACAGTGAAATCAACATGGCGGCTTTCAACTAGCCGCCCAATTTGAACTTCTCATAAACACGACTAAAGCGTTTACCTTCAACGAAAACCTGACCAGAACTAAGAGATGGTATTCCAAAAACTATAGGATGGGGTACAATTCCGAGAACAAAATCACAAGCGTCGAAAATAAAGAAAATTTCACCTCATACACTTCTCGAAGCGGCTCTTTCCGAGCGCGAAAATGCCTACACAAATGACGCGTTCTGATTGGTCAAATCTCGTGACGCACACCGCCTGCTGTCGATCCGAAAAATTTTGGTTGTGACGCCAGCGTACGCCCGTACAGACTCTGGGGGAGGGGGAGGGAGGTCCCAAGGCAACCCGACCTGGAGTGGAGAATGCCATCTTTTCTTGGCGGGAAATCTCGCGGTGCTTTTGGGCAACCGCGTTTTTCTTGGTGGGAAATCGCATGACCATCGTCGCTTTTGAAAAAGAGGTTTCTTTAAAAGCTTAAGTTTATTTAGCAAAACGATTGTTCGACTTTACTGTAGTTTTAAACTTGAGAAAAAAACATTTAATATCTATAAATGGAAAGAAAAAGTTCAAAACAATACTGGTAGAAGGCGAAAACTTCAAGTTACGAAAGCTGCCTTTAAAAGACCTCATCGCTTTGTTTTCTTCACGGCGGAGAGCTTGCCTTGTTCTGAAACACAACCGAGTAAGTGAAGTTTTTAAAGTGTTTAAGGTGCATGATTTTGAGTATTTATTACGGTCAAAGAAATTACATTTTGAAATTGAAATTTAATTTATGTCATTAGAAATGTGTCTTTTACTTTTGACTTCAAAAAATTATTAGTAAACGAGCTCAGATTTCTGACAGATGTAGTCTTAGAATGTTTTGCCATGCTGGAAGTGTAACGCGAATTGCATTTACAGTTGATCCACGTCACGCGTGAACAGAAACCTCAGCACGTGATCCGAGTCTTCAAATAAACAAGCTACTTTCAGTGACGTAACGGAGATCACAAGGGAAATATTGAAGATTCCATTGAAATTCCCGAAAATGGCTTCTATCTTTGTAGAAGCAAGGGGTTGTGACGGGACAAATCTTTGTTTTATCGAGAGACCGCGTTATTTTCTGGGTTCGCTTCTCGTCAGTGGTTCAAAAACGTTTTAGACGACTAGAAGGAGGTGAAATTATGTCAATTATTTTGCTGACGCGTTATTCCTGTTTCAACCGAACGAGAACAAACCTTGGAGCTGGACGCTTGTGCAAGAACGGTAGCTCCGAAGGAAGTGGACGAAAACCAAGATACATCTGCCGTGTCAAGCAATTACTGATGACAGTTTTTCCTAGTTGCGAGGTTGATTAAAGATAAAGCCGACGCTTCGTCCACAGTTAACCAAAGCGTAATGTGAGTTGTCTGTATGGAGCTGAAATTCGATCCAAAATGTAAATGCCCAGTTTTCCGTGCAAAATACCTAAAAAGCGAAATAGAGTTTGAAGACCATTTCCTGTTGTGTGTTTGCTGTGTTTTTGCCACTTTTCCGAGCTTCTGGAGGCCGTTTGGGGCGATTTTCTGTTTAACGGTCGATGCGACATCATGTCAAAGTAAAGCCAGTACGTGAGACAGGGTCGGCCAGGGGGGTAGTGGTATACCAGTATACCCGAAAAAAATTCGCCAAAATACCCAAAAATACCCAAAATTCCTCCCAATATACCCAAAATAGATTGAAGCGTTGTATACTGTATACCCAAAATTAGTAGTAGCAAAGTAAGCACTTATTTAGCACTTATTTAGCACCCTACCAACAAGGAAGAGACATGCATCATTCGTTATCCATTTAATTGAGAACTGGCAATCAGTCAATCCACACTGGGGCCGGACTGTCATTACTTTCTCACGATAACAGATCACACGGTCACAAGGAATGGTCACGTGTCAGATTGAATAGAAAGATGGTTGGCTATGGTTCATGAATTTTAATCCTCATAGTAAGGGTACACTGGTATTTCTTGAAAAGGCCATTGAACCACTGGAAAATGCTAGGAAAGGGGTTGTTGTTGTCCACAGTGAGAGTCTCGATCAATAAACTTTAAATTAATTTAGCTCCTCCCGAAGCGGATAATGGCCGGTCTTGTGGGCGTACTCAAAAACGGCGGCGGTCTGGGTACGGACGAGTCGTATCTTTAATTCTTTCATGCATAGATCCTCCTGTTTCCCATGTCAGTGATGTAGACTTTGCAGCACTCACAGGAAATCCTGTAAACCACGCCATCTCGTTTATTCGGATCAACCGTTAGAAAATGTTCCTAGAAATTTCGTCATCCCTTGTTTTAGACGCACAAACGTTTTATTGTTCTCTAATAATAATAAAAAAACAGGTTCAAGTGCGATTTTGCCTTAAATCACTTAATAAAACAGAAAGTCACCTGCCGTTGCTGCTATTCTCCTGCTTCGTTTGGGTCTGCTGTGTTGCACGTCGGTTTCGTCCTCTCTTTCAATCAAATCATCACCAGCGGTAAGTTCCGGTTCTTCAAAAGAGAGAACTTTGTCTTCTGATGCGTGTAACAACGCCAAGTAAATGTAATAATCATTTTCTTCAATCTCGATAGTGTCATCTGCAATCCATTTAACATTTACAGTTCCTTTTATGCCATCTTTGGAAACTATGTGTTCTTTCCCGGTGATTGTAAACAGAAGGGGGGTCCACAAGGTCCTGGCTGTACCACTCTGTTCGAACATCGGCAATATGGTCATCATCTGGCAGGTCTTCAAGAAGTTTCACGATGTAAAAGGAGCTTGTTTGCAAGGATCTTGGTCTACAGCTCTGCGGATACAACACATATGTTCCTTGGACCACTCTCAAGCAGCGGCTAAACCTTAGCTTCAGTCGCTTTAAAAATATTAGTGTTGAGTTAAAAAAAAATGGCTGACAGCAGTTTCAACAGTGGTCTTGATCAACGACGTGTAAACGAAAGGCGTTACCGCATCGAAAGCAATGCTGTAACAAATGAATTAAACCGTGTCCGTGTAAACAGTGCCTTATTAAAATGAACATTATTTCTAAAGTAGGTTATGCTTTGTACAAAACTTGAAAAAGCTTCTTCTTTTATTTGCTTTTCTGTAACATTACATCGCCTGTTTTTCTCAGCCTGGATTCTCTGCTGAAACATTCAGTTAAAACTTTTGGTTTAAAAATTAACTTGGGTTTCTGGTTATTAGGATATTACACTACTAACCTGGAAAACTCACCGACAAGCTCGTATTCTTTAGCGTTATCTTCCAACATAAAATCCTGGTATATTCTCCACTCGTCTTCTGAGCTGACAGTAAAAAGTCTGCCACTAGGGGAATCCCGCGGATCAGGCTTTTTATGCTTCACACCAATCGAAAAATCAAGTTTATCGATGCCACAGACTCGTGCGCTTTGTCTTGAAACCCTCCATCTCCAGAAATCGCGGACATTAGAGCCCGCGCCTTTTCGGGCGTCCTACATAGACAGCTCTTTTAAATGATGCATACCGCTGATCGAAGCGGTATAGTTTGGGCTCATATTTCATGATGGTGCACGATGCAATAAGTCCCATATAAAAACCATATAAAAACCACTGACCAAACTAAGTCGCTTAATATTCGAATGTACTGAAATTTAGCTTTCGAAGGATGGCTTTTGTAGGGTATTTGAAGCCGGTTCGGCCGAAATATCGCAGTTCCAAGAAAGTGGATTTTTGGACTTTAGCGAGGACTTTCAAATGTATGGCCGAATGCAATTTTTTCGTGGTTTTCAAGTGCAAAAAGTAAACATCAAAATCAATCTGTTGGAGCTGAAAATCGTAAGGTTAGTTTGTTCCATGTATAGTTTTAGTGAATCCACTTGCACATTTTTTCGATCCCATTATGTTTACCCGTAATCGCTGTTTATAAACTATGAGTTTTCGGTTTTTCGATGAAATCCCCCTCCACGCCTTATATTTTTTGGCCGCTAAACTGCTCACAGAAAACCGTAAAAAGTAAACATAAAATTCGAAGTATCCACCTTATTTTTTGTACTATATCTTTCTTGATAGACCAGTTTACCATGAACCGGTTGCACATTTATACTTAAACAAATTGATCGAGAGATATTTCTCGAAATTTTTTAATCTCCATACATTTCTTTGTTGTTGTTTCGTTCCCTTCGATGGTCAATTTACCGCAGGATTTGTTGACCGTGGGCTCAAATGTCTGCGATTTCTGGATATGCCGTAGCCGTCCAGAACAAAAGGCGTCTTAAGATCTGAAAAGCTTCCTTCACTTATTTTCATATAAGATGACTACTTTTCGGTTGGTTTTGGTTCACCAAGCCGGTACAAAAAAACAGGAAACCGGCAGAAAAATCGCTCGAGCGGTCATTGTCACGATCGGTCCGCATGTTATGTGCTTTTACCGGATGTCACTGATGTCATGCCAGGTTCAGAATCACCGTGTCCACGAAACATGAGTTCAGCGGTCGTCAGCCATGAGTTCAACAACGTCATGTACACGTCTCCATTGTCTCCTTTCATTGTCTTTTTGACTCCGATTAATACTTTCAGCTGAACTTTATTTTTAAATAACATGAACCGGTCTAAATTCATGCGTTTTGGAATGTGTAATCACAAGTTCAGGAAAGGTAGATATACTTTATACCTGAAATTCAAAAAACGTGATATACCGAATACCCATATTTCAGCTGAAATATACCGTATACCCGATTTAAAAAGCCCCTGTATACCGTATACCCAAAAACCCTGGCCGACCCTGGTGAGAAGACGTCGCTTCGACCGTTAAACAGAATATCGCCTCAAACGGCCTCCAGCAGTTTGGAAAAGCGGTAAAGACACAGCGAACACACAACAGGTAAGGTTTTTCAAACTCTATTTTGATTTTTAGGTATTTTCCACGGAAAACTGCTGATTATTTTCAATCGAATTTCAGCTCCATATACAAACTCTCATATTACGCTTTGGTGACCTGTGCTTCGTCTATTGCATAACCTACTGCTCAACTATCTTTCGCGATTTTCTCATCCATATATCCTAGGTTTCGCTAGTTTGAGCAATTCAATATATTCTACATGCAACCTCGTCTGAAAGTTTAGAAGGATAACTTCGTCCCCTTTGACTGAACGCCTCACATGTACTGAACGTTTCATGATGTCGAATGATACAATAAACAACGTCAGGAGTTGCACGAGCTGCTGTGGAGATCGCTTTCGGTCCCTCTCCAGTCAAATAACGATCAATTATTCGTCTTCTCGTTTCCTTGTGGAGAGGCCTACATGGCCTGTTCTTCCGACCTAAGGCATTAACATAACCAGGTCTGAACATTTCGAAAAATCTGTGACAGATTCGAAATCTCCTTTCGATTTTCGAAATCCCTCTCGGAATCTCAAGAAACACAAGGCGAATGCCCAAATATGGAGAACGTGACTCGTCACGTTGTTTTGAATTTTAGAGTTTCCGTTCACGCGTGACGTGGATCAACTGTAAGTATAAACTTACGGGCTTTTGAATAAACTTTTTCAAAAATGATTTCTCTGTTTATTATTTTGTGTTTGTTTATTCATAACAGTAGGTCAAAGCATAGTCACAAGGCAACTGCACAAGCATCACTTACGGCGAATAATAATTGCTTTCAATTTTAACTGTGGGGTCGGTTTGTGCAATTGTCGATTTTCTTGTCCTAGAACTTTTCAATAGTAACAATCTTTTAAGCGAAGCAGTTGTCGGTTTAAGACTATTTTATCCGAAAAGCTTCCGAAAAACAAGTTTTTTTGCGTTCCTCAAAGCGCCTAACTTTAAATAGGCTTACTTCGCATCCGCAAAACTTATGCCATAATTTAAAGCGTGTTTGGTTGATGGTATAAATGTTTGACCAGACTAATAGGGACAGTTCATGTTATTTGTTAACTGAACATCCGAACGCGATGAAGATAACCGATTTACTTCAGAATAAGTTTTATTTTGTTGTTGTACATGAGCGCCGTTTCAAGTTCATTCAAGACAACAGCCAATAATCCAAGGAGATTTGACAAGCCTTGACAGTTAATGACAGGATATGGAAACATTTCAAAAACCAAGCAAGACGGCTCCTGAGTAAAATATGTGTTCAGTTTGATACCCGAAAAAAAAATTAAGCTGTGCTCAGCCTCTAGATTGACCTTTCGAACTTGGTTTTACAGAACAGATCCTCAAAATATTGGAGGACAATTCGGAACACTTTCGGGCCTTTTGAGAAACACTTTTCGAAAGGGAACGAGCCAAAGAAAGCCCCGAAATATATTTCAGAGCGAAAAGTTTCAGGACTATTTTTGAGAAACGAGCACCAGTTTATTCCTTGGAGGCTCCGCTTTTAGGCATGGCTAAATCTATGTATTAGTCTAGTCCTAAGTACTGGTATCCCCTGGCAGAGAGTTTTGAGGGATCGGGGAGCGCATGTTCTTTGCCTTTCAACCAAAACCAAGTCCTTTGTTTCAAGAAAACAATAGAGAAACAATAGTATGCCTTTAAAATTAGCTTTGTGCTGTTCCAAAACTTTTCTACCGATCTCTTTAAGTGTTTAAAGGAGCTACGTCACGGATAAAGCCTCTTACGAAATGGACAAATTTTTTCAACTGAAGTTTGTCTTTCGTAATCCGTCTAGTCTACCTTAGTCGTAACCCATCTTTGTTTAGTTTTGGTTTATTATTACCTCTTTGGTGTTTTTCTACCTTAGGAAACTATTATTTTGAGGTTTCCTTCAATGTGAAAGTAATTTTGTCGGATCAGAGAAATAAATGAGAATACTGTGACATAGCTCCTTTACTCTCTCCTACTACTTAGCTGTTTTTATTATATAGACAAGAGTGTTTTAGTGGAAAATAGACCACTCGTAATGTTCATGCGAAACTACGTCCGGGACTCAAGTGGCGTATTTTCCATATCCTCACTAGTGAGGATATCGATGACGTCATTTCCCGCTTTTACACTGTTGTTTGGGCAAAAAATTAGCCTGCGTAGCAAGCGTTTCCGTAGGGCTTTCCGTTCGTTCGAGAAGTTTTTTGCTTTTTGGCTGCGCAAAAATTGGGGCGAGCGCAACACTGATGGAGGAAAGCCTTACGGAAACGCTTGCTACGCAGGCTAGCAAAAAAATACTCTCGTCTAGACAATAAAAAGAAAGTTACACGGCGGCTTAAAGATATGAATTTTATTTTCGAGTGGTAATAAACAATATTTTACTCACTTGCTGCGCTCGTTCGTAATATATTGTTTTTACCACTCGAAAATAAAATTCATATCTTTGCGCCACCGTGTAATATCCTTTATATAGGTAATGACATAGTAAACGCTACTCGTGATCTCAGGGATAATCTTTACTCACAGCAATATTAAATTTTGCAGGTTGGCAAAAACTCTTTCAGGCACAACTTCAAGGCCATTATTATGAAGATCCCTGTTGAAATAAGAATCTTGATGAGTGAAAATTTCGTTTCGCAACTTTTCGCTTATGAGTTTGCTACTGTTTACTTACAGCCGTCCCAGATTCTTCAGGTCTGCAAACACTCTCTCGGGTAGAACTGTAATATTATTGAATTGTAGATCCCTATTAAGAGGAAGAGATTAAGAAACGTTTACTCCGCAACTTTTCATCTTTGAGTTTAGCACTTTTTACTTACAGCTAGGTTGCCCACAATCTGCGATAAGTTTTTCAATCTTGCGCTCCATCCCGCCCGTTATCATTCGAATTACACAAATTACACTTGAATTCTGAGAAATAAATGTTCTCATGTCTGTCCGTTTAAACTCAACGATGCCTGAGCGTAAGGGTAATTGTAAATCTGATAACGTTAAAAGAAGTTTTATATTAACTAAGTTACCTCTGAACCAACAACATTCTCTTGGCCTTATGACTAGAGTTGAGTCACTTTAATTCCTGCGTAATGCAAGATTCTCTTACCTAACTCAGTTGCGCTCAAAATTATTTTGACATCGAATCACTCTACTTACAGCCATGTCAGATTTTTCAGGTTAGCAAAAACACTTTCAGGTAGATGTGATATAGCATTAAAACCCAGATACCTGATAAAAGGAAAACCTCAGTTAGTGGAACGTTTTGTTTTATAGCGTTTTGTATGTGAGTGTTCTACGTGTCACTTACAGCCGTTCCAGACTACTTAAGTTGGCAAACACACTTTCAGGTAGAACTTTAATAGCATTGCCAGCTAAAACCCTGTTCAAAGGAAGAACCAGGCAAAAAAGTTTAAACTGGAGGGTGCTTCGTTTTGCTTAATGCGATATCAGATAAAAATAAATATCAGATATTTTTTACAT